>CM060948.1:159016921-159724421 GCA_030765055.1 Mantis religiosa | reverse complement strand
TCTTCCGCTGTCAATTCGACATAGTGGCCAAGCACAAGTGGTCACCAGAGGAAGAGGCCGCGCAGCTAATAGCCGGCCTCCAGGGACGGGCCGCAGAAGTCCTGAACGCGGTTCAGAGTGCGGCGGCGCCCAAGGACATCTGAGAAGCCCTGGAAAGCCGCTTCGGAAACCATCGCCTAGCCGCAGCCTACCGCAGCCAACTGAAATCAGGGTCGCAGCAGCCAGGAGAGAAGCTGCAGGAGTTCTCCCTGGCAATCGAACATCTCGCCAGTAAAGCCTTAGTCGACCTCCCACCAGAGTTCGTATCCCGAGAGGCTGCCTACACATTCGTTGACGGGGTACGAGACACCGAGGTACGTCAGCGCCTAATGCTGGGCGACTATAAGGCCCTCTACGAGGCGCTAACGGTAGCACTGAGGATGGAGGTGGCTAAGGTGACGGCTACCCCGACGTCGAGAACAGGGAGTATCCGCTATACTGGAGACCGAAGGCCAGCCAAGGGACGCCAACGAAGACCTAGTGGCGTGTGTTGGTAGTGTGGGGAGCCGGGACACCTGGAGAGAAATTGCCCACACCAGGGAGAGCAGCGGAAAACGAGTAAAGGCCGTCGTGACGAGGGGCACGTCGGCGCCATCACCACCATCCCCTCGAGTGACACTGCGTGCCGTCAGCCAGCGTATAGATGACAGCCTCATCGCAGAGGCTTGGGTGAGAGGGAAGCCGTGCCGCGTGCTGGTGGACACCGGGGCAGTCGTAACCGTCATCACAACTGACGTACCCAGGGCTTTGCCGTCGAGGAAACCAAGCCGACCATACCAGCTTGTGAGGGCATCGTGTGACATCTTGCCTGTGGAGAGAGAGGCCTTGTTGCAGTTGATCTTGGGTCGAAGTGCCGTACGTCTGTGAGTGTTCGTCGCGGAGGTGGCTGAGGAGGTCGGCAGGAAGGTCCAGCGGCTCAATGGAGAAGAGGCGATAATCCGGCAACCCGAAGAATGCCTGGGAATCTGCAGGGTAGCCCTGAGGGGAGACGTGGTTGTCCCCGCGAGAAGCAAGGTGGTGGTGATGGCGTGACTGGAAGGCCAGCGAACAAGGAACTTGATGCTGGACTAGAAGACGCCTGTGCACGCACTTTGTGTAGCCAGGACATTGTTGCCGTGCCGAGAGGTGCCGCTAAGGCTGCTCAACCCAACAGACACCGATCACGACGTCCAGGCCGGGACGGACTTGGTGACGTGCGAGCCCGTGGTCAGCGTAACACCAATCGACAACACTCATGAGCCGGTACAACATAACACCTGGGGCCCCGCCTGGAAGCTTTAGTGGAGAGGGCGGCCGACCACCTGACCGCAGAATAGCTCGAGAATGTTCGACAACTGCTGAGACGATACCAGCGCGTCTTCAGCTAAGGCAACAGCGACTGCGGCCGCACGGAGCGAGTGCTCCACCACATCGTCACCGGAGACGCCCGGCCTATTCGGCAACCACCTAAACGTGTTCCGTTGGTGAAACAAGCGGCGGTACCGGACATGCTGTAAGATATGAGATCCAGGGGAGTGATTGGAGAGTCTGACAGCCCTTGGTGTTCCGCTGTAGTACTGGTGACGAAGAACAACGGTGAGCTACGCTTCTGCGTGGACTACAGGAAGTTGAACGATCTTACCAGGAAGGACTGCTTCGCCTTACCCTGGATTGACGACACCCTGGACACGCTTGCTGTTTCGCAGTGGTTCTCTACCCTGGACCTGAAGTCTGGTTACTGGTAGGTAGCTCTGGACCCGAGAAACAAGGGCAAAACTGCATTGTCGACAGGCCAAGGGCTTTGGCAGTCCACAGTTATGCACTTTGGTCTTTGCAACGCATCAGTTACCTTCCAACGCCTCATGGAGTCAGTGATGAGAGGATTGAGTTATGACGCCTGCCTGCTATACTTGGACATCATCATCGTTGGTAAGACCTTCGAGCACCATCTGTAAAACCTGAGAAAGGTGCTACAGAGACTGCAGGCAACAAACCTGAAGCTGAATTCGAAGAAGCGCCAGCTCTTCCGCAAGAAAGTCAACTACTTGGGCCATATAGTCTCACCAACCGGAATGGCCACAGACCTGGAGAAGACACAGGCCGTGAGAGATTGGCCTCGGCCAAAGGGTAAGCGAGAGTTGCGCAGTTTCCTAGGGCTGTGCAGCTATTACCGCCACTTCATAAAGGGGTTGTCCAACATCGCCAAACCCCTCACCCGCCTGACAGAGGAACACCGGCCATATGTGTGGACGGAGGACGCCGAAGGCGATTTCCAGCAGCTGAAGAAGACACTTTGCAGTGCTCCTATTTTGGGATTCCCACAACCAGGTGGTGCCTTCATTGTGGAAAACCGACAGCGATCACTGCATTCGGGGTGTCGTATCCCAGATCCAGGATGGCCCCGAGCGGTTGATAGCTTATTAGAGCAAGACGCTGTCCAAGGCAGAGAAGAACTACTGTGTCACCCGGCGAGAGTTACTGGTGGTGGTAAAAACTTTGGGGCACTTCCACAAATACTTGTACAGTCAGCCATTCCACCTCAGGAATGACCACTCCACCCTAACCTGGCTATTCAGCTTTAGAAACTTGGAAGGCCAGACAACCCGTTGTGTCCAGAGGCTACAGGACTACTACTTCACCTCTGAACATCGTAAAGGGAGGAGCCACGGCATCGCAGACGCCATGTCCCGAAGACCCTGCCCAGAAGAGTGCGGCCAGTGCACAAGAGCGGAAGAGAAGGGGCGAGCCGCAGCTGTCAGAGTGGTCACAGTAGTGTCTGCGGACGGCTGGGAGAGCGCAGGCCTGAAGAAGGAGGAGCTGGCGGTCGTAGACTTGGGGCCACTCTTGAGGGAAGCGGAGGCAGGCACCAGACTGACCTGGGAGGACATCGCACCAAGGAGCGCCACATACAAGTCCTACTGGGCCCCTTGGGACTCACTGAAGATCAGAGAGGGCGTGCTGTTCCGGTTATGCTAATCACCCGATGGGAAGCCACAGAGGGAGCATTTGATACTTCCCCGAAGTAAGTTTTCGGAAGTCTTGGAGGAAGTGCACGCCGGTACTACAGGAGGACACCTGGGAGCAAACCGTACAATCGACAAACTCCGACAGCGCTACTACTGGCTGGGGCTCCGAGCAGACGCTGAGAGATGGTGCCGTCAATGACACGTTTGTGCGGTGAGTCACGGTCACCAGACTAGGAGCCGGGGTCGCATGCAGCAGTAAACGTCGCAGCGCCATTCGAACGCATCGCAGTCGACATAGCTGGACCATTCCCAGTATCCAACCGAGGCAATAAGTACCTGATGGTGGTCGTGGACTACTTTCACCAAGTAGTCGGAGGCGTATGCCATCCCAAAACAAGAGCAAGGACAATCACAGACTGCCTCGTGGAGTAAGTGTTCTGCCATTTCGGGGTGCCGTTAGAGCTCCATAGCGGCCAGGGCACTAAATATGGATCTAATCTGATGAAGGAGGCACTGGAAAGGCTTGGGGTGAACAAGACCCGCACAACACCCGCACATCCACAATCGGACGGCATGGTCGAGAGGTATATCAAGACACTGGAAGAACATCTGAGGAAGATCGTGGCCAGCCATCAGTGAGACTGGGACGTCAAAGTGCCACTGTTCTTGCTGGTCTACCGCTCGTTTACACACGGCACCACTGGGAGGGCGCCAGTCAGCTTAATGTTCCGCCGAGAATTACGCCTCCCTTGTGACCTGGCTTTTGGGAGACCCCGGACAAAAAAGCAGCCAGCAACCGAGTATGTGGAGAACCTGGTGGACCATCTCCACGACATGCAAAAGATAGCTCGTCACAACATCCAGAAGGCGAGCGACGGCATGGAGAACCGATACGACAGGCAAGCCAACAGACAAGGGTTTCAGCAAGGTGACCTGGTCTGGTTGTACCGCCCTACCCGGAACCAAGGATGCTGCCCGAAACTTCAGCAACCGTGGCAAAGACCGTACCGGATGGTGAACAGGATTTCTACCGCATCCAAAAGGTGCCCCGAGGGAAGATGTTGGTGGTACACCTCGATCGTCTGGCCCGCTACCATGGTACGTTTCGGGATGACCAGATATGAGGAGGGAGCAGTGTCACAAAGCCATTATTTAAGATAGCGTGGCGACGCGCACAAACAGTGCACGGCAGAGATAAAAGCCTGCAGATAAAGATAGCACGGAGACAAAAGACTTGCCGACACAGATAAAGTTAAACATCTGGAACGTTCGTGTTTTGCCTAGTGATATCTTGTTTGTTATAGAACATTCCAGAAATATCAATGATCGTATATAAAAGAAGCCGTGGCTAGTTTATAGTCAGTCGTAAAAAGAGTTGTAAAGAGAGTTGTAAAGAGAGTCGTAACGAGAGTTGTAATTGAAGCTGGGGTGTGATGAAAGTGAGCGCTTTTGCTTGTGGTCAACGACCTTGGTAGATTTTCATTGTGTATGTGACGTACTTCTGCTACTGTAAGAAGTGACCAGAGTGTATTTCTACGGAAATCAAGAAGAATTTGAATTTCTGCAAATTGGACTTTTAATTCTACGAACCCACAAAGTCACAATATTGATGATTTCTTAGACAATTATCAGCCAAACGATTGAGGGACAAGTGTATAATACCGATTATGTGCTAGGTAAGATGCAACAGCACGATATGATTGTCAACATACTTAAATCAAAACTTTCTTTAAGGAAATACATTTTGTTGGATAGATAGTGGATGAACAGGGTATAAGAGACCTGGTGCAGAAATTATAAACCAGTGGAATAAATTAATCCTTATATCAAAATTAAATATGAATATTTTGACATTTGTGTTATATATCTTAAGTGTCACCGCCTGCGGTGCCATATGCACTAAAAGTGGGCGTTAAACACTACACATTTCACATTGGCTCATTTTAGATTAAACTATGTTAGGGTAATATGCCCTTCAGCAAGACTGTAAGACAGGGTCAACATATCACAATCAGGACATACAGTAGTTTACAAAATATTCCGAAAACTACTTTAAAATTATATAAAATATGGTAGCTGAGTTAAAAATATTCATAAAGCATATCAAATAACTACAAACATAAAAAAAATTACTAAAACAATTCTAGAAGCACACTAAAGCATCAGGATACTTAAAAAGTAGCCAAAATGTTCACACCAGTGTTCAAAAATGCTTATGAAAAAGTCTAAAATACCTTTAAGAGACCAGATAGAAGATGCTTGTAATCATAAAACCACCTAGGACACCTAAAATAAGGCAATATAGCTCTTAAAGGTGCCGCAAGTTATTAATAAAAGTGGTTTAATACTCTTAGAAGGCGTTCCTAAGTACTCATAAATGTGGCTAAGACACCAACAAAATGCCCACACATCAGCACACATCACACACAAAAGCCCTAAAAACCTCTCGAAAATACTACTGAAATGCCTGTAAAATTCCTTCAAATTATCTTATGCGTTACAAAATACAGCGCAAACTGGTATACAGTGAGAAAATTTTTTGGTAAATAAACATGCCAAATAATGTATAAACCTCTCAATATAGAAAAGTAATGCCCTAAAAGTGGCCAATTTAAGAGTTGCCCTGTTTATTCTATCAAGAGATACTTGCTTAGTCATTGCTAATATGTTTAGCAATACAAGGGCAATTCAAACAGTACTACATGGCAAAGCGAGAAAGCATATCGGGAAAAATTCGCAACACAAGGATGTTTACCACAGCTAATCGCATATAAACAGCCAGTTCGGTGTATGTATAATCTGTTCAGACGTAATCATGTCTTCTAGACAGCAATGTGTCACATCAGCAGGCGCGAGAAAACATATCATATAGACACACGCAGCTTCCAATCGCTCTATTTGTGTTTCGTAATTTACTATACATCAACACTTGTTTTGGCATGTTTTCTTAAACAGAGAGGAGCATTGCATTTCCCACATGCATGTTTGGTGTTGCTGTTCCTTGTGTCTTTACTGCAGAGTTCCCATCATTTCTTTTTTAATAATTCAGGTGCATTTGGCAACTCATCTGCTGACTTTTTTCAAGTTTGTATTTGCTTAAAAGCTCTCTCAGATCACTGGGTATCTTTGATGCTGTTCTCTTCTCTCTAGCAACAGTAAAACTAAGGACAGCACTTTCAAATGTTCCTCTCTTGTGGAATATTTGTTTTGTTTTCCAAGAAAGCTAACCCTAGAATTAATACCTGCAATATTCAACATATGGTTAAAAATTACCATCGGCCACCTTTATGTTCTGGCTACATTGTACCTAGCACACAGTTATCTGCTAAATCAACTCCAGGTTTAGTGTTGTAATGCACAATTACTTCTGGCTTTTTCTTGACACCTTCTGATAGTTGATCCAACGAAACATGTAGACTTGAGATAAAACTACTGTCTTACCCTTTTTGGGACGCATGAAAAATGTGTTTCATTTTTTGTGAAGCCAAATATGCTTTCGTATTGGCTGTGACCTTTTGGAGAAGTAAAATTACAGGACAAAATCTTCTTGTTCTTGTATATTGTACCAACAAAAAGAAAGTTGTCTTTTGCACAGCTCATTCACCAGGGATACCTTAAAGAATCAATTATCTGCTGTAACATTTCTGCCAGTGCCATAGATTGGTTCGGTTTGTCTTAGCATTACAGCCTTTGCAGAAATATTTTGCAAATGTGGTTCTTCTGGCTACTGTCCACAATGAATTTCCATATTAGTGGCGTAAAACATATTGCATTACCCAAACATAATATTTTTATGCCACATTTGTTTGGTTTAGCTGGTGTATATTGTCTAAAACCACATCTACCACAAAATGCAGGTAATTGCTCATCGACTGTGACATTTTGTACAAAGAAAATAATGCTTCTGACATTTATTTACAAACATTATAAACATTTCTCTAACATCAGCCAATTTGTCCAATAACAATGAATACCATTTGGTACTCATGGCGAAGTACTAATGGCTCCTTCCACTGGCAAAGCAATATTACACCACTTACTATCGAGGAAAAACATGTCATCAACATGTAACGAGAGTAGGCGCAAGGGGCTCGCTAGACCTGTACGACACCTAACTGCTGATTCATCATTCTTGCAGTACAGTAATAAACAGAACAATTTGTCACCACAGCAAACATTTGATTAAGGTGTAATGTTAGATGTCCTAGACAGACATTTACGTAGGTTCGTTCGTTTGTAAAATACAACATTTAAATAAAGCTAGGGGCCTCCCAGACCCCATGCGACTAACAGAGGGTTAACATGGGTGAAATCTAAGCTAGCTATTAGATTAGATTGACTTGCATTCAGTGGGTTCACTTGTAGACACAAAGGACTGTGAATTTTTTAAGTTGTCCATAGGTATACAGTTTATTAGCATATATACTTGAAAATGTGATATAAGAGACACATTATATATATAGGCAATATGAAAAGAAATATGGAAAACAAGGCATGGATAATTATATATGATTACTTTCACTTGGCTTTGCCAGTACGTCTCAATATTTTTGCAATGGATACCATTTATTGTCATTGCTTAAATACGTACACATTAAAATAGCTTTTGAACAGGCATCAAAGATTTATTGGCAATGATTTGCCATTGGAGTAGTTAGATTTTACTTATAGAGCTTCATAAGCATTATGAGGATAATTTGTCATTCAGATAATCTTTTACAGAATAAAATGATTTTGAGCATAGGCACTCTTTAGCAGCACTTTTAAAAGCACTAAAATTATCAATTTTTTTCTTTAAGATCATTAGGAAGAACGTCAAATATTATGGTGGTTTCATAATGCACACGTTTCTGGAAGCAAGAAAGCTTAGCACTAGGATAATGAATATTATACTTTTGTCTAGTGTTTATTCTATTAATTACATTATTTGTTATAAATGAGGCCTGACTACATACAAAGAATTTTAGGATCAAGAATATATACATGCAATAAAGGGTTAATATCTTCAATGTTATAAAAAGAAATATAATTTTGAGTCGAACTAATACTCAATGCTGCACAGAACAAATTTAGTGTACAACACCTTTTGAAATCACATAATACAAAGGAGATACCCACATACAAAAAATCAGGTGTGTACCAGATAAATTGCAAGGGCTGTGACAACTTTTACATTGGAAAAACAAAAAGGAACTTGAACATTAGGCTTAAAGAGCATTTTAGGAACATCAGGAACAAAGAAATAGATAAATCGGCAGTAGCGTACCATTTTTGGAAGGAGAATCATGATATAGAATGGGAAATTCACTTATTAAAAAGTGTCCAAGGTCCAGCTGCATTAACCATGTGGAAAAAAAATCTTCATAATGAAACATGAAAGAAAATTGTTTAATTTCGACACTGCCTTCGAAGAAAACCCAAATTTCAAGTTCATCAAGATACCGACAGAGATGCACCTATCACCTCTGAGGAGTTCACCGAACCGACGTCCATTAGTCGACAACAGCTGATGATGTTAGGAAGATCCTAACGAAACGTGTTATAGCAATAAGTGGAGCATTGAGGATTAGTTCAACTCAAAATTATATTAATTTTGTGCTTCATTGTATCATAGTTCTTACACAATGGTTATAAAAAGATCTTCTAACTATGTAGAAAATGAAGCTAGCAACAGTGAAGCAATGAATATTATACAAATATAACAATTTGTAACAAAAGCTTCACTTAACTTAAGAAAATGGTATTAATTCTTCTTTCTATTCAATTAGATAGAAGAATTAACACCATTTTTTTAAGTTAAATGAAGCTTTTGTTACAAATTGTTATATTTGAATACGATCTTCTAATGTTCTAAATGTAGGAGTGTCTGCTGTGGGTGTTAGTAATAATTCTTAAAACCTTCTTTTGCATAAGAAATATTTTTTTACTTTCTGCTGAGTTGACTCAAAATAATATTTTGTATTTCATGATAGATTTAGTAGAGTTATTATAGCTAGTGTCAGGTTAACTTAACCTTGGCTGGTTAGAATAAACAATGCAAGCCTTTTTCTGATGGAGTTGTTTTTAGGGATAATGCTGGTGATGTTTATTTTTTGTGTTGGATATGACAGTGTTTGTTTTGGAGATTACAGAGATGATCTAAGTGTGATGAAATTTCATTAAAATATAGTAAAATATGTGGAAAGACATAGGTTAGTGCAAAATTAACTGTGAAATGACCCCCCAAAAATACTCTAAAAACAGCAGAAATAGCTGTCAACTGACTGAAATGACTGTGAAAGCATATCAAAATGCACTTATAAGTACACTCAAGCAACGATTGACACAAAACATTAATGGAATAAAAAAACTGGAGAATGTACTGCAAAACATGGCAAAAAGGAGTGTAAATAACCACGAAATTTACATGTAAACTACCCTGAACAAGCCATAAAACTAGAGGACTTCCACTAGGCTGGCTTATGTTAGGTGTACATTGGTGGTGTCAGGTCAAGATAGTTGTTGCTAGAATAGAGCACATGATGATGGAAATGTTTTATTTAGCATAAGGTAATGTGTGCAAAGTTAGGCTAGATTTTTCATGGTTAGTGTCAACTTTAGGTATATGCTAAGGTAGAATGGATTATGAGAGGAGGTATACATTAGATGATAATAGTTTTTAGTAGGAGCTACTTCAGTTTTAGATACTGTTATATTTATTGTAGGTAATAGGTAAAGGCATGCCCCAAACACTGGAGCAAAGCACTTCACATAGTCCATCTGGCCTTTATGTTTATACCTTAATGCCAGAGAGAAGAATGAAGGACATTGCCCAAAGACAACCAGATCCAGATGAGGAGTGCAAAAATGAGGTGGTTAATGTTGCAAATTAAAACATATCCTATGACACCCAAGCAATACAGAAGTCCCTAATCCGCAGCTGTCCCCCTGATGAAGTACACATGCATATGGTTCCTGACTGGGTAAAACCAAATTAACACCAGGGAACAAAGTTTTACAAAGCACAAATCCATTATACAACCATAACGCACCGAACAGTGTCACTTGGTTCTAGACCCCAAAACAGATGACAAATAGTGTTGTGGCGTAGATAATTCATAAGTGTTGCCAGCTTCTTCAGACTTAATCTTTGGAGTGCCAGTCACGAATTTCTGAGTTTTTAAATTAAGATTATATATGTTATATGCAATGGTATAAAACAAAACAAACACAATCAAATATTAACTTTAAAGAGAGTCGATTAATGACACTAACAACACTTACTTTTAAATTTTTCCGGAATATGTTTCTGAGGCTTTGCCTCTATCATCAGCCGGCTCTCGATAGAGGCAAAGCCTCAGAAACATGTTCCGGAAAAATTTAAAAGTAAGTGTTGTTTAGTGTCATTAATCGACTCTCTTTAAAGTTAATTTATCATAACAACACTGTTTTCAACACTTCCAAGAAAGGTATTACAATCAAATATATAAATAAAAATTATAGTGGCATACCTCATTTAAAATATATTTACAAACTCTCCAATTTAGTCTCTATTTGTACTTCAGTAAAATCCACTTATTCTTCTCCAAAGAAAACATCCAGGATAGAATTTCAAAATGTTACTTGTTGTTGCTTTTTAGCAACTGCTTCTCTACTGATAACAGAGACAGAAATGAAAGTCAGTTTTGTGTTTGAGTTTTTTTTTTTGAAAAATTCTGAATTCTGCAGAGGACTGCAAAAGATCAGTCTGCTGATGCACTGATGACAGGAATAGCCAAAATTAATTCATGAATTTTAGTTAATTGATGGAAATTAATAATTTCTCCACACTAGCCATATATGGGCTAAGGTTTTTCATAGATAGAGTCAACATGAAAAACTCAATGCCATGGCCGGGATTGGAACCACAGATCTGGTTTCTGTCCAGTCAGAAGGAGACGGTCATCATGGACAAACAAGGCTACATTTCTAGAATTACAGATTTATTGGCAAGTAATGAATTCCAGGAAATAAAGTCTGACCCTTTAAATATGTGTGTAAAACAGTTAAATGAAACAATCAAGGTCAAAATGATCATACTAAAAGAAATTAAACAAAGTTTAAAACCAGACAACCCTACAGAGACTAACATATATGGATTACCCAAAATTCATAAAATAGGAAATAAGATGCGCCCAATCATTAACAACATAAACACACCCTGCTACAAACTATCCAAATGGCTAAACAAACAATTTAAGGAGCTACCAAAATTTGAAAGCCACAGTATTAAAAATTTGTTGGAATTCATCAACAAAACTAAAAATCTACAATTTTCTCCGACCGAGCGAATGATATCTTTTGATGTAATCTCTTTGTTCCCAAGTGTACCAAGAAACAAACTCATGGAGTACATGCAAATATGGCTTCAGTCCCTACAATTAGACAAAAAAAACATAGAGGAATACCTTCACTTAACAAATATTTGCAATGAAGTCCTTTTTTACATTCAATAAAAAAAATTTCAAACAAAAATCAAGACCATCGAAGGTCAACCCAATGTCCCCATTTTTGGCAGACATCTTCATGAGATTTTTGGAAACCCATATCTCAAAGGCATTCCCACTAATTTTCAAACATTGGTATAGATATGTGGATGACATTTGGGCAATAGTAAACGAAAAACAAGTGGATGATGCATTAAAACTGCTAAATTTACAAAATCCTGCAATACAATTTTCCATAGAAAAAGAGACAGACAGTGAAATCCCTTTCTTAGATTTAAAACTTACCAGAAAACATAATAAACTTGAATTTGGCATACATAGGAAGGAAGCACACACAGAAAATTTCATAAAAGCAGATGGATATAACCCAAGACAACACAAGCATGCTGTTATCAACAGTTTAACTTACAGGCTGGTTAATGTACCTTTAAACAAGATAGAATATATCAAAGAGTACAATAATATCATTCACATTGCAGAATACAATGGATTCAGTGCTGAATTGGTAAAAAAGAATATTGATAAATTCAAAAGACAACAAAAATGCAAACAAGTAACTACTCTTTTCCTAATCAGCAAATTAGAAAGAAAATTTACGTATCATCCTAGAGCTACACACCTTTTCCAAAAAGTCTTCAAAGGGCACAATATTGCTTTGGGCCCACAGAACAAATTTAGTGTACAACACCTTTTGAAATCACATAATACAAAGGAGATACCTACAGACAAAATACCAGGTGTGTATCGGATAAACTGCAAAGGCTGTGACAACTTTTACATTGGAAAAACAAAACTTGAACATTAGGCTTAAAGAGCATTTTAGGAACATCAGGAACAAAGAAATACATAAATTGGCAGTAGCGTACCACTTTTGGAAGGAGAATCATGATATAGAACGTGAAATCCACTTATTAAAAAGTATCCGAGGTCCAGCTGCATTAACCACATGGTAAAAAGTCTTCATAAAGAAATATGAAAGAAAATTGTTTAATTTCTACACTACCTTTGATGAAAACCCAAACTTCAAGTTCATCAAGATACCGACAGAGACGCACCTATCACCTCCACTGAGTTCACCAAATCAACGTCTATTATTCGACAACAGCTGATGATGTTAGAAAGATCCTAACGAAATGCATTCGAGATAAATACTAGCAATAAATGAAGCATTGAGTATTAGTTTGACTCAAAATTATATTAATTTTGTGCTTCATTGTATCATAGTCCTTACACATTGGAATTTTAACTCCATTTTAGCTCCAGACAAAATATGTGTAGTATTAAAAATCCTTTCATGGAAGTGTTGAAAACAGTGTTGTTATATAAATTAAAATAATTGGGAGTCGATTAATGACACAAAACAACACTTACTTTTAAATTTTCCCGGAACTAGTTTCTGAGGCCTTCCCTCTATCTTCAGCCGGACATCGACTGGTTCTCATTGGTGTAGCTGGCAATATTTTGTCATCGGTCTCCTCTGGTGGCGGTTCGAGGAACTTGCTGAACAAATCTTTCTGGGGGATGTCGAAATTGAATACTTTGTTCCTATTTTTTGAAATAAAGTTTGTTCCCATGTGGACAGTTCTTCTTTTCCTGTTGTATGTTTTGGTAATTTTGGTTCTGGATTTATGTTGTGGTTTTTTTCCCAAAAATGCGTGGCAACTGCTGGTTTTTCTAATTGTTTGTATTTTATGTTCCTAAAGTGTTCCTTTGCTCTTTTTTCTAAATTTCTTTTGGTTTTTCCAATATAAATTTGACTACAGTCACAGCATTCAATTTGATATATACCAGATTTTTTGTTAGATGGAATGGCAACTTTGATGTTTGAGCAAATTAGGTTTTTTAAGGAGTAATGGTTCACTGGAGCTAGTTGAATGTTTTGTTTTTTGAAGACTTTTTTGAATTTATCAAAGGCCCATGGATGGTAAGTGAATTTTTTGAAGATCATTTTAGTTTCTGTAGCTGAGAGGGTTGTGGTTTCCTTTAGTAGTTTCTTCTTATTTGCTAAGTTCACTTTTTTGTCTACTATGATCTGGGAAAGTCATTTTTCTGTGCTATTTCAATAATTTTGTTGTATTCTATTTTGTATTCTTCTGCTGTGAGAGGGATGTTGACCAGTCCGTGTGCTAAACTATTAAAGATTGCCTGTTTGTGGGATCTTGGATTGTAGCCATTAGCTTTTATGTAGTTGTCTGTCTGTGTTGGTTTTCTGTAAATGCCAAAGTTTATTATATTTTTATTTCTGATTATTTTTAGATCTAAAAATGGTAAATACTCGTCTTTTTCAACTTCTACAGTGAACTTGATGCTTTTTTCTTGAATATTTAAAAGTTTTAGTGCATCACTGATGTGTTTTTTTGGCACTATTGCAAAGATGTCATCTACATATCGTTGCCAGAGTTTGAACATCCATGGGAAACCCTTAGTGATCCTTATTTCTAGTGCACTCATGTACAGATCGGCCAGGAAGGGTGATAAGGGGTTGCCCATTGCTAAACCAGAAACAATGCAAGGAAGAATTAGTTAACATCCTAGTACATCTAATAAATGCCTCTATAGGGGAAGGAATTTTTCTGAACTGTTTAAAAAAGGGGGTTGTTAAACCATTACACAAAAAGGGTGATGTTACTAATGTGAGTAATTATAGACCAATTACTTTAACATCTACTTTTGCTAAACTACTGGAAAAAGTTATTTTAAAGAGGATTTTAAGTTTTTTGGACAAAATAAAATTTTATCTAATTCCCAGCATGGTTTTCGAAAAGGTTATTCTACAATTACTGCTGCGGTAGAATTTATAGACGAATTAATTAAGAAAATGGAAAATGACAATCAAGTAATGGGGATTTTTCTTGATTTATCAAAGGCTTTGATAGTGTTGATCACCAAGTCTTATTACAAAAATTGGAACATTATGGTATAAGGGGGACTGCAGGTAAATTAATTAACACATACTTACAAGACCGGGTACAAAGCACAGAAATAATATGTAAACTAAACCAAATAGAAACAAAATATGAATCCTCATTAGCAACTGTTAAATATGGAGTCCCACAGGGATCTGTGCTTGGGCCTTTACTATTTACATTATACACTAACAATTTACCTGTGATTAATAATGTTAAAACTGTAGCATATGCTGATGACACATCTATAATTTGTTGGGGAAAAGATCTAGACAACTTAACTAATAATATACACTCAGGTACAGATGTAATACTTAAATTTCTTGCTAATAACAACCTAGTTAATAATTTAAACAAGACAAGCATAATATATTTTAAAATTAGTAATTGCATGTACAACAATATGAAAATTAAAATTGGAAATGAAGAAATAGATACAACAGATGATCACTTATTTCTAGGATTGAATATTGACAAAAACTTATCATGGACAAAACATGTAAATTATATATGTAATAAAATGAGTAAGGGTATCTATCTATTAAATTACGTAGCACACTATTTGGATAAACCTAATTTAAAATTGATTTATTATGGAATAATTCATCCTCATTTGAATTATGGTATTGAATTATGGGGTACAACGTCTAAAGAAAATTTGAAACGATTACTGGTATTGCAGAAGAGGTGTGTAAGGACTGTGTGTTCATTAAAATCAAGGGATTCATGTAGAGAAATTTTTAAAAAAGAAAGAATTCTTACAGTGGTTGCATTATATATTTTTAGAGTTATTTTACTAGTTAGGAGAACTACAAATATAAGGAGTAATAGCAATATACATAAATATGACACAAGAACTAAAGAGAATATGTATAGGGAAGCAAAGAGTAAGAAATTTTTTGATAAAAATCCATTTGTAATTGGAAGAACTTTATACAATAAGCTGCCAGCCACAATTAAACAATCAACTGGTTCCAAGTTTAATAAATGTTTAAAAAATTACTTAATTGAGAGGGCCTTTTATGACATAGATGAATATCTGCAATTGTAATTTCAAAAGTTTTTTTTTTTTCCTGACACATGTAATTTGTAAATATTTCAATGAGGGTATAAATGGGAGATCAAACTGTCAATCTGTCTAGTAATTTCAACAAGTGAGTATAACCTTTAAAATATATTTCTGAAATCAGCAAATAAGTACATATTTATAAATTATTATTCTTATTATTACTATTATTATTTAGGTTCAATCATTATATAACAAATAAGAAAATACTAATACAGTTTATTACATCTTCTGTTTCATATTACTGAGATCTTCACCTTATGACCAATGGATAGGAAGAACCGCGAGACCCTCCTCAAAGAAAGGGAAAACCGAAGATTTTTTTTTTTTTTTTTTTTTTTTTTTTTTTTACCATAAAGACAGTTACATTATTTATTAATCTCTGTATATGCTCTGTAAAATTTGTAAATCTTGATGTATGTAACTAAATATTGTAATATGTAAACTTTTTCGACGAAACTTGAAACATGTATGTCATGTCTATAAGTGAATAAACCATTATCATTATCATTATCAAGTTTGATGGAAATATTTTGTTTGAAACTGGAAGAAATTCTGTTCTATGCATAATTTGGTAAGTTCGATGTAATCTGTCTCTCATTTGACATTAAATTACTGTTTCCCAGCATACTAGTTAAACAACTCCCAACATTGATAGAAAAATGGCTCAAATCACTTGGAATGTCATCACTTGAAATTTCAGATTACATCGAACTACAATGGCTACAATCCAAGATCCCATAAACAGGCAATCTTTAATAGTTTAGCACACAGACTGGTCAACATCCCTCTCACAGCAGAAGAATACAAAATAGAATGCAACAAAATTATTGAAATAGCACAGAAAAATGACTTTCCCAGATCACTAGTAGACAAAAAAGTGAACTTAGCAAATAAGAAGAAACTACTAAAGGAAACCACAACCCTCTCAGCTACAGAAACTAAAATGATCTTCAAAAAATTCACTTACCATCCATGGGCCTTTGATAAATTCAAAAAAGTCTTCAAAAAACAAAACATTCAACTAGCTCCAGTGAACCATTACTCCTTAAAAAACCTAATTTGCTCAAACATCAAAGATACCATTCCATCTAACAAAAAGTCTGGTATATATCAAATTGAATGCTGTGACTGTAGTCAAATTTATATTGGAAAAACCAAAAGAAATTTAGAAACAGGAGCAAAGGAACACTTTAGGAACATAAAATACAAACAATTAGAAAAACCAGCAGTTGCCACGCATTTTTGGGAAAAAAACCACAACATAAATCCAGAACCAAAATTACTAAAACATACAACAGGAAAAGAAGAACTGTCCACATGGGAACAAATCTTTATTTCAAAAAATAGGAACAAAGTATTCAATTTCGACATCCCCCAGAAAGATTTGTTCAGCAAGTTCCTCGAACTGCCACCAGAGGAGACCGATGACAAAATATTGCCAGCTACACCAATGAGAACCAGTCGATGTCTGGCTGAAGATAGAGGGAAGGCCTCAGAAACTAGTTCCGGGAAAATTTAAAAGTAAGTGTTGTTTTGTGTCATTAATTGACTCCCAATTAATTTAACGTGTAGTATTGTTATGAAACTCTTGATAGTCCTCCAAAGACTGAACTGATGTAACACAATTTTCTACATACAAAAATTTCTTCATCTTAATGATGACTGCTCGTCTTCTTTATTTGCATTTGAAAGATGATAGTCGATAACAGCTCCTAGGATGAAAGGGCTGAATAAAACTCCAAATATTACCCTCTTGTATCTATGGTACTTAGGTCTTGTCTTCGTGTAATCCTTCCACCATGGAAACCGTAAAAGATCTCTATCTTTTTATTGTACTTCAATCATCTGAAAAGCCTTTTTGATATCTGAAATAATCCCAATATTCTCTCATGGAACCTAATTTAAAGCTCTGGCATTTCTTGTGTGTAGTTGGGGCCCTTCTCTAAACAATCATGGAGAGAGACTCCTTCAACTATCCTACAAGAAGCATCAGACACAGGACGTATGGAAGTGGTTACACTAGATTCTTTGAGCTCTAGACAGTGAGGAAGGTAATGACACTTCTTTTCTAACTCTTCTATACGTACTTCCTCTATAAAACCTTCTTGTCCCCAATCTTTGAAAATCACACCATACTTAGAGAAAAGGCTTACTTTCTCTAACCCAGACACAGCCAACTCGCTTGCTGCAGTGTATGTGCTGGGCTACAAGCACTGTGTTGCCTCAGTGCATGCTTTGCACGTTTTGTCTTCCGTAGCAGTGGCGTTCCATACTTCAGTGTCAGTTTGATATGGAAGGGCACTCATTAAAGTGAAGGGCACCCACGCTGGCACATTATTTCAATTTCTTATGGGAAACTGAATACTTCTTCATGAAATGTAGTGGTGGTACTACATGTTTAATTTGCCAGAAAAAAATTGTAAGTGCTGAAACGATTTAATCTTCAGCGACATTTTAATACATTGCATGCTAATGCTTATTCGGCCCTATTAAAATAAGAATGCACCGCAGAGATACAAAAGCTCAGAGAAAAGATCATATTGCCGGAAGAGGAACAGGAAGAAGGGGATGGTGGAATGGCAGGAACCTCAGTTTATGTGGACTAAGAAATAGCACCAGAAATAGCCAGATCTTCTAGTAGTTTTTCTGATGGTCCATTTATTAAATGATGTATACTTATAGGTGCAAGTAAATTCACCCCTGTCAGTGCTCATCAATTTCAGAATGTCACTCTCTCACCTCATATTATTACATGTAGAATTCAAGATCTGGCAGACAACATTTACGCACAACTTATTGAGAGAGCAAGAGAATTTGTTGCATTCTCTATTACTATTGATGAGAGCACTGACTTATCAAGTATGGCTCAATTATGTATTTTTATTTGTGGAGTAAATGAACATTTGGAAGTTGTGGAAGAAATGCTAGATCTGGTGCCAATAAAAGGAACAAATGTAACAGTGAGTTAGCTGACAGTTACAGAAACAGAGGAAGTTTGCTAGATTTCTACAGGAGATTTCCTAAATCAAGATTCCATCGATTACACAGGCGTGTGGCATCTATGATTGCAATGTTTGGTTCCACCTTTGTATGTGAATCCTTATTTTCAGCTATGAAATGCATTAAAACCCCTCAGAGAGCCAACATCAATGATCATAACTTGAAGTGTGCATTAAAGGTCCAGAGTTATGTTTCATTGTCTTCAAATGTGGCAAATATTGTGAAAACTAAAGGATGTCAGAAGGCAAGAGTGTCTACCAAAAATTGAATGTATCAAATTCTTAATTGAAACGTATATATTTGTTTAATATGAAGTATTCTGTGTAATATTATCACTATATAGTAAATATTATTTTGTTAGTTGATATTTTTCAATTGTCTCAGGATCAAAATTGTGCTAATTTCCACAAAGTTCTATTTCGTTCTTATAATTAAAAATATTGCTTTTATATGCCATCATTTGGTTGTATAGGATTGAAGTCTATAATAATCTTGCTGGTATTGGATTATTTTATATATAATTTAATAACAAGTACCACAGAGATATTAAGCCACGTATTATACCGTTTCTGGATTGTTCCTTCACTACTAACATGTGCTTAATTATTTAATGGTAATGCAAGTGTAAATTGCAGAACGTCACTGCGCGAGTAGTGATTGGCATATCTCCCTAGCACTTGCCAGCAACGACCAGGCACGCTGGCACCGTGCGAACTGTGTAGGCACACCGTGCATATCAGTTGGCGGAGCCTGCTCTTACCTTTTTGACGCAGACCAAAGTCTATTCTCGGCAACTTGCTTGTTACTTGACAGCTCAGGATGTCCATCGGCCCATAGCAACCCTACCAAGTAACGACCAGCTCCATTTCTCTTCAGGGTACCTGATAAATCCTTGTTTCACGTAAGCTTGACCAGTATCTCTTTCCGGTCACATGACCTAATCACCTCTCATTTGCTTCTGCTGTGGTAAAGATTGTCGTGCGGTAAAAATTAATTATTTAACATGGTGATATATCTGTATATAACTATGTATGTTGGAAGAGAATTGTCAAATTTATATTTTCGTAACTGTTTTAATTAAATATATTACGCAACGCAGTTGATTTGTCTAAAATGCATGTTAATTCTTAAACGAAGTAAAGAGGAGGTACGTTAAAATGAGCGGTTTCAGCGCAGACCCAAAAGGGCAAAATGGCGGCCGTGCGCAATCTACGTATTTAAAGGATTTATTGACCTATTCAGTTTATTTTTTTTTTCTCCTTCGGGATAGTGGGGTATCTACTGAGGCTTCTTGTAGCGTATTTAGTGGCTTTGAGACGTATTTAGTGGCTCTTAAGGCGTATTTGGCATCTTTTTTGGTGTATTTAGAGCCTTTGGAGGCGTATTTAGTGACTTTGTGGTGTATTTAGAGGCTCTTGAGGCGCATTTAGTAAATTTATGGTGTATTTACAGGATTTTGGGACGTATTTAGCGACTTTTAGGTATATTCAGAGGCTTTTGAGACGTATTTAGTGTCTTGGACGTATTTACTAGCCTTTTGGTGTAATTTAGAGGCACTGGAGATGTAGTTAGGGGCTGTTTGGACGTATTTACTGGCTTTTACTGTGTTTAGAGGCTTTCAGGGCATCTTTAGGGGCTTTATGATGTATTTATAGGCTTCTTGGGCTGTATTTACTGTCTTTTGGATGTACTTAGCAGACTTAGCTGTATTTGACTTGCCGTAGTTCATGATGTTTTTAACCATTTCAAACGTTTACCCCTCATATAAAATCGATACTTCTAACACTTTAAACTATCCTAAGTCCTACTCCTCAGCGTAATAATTCCAATATATAATAAGCTAACCTAATCTAACCTAACCTAGCCTAACATAACCCAAGTCTTCCCCTTATGCTTTACTATTTCACCCCTTATAACCTAACCTAACCTATTATAAACTAAGCTACCCTAACCTAACCCAACCAAAGCTAACCTAGCCTAAACTAAGCTAACCTGACCAATCTAACCCAACCTAACCTAACCCAAGTCTTTCTCTTATTGTTATTTTGTGTAATTATTATTATTATTTTAAATTTTCTACTGTTGACGAGTCACCTGTTTACTGAGTTTTTACTCACTATCTGTAAGCGTATGTGACAATAAAGCATCTTATCTTATCTTATGCTTTACTATTTCAGTCCATTATAATCTAAGCTAACCTAACCTAACCTAATCTAACCCAACATAGCCTAACCTAACCCAGATCTTCCCCTTATGCTATACTATTTCACCCTATTATAAACTAAGCTAACTTAACCTAATACTTTAACCTAACCCAAGTCCTACACTTGTGCTTTACTTTTTCACCCATTATAACCTAACCTATCCTAATTGTGCTATTCTCCAACACTTCAACCAAACCTAAGTCCTAATCTTAGACTCCACTATTTCACCTCATTATAAGCTACCCTAAACTAATACTTTAATCTAACCCAATTCCTACTCTTGTGCTTTACCCATTATAAGTTAACCTAACCTAACCTGTCCTAACTGTGCGATTCTCTAACACTTTAACCAAACCCAAGTCCTAATCTTAGGCTCCACTATTTCACCTCATTATAAGCTAACCTACTCACGATAGCACGTGCTTCAGCGGTACAAATTTGTTTATATGACTTTTATCACTGACCTTGTTTTGAACTGGATCAGTCATATATCGGCATTCGAAGGTGTGTTGTGTCTAGTGCGAAAGCTAAATTATTTTACTGATCGTTTATTACTCGTGTACCTATATGAATAATGGCAGAGTCTACCGCCAGTTTTTCGCTGAAGTATCGCAAGGGTAAATCATTACAAACAGGTGAAAAAAGAATTGCGGTGCATGTGTTTAATGCGCTTACAGAGAAAAATCTGTCTTTGGCAGTGAGAGAAGTCAAACAGCTGTGCTCTGAAGTTACAGGTGTGAGTGTTAGATTCGTAGGAACATCGCGATGTGAAATTGAGAAAATAGGAAAACTTACCACTCCTGGCGAAAGCAGGAATAAACAAAAGTGCGTGCTCGGAGAAAATACATGAAAAGTGCTGTTCATCGTCATGTGTATAGTTTTTTATTTAGAAACGAACTCCCTCACATAAATAACATTTCGTCTGCTGTAAATGAGGATGCAGATTCACCAAATTTCAGCAGATTGCTTATACAGCTGGGGTTTGTGAATGAAAAAAGAGTCAAGAAAAATGTGCTAAAAAGCAGAGGTGATATTGCTATGTGGCGAAGATGTTATTTAAGGACAGTCAGACTGTACCGAGCTACAAGTAGCAAAATATACTACCTTGACCAGACTTGGTAAAATGAAGAACACACGAAAAGTAAGGTATGGCGTGACACGACTTTTAAGACTGAAAGACAAGCAGTTTTGCAAGGTATGTGTGCGGGTTTTAAAAAATCCCAGTGGAAAAGGCCGAAAACCTTTCATTATGAACTTGTTTCAGTTACATTGCTCAGTCGTTTAGTTTGAACTTGCTCATTTCATTATAAACTTGTATTTTTGCATGCCTTCATATCCTTATTTGTATGATTTTTATTTATCATCCCGGCAGTTATTATGACGTTTACTGCAGGGTTAAATGTGACGGGAAGGCACCGCCTATGGCCTATGGTGCGAGAGCATTAGCCAATTAGAACGAGGGGGAAGGTAGTTGAACGCGGAGTGATACATGTCAGCGGGGCAAGGTTATATGAAACAGAGTATAGAAGAAAATCCCTTGCTTCTTCATCTCGAGCTGCTAATGACTGTACCTATAGGATCCAAAATACCAATTTCAAGATCCCATAACTGTGTAATAGATCCATCATTGCAAGTCATTGTTGTGATAAGGTTGGCCATACTAGTTTCAGAGAGTTTGTCAAGTCTCTTATCCACCCAAATTTGGTTTCAACAGCAGTAAGTCCATTTGATAGTGGAACAATTTTCCCTGTTAGAATATCTGCGTAGACATCCATCCCTATGAAATACTCAGTTTTCTCCAAAGTCATTGATCCAGATCTTCTTTTCCTTCAGTTCTTCCATCAGTCTTATAGAACTCTTCGATATTTGTGGGATGAACTGATTAATCTTTTCTGTATCTCTCACCTTGATTTCATGAAGCTACTGGCCTTTCATCTTCTGTACTTTCAAATTTTACTTCAGATGTCTTAATTTCGATGTCTGGCTGCCTCCAAAAAGAACATGAGTCATTGACTCTTCAGCAACAGCTTTCAACTCCAGATCTTCTACTATCCTCTTGAAAAACTAGGAATGTTAAGAACCACAGTCCAGAAATGCTCCGGTTGTCTTAGTTTTGTGTTTTCCATATACAGTGACCATCAGAGTCTGAAGTATTATCTTGTTAGTACATATACAGTTGGCCAGGTCTAAGGTAATGCCAATTTTGTCTGTCATTTTGCTGTATAAAGTAACCGTCATTAACTGTCATTAACTGATGCACCGTTTACAGATGTGTCATTTTTATCAGAGAGCTTCGTACACATCACTGTAAGATACTTCCAGCGGCAGATAAAATATTTCACCTTTGCTTTGCAATTAATAGTCATATAATTCGGCCTAAGACAGTCATAATTTATTGTCCTTGGCCTTGATTTTTCTCTCTGCCCTCATGAAATGAGTGGAAAAGTATTCCTTACTTGGGTGGTTTTTCTTGCAGAAGATACATTCTTCCAAGTTGCCGTCATGAAGAGCAGCTACAGAAGGCATCCTGTTACATTTCTTTGTCTGCTTTTCTCTCTCTTTTGAAGTTCTGATACACTTTTCCTGTCTTTCTTTTACTGAAGAAATCTCAAATCCAGATTGGGCTAACATGATTTGTTGTTCCAGGGACGTATTTAAGGGGGGGTCCAGGGGGTCCGGACCCCCCCCCCCCCCCCAAAATGAATTGTCATTCCGAACCTTTAATAAATAAATAGTTGAAATAAAACTAAGTTTAAAATTAATTGAAAAAGTTTATTTAAGTTTCTCTTCTTAACTCTCTATTCACTGTAAAAAACAAGGCCGCCTAGTTCAGCGAAAACTCTTAATAAGTAGATAGAGTCAACATGAAAAATTCAATGCCACGGCCGGGATTTGAACCACGGATCTCCTGGTTTTCGTCCACTCGCTGTTACTCCATTTGACTCGTATATTTCCCCGGTAAACCACTAGAGGCGCTCGCATCCGAGATACACCGTTTGTGGCGACTTACTATTGTAAGTACTTGCATTGTAAGTATTACTGTGATGAAGCCTCGCTTCATCAGGCTTCATCACAGTAGTACTTACAATGCAAGTACTTACAATGGTAAGTCGCCACAAACGGTGTATCTGGAATGCGAGAGCCCCTAGTGGTTTAACGGGGAAATATACGAGTCAAATGAAGAACTGAATATCATGACAGCAAGTTGGCCATGGTAGCTCAATGGGTAAGAGCGACTGGACGGAAATCAGGAGATCCGTAGTTCAAATCCCGGCCGTGGCATTGAATTTTTCATGTTGACTATCTATGATAAACCTTAGCCTATATACGGCTAGTGTGAAGAAATGATTAATTTCCATCAATTAACTAAAATCTTAATAAGTAATTTTTATAAAAAATAATAATAAACAGTTTCACAAGAAATGAACGTTTCTGAGAAAAATATTAGCAACAAATGACTAAATGATCAAATACATTTGAAACCGTGACTCTTTCCTTTGTTCCCGACTGTGCACCTCTTGCTTGCCCTCAGGACTGTCTTCAGAACTGAGTTATTTAAACTGAAACAAGGGTCATTGACTAAAGTGAGTGAATATCTTCTTTTGGATGGAAGAACTTTCGTCAATTTTCTGTTCTCAGAAACATGTCTATTGATTACGATTAAAATGCTGCATGTTTGAGACACGACAATTTTGAATTTTTGGGGAAAGGCGATAAACACCTCTTTAATTTCCATGATTATTTAACTAAGAAACCAGGTTATCATAGATAAAAATATCAGGTTAAAAGAGAACGTGGAGCTCATAAAATACGCAACTCCCGCAATTTCTACTTCCCTTGTATCAGCTATTTTTGAAACATCTCATCCTATATTACAATTGTTATGCACATTTAACAGTCTCAAAATTGCTCGGTGCATAATTTCATAAGAAACCTAGTATTTTATTTATTTATTTTTTTTAACGTCCTTTAACTGGATAATCATATTGGGCAGTAAATGAAACGGGTGATAATCACATCAGTCTAGAGCAACTAGAACATAAGATTTACCCGACAATTGTCTTATTAAAGATAGGGGAATGCCCTGTAAAAAGTGCTATTGAGAAAACTATCTTGATCTCGATTGGAAATCGCTTCTGCGGTGTCCAACTTGCGCTCCTATGAGCAAAGGTGGATTTATATTTTCACTTCACCCCACCTCCTCATGAAAGCATTTCCCTTTTTCTCGCTCTCTCTAAATAATGGAACGTTGCGTCTTATATTCGCAGACAGTGGGTGGAGGTAAACCCTCCTTCCCCTTACGCGGCAAGGTTGGCCAAGATCTCTTCACTGGGAGTCAGACACGCTACCACCAAACTATGGAGGCGGGCTCCAGTTGAAGTCATTTATAACCAAACAGTTTGCCTGATGACGATACGCAATGGAGCAATCGTGCTTTATATGAGTTGCGAAATTGTGAGAACCAGAGAGACTCATGTCAGTGTACGGGAGTACGGGATCAATGTTTACAGCCTCTACGACGTGCTTAGTAACCACAAACGTGTTACATTCGATTTAAAAAGTTGATATTGAGATGTCATCAGGAATGCAAGTTTTGAGGACACCAGAACAGGGGGGAAAAAACTTAAAAATAAATGTCTGTCCGCGCGCTCCAGAATCCAAATATTGGAGGAATATAAAATGTAGGATTTAATTTCGTTATCTTTCAAGGATGCGAAACGAAGACTTTCAACAAAATCGTCCGAAAATGGCTTCAATAATTTGAATTTAAACACTACATATTTAAGATAGCTGCATAACAAATAGAATGCCTATTGTGAATTTTCTGAGGATAAACCCTGAAGTTTGCTTTACTGGAAGTGAAGTCTGTATAACTATTCTAAACCTAACAGATAAACGAAAAGTTACTCCACAAGTAACTCGTTAGAATACACAAATAATGTCAATTATAATAATGTATTGCAAAGTTAACTAATTCCGATATATTATTTATTAGTGATTAAAATTCTCAGACACCTACTTAAAGGTATGTAATTTTTAACTTCTAAGATCCTGTTTCCTTTTTCATTCAATGAGAACTAATACTTCAAATGCATCAATTAGTGGTTCATTTTTAAATATCTGATTGCTGCTTATATCACTTTATCCCAGGTATAAGAACAAAAGTGTGCAATTAAAGGTCTTTCTATAGACTTTATCCAAAGAAACAAGACAAAAACAAGCTTTTCTGAGAACATTTTGTAGAAGATTGGGTGGAGAAAGTAATGTGAATGTAATATATTACATCTGTTTTTAGTTTTACTAACATGATAAAAATACATCCCTGATTAATTATTAAAAGCAAATAATTCAACGTAAATGTTGGACCCCCCCGGAAATTGACTTCTGAATACGTGCCTGTGTTGTTCACTTCAGACTTCCGTTTTAACAAATTCCACTACACAATCAAGCCATGTTTGTGAACTTTTTTCTTGGATTTCTGCTATTTTATAATTTGAGTTTCTCTGCCATGCTCCAAAGTTTCTTCAGGGAGACTCAATTCAACAAGAGCGAACAACCACATACCTGGATCTGCAGAATCAAGCTCTAGCCTCTTCAACGATCGAAACTGAGATTCCAACTTGATCATCAGAATCAACAATGGCAGCTTTTCCTTGCTTGCTGCATTTGAAATAGCTAACTTGAGTTGCTCCCTCATATACATCTGCAAGAGTGAATTCTTTCTCCCAAAATTTTCGGTAGTACTTCAATTGCCTTGTTCTAGTTCTCTGCTGTTTGTGGATAACTTACAACAAATTCTCTTGCCTTGGTCCCACGTTTCATAGCTTGGAGCTATGTCACTTCCATGCAAAGTCATCTTAATTAATATTCTTGAATTGAGACCAGAAAGCAAGTCACTCTTTTAAATTCTCATTAAATGTTTTAGATTCGATTCTGCTTAAACAACCTAGTTTTATCTTCTGTTGGCAGGTTGAACCCTCTGTAGCATCCATTCACAGAAGCAATACGATCAGCATCCTTGGATGTTGTGTTGGCCGCTAAGGTCTTGTCTACCTGAAGTCTTATATTCTCAAATTCAGTACAATGTTCTTAAACCTTCTCAAGTTCTTCTAAAATATTTTCTTCACTCTCATCATTCTCTAATCACATATTCATAACCTTTTCAACCGATCCCCTCATCTCTTTCATCAGTTCTTTATGTCGCCGAAAGATAACCTTCATACGATCGTAATCATCAAACGTCATAGCCTCTCTCGTGAGCATGTCATTTACTTCCTTAACTTTCCTAGTAAACAGAGTTCTCACTTTTTGATAGATAGAGTCAACATGAAACATTCAATGCTATGGCCGGGACTTGAACCATGGATCTCCCGGTCTCCGTCCAGTCGCTCTTATCCTCTTATCCTCATGGCCAACGAGCCGTCCTGACATTAAATTCTCCACCTGACTCATATATTTCCCCGGTAGACCACTAGGGCTCTCGCATCCGAGATACACCGTTTGTGGTGACTTACTATCATAAGTACTTAAGTCCCAGGCTTCATCATTTAACTCTTGTTATCTTTGTTAATTGATGGAAATTAATCATTTTTCCACACTAGCCGTATATAGGCTAAGATTTTTGATAGAGTCAACATGAAAAATTTATCTATCAAAAACCTTAGCCTATATACGGCTAGTGTGGAGAAATGATTAATATCCATCAATTAACTAAAATAATAAGAGTTAAATGATGAAGCCTGGGACTTAAGAACTTACAATAGTAAATCGCCACAAATGGTGTATCTCGGATGCGAGAGCCCCTAGTGGTCTACCGGGGAAATATATCAGTCAGGTGGAGAATTTAATGTCAGGACGGCTCGTTGGCCATGGTTGCTCAGAGGGTAAGAGCGACTAAATTGAGACTGGGAGATCCGTGGTTCAAATCCCAGCCATGGCATTGAATTTTTCATGTTGACTCTATCTATCAAAAACCTTAGTCTACATACGGCTAGTGTGGAGAAATGATTAATTTTGATCAATTAACTAAAATAATAAGAGTTCTCCCTGGTCATCTAGCTTTTGTAATTTTCCCCATTTCTTAGGTTATTTGTGTTTAATCTGTACCTATTCTAATGCTATCTTTTTCTAAATGCAATCTTCACACAAGGTTAATATACAGCATCAAATACTTCATGAAAATCGTTCTACATTCACATCTTTTTAGTAAACTAGATACTTGTAATATCTTTATCTTACCATATAGTCATGAAGATCATGTTGAGGTCACCAAAATGTTGAAAATAACACTAATTTTTAATAAGTTTTCATAATTAATGCCATATTCATTTACATAGTAACACAGTGAACAAAAAACTAACGAGAATTGTCAAATCACCCAATTTATAACAACATCTTTTATATTAAGATGCTTATTTTGCTTGGTCTTTTGCTTATTTTTATTATTTTTATTATGACATTTATTTTAGCTAAAAATATGACGTTTTACCGTTGTGTTGGAAACATTATTTCCAGTTTCTCATGGATCACTTTTTGCAAAATCTGAATTTTTCTCTTAGCGCAAATAGTATGAGTTAGATTCACTGGACACTGTCACACATCACTTACGGTGAATGCAATATGACAACACCGCAGGACTAGAATTGGTTGCTGGCATAGTACCATTCAAGGACAAACACCATCCCATTGGAAAGACACACTAGTATTAAGTGAGAAAGTTCTTTGTAAAAATAATGTTACATGATCCATAAACCTTTGGAAAGGAATGTCCTAAAAATGGCCAATTTAAGTGTGGTCTAGCTTATTGTACCAAGAGATACTTGGTTACTCGTAACTAGGGCTAGGATTTTAATACCCCAAAAATACTTAAAAATGCACTTAAAAATGCAATAATGACATAAATATTTCAAAACAAAGGTCCTATAAATTGTAAAAAAAATGCCCTTTAAATTGTAAATGTTTATATTTTTTGGAAGAGAAACTCAAAAATATATAAAATAATAGAAATTATCAAAGAAAAAATTTACTTTAAACATTTATACAGACACATAACGACTTAAGGTTTTATATTTTATTTTATTAGCAAATATATTAGTGTTCATATCATAAGTCTTGAATTACAATGCACACTAAATATCATCTGTAGACTTTCAAGGCAAAATGACTGCCGATTATCTGCTAACAACACTTTATACATTGAGAAGCTCCTTTTCACTTCCACTGAGACAAGAGGAGCATACTTAAAGTAAATTAAGTCACTTGCTTCTAAGTCTTGTGGTAAATCTACAAGAGAAAATTTCTCAACTGACAGAACATCTGCAATTGAAGACAATGTAGCAAACCCTTTATTTTTGTTCAAAACCAGCATTAAATTTTGGGTACATTCTTCCCCACTTTCCCATTCACATTTTCTAAGTCACTTGCTTCTTTTTTCACCAAGTTCACTTGCTTCTTTTTTCACCATGTCTCTTTGTTCCATAATTTAACTCCTGACTTCTCTAAGCACGTAATAGCATCAGGTAGTAATCCAAAATTTGACCTTATATACAAGAGTTGCCCTGCTAGTTCACTGTCTGAAAGAAGTTCTTGAATGAGTTTGGTGGAGACCGCATCACTGCTATCAAAGATGTCAATGATTCTTTTCACTACTTTCATGTTTTTGTAGTTGCAGTTCCATGCTTCTGTCCAGGTTCCTCATCTGGTCATAACTGGTAAAGGAGACAAAGGAACTTCAGTAGCCTTGGACATGAATGTTGCAAGAAGACCTTCTTGAGACATCCTATTAGACGATCAACTTCAGGAAATTGACTCCACAACTCTCCCACAACTTGGTGTAAGGCACGTGCTAGGCATGTTACATGCACCATTTTCGAATAAAGAGGTTGAAGAGAATTAGCGGCTTTTACCATATATGATGCAGTATTGGTCAACAACAAGAGTATGTTGTCATGTTGAATGCCATTGTGGTATATTAAACCCAAAGATCTGCCAAACACTTCGCTAACTGTTGAAAAATTGACTTTTTCCAACTGTTCACAATTTATTAGGAATTATATCGAAATTTGAATGTATTAGAACACCACAGTGAAGCAAAATAATTATTAAATTATAGATTAATTATATTTATTACACATCAGCTTCACTTACATACCTATATTGAGGACATGTTTCGCAAACTATCGTTCGCATCATCAGCTCACTACCCACACCACTGGATCAAGCTTTAGTCGCATTAGAGCCGATGACGCAAACGATAGTTCGTGAAACATGTCCTCGATAAAGGTACGTAAGTGAAGCTGATGTGTAATGAATACTACTCATCTATAATTTAATAATTATTAGGAATTGTTCTCCTGGACCACCCTCTACCATTGTACCCACCACAGCATTTGCCACATATTGGCCTGGTGAGTCCGTAGTTTCATCAATGCTTGCCCAAATTTTTTTCCCTGAGACTTTTTGTCACATTTCCTGTATTGTTTTCTGGTAGCATTTACTCATGTAATCCTTCTTTAATGTTGAAGTATCTGGTATAAGCTTTCCAGTATGCTTTTTCTAGAAAAGCATGTAGCTTTGGATTACTCACTTTGTTCAAAGGAATTTCAGCACAAATGAATTCTTCACAGAGTTTTTCAAAGAAAGAATAAAGAAGAGCAAACTTCGCCAAATATCATTTGGTGTGTTGTTCTTTTAGCTTCAAGAAGCTGTAGTCCTCAAATGTGTTTTTCTCTCTTCACAGGCTGGTCTATAGTAAACTTCTTTTCAGCTGCCACTCATACTTCACATAACTTGCAGAGAAGTATACTCCCATCTGTGGAGAATACTTTTACACCATAAAGCCTAACAAAATTATTTAATTTATTCGCAATACTTTGGTTTAAATTAGGCACGATGATTTGTCAACTTCAGACCACTGTTCTTCACACTATTTAAAAGACTGCACTGCTATTTAGAAAAAAAATTGCAAACACTATGAGCTTTGACCCTTCTGCTTACGAATGCAGCCACCTGATATTTGTGAAGTGAAAGGATTTGTACTAGGCAAGTTCATTAGCGGTCTATAGAAAGGGAGGAATGTAATCTTTGTCCAGTTTCCTGGAACCAAAGGGAATTTTACCTCTATTACTGTTTGGGGCAAAGTGATACTAAATTAGTAATATAATTTAATATAGAGTATTAATATAATACGAATTTACTAAATAATTAAATGTAAAGATCAGATATGCTGCTTTGCTTTTGAAAACATAAAAAAGTAAATTGCATTTAAGATATGTTTTAAAATGATTAATTATGACAGAAAATACCCAATAGTATTAAATATGCCCAAAATGCAATAAAACCATAAAAAATGCCCTATCCCATAAAATTAACAAAAAAATGCAAAAAAAAAAAAACGAGTCCTAAAATATGATTAAATTGACGCATTTTACTATGAAATGCATTGATATGCAACTCATTTATAATTAAGGCTTACCACAAAAAAGATGTAAAGTCATGAAAATCCTAGTCCTACTCATTATTAATATTGTTAGTAGCATACAGTAAGCTATCCATAATTTTTCATGCGGTAACCACCAGGACAGCCATGTCATTAATGTCTGGGTATACTCCTGATACACTTCTTTTCATCTAAACCTCCATATAGTATCTACAATATGTATTTATGTACATAAATTATTGAGTACATATATTGTTTTTTTTGCAGGGAATAAAAGACTGGAGAGACACATAGGGATGGAAAGAGAGAGAGAGAGAGAGAGAGAGAGAGAGAGAGAGAGAGAGAGAGAGAGAGAGAGAGAGAGAGAGAGAGAGAGAGATATTGAGAGAGTATTCCACTTATGACAGAAATACAAACATTTTAATCGTATTGGGGATTATTTATTTTTGGCTGAAGTTATCTCAAGGAAGTAACTTAATAATTACTGTTCTCTATATATCTAATTTTAAGTAAAAACTCACATTGCTCTCCTGCGAAGAGACAGATGCTGCTGCTTGTACTCTGTCAAGAACCTGAGCACCGTTCAATATTTCACATTCAAATTTTTTCCAATCTTCGGTAGCAACCCTAGCTTCACCAGCACATAATCTTTGGGGAAAGATTATGTGGATAATAGCATTGGCTCCAGGAACAGCATATCGCCGATCATGTGCCTTGAGTTGGTAATCTCCAGATGTTAATATAACCAACATCATACTTAAATTTTCAGCTGCTCTTGAACTCTCTGAAATGAAAGTCAATTTTAAGTCAACAAATTAACATTAAAATAGAAGAAAAATAAAAATTCAAAGACAAGCAAATGATTTATAGAACACAACTGAAAGTTATACCAGAAAGAAATTGTATATACCAGGTGAGTCAACTGCTCCTATTTATTTTTGATAGTGTGCAACATGCTAAGCAACATAGGTGACTTATGCCTTTCTTGAATGCCTTCTAATGGATGATTTGTAGAACAGTTTATAGAAGAGGGGTAGTTAACTCAGTGCATAAGTGTTGTATGGGACAGAAAGCAATCACCATGTATGTTGATTTCAAAAGCATCAAACCCAGATACACTAATAATTTTAGAGTTCACAAGCTTTTATTTATTAGCGTACACACACGCACACACACACACACACACACACACACACACACACACACACACACACACACACACACACTGGAAGGAACAACCTATCACATTCATCAGTTGACAATAGCATTGGAATACAAAATGGCAAATCTACACGTGGGACCAATTAGATTTAAATCTTCAGCCAACACGTATTTTTTTATTATTATTTTTTTATTTTTTTATTTTTTTGTACAGCCATGTCAAAAAATGCTAAGAATTAGATAGATAGTTTTCCCTTCTGTCACAAATTATGGCAGTTTTTAGATCATATAGTAATTGTAATGGCGGATGCAGTTTATTTTTATTATTATTTTTGTTAATACTACCGAAATGATCTCAAAACACTGTATGAAGCTGTAAAAAGTGTGTAGACATTCCAGGTGGGTAATGAGGTGTGCAGTTATTTATTCATATAGGAACCTTACCTTGCAATATTGCATTGGCTAAATGGTATCATATGGGTTACTTCACCAGTCAGCCTCGGCAAGTTAGGTTCAAATCCTTCGTGATTAGCTCAAAAATTTTATTACCCTTTGTTTTATCCCTTGGGGCCTATAATTTGATATTATAATACAAATAAAATATTTTATAACATTATAGGTGTTTACAAAATACAATAATAGCCATATTTTCCACTGGCAGATAGTTACAAATCCATAGTTCATTGTGGATATTTTATTATGGTTGGTACTGTGCTTGACCCATTCAACCAAGTTTCAAAGATTTCACAAATGCAAAGTGAAACGTAAGATTTAAGCATGAAACAAAATTAGATTTAATGTCATCGAGATGCTCCTAAAAATGAAAGCTAACCACGTAACATGATTAACAACACCAAATATGGTACAGATTATAAGAATCACAAAGTTAAGCATGATCCCTAATTAAATATAGAGATAGCCTGTATTTATCCTTTAAAGGGCAAGGGCGAAACATGTAGACTTGAGATAAAACTTGTCTTACTCTGAATTCCTTTCTGACCCGGAATTCCTTTTGAAATTGGCTTTTCTTTCTGATTTATTTGTGCATTAAAATAACTTGAATAAAAGTGTTCAAGGGCGGGATCAAAATGTCATTACAGCAAAAGACAAACTCCATGGCTTTATAGAAAAATTGAAATAAATCAAAACAACTTTGATTCATGTTCGTCGACACAGTCTTTCATTGAAGAAGCCGGAAGCGAGATAAACATCAACTCATATGTTCCTATATCTGGTATGAAAATGGTGTTAGATAATTTGAAGAAAAATTGTGTCATTATTTCTCGGTGCAAGAGATATCGGATAGCACTGGGCAAAGATGGATCTTAAATCCGTGTTTAAATGCAGCTATAAATGAGACAAATTTAGCAACTAAGCTCAAAGAGAATCTGTTGGAATTATCTGCCGATGGGATGTTACACTTGTAATTCAAGTCTGAGAATTTGGATACCTTTTGGTTAAAAAGAAAAACAGAATACCCGGAATTAACAACCGAGGCTTTAAAGTATTTGATTCCATTTTCTATATTGTATTTGTTCGAGTTGGCATTTTCATCAATGACCCAAATAAAAAGTAAACTAAGAAATCGCTTAAATTTGGAAAACGATTTAATACTGTATGTAGGTATACTGCATACTGTTTAATGTTGCAAAAACGGATCCACGATGGGAGAAATTGATTGAACAAACTCAAGCGCAGCCTTCACATTAAAAGAAACGAATACTGGAAGATTTTATTTGTTGTTAATGTGTTTGTATAAATAACATAACCAGTATTATTTTGTTAACTTTTTCTTAATATATCCACCTTTTTAAAATGTGTTGATTTTTTTTAACTGAATTCTCTCGACCTCTCGTGACCCTCCTAAAGAGGCTTCGCGACCCACAGCTTGAAAAACACTGTTTTAGAGGACAAGTCTGTCTTACAAGAGACGTAAACGTTTTAAAAATTGACGCATTAATAAGTGATTGACGAAACTAAACGTTTAACGAGCCAGATAATAAATTTCCAAGCATTTTAAAATTTTGACGATCTAAGACTTGATTCTACTAATATAATAATAATCTAACGAAAAAATTATTATTATCATCGTAAAAGATTCCCTATCACATAAAAGTGTCTAAAAGTGCAGAAAAATTGCCTTAACAGTGGTTCATTTTCAATCCAAACATTATGCACCACATCCTACCCATTTGTGTACAACATTGTCCTAGTAGGTATCAGAAAAGAGACACAAATTCATCGAAATCCGAGCTTAACTTATGATATTTCTCCTGTGAAGTCCAATAGCACTACTAATTTATTTGTTTTGCATCTAGCTTATTCTAATTTGATACCAACAAACTCTGCCAAAAGTGTCGGTAAAATGTTTGATGCAATCCCGTAGAGTGCTTAGATCATACCAGACACTAACAAAGAAGCCGATATTTTGTAAGTCCAGTCAAATATGTGCATGTGCATATGCAAATGACGTAGTGATCGTGACAAGAGACAAAAAAACGTTAGTTGAAGTTTATGAAGAATTAGAAAGAAGGTCTAAAGAAATAGGATTAGAAGTAAACGAGAAAAAAACTAAATACATAAAAATGACAGCAGATAAAAGCAAAAGAATAATTTCAAATCTAGTAGTTAGAGACAAAACATTTGAAGGGGTATCCAAATTTAGATATTTAGGAGCACTTGTAAACAATGATAATAATTTAAACGAGTACATAAAAGAAAGAATCCAAAGTGGAAATGCAGCATATATATATATATATATATATAAATTTGTCACTATTAAAAATAGGTTTATTAGTAGAGGGACAAAATACAATATTTATAAAACCCTGATAAGACCAATAGTAACATACGCTGCTGAAACTTGGATCCTAAACAATGCAGATGAAGAACTACTTCGAAGATTTGAAAGGAAAATATTAAGACATATCTTTGGACCTGTAAAAGATAAAGACCAATGGAGAATAGGATATAATCATGAAATAGAAGAATTAATAAATAAGCAAGATATTGTGAAATTTATAAAAGCACAAAGGATAAGATGGCTAGGGCATATAGAGAGAATGACGGAAGATAGAATGCCAAAAAAAAATATATATATATATTGAAAGGAAGATTGTATAATAGAAGAAAAAAAGGAAGACCGAGAACAAGGTGGTTAGATGATGTAATGGAAGACCTAAGAACGATCGGAATCAGAGGCTGGAAAAGTAAAGCGGAAGACAGAGATGCGTGGAGGAGGATCGTGCAGGAGGCCAAAGCCCACCAAGGGCTGTAGAGCCAGTAGAGAAGAAGAACAAAGAAGCCGAATCAAATTCCCTATCATTAAGTAGGAGTAAGATAAATGACTCACCGTTCCATTAGAACAGGAAAGTCCATTCTGAAAACTATCGCATGGCTTCAAAGCAAGGGCGCTGTGTTGCCAGCACTTTCTTCAGCTCAGCTGAGTGCCGCTTATTTAGAAAGTGTTTTCCTTTTTCAATATGTTTAATATTGTACTATTTTTATACTCCTCATTTTGAACTAAAGGTCTCATTTGAAGTCTAGAAAAAAGACACGCCATGACTGATAAGTTTACGTGTGGCTCCACCTCCTCCACCTGTAGTGTACCTGCAGACAAATCTCGCCCTTATCAACAAGCTGGAGATGTGGGCCGTGCCTACCTAGTGTCACGAGCTTGACAACAAAACTGTGCTTCCTATTTGTTACTAATTACTGTTATATGTAACATTGCACCGGCGCTCTGGGGGATTATCGCCGTCACAATGGAGCCATCAGGTTGCCCTCTCTGTCCTGCTGCCATTATATCTGTGAGGGAGAACAACCTAATATGAGATTCTTTTTAATTGATAGAAGTATAGAAAACCTCATCTTTAAAACTTCTGCATTCCATTTGATAAAACGCCTAACGCAATTTTCAAATATAATGAGCCATTTTTAATTGCTAACAGTTAAGGATTTTCAAACGGCCTTCCAGTATGAGAAAACCCTAGTGCTGTAAAGTACATATTGGATTGGATTGAGGTACGGAGGGGATTCGACACTGCGATTAGTCTTGATCTATTGTACCTATGCCCCGAATGGGGCATCCCCATGATGAGGCGATAGGAGACAAGAGCGTAGCCGTCCCAAGGAGCCAGGACAGTGCAGAGGGCACGGTACCTACATCTCACTAGTTGGAAACTGCACAACCGGCAGCTCCCCCGACTGCGGTACGGAAACGGTCCACCAGAACAGGCTCCAGGACCGGACAACGTCCTACCGGAGGAAGAAGTTTCACTCAGAGCATATCATCCTACCATGCACCGCTGAGCCATCCGCCGATACTTCTACCCTGAAAGAGACTGCCAGATGAGAGATGATGTGAAATGATAATGGAGATGAAATTGGGGGAGAGGAAATTCGGAGATGTAATTAACCTACCCAACATTCGCCTAACGATACGGGAAATCCCCCGAAAAACCCAATGGATCAGGTAGGTCACCCACGGGATTCGAACCCGGGCCTGCCGAATGCGGGCCACAGACGAAACCGCCTGGACCATCCCACTTGGTGAAGTACATGTTGCTGAAAGAAATAAACAATTTACTGAATTAGCGCATTTAATTATTAAACAAGTTTACGAACATGTTAAATACATGTGTGTGTGCCATAGATTAATGGCTAACTTAGCTAAGTCGTAAAATATCAGATATTGTCTTGAAATAAGTGACAGTCAAAACTGCATATAAGGCTTAGTATATATAATATATATATATATATATCATATAATATATATAATATATAATATAATATATATATTAACTTTTATGCCCGATTTCACCAACAGATGTTAAGACTTAACACGAGTTTAGCAATAGTTAAAACAAAAATTGCATTTCAACAACAAGTGTTAGCGTAACACTCGTGTTAAATCTCTTGTTAAACTAACACGTCAAATCTATGATGTTAAGTCCTTTACAATTGTAAATAGTCAAGATGGCGAGTATAAACTTAGCTGTTGATGTCGAATTGTTATATTTAAGAGCGTCTAAATGGCATTCGCAATAGAGTACGGCCTACAAGGAGAAATGATTTTGAGGAGCTATCCTAAGAAAATTTTTTACGGAGGTATAGACTGTCGAAACATGTTGCTATGAAGGTTACTGCGGAAGTACAAAAGAGGTTAGAACATGCATCGAAAGGAATATGGCGATCTCGCCTTTGCTTCAAGTATTAATAACCTTGCGATTTTATAATTCACTGAATTATGTGGATAATACATTATCCACCTTCCGTCTTGAAACGTTCAAGTAATTTGCCTTTCTTCGCTCCTCGTTTTAAATTTACGTAATACTGAGTTAGAACATGCATTGAAAGGAATATGCCGATCTCGCCTTTGCATCAAGTATTAATAACTTTGCGATTTTATAATTCACTGTGGATAACACACTGTCTACCTTCCGTCTTGAAACGTGCAAGTCACTCGTCACTTGTACTTCGCACCTCGTTTTAAATTTACGTAATACGTTTCGTTTGTAGTAATGACATGCATTTGAATTAAGTTTGTTTCCAATTTTTCCCCGCGTGATATCTTTCTCTTTTACATTCACCGCATCCGTCCTATTTTCCACGATATTGTTATACTTCGTCACCAATTCAATTAACAATCCTTTCTCCATTTATGAGAAATTTGTTTCATGCCTTTTGTTTATGATTTTGTTTATCCACCATTTTTTTAGCTGTGTGCGGACTGCGGCGCAGACGAAAATGAAAACAAAAGCGCATCGTAGTGCGTTCAGAAAATAATACGACTCATCCACAGCCTTCCATAACTGTAATATTTACAAGTTTCTTGGCGTTAGCACGTGTTTGTTAACATTTTCAGAAAACAGGTTGGTGAAATGCAAGAAATTGTTAGCGCTATTACAATTGTTACGTTACATTTGTTAACGTCGATTTTAACATCTGTTGGTGAAATCGGGCCTTAATGAATTAAAGCAGACATGAAAAATGACATTAATGATATACAGTCAAATAGCCTGAATTTATTAAATTATTGCTGCAGCAGGAACAACAAAACTTGTTTCCTTATGCATTATCTCAACCAGCGTATTTATTTTACCTCCCAATTTCCCAATTTTAAATGCATTCCCGCGGTTCGAAACCTCTCATATAAATTCCTAATCTTTTAGTCAATAATTTCTGTGTTTCCTGGAATGGTCAGGTTCGTTTTCGCTCTACCATCCCAGAAACTGATAGGTTGTAATCCTTGTGTCGTCTTCCATACTTTCTATTCCTCTTCCCGTTTTTATCATCCTAGTTTTTATCTTCTCCAGCTTTTGAATTTGAAACTCTAACTGCATTTTTTCCCACTTCCTACATGAGGTGCAATTGAGGCACAGTTTCAGAATCTTCAAGAACAATGTCGCTTTCTGAATAGGGATAGTCCAGATTTATACTTAGTTTTTCTTTGGTTTACTTTCATTTTCTAAGCTGAAAAGGCTATTCCTTCGCACAGGAGATTTGAAGGAGAGCTTCTCGGTAAGATGTTCTCTGTACCGGGCCGCTGTAGTTGACATGGATTGACTACTAGTGCTGAGACTGCAATATCCACAGATCTGCGCCAAAATACTTCATCCCCACTTCAAGAAAGAATTTCATTATCCCTTAATGCATTTGTTGGCTCATGCAGTTTTACTTTTCAGCAGTATCCCGATTAATTCATTGTCAGAATGAGCAATGATGAATATATATTTCCAATGTACCTTTTAGAACACAAAATTCCCTATAAGCTCCAAAATATTTAATTTCTTTGTGTCCACCCTCCCCTACTGCTCTTGCATACCACTTTTGCACCAGTTTCTTCTTCTTTTCTGAAGGCATCTGTAAGAAAATAAGCATCTAGATAACATCAGTTTGGGTAAAAATCTAACTAGTTTATAATAACTCAAAATACTATAAGATACAAACTGGTGTACTACAATTGGGCTGTGTACTTAAAATGAGATACTACGAGGACTCTGAAATGAGATAAATAATATTGGGGTATCCTTAAACTCTCATAACAGCGAGCAAGTAAAATATAACAAGACATTTTCTTTGTAATGCTGCTGGATAAGCTATAATAACAATTATATGCAATACATAATATATAATTATTGCTATCCGAAATGTTCTATAGTAATGAAAACTTTTTACTTACCTTCTTTACAAAATACGCCATCAAGTCGTAGGTTACAGAACGTTTGTTTTACGGGCGAACACAGATAAAGCACTGGACGCTCACAGTGTACTGAAATGGCGGGATTTTCTTGTTCCTACTGGAAATACTATGTTTACAATTAGTTCACACGAGTACTGAACGGCAACGGAAGCGAGTAGGCGTGCTGCAGAATTGCTCCCACGAAAGAGAAGAGAAAGAAGCTAAGTGGCATGGCAACCGCATAGCAGACGGTAGAAGCTACAAGATATAATGACTTGGCATTTAGATTTGAACAATAATGTAGGAACTCAGTCGGTAGGGCACCTGCCTGCCGTGCTAGGGGTCCCGGGTTCGATTCCCGGCGGTGAGGGTGGGGATTTTTCTCCAACCAAGATAAATTCCTCATCTTCCCCACAGTCTGAAAGTATGAGTGAGAGTGCGAATGTGTATGTGATCTAATGATTGAAACCCAACGAATACGATTTAACACCTTCGATATGTTCCAAAGGAGAACGGCTGCCGATATGACCATTGCAGTTAAGGCGGTCTATAAATGGGGGTCGGGGGGGGGGGGAGAATGTAGGGACGACATACAGTTAGAGTTTCAAATTCAAAAGCTGGAAAAGATAAAAACGGGAAGAGGAATGGAAAGTATGAAGTATGGAAGTATGGATTTCTGGGGTGGTAGAGCGAAAAGGAATCTGAGCATTCCAGGAAACACAGGGACTATTGACTAAAAGATTAGGAATTCATATGAGAGGTTTCGAACCGCGGGACGCATTTAAAATTAGGAAATTGGAAGGTAAAGCAAATACGCCGGTGAAACTCGGCATTAAAGAATTGGCAACAGAAGCATTAAAACAACCAGAAATTTACGAATATATATTTATGTAAACAATAAACACTGATGTGCAAAATTTAACTTTTTTGAGTATGCTGGATCAGAATATGAACTTAGCTTTTCTCCATCACACTTTTTGACAATATAGGAAATAGTAAAATATGCATTTTGAAACTAGTCTCTATCGAATTTGTTATATTATTAAATATAAGTTAATAAATACATAACTGTGAACATAACACTCTTCAGAATTAAGTAATGTTTCACATCTTCACTTAAATTTGAACATTTAATGAGTCTTTTACATGCTGCCTTGAAATGAACTGAACGTTTTGTAGAGTTCCTACTATGGATAGAATTTGATACATTTCTTTTCAGCGACCAGCGATAATCAGCTATCATATTCACATTCCACTTTCCCTGGTAGCGTCTTTCCATTTTCCAATGTAGGCACTATAGTGAGATAGTGGTTTCTCACACATGCCAATATAAGCCGTCTAACATTGTCGAATCTCGGTCAGGTTGAGTTACCTGGATAAGGTTTTTCCGGGGTTCTCCCTTATCCTCAAAGATGAATGTCGGTAAACTCTAAGCTCTATGGACCCTGGGATCATTTGAGCATCATTTCACCCATCTTCGTCCGCTATGACTTGATGTTGGAGGACGTAAATTACAACAATAACAAATTCCGCTTCGATAGAGGTTTGTGTACCTAACAGAAAGCTTTTTAGAAATGTTACATAGTGTTTCGCAACCAAGGCTTTTCATTAATACCTCACTGAGTTTCTCAAAGGCAGTTTTAGCAATACCGTGAGTCTCTGAACACAAGTTGCTGAAATTTCGTCTATCAAAGAAAGTGAATGTTCCAATATATTGCCTCGAGCTTTGATACCGCCCCTGTTAGTGATAACATTGTCATAACAATCCCGATATATATTATCGAAAGCACGAGAACCCAAACAGCGAGGTGAATGAACACCTTCTTCGCAGGTACTTTCATTGTGCTGCTTGCCGACAAAGGTGGCATTGTCCAAGGTTAGACCCTCGGCGCCAGCCATGTCTTGGTCTGCACTTGGTACGTGATGATAGAATAGGCACCGGGGTTTAAGATACACATTTTTCAAACATGCTTATGCACTAATTAGCTTGACTGTGGGAAAGTGAAAATCGCATAGAATACACGTTTCAGACACGAGAGATTGCTTTTAGTAGGGATGAAACACAACTTATCAGAAACAAGTAACCGGTCATATGACCTCGAAAGTGTCCAAAGTTGGCGAAAGCAAGGGGAAATTTGGGCAATGGCGACGTTTGATCGTCGCTAGGAAAATCACTCTGTTTCGGCGAGTGAAAGGGCGACAAGTAATGAAAATTCATCAAAGTCCGTGTTCGCGAATACTCTGTTTCGGCAAATGAAAGGGGCCACAAGTACTGAAAATTCATCAAAGTCCGTGTTCGCGAATGCACGAAGTAATGCCCTCGACGTTCACAAACAATGCGTACACAGATACATACATAACATCAAGATAACGGTGACGAGTGGAGAGGACCACGTATATCAATAAACTTGACATTCAACGGTCGTGGTGTCTTCTATATGATAATACCCATACCCTGTCCGGACGCACCCACCCCCTGAAACTCAAAAGAGATAATTCATGCAGATCTACCCTGAGAAAATCCCCGACCTGTTAGAAACCTCCCATTCGTAATCCTCACCCATCACCTATCTTCTCATATGAGGTGAGTACCGGGAGGGCTCAACGAGGTGCCTAACGGGCAAGGACCGCCTCAGCTTCCAACTTCTTATAATACCTAGCAGGTATTTTGGAGAAACAGTTATGGATGTACTCTATCTTGTATGCCAATATTAGCAGAACATTCCTGTGCTGTGAAAATGCTACTTGCATCTTCTGCATCTAAGGACTACAACACTGTTTTTATTTCACTGAAATGTTCTACATAGTGTGACAGAGTCTTTAACCAGGAACACCATCGACTTAAAAACTGGCTGAGGAAGTAAAGACAAATTTGGAAAGCGTTCATGGAATTTATGAACTCTAATAAGTGACAGTATAAACACTTTCTTTACATTAGAGGCAAGAAGATACACGTCTTTATATTGACTCCTAACTGTTTCAGCGAGACGACGTAAACCATCTGAATGATAAAATGATGGCTAAGAGTGAAAATTTAATTTTAACTTTTCATGATCTGGATAAACTAGACTATATTAATTGAAAAGCATAAAATAAATACGAAAACCCGGTATTTCAGAAAAAGAACATTTATAAGCATTGCGCTTTGAAATCCGGGCTCTAGCGATAACTGATAAGTAGGGTGGGGATTTATAGGCACTAAAATGTGTGAAATACGCAGGGGAAAAGGCACTAAAAGTTTGCTAAGTAAACACTTAGAAATACATAATTTTAGTAAGATGGCTCCTAAAATGCAATATAAATATACTATAACAAAATGACAATCATCGCAACATATTCTGCAACAAATTCGCTAAACACATACAATTTTGCGGTTCCCTAGGCGAAATAGTCTACATTTATTCCAAATTTCATAAATGGCTCCACAGCAAGTTAAAATAACAGATATTGTCGTATAATTAAAATACATATAAATCCACTTCACTAAGTAAGAACCATAATGTGCAGAAAGGTGTAGAGTAATTAACTATGTCAAAAATCAAAAGCATGTTTTTTGGGGGGGAGGGTGCTTAAGGGGGAAAATTGACATATCTGAAGCTTTTGTGAGATTTGTTTCTAATTTATACCATTTATTTTTGTGATCGATCAAGAATGAAATAATACTAAGTTTCAGCTTTCTAGTTACAATAGTTTCTGAGGAATTAACAGTTTCTGTCTGAATTACAGGCGATTATCAAAATGTTCCACATATTGTAATTTTAAAAATCAATGCTTGGGGTATAAGTTTCTGCACCCATTTTGACCTATTAATGAACTCTACCTATGTGAAATATTTTTCCTCGCCATATCAACGAAGGGAAAAAATAATCATACCTAATTACGTATAAAATGAAGCTACAGTTTTTTTTTTTTTTTTTTTTTTTTTTTGTAATTTACGTCCTCCAACGTTAAGTCATATCGGACGATGAATGAAATGGGTGAAATGATGCTCAAATGAGTCCAGGGTCCATGGAGCGTAGAGTTACCCGACATTCGTCTTGAAGGATTAGGGAAAACCCCGGAAAAAACTTATCTAGGTAAGTCACCCTGACCGAGATTCGAACTCGGGACCTCTTGAACGTGAGGCAGACAGGCTACCATCTACGCTACCGAGGCGGGCAGGCTAGCTACAGTGAAGCAATAAATATTACACTAATATAAAAATTTGTTATTAAGGCTTCACTTATCTTAAGAAATTGGTGTTAGTACTTCTTTCCAATGGAAAGAAGTATTAACACCAATTTATTTAAGATAAGTGAAGCCTTAGTAACAAATTTTTTATATTTGTGTAATAATCATACCTGTTTAACAATTTTTATTTTCCTAAGCGTTTTCAGTAAGAAGTGAGCATTATAATCCTTTTCAATACAAATAACAAAAACACAACAAATGTAAATGGGTACACTTAATATGCAGTTGCTCTTACAGGCATGTTTAGAATTTCATACAGATTAATAGAAACCTGCATACTGTGGAACATTTTGAAGTTAGGAAACTGCAGAAAATAATGGAATCTGAGAAATTCTGAGGTCAAAATTACGTAACAGCAGCTACGATACAGGTGTAGGGTTATTTAAATAGTCATGTGACGTTTTCTGTAGTGCCACTAGAAAGAAAAATTATTTAAGTATGTTTATATTCATTTTAAGACAAAAATACTAAATTTGTTTTTTTGTAAGTTTTGGGCCAATTTGCACAGATTTGTCTCCTTAATAAACCCCTTTTTGTATATCCAATGTGCAGCAGTAAGAAATTTCTCTTCCCCGAAAACTTCACGTTGAAACCAACAAATGCAAAATCTGTTGCCACAAATTACAAGCAGACAAATAGCCCGCCTCGGTAGCATAGATGGTAGCATGTCTGCCTCACGTTCAAGAGGTCTCGAGTTCGAATCTCGGTCAGGGTGAGTTACCTGGATAAGGCTTTTTCCGGGGTTTTCCCATCCTTCAAGATGAATGTCGGGTAACTCTAAGATCCATGGACCCTGGACTCATTTGAGCATCATTTCACCCAATTCATTCACCGTCCGATATGACTTAACGTTGGAGGACGTAAATTACAAAAAAAAAAGGGCAAATAAGGCAAAATCCGCCCCCTACTGATAAGTCAATTGCTCTCTCAATGCGCATGCGCCAGAAGTTCAAACATTAACTTAGATTGCTAGGTTTTATGTAAAGGAAAAGAATGTATGAAATACCTAAATGTCGCAGTCAATGAAGCTAACCCGGATTCGAGATAAGGTGGACCCCCAAGGCAGCTGTCTCTTTGTTATGGCACAGATAGATTCCAACTAATTTTGGGAAATTAAACATTATCTTTGGCTCTTTTATTCCTTTTTGGACATGAAACATGATCATAGGTAATGACAGAAACATGTATTTGAGTTACAGAACCTTTCTTTTACCATCAAAAAATGGAAAATATGAGATAACTATGTTATTATGCGCGATGAATTCGTAAATGCATTCCACTTTTTCATATCACGTAAGGCTTTTGTTAAGTGATGCAATTCCGCTTTTTTCTGTTATTCGCCGGGCAGTCCAGACGCATTCTGACTGCACGTAAACATAAGACAATATTGCAGATAGACGCTAATGGAGTTTATCGGATGAAACATTTTCTGTTTACGTTCTTTTCTAAACATATATCGTATAGTTATATGTCTGTCCACCCTCCACTGCTATTTTTAAAGAATAAAATTCAGACAGTATAGTTTATACGTTAAGTTCTGTGTTAGCATTTCACGTGAGTTCAGATATTAATTTTGTGGTTGCGAATAACATTGATTTTAACGGTTTAACAGTTAGAAATGCGTTAAACAGACCTTTAGTTTATAAAACTCTACAGCAAAAATTTCGCGTCAGTGTGTAAATTCTCCGAACGTATTTTGCTATGTGTGTGGTGAATTCATCACAAAATCTCAAAGAGAAAGTATTAATCCTACGATTAAGAAAGCATGTTAATTGTAATTTAAAGTAGATAAGGACAAAGGTTTTGCTCCTAAATATTGTTGCAGCGAATGTTCTCGTAATTTGAGAGGCTGGTTTAATTAGACGCAGTAACAAACCAATTTACAAATATCTTAATATTCCAAAATTCCAAAATTTTACAATTTACAACTTTTGGCTACATTTATTTGCCGTTACATTGTTGCTACCTTGGCTTCCATGATGTCCTGGTCTTTTGCTCTGCCAGGTAGCTCTTAGCCTCTATACCTCCTTGCTTACTTAATTAGTCCCTTTCTTCCCCCTCCTCTTCCTTTCTTACATTTTTTACATTTCTGGTCAATTTTTCTTTTACTTTCTGCAAGAAATCACAAATACTTCTTGCCTTCTTTTCCCCCCTGTCCGTTAACATTTTTATAGCTACTATCCTCTTCTCTCTTTCTCCCATTTTGCTTCCCAAACCTTTTTTCTCCACATTGCAACCTCCTTGCATTCTGTTACATAGTGTTCTATGCTTTCTTTTTCCCCACACAATTCACAAATTCCCTTTTCCCTACCTCTTATCCCTCTTAGAAATATTATTCCTGTTCTCATCCAAGCTAACCCTTCTCTCTCTTGCCTATTGCAGTAATCTACATATGCTCCTCGTCCCCAATTTCTTTTTATTTGCTGGTAAATTTGTAATGATTTCATATTTTCTAGACTTCCCCATATTTCCTGTCTTTCTATATCTTCTATTCTGCATTTTACTAATTTACCCACATCGCATGTATTCCTTTCCTCTAAGCTCCATATATCAAAGTATGGCATTAGAAAATATGCAAGAACTGGTAAAACACGTGGAACTCAGTTTTTATAGAACCGCAATGTATAGCATTTTTCCACTCAACTACAACGGATACTACAACGTAGGTCAAATACAACATTAGGATTTGGATTACTAAATACGATAAAAAGGGCATTTGGCACTGCAACCAGCCTTGATCTATTGTACCTATGTCCCCAAATGGGGCATCCCCGGGAGGAAGGATGAGGCGAGAGGAGACAGCGTGGCCGTCCCAAGGAGCCATGACGGTGTAGAGAGCAGGGTCCTTACATTTTACTTAGATGGACACCTCCACCTTAGTCCAGGACAACGGGCTGGCGATCCGGAAAAACCCCCGAAAGAACCTAATGGGTCAGGTAGGTCGGCCACGGGAATCGAACCCGGGTCTCCCGCTCGGTTTAAATACAACATAAATAGTGGTTCCATATAAACCGTCGTCCCCGATTCCGTTGATACAGCGTGCGTTTTACTACTGAGCTACGAGAGACGTCGTAAGGGCGCTGCTTACAAATGAGGATGTTGGTTCCATTAAAATCATCGTTGAACGTATTTTCCATTTCCTTTGATATTCTGCAATGCCATGTAGAGACAGCTCAGCCGCAAGAGCACAATTGTAAATTACTTCGTTACGGCTTCTAACAAAGTAAAAAATATTTAGATTAAAATTATACCAACATGTCAGAGTTGGAACATTCAAGCTTCCTCTCGCTTGTCGCAATTTAACGTTTTGGCAAGAAGCTGTGAGACCAGTTGACAGAATGCACCTTTGGTTCTATTAAAGTCATAATAATTCCATGTGTTTTCCTTTTTTTGGCACAGTCTCCAACCCCATGTTGTTAAAACCACAGCAGCAAGAGAACTGCTATTTGTTTAGTGATATTTGTTCAATATTTCGTCATATTGCGTTAATATAGCCACAGAAATCCTCGAAGTGAGTGACACACTAAAATGGCGACCACGACACTAGTGATGGGCAGAAACGAATGATTTTAAGAATCGAATATACTGTATTCGAATACTTTGAAGAATGGAAACTTTCATTCGAATACACGTTCTCGGATGATGTCACACGCTGCGAATCGATTTTGCTACAAACGAGAACTTTTGCTTGCATTCGAATGCAAGTTCTCGGATGATGTCACATGCTGCCAATCGATTTTGCTACAAACGAGAACTTTTGCCTGCATTCGAATGCAAGTTCTCGGATGATGTGAAAAATGTGTAGTGTTTAACGCCCGCTTTTACTACATACGGCACCGCAGGCGGTGACACTGATGATACATGAGATGAAGATGGAGCACCGGTGGAATGAGATGGCGGGGGAAACCGGAGGTCCCGGAGAAAACCCGCCCCAGCGCCATGTTGTCCACCACAAATCTCACTTTGCGGTCGCCTGGGATCGAACCCGGGCCGCCTTGGTGAGAGCCAAGCGGTCTAACCATTCGGCCATGGCGCGGCCCCGTTCTCGGATGATGTCACACGCTGCGAATCGATTTTGCTACAAACGAGAACTTTTGCCTGCATTCGAATGCAAGTTCTCGGATGATGTCACACGCTGCGAATCGATTTTGCTACAAACGAGAACTTTTGCCTGCATTCGAATGCAAGTTCTCGGATGATGTCACACGCTGCGAATCGAGAACATTTGCTTGTATTCGAAATAAGTTCTCGGACACTACAAACGAGAACTTTTGCCTGCATTCGAATGCAAGTTCTCGGATGATGTCACATGCTGCGAATCGAGAACATTTGCTTGTATTCGAAATAAGTTCTCGGACACTACAAACGAGAACTTAATGCGTGTATTCGATGCAAGTCCTCGGGGTCGCTGGAGCGGTTATACCTTGCGTTCCGCTGCGTAGAGGGTCGCGGGTTGGAGTGCCGCCTTTGGTACGGTATTTATTTATACTGTGTGTACGTGTTAAAATACAGAAATACAACATAAAAATAAAAACGATGAAAAGAAGGAAAACTAAATTTTATTTAGAAAGATGGAGAACATTTACTTGTTTTCAAAAACAAGTTCCCGGATACTACAAACGAGAACAGTTGCGTGTATTCGATGCAAGTGCTCGGAGTCACTAGAGCGGATGTCTCCGGCGTTCCTCTGCGTAGAGGGCCGCGGGTTCGAGTCCCACCTTGGGCATGGTGTTTATGTGTATTGTGTATATGTGTGAACATACTGAAAAACAATATAAACATATAAATAAAAACGAAAAAAGCAAGGAAAATGATGGATATATAAGATGATGATGATGATAATAATAATAATAATAATAATAATAACAACAACAACAACAACAACAACAACAATAATAATAATAATAATAATAATAATAATAATAATAATAATAATAATAATAATAATAATAATAATAATAATAATAATAATAATAATAATAATAATAATAATAATAATAATAATAATAATAATAATAATAATAATAATAATAATAATAATAATAATAATAATAATAATAATAATAATAATAATAATAATAATAATAATAATAATAATAATAATAATAATAATAATAATAATAATAATAATAATAATAATAATAATAATAATAATAATAATAATAATAATAATAATAATAATAATAATAATAATAATAATAATAATAATAATAATAATAATAATAATAATAATAATAATAATAATAATAATAATAATAATAATAATAATAATAATAATAATAATAATAATAATAATAATAATAATAATAATAATAATAATAATAATAATAATAATAATAATAATAATAATAATAATAATAATAATAATAATAATAATAATAATAATAATAATAATAATAATAATAATAATAATAATAATAATAATAATAATAATAATAATAATAATAATAATAATAATAATAATAATAATAATAATAATAATAATAATAAACGTTGTTTTCTATTGTTTCCATAGGCAGGAAGTATAGGATATCAAAAAATTGGCATATGCAATCTTAAATGGTTTATTCCTGTTGCAATTCACTGTTGCAACGCTCATGACTAATTGATTTGCTGTGTACGTGGCCACTATCCTGCGGTGCTTCTGATCAGGAAATCATCGTATTTCAGGCCAAGAAATGTTGAACATATTTTAAGGCAGTGGCAAAGCATACAGCAATAAAGCATAAAAGAATGAGACAGTGCGTGCTAATATGTTAAAACAAACAAATTGGTCATTATTGACCACTTTCTTATGCGTATTATTAATTGTATTAATATCAGGAAATAAGACATAGCACAACAATACATTATTTTCATTGTCAAACTCACATTAACAGGAGTTCACATATAACTACGCTATATTTTATATGATATGGTGTACTTGGAAATCAATAGTACGCCAACATTATAAACTTGAATTTGGTTTCGAATTTAAAACAGTTATTCATAGTTAAATATCTCGTAATGTACATTCCTTTCTGCCATGATTTAGTAATTTAAATATATGATCACGTATTGAAATAATTGTTAGGGGACAGTCCGATAACCTTGGGATGTAAGCAGGTCCATAACCTGTAAACAGTATAGTTTATCTATACAGTAAACATATCCTACCCTATCTAGTACAATGTTTATTTGTCAATCACCTCACTTCTCTCCCCTTCGCTGCCTGACCTTTAAGATGTGAATCTGTGGGCACCAATCAGAATTGTGAAACTGTATCGAAATCTGGATTCAAATTCCCCCTCAGTGCACCTGAACCTAACGAGAACTTCGGGCAAAAAGTGTTCGAGAACAGCACTCAGGACAAACGCAAACGAGAACTTTGCATTGTATTCGAATAAACATTTAGATTTCAAGAACATCACGAGAACTACCAAGAATCGAAAGAATCAATATTTGTATTCGAATTCGCCCATCACTACACGACACTATACATTTAGGAATATGGCCGATTTAGTTTTCATGCTTTATAGTGACGGAACACCTGAATGATATTGACCCGCGGAAACTGTACATTTACTTTACTGAAACATAGTACAGTGTTATTTTGCATATTGTTACAGACACCTGCGCTTTTGCCGTTGTTTATGTCGCGAAGGAAGATAAACGCTATTAAATCCAGTTGAATATTTAAGGGAACTACACTGCATATGTACGTCTATAGCAACAACTTGACTTTTTGGTCGCTGAGTACGTTTTTCAAGATACTTAATCGATGGCTGACTGGTTAGACCGCTCGGTTCTCACCAAGGCGGCCCGTGTTCGATCCTCGGCGACCTCAAAGTGACATTTGTTGTGGACAACACAGCGTTTGTGCGGGTTTTTCTCCGGGATCTTCGGTTTCTCCTGCCATCTCATTTCAGCGGTGCTCCATATGTATCTCATGTATCATCAGTGTCACCGCCTGTGGTGCCACATATAGTAAAAGCGGAAGTTAAACACTACACATTTCGTCCAGCCGCTACCATTGAGCTACTATGGACAACGTGCCGATATGACATTAAATTCTCCAACTGACACGTATTTTTCCCGGTAAACCACTAGGAGTTCTCATAAACACATGAGACAACTACCTTAATGGCGTACTTACAACATGTAAGTACTTTAAGGCCCGGGCTTTATAGTTAACCACTATTAGATCAATTAATGGAAATTAATTGTTCTTTCACATTGACATTAAATTCTCCAACTGATTCGTTTCCACAATTTAGCCTACACACGGCCAGTGTGCCTAACCTCGCATAAACCACAGGTAGAACACATACAACACATAACAAGTTCCAAATACAAGTTATGCATGTTTATGCTCTTTACCAACACCAAATAACACACAGGAGGCAAATCGTAGCCAACCCATAATAGTCCCATGTTTAAAAAAATACATATCACAAGACCCGAATAAAAGCCTCAAAATAAAATAAAAAGTAAATTTATAAAACCCATGTTAAGTATACAGTAACTTCTCATAATTCTAAATAAATTCCAATAAACAACCAGAACCCCCCAACCAAAATCCATTATATTATATTATATTCTACAGCTTATGACAACCCTAAATAATATTTATGAAACAATTAAAACGACCCCAAACAAAACCCATGTTGTATATACTACAACTTCTCAAACACCAAAATAATATCTATAAACCTCCAGCCCTAAAAAAAAAAAAAAAAAAAAAAAAAAAATGTTAAGTATCCTTCTACTTCTCACGGCCTTAAATAAAATCCATAAAAGAGAATAACCACCCCCAAAACATGTTAAATATTATAAACAATCATAACAACCCCCAAAAAATCCCATGTTAAATATAGAAACGTCATAACGACCCCCTGAAAATCATGTTACATATCCTACAACTTCACACAGTTCTAAATAAGATCCATAAAATAATTATAGCACCTCAAAATAAAACCCATGCAAAATAGCCTACAACTTCCTAGATTCCTAATTATAATTAAAACACTTAAAACTATACTAAGCAGAATCCAACTTATTTATCCTGCAAAGTTTTACAATCATAAATATAATTCATAAAACACTTATAACCACATCTCCCCCCCCCAAAAAAAAAGAAACATTTATATGATAGTTTGCACGACAAAGTAAAAGATTACACTGCGACGATATTTTTCATGATTCTTAAAGCATTTCTCAAAAACTCGAATTGTGTTTGCAGCTCTAAAGTGCAGAAAATTACAATTTCGGTAAAACATATTTAGTGATTCGCTATCAGCATCATATGCATAAAATTCAAAATTAATCTTTATTAAAAAGTAACTTCTTAAACAGTGGCTATTCCCAACACAAATAATATTTCACAAAGTTACTTAATTTAATATCCTTATTAACTTATACAACTAATTAAATTATCCGAAATGATGTAACTACCCACAAGTTTTGCGGTAAATTTTATGAACAGAATCAATAATTCTTCTTATACTGTTCATAAAGACTTTAAGAAATACCTACGTTAAATTTCCAAAATCCATTGTATCAGCTCGATACATTTGAAATCCTATACGAAAATAAGATTTCAGTTTCGTCCTTAACATTTACACAATAATAATGCCACGACTAATACTTTCATGAAAATCATCCCATTTTTATTTTGTTATTTCGTATGAAAAGAGGAGTACATAATACTGTCTAAAGCAATTTGAAAATTAGATAAATGAAAACCCGAGAAAAGAGTGCCGAAAAATTACAAATTGATGCGGTTTACTAATATGTTCTGTGCCTTTTTCTGCTCTTCTCCAGCCTCTGTGTTTGACTTTCTTGAAGATTTATTCCTTTTATCCTATATTCAAAAGTTATAAAAAGCAATGCGCACAGGCAAACAATTTAGTCACTTCCTGAAATGTTGTAAAACCTCGTACGGATGTACAAGTGATATAGCATTAAATTAGGATGATGAAATGATGCTAAAATGATGCATAATGATGATAAACGTGCAAAATTATGACAAATTATCTTGTACATAACTCAGTTCGAAATCTCCATGCCTGTACCGGCACCATACTTTTACTCCAATTCATTACAACTAAAATACCAGTATCTACAATAAGTTGCTTTTAATTGAATAAAGAAGCTAACTCACCTGTTCTGAAAACCGAGATTTACTTAAGCAAACAAAAAATGCTCAGAGGCGCTGCAACGTTCACAGAATGATAACGCGGGGAGTGATCAATCAGATTTCCCCTGGAGCACCTGGCAGTTGCTATGACAACTCAAGGAAGTGGACCTGATTGCGAGGGAACAAATAAAACACATGAAACATAATTAATAACTTCCTCGCAAACCATGTTAAATATCCATAGCCCCGCATACACTACAAGGAAACACATACAGCACACCGCCTATTCCAAACACATGTTAGACCTCCTCAAACTACATACCAACACCAAATAAATAGTAACCCCCCGTAAAAATCCCATGTTAAATACCATCCCACTTCTCACAAAACCCTTATAAAACTCTCAAAACAACCATAAAATTAAATGTATAAAACCCACGTTAAGTATACAGCAACTTGCAACAATCCTAAATAAAATCCATTAAAGGAAATTAATTGTTCTTTCACACTAGTCTTGTGTAGGACGCACTATGAAAGGGTAGAGTCAGACTGGAAAATTCAATGCCATAGCCGGAAATTGAACAACGGATCTTCCGGTCTCCGGCTGCTCTTAACCATTGAGCTACTATGGCCAAATTGTCAGCATGACATTAAATTCTCCAACTGCTCGTGTTTTACCCGAAAAACCTCCAGGAATTCTCATAAATACATGGAATTCTCTAGGAATTCTCATAAACTCCCTTAATGGCGACTTAATGAAGGGGTAGAGCAAGACTGATAAACTATCCATTAAGCAGTCATAACCACACCAAACAAAATGCATGTTAAATGTCATAGAACTCCTCACAGCCCAAAATAAAATAATCAAACAAACATAAACACTTCAAAGAAAACATATACTAAATATATCGAGATTTAACTGTGTTGGAACACCACAGTGAAGCGAAATCTGCTTCACTTTCGTACCTATTTTGAGGACATGTTTCGCAAATCATCGTTTGCATCTACCTCTTACCTCCATGTTGTCCGGTTTTAAAGTTGGCTGGATCTAACTTTCGCGTGTTCCTCTTGACTTAACGTCACTTCAATATATCGAGATTTAACTGTATTGGAACACCACAGTGAAGCGAAAAATTGTTAAATTTTAGATGAGTCGTATTTTTTACACATCTGCTTCACTTTCGTACCTATTTTGAGGACATGTTTCGCAAATCATCGTTTGGTAGATGCAAACGATGATTTGCGAAACATGTCCTCAAAATAGGTACGAAAGTGAAGCAGATGTGTAAAAAATACGACTCATCTAAAATTTAATAATATACTAAATACCCTACAATCTCTCGCAATCCTAAATAAAATCAATAAAACGCTCAGAAACACCACCCAAAAAAACATGTTAACCAGAATGCAACCAGGATATGCGAAATATATATATATTGTTTAGTGTAACTCTCACAACTCTGAGGACAGTGTTAAACATTACAGAGTGAAGGAGTAGCCTTTGAGACAAAGTTTAGTACCAGATGAGAAAAATGTAAAGTTTCACTCAGTAGATTCCCAGAAAATGTTATTTATTACCACTGCTCCATATAAAGTTGTGCTTAATAAAGAACTTTTTAAAAGCAATGAACAAAATTAGGAATGGTTTTTATATTTCAGAGACAAATTTCCCAATTAAGTGAAGGAAAAGTAAAAAAGGATATTTTTATTGATCCTCAATCTGGAAGATCCAATACGAGTTCGAGGAATAACTCATCGAAACAGAAAAAGTAGCGTGGTGTGCGTTGAAAGACATGTTAGAAAATCCTGGGAAATTACAGAGTAGATAACTACATCGAAGTTGTGAAAAATTTGTTAAGCGCATATGAGATAATGGGGTTCATATGTTCCTTAAAACTCACTTCCTGCACTCCCATTGTAACTTCTTTCCACCGAACCTGGAAATGGTGGGCGACGTGCATGGAGAAGGGTTTCATCAACAAATGTTCTATTTCAAAATGCGTCATGCAAGAAAATTTTCTCTTAACATGCTTGCAGACTATTGTTGGTTTCTTGTCTCACACTTTAATTATGTTCACTACATTTCTTGATATCTTCTTCCGTAGTTACGTTGACATCTGATGAAGAGTCTTCTTTCCTCATGGATATTTTTCCATTTCTCGTCCACAGGTACTTTATGTTGGCAGACCTCCGAATTTGTCTGCATTTAGCAAACAGACATCTTTGAGCTGGGCAGAGCTGGTCATGGTGTGCTAGGTGTCCTACTCTCTTGTGTAGCCTATAACTTTTGTCATGCCCTAGGATGTGTGCCATAAGTAACATTCCTACTTTGCACAGACACTTTGCTCACAGAAGATTGCATTCATGTACTCTGTGAAGAAATACATCATTAAATCAATCTGAATTCATGCAAGAAGTTAATGAACTTGAAAAAATATTAGAAATACCCAAATAAAGAGAAAATCTTGATTGCATCAACCCTACTGAGATTATAACAATTGAACATTAGTTAAATCTAATACATGAACTCAACAACAAAAAATATTAATCCTGTCATAGCTAAAATTCTTACACTTGAAACTCTAAATCTAAAATATCCAACTCAAGAATGGGCACATATATACATAGATGTTCCCTCTCTGATACTGATGCTGGAGCTGGAGCAGGTGGTATATGCCAGTTCTTTTCCTTATATAGAAATGTAGGAAGAAATGTCACAAATTTTGATGGAAAAATAGAAGCTGTTTACTTATCATTCAATACATATTTCCTTGCCCATATAAATGCAAAAATATAGTTATTCTTTCAGACTCAAAGGCTGCTATATAATCAATAGTAACACTTCCTAAAATGGAACAAAATCAAAGAAATGCAAAAGATGATTCAACGAATTGGTAAACTGGGGGGAAATATGTATTACAATGGATTCCATCTCATTGTGGGGTAGATGGAAATGAAAAAGCAGACTTTTTGGAAAAAAGAGGAGCCAAAATTAAACAAAAAACTATTATAAAATTTTCTTATGAATCAATCAAATGCATTGTTAAAAGAAAAATAGATGGAAACTATATATATATAAATAACATAAGAAAATAAAAACTTAAAATTGCTGCAAATTGCACAAAACCATAAAATAATTCTAAAACTACCAAGAAAATCAGCTGTTTCCATCTTTCGTCTCATAACTGGACATGGTTGTCTGAATAACCATCTTTATAGGATTGGACTTTCAAGCTCACCATACTGTCTACTGTGTACCAGAGAAGAAATTATGAATATGTAACATCTAGAATAATGCCAAGTTTTGAAGACGTGCCCTGGCATTGTTATCAAATACCGGGAGGCTAGAAGGAGAATGACGTGGTTGTCAGTTCCTGAGCATTAGACACACATACACACATATGTATATCATTAAATTTCTTTTCATGTTTTAATTTAACTTATTTATTTTATAATAATTATTTTCATTATCCCCCAATTCATTAAGAGTCCAGTTATTAATAAGACAATATAAAACCAACATATAAATATATATGTTCAGCCTTATAGCTCTTACTTCTTCATCTAGTACTGCTCCTTAAAAGCCGTATGTAAATGAAAAATCATCATGACATATAACTTCAATGGCACTCTATCTAGTTAAGAGTTCCTTTTCTCCTCCCAAAAGATTCACAGAATTTTCAATCTAAAGGAATTCCTGAAACTGGAAAAGAAAAACAGAAAGAGTGAGAAAAACAGAAATAATAGGTTAACACGAAGTGTCGCTTTATTTTTAATAAACATTTGTGTGTTCATTTGAATTTGGCTTGTTTCTAACCCTTCATCTCGTATTCCAATTCCTCTTTTGTTTCATCGATCTCAACTCCTTGTGACATCCCATGGGCTCCATGGTAACCATAATCCTATTTACGGAGACTACCTGCTTCTCCATGTTACGTCATTGCATTCAGTACTAATTTTCTAACTGCTTTACCTCTTTGCCCATCCAGATATACTTTCTTTCCTATATCAAAATTTAACTCCCATTCTAGTTACCACAATCGCTGAATGTGCCCATAAATTTTTCAGAAAAATAATGAATAATTACGAGCTGTTGCTTCATACATATATCGCGGAATATAAGTTTATGACGCCGTTTACTTTTACTGCCATCCTAAGCCAGCATTTAAAACTTTTTAAATGGATTCCTCCTCCTCCTCCTCCTCCTCCTCCTCCTCCTCCTCCTCCTCCTCCTCCTCCTCCTCCTCCTCCTCCTCCGTGTGTTTCACTCCCACATTACATGTTCTATGATGTAGTTCACCTGTAAGTCTGTTCTGGAGTTTTTAAGTTATACATTATGATTTAAGAACCTTCATTGCTACACGGCATCTAGTTTGAATAAAGTTTCTGATTGGTTTATTTTCTTCTGAGTAACTCTTGAAGATATATAAAATACATGCTATGTTTCGTGTTGTAATTTAATATAAAATGTGAGGATGTTCCTAAGGAAGCCAAGTTAAAATGTTTGTCTTGGTGTTTCAGATTCACCTTCAGCAAAATCAAATGGACTACGATTAGTTTCAGCAAGACAAGAAACAAGTCAAACATTATGTAAAGTTAAACTCCTGTAGAACATATTGAATAATTAATTTATATCGTAAACGTTAAAGGCTTGGGGAGAGCTGTTAAATAGTACCTACTACGCACTGAAGGTTTATTACTATATAGGTTATGACCAGGGCTAGGAAGTTCGTAAGGAAGTTCGTACCACCCGCCGTTCCCTAAATAGGTTGTGACCGACGCTCCCGGAAGCCAAATAAATCATAGATAAGAAACACACAGTGCAGAGGCATTGAAACCGGTTGCCCAGAGGGAAAAAAATGACTTATGAGACATTTGTAAATGCACATCTATTTGGATCATTATGTACAGCATACAAATTCTTATACAGTACTTATAGGTTTGTTTCCGGCTGATCTCATTATTTAAATAGGCTCATTGTGGTAAAACCCAAGCAATTATAATGTGGATTGTAAGATTTCCTGATCGAATGTAAAATAATATCCAAATAGTAAAATTAATTTCTTAAATATATGAAGACTCTTACAAAACAAAATGCCAAAGCAGGAATTTTACTGCATATTTACTCATCTGCAGCCGTTTTATTAAAAACAATAATGTACCTCTGAAGCCTTTCAAATGAAAAACTCATTCTATGTCCCGTAAAACAAGATTTAGTTGATTGATAATCTGTTGCAAATTCGTTAATGATATCAGCTAAATTAGTTTACTGAAGTATCCCACTGAAATGTAAATGTAAATAATGAAGTATGTAAGGACATGAATAAGTTCACTTCTAGAAAACATACAATGGTTGCACAGCAAATTTAGTTGCTCATCTTTGAAGCACAACAAAGATGTTATTCGAATGTCTTCCTCCCTACCAACATGCTCTGTGGCATGGAGTTACACCTGTTTCGAAATAATGAGTTGCATTCTACGATGAACCTTGCCCTTGCTAGTAGTGCTGTGTTGTATAGCCATGCCTGGCCGCTCATACACTGCTCGAGGAAATCGGTACGAACTTCCTGGCTCTGGTTATCACTGTTAAAAGAGTTTGGGTTTAATACACGCACTGTTCCACATGCTCAGGGACCGAGTTGTGATACAGCAATAAAGCAATTGAGGGGCGTTTTTTTTTTTCTTCAAAAACTTGATAGATGCAAAATTTTACGAAATTGAGTTATAAATAGTATCGGCATAATTTTCACCTTCTGCATCGTTCTGTGTAATCAGATTTTGCAAAATTTGATTCATGTCCTATGTAGAAGGTAGCGTGTATTCAGGTTATTTTTTTTCCCCCCAAACTCGATAGATGCACTTGCTCAGTTAAAGCAAAAGTCGATAGATGCAGCTCTATGATTTGATGGTCCAGCGTGTAGCAGCCTTAGTTCTATGAAACGCATGTTGGCACTGACTGCCATCTAACTATTGCAATTCTTGGAATTCTCAATCATTTCTGCAAGATATGACACTGCTACATCGTTGGTAATAACTGCTAACTCAGGTTGTGCACTTGGATTTCACAATCATTTCTGAAAGTTTTGTTATACTTATATGGCATTTTTATTCTTAGTTGAGACACTACACTGTACTATGCACAATAGACAGGAGCACAGATTGTGAAACTGCACCAGTCGTAGAATGCGCGGGAGATAGAAATTGCAAAAACAAGGAAAGGAAATCAAAATGCAAGTCAAGTAAGGCTCATACTCCAGCAATTTCATGTTCACATGGTCTTGAGCGCACTCCATGAAATCCTAAAAGTAAAAGGTATAAGCTCTGTGATGTAGCTAATTTGACTTATGATATAAGTGGATTTCACCATCATCTTTCCGTGTTAAATAAAATAGATAAAGATAAATTCCTTATGAAATATATGCGTATTACATCTCCTAATCGCAGAGTGATGAAGAAAGAAGCTCCAAATATGAAGCAGACTGTTATTAATGCAGTGTGAGTACTAATGATGACCGAGTATTGTCAGTAGGCATTGCAAGCTTCCAAGGAATCTCAGGGGTGTCAAAAGATAGATTATCTCTCCTGGCTAGAAAGTTTCACTTATCTGGGAATGCACCAAGGGAAACCAGAGGAAGTGAAAGAACAGGAATATTACAGAAGGGCATTTCTGCTGATATGAAGGAAGACGTTAAGAAGTACAGATATAAAGAAAACCACTATGGAAGCGCAAAATCAAGGAGAGGATATTTACCTCCATAACTTAATATCTGAAAAATGTGGAACAACTTTTGCAAAGAAAGAAGATTAAGAAATCAACCAGTCTGCTTACTGTCAAAATATAAATACATATTTTACAACTTCTTCAATTTTTCATTCCGTACACCACACACTGACACATGCTCCAAATGCAAAAATGGGACTGACGAAGATTAAGACAGAGGCAGACGTAGAAAAAAAACGAACTAAGAACCATGTACAGACTGCACTAGTTGCATTCAAAAAGGTTTTATCAGCTATTGAAAGAGGAAAACGCCGAGGCAATCGCTATTTGCTTCGATATACAGCAGAATCAACCACTGCCTAAACATTCTGTTAGCGATTCTATGCAAGGCAAGTATGGCTGTATAATCTATGCATAATGATTCCATCTAAAACCCAGAAGAAAAACATTTCCTTGTATACATGGTTGGAAACTGAATCTGCTAAAGGCTTCAACCAGGTTGCCTCAGCTTTGCACCACTTCTTGTTGGAACTGGAAGAAAGGACGTCCAGCAACACTCCTACCATTCGTTTAGTTTCAGACTCTTACTCTAGTCAGAACAAGAATAGAATGATGCTGTTCATATTTATTGCTTTCCTGGAGAAGAGTAAAACATTTTCCCGAATTTCACATATCTACCCAATACGTGAGCACAGTTATACGCCTCCTGATAGAGTGAGCAAAGAGAAGAAATAGGATGTTCAAAATCTAGCCAAATCTTTTGAAATTCCAGAAACTGCAAAAGAATTATATGAAAATTTACTAGAAGATGCCAATAAAGGTTAAAGCTTACTTATTCATATTGTTTGAAATCTCTTTGTATTCAATATGTTTGTTATATAAATAAAACAAAATATTTTTTTGTTATTGTGAATGTAGCAGTAGATACTTAGTTTCTAAGTTTATACCTAATCAAATAATTCTTATAAGCATTAACATGTTGATTGTATAATACATTATGTATTATGAAGAGGTGAAAATAAATAAAAATAATAAATATATAAATAAAAAGTAACAAAAACAATAAATGACAAACATGACAAAACTTCATGTGTTAATTTCTCACTCAAGCAGAAAAGTTAATCAGAATCTATTGGTTTTTGAAAAAAAAAAAAAAAAGCTCTGTTTGCACTAGTTAAATTACGGTATTTGTTTCTTTTCACATTCAATGACACAGTTTCAGGAAGGAGAACTGAATGATTAATATAGTGTGCATCTATCGAGTTAAAAAAACGCTCCTCAATTTGCAATTGAACATTCACTGTCTTAAATATTATACCTCAAGTAAACATGAGTGAAAAACTACCTATAATTTCATTGGTTTAAAAATATTGAAATGGTTTAAAAATATTGAAAGATATTTTAATTATCATGCAAGTTAAAATGTATGATTTCATTTCCGATTGTTTCAGATACATATTTTGCATTCTTAAAGGAATCCTTCGAAAACCTACGTGTTGGCTTTATCGACTCAATAAATTCTTACTTCATAGTAACAATGTTGAAATGGGTATATGGTACACAGAGGTTAAAATTACCCGACATTCATGCTTTAGGATAAAGGAAAACCTTGTCTGAAACGTTCTCTGTGTAAGCCACACATACAGAAGTTTGAACTCGGGAACTTTAAGCGTAAGGCAGAAGTGCTACCTCCTATGCTGCAAAGGTCGGCATGGAGAAAGACTTGGTTATGATTACTTTTGGGTTCAACTATGAACGAAAGCTAACAGTTCGTGATTGAAATTGAATTCGGCATAAGATATTACCACCAGAGCCATCTCTGGGAGTCTGCCCAGTTCATTAAGCAGTTGAATGGAGCTTTCATGCTTCTGAATCAAAATGCTTTTTCCTGCCCGAAAATCTATAAAACTAAAATATTGTCTCGTGTGTAACGTACGTTTATAAGTACATTGAGATCGTACAATCATACTACATTCTCAACTCACTCATCCACAATGGCTTACCTTCTTATCTATACAAAACGTATCCGATACGTTTACAGAAGTAATTTCATAGGTTATTTCTTTGTAGATACAAGATGGCTCAGTCGCACGTGTTTAAAAATTTGGTCAACACAGGTCGTCTTTCAAGTATTAATAACTTTGCGCTTTCACAATTCACTGAATTTTTTGAATAATACACTGTCGACCTCTCGTCTTTAAACGGTCAAGTCTCTCGTCACTTCTGGTTGTGACATTTGTATTCGAATTAAACTCATTTCCAGTTTTTCTTACGTCACATCTTTCTCTTTCACATTAATTTTACCACATCCGACCTCTTATTTACCACAATATCCTCATATTTGGTTACTAATTCAATTGACAATTCTTTCTCGTTGATGAGAAATTTGTCCTACGGCTTCTCTTCTGATTTCCTTCATCCGCTATTTTTTCAGCTGTTTGTAAACGAAAATAAAGTCAAAAGCGCACCGCAGTACGTTCAGAAAATAATGCGATTCATCCACAGCATTCTGTATCCGTAATAGTTATAAGTCCCTCAGCGTTAGCACGTGTTTGTTAACATTTTCAGGAAACAAGATCGTGAAATCTAGGAATTTTAACAGATCTGTTAACGCTATGACAATTATTACGTTAAATTTGTTAATGTGGATTTTAACATATGTTGGTGAAATCGGGCATAAAAGTAACTTATGGTAGATATTGGTATTTTATTTGTCTTGTGGTGTCGATACAGGTTTACAATTTTTGAATTGAATTATATATATTGTAAGTTGTCGTAATTTTGCACGTTTAGTGTCATTTTAACAGACAGAATTTTTCTGTGATAAGAAAGATCGTGAAATTATCGTGCTTAAACATCCTGTCTTAGTGAACCAAACATTAATGCTTGTTCAAAAATATCAATGCAGCTTTGACGTAATGAGGAAGTGACTAATATCCATGATTCAATATGTGAAAATCAAGTCCAAAAAAAGCCAGGATGTCTAATTAAACAGTTTAGCGCTATTGAATATTGCAAACGTCCTAATTTAGTGCTATAGGGCTTTCAGCCCTACGAGATTTTACAGCTTTTGGCACTGTGACTAAATTGTTTGCTTGTACGCATTGTTTTCTATAGTTTTATTTAGTGATTTTTTGGAGGATGTCTTTCCAGATTTTATGTAGGGTATGTGTAATTTTTGTTGGATAAGTTCTTAATTATTAGGCTGTGTAATCCGAGACAATACTGATTTCGGTTTTAGCACACTGGAATGTGCTCCTGCGACATCTCGCAATGAAGTTTCAAAGCGTTGTGTTTTGTGCTGTAGGTTTCTATGGTTTTTTGTCTTTACATCCACACCCCCACATATCCTACATGCTCTGGCCTAGTGCATGCTAAATTGATGACCAAATACTCTTTAGCTACCTCCATGGAGGCTGTAAGATTAAATGGAGAATCAATTCTCCGTCGGCACCAGTGTTCCGAAAAGTGAGTCCTCACAATAGAGTGGACATGTGGTCACCACGTGCGCACCTTCAAGTTCCTTAACCTTTGGGTTACCTGTGAAAAACCTTTTTTGAGATGGGAAAAGCAGCTCATTCACAGCCCATTCTGAATGCTTTGTTTTGCGGTGCCTTCACTTCCTTTAGTAACAAGTTTGTAAATGATCTAAGATCCGTATCTTGGTAACAGAAAGGTTTTCCACAGGTACTCCACAGGTTTAAGAAACGTTGGGCTCCTAAATCATTCCTTCCTGTGTCTGCCTGTTGTTTACTCCTTACTTGTATTTATGACTAAAAGCATTTCTTAACTATACTGAACAACAAATTTCAAATTTTGTTTCTACACTCTAATGGAAATAGGTGATTCTGTAAATATTAGCTATGCTGAGCTCAAATCTGAAATCCAAAATTCTCTATCACGTACCTTTTTCGAGAAATCGGTTTCAATGTTATTTTAAACAATAACGCCTTTAGTAGAAGCAATTAAAATATTGTAATCAACCAGAGGTGAAATAATTTCATATAGATCAACATTATATCAACAAGTTATGCAGAATCCATAAATTATGGTTAAAGTGAACGAACAAACCATATTTAGGTAACCGTCATGCAAAAACTTTATTATTAAGTTTACTCAAAAAAAATCGAAGGAGTCCCGCTTGTAGCTGACATCAGAAACCTCCTTCATGAGCTGCCAATATAGTCACCTAACATACTAGGTGACCACTTTACGCTGTATCGCTTCTTCGTGGCACTTATATACTGATGAAACCGTTCTCCGTTCACATCACTCACAGCTTCCAGGTTGGGAGGGATCAAGTCCAAGTGCGAGTACAGAAAACGTATTTTTAAGGAGATGCTGCATCCTAAATTTTTATATGCCTTTAGCACGTTCTCAGTAATTTCCCTGTAGTTGTCAGCTTTTGTCGGGAAATTTTTACACACTGTTTAAAACCCACCCAAGTTGCTCTTTTCTGCCCGCCTCGGTACTGTAGATGGTAGCATGCCTGCCTCACGTTCAAGAGGTCCCGAGTTCGAATCTTGGTCAGGGTGAGTACCTAGATAAGGTTTTTTTTCCAGAGTTTTCCCTTTTTCTTAATACAAATGTCGGGTAGCTCTAAGCTCCATGGATCCTGGACTCATTTGAGCATCATCTCAGCCATTCCATTCACCGTCGGATATGACTTAGCGTTGGAGGACGTAAATTATAACAACTACAACAAAATTATCTTTTTCGGAAAGTAGTTCTTCACTAGCCTGTCTACAAACAATTTGCGTATTTCTGGGCCAATAAAAAGACCTTCTTTTAATTTTGCGTCGCTTAGTCTTGGAAACTTTTCTTTCAAATACTGAAAACCCCAACTCTCTGTGTTTAAAGCCTTTACAAAACTTTTCATTAAGCCTAACTTAATGTGAAGCCGCGGTAGCAAAATTGTGTCTTTGTTAACTAATGCTTCATATTTAACACGCTTTTCACTCGGTAGTAAAGCATTCCTTACAGGCCACTCAGTTACTTCAAAATGTTTTTCTTTAGCTCGACTGTCCCACTCACATGTAAAACAGCTTATATGGTTTATTTGGATTTTAATTGTCACTCGGTTATGAGCCCATTAACATCATTACAAAAAAAAAATTAATTTTTCTGTGAAAACAATGATGTCAACGAGTGTTCACGATTTCTAAATGCTGTTATATTTACTCTAGGCTGAAGCAAGTTCCAGTTTTGCAGTCGTGAGCTTAAAAGTTTCGACTGAGTTTTCGTCATACTAAGATCCCTCACCAGATCGTTCAGCTTGGCTTGGGAAATCAAATGAGGCTTAGATTGAGGTTCTGGTAACTGGAAATCCGCGTCACCAGCATGCTGAAGGGCCAGGTTCTTCTTCAAGAGAATTACTTGAAGGTACATCACCTAACATCCATAGTTCAGGTAGCTTAGGTACTGGAAGGTAACTATCAAAAAGTACAGGTCTTATAGCCGAAGGAATATTTGGATACTCTATGTTATGTTTTGACTTTGAACTTGATCTTTTGTTCTCTACAAATCATTGTGAACTAATTGTAAACATAGTATTTCCAGTAGGAACAAGAAATTCCCGCCATTTCAGTACACTGTGAGCGTCCAGTGCTGTAGCTGTGTTCGCCGTAAAATTTTCTGTAACGTACGGCTTATGGCATAAATATGGGAAAAGAAAAAAAGCGAAACCGTGCATATCCTCCTAAAAGCAGTAAGTTATAATACTATACATGGCAAATATGTGGAGACCAAAAAGTTATAAGCCTATTAAACACCTTGCACGCCTCAAATGCGTGAATGGCAGCGTGTCTGCCTCACGTCCATGAGGTCCCGAGTTCGAATCTCGGTCAGGGTGAGTTACCTGGTAAGGGTTTTTCCGGGGTTTTCCCCTTATCCTGAAAGATTAATGTCGGGTAGTTCTAAGTTCTATGGACCCTGTGCTCATTTGAGCATCATTTCACCTATTCCATTCATGGTCCGATATAACTTAACGTTGGTGGACGTAAATTAAAAAAAAAAAAAACGGAAAATATCTTATCCAGGTAAGTCACCCTGGCCAGGATTAGAACTCGAAGAACCCGAACGTGAGAGAGACACGTAACCGCCTACGCTACAGAGGCGGGCAAAAAATGGGTGATAATTGATGAAAATGAGATACACTTTCAGAAAAATAAGAAGTGCTGTTGTTGGTCTATTGCAAATGAAATAGCAGTCATATTTAGTGGCGCGTAAAGAGCAGAAAATACGGTATTTACTCGAAAATAAAAACCCCTCGATAGTAAAACCCTCTATGTTTGCGAGAAAATTATAGAAAAAAATATGTATGCGAATGTTAGACCCGGTCCGTTAATTCAGATAAAGTGTAAATCTAAGAGTGGCTTGCAATTCATTAAACTAATTTATTCCTGATTCATATGATCGAGAATTCAAGATTGATCAACAAAGAAGGATCTTGAAAATTCCTTATTGAAAGTGCAATATTAATGCCAGTGTCTGAATAAATAAGTTGTGATATATGATTCTAATAACACTTCCAAGTGTAAACAGTAAATTGTGTAAGTTAGTGGTAACCTTGATATTGTAAAGAAGTTGTAAAAGTAGATTGTAATAAATTTGAGACAGATTGTAATTTCAAGAAAATTCGTTCTTCAGAATTTTTTTGATACTGTAAACAATTATCGGTAGACGGCTGGTCAGGGACAAATTCTACCCTTTCACTTGTTTGCGAAGAAAGGAGCAGGCATCTGGATGAGGGGGTGAGAGACATTGACTTTCACACTTACTAGCAGCATCTTCCAAATTACCCAAGTTACGTAGAGGTTTACTACCTGCTTACTTCTTACCATTTTAGTAAAACGAAATCTTTGGTTAAAACTACAGCAACTTTACTGAAAGTTAGTTTCTCTTGTGTTTTATCCGTGTTATTAGTAATATGAATTCCCGAAAAAGTCTCATTGTGGGTTTTAAATTAGATGTTTCGGAATTCGCTGAAAAATGGTGTACGAGCTCCGTTTCGAAAATTTTTGGTACGACCAAACATGATCCGTTACCGGCAAAACCAGAGCGATAAAGCCGCCAAAAGGCAACTCGATCTCTTCGCGACCCGAAAACCCTCCTGATTTTTCGGCTATATTTTGGTCTTATTTTTGAGTAAATGCGGTAATACATATTGTGAGGTCAAGCAATTTAAACTAGACGTAAAAAAGCAAAAATTATATAAAATGTGGTGCACTATGCATGTTAAAAGTACGTTAAGTCCTTTCCATGAGTTTTCCAGAAATGATTCATGTCTCTTGTGTAGTTAATGCTCTTCATAAAGCTATGTGACTATATCAGACTCCTATATTCAAATATAGAATGATTTGTCAGTATGTCACATGTTACCACTCTTCGTCATATTAAGTGTGGCTGCCAGTTAAAATGTATATCAGTGACTGCACTTAAACCCATTTAGACTTCTTGTTTTTTATGGGATAGTAATGTCTAATCAGTGAAAAGTGTAAGTAGTTTTGTCAACCGTTTCCTTTAATTGTAGTTAATGTGAAAAACAAATCTGTAATCCACACCTATCTAATCTTTAAGTCACCGTTGAGATTTCATCTCTTCAGAGAAGAAATTGCCAATCTTCATCTCTCCCCTGGGTTCAATTGGCTAAGTGCAGCTTTGTGCCATAAAACATGTTTAAAAATTTTTACACGTGTTGTGAATAAATTGGCCAAAAATTATGCATCATCTATCGAAAACAGTTCAGGATTTATTAAAATAGGACAGTTAAGACGATTTGGTATTCACATCTACAATACAAACTTCTTACTTATGCTCATAGATGTATTAGCTTGAAAGTTTGATGGCAACATCTGTGCTCTATGTGGAGCCTGCGTGCCAAAAATTAGGTGCGAAGTATAGCTGGAAGTACCCAAAAATGTGCCCAGAATACGTAGGAACAACATAGCATTGTACGGGAGGGATTGTTTACCCCTGACAGGCAGTGGTCTAAACAAGGAATATGTAAGGAGCGCCGCCCACATCTGGCACAGAGCTGACGAGGGATGTCTAGCATCTACTTGCAAGTGGTCACATGCTGCACTTTCAGTCTTCAGTTTTGGGCGTTGTGGCTCTATTCCGCAGCAGATTTTTGGTGCACTTTGTTTATCATAAAATTTTCAGGTGCGTAGCTGTGTGAGTACAGTAATAGTCCCCTTGTTAGTGTAATCCCACACACCTGAAACTTCAACAAATCTATTGAATTAAAAACTAAAGGAGGAGTAATCTATTGAAATGAAAATTAATGTGTTAGTAGAGCTAAAAGTGTTACAACACATATTTAAACATTTGTTTGAGAAAAAATACGTATAGTGGTTCCAGACATGAAAGGTATTTTAAATAACTTGGTGTGTATGCTAGTGACATCCCTTTGTTTAAATACACACGCCTGAGAACCTGAGATGAGGAAATATCGTTTCCACATTCTAAAGCGCTATTTAGAAACAGTCCGCATACATTTTTGATGGACAATTTGGAGAAGACTTTTGTTGTTCACGGCAAGTTTAGATGAACACATTAGAAGCTGTTATCTATCTACGAGTGTTAAAAACTTATTAATAAATTAGCAATTCTTTCCTTTGTTGTGATTTTAAAGCAAAATATTTTGAAAATTTTTACCAAATATTTTCTTCTTCTTTAGGATATAAAAGTAAATGTTTTAACTTTTTTACCACATAAAAATTCGCTCCCTAGTTATGTCTTGCTTTTGGACCTTGCCGTTTGTCAACTTTGATAATAACCCACACATTCCAGATGCTCTCTCTTTCTCTCTCATATTTCTTTTTTCTACTACACCTAAGGTTTCTCTACACATTTTCCCACATTTTTCACTTTCTCGTCCTCTTTGCTTGTTAACATTTACATGGCTATGAGTTACCTATTCGTTTTGTCCCAAATCTTTTCCCATATCTCATCCCTCTGTACTTTTAGTTTCTCCCCATCTACCAAGCAATACTCTAAACTCTCCTTCGTTGCACATATAATTAGAGCTCGAATTTATTTGATGAATATATCCAAGCATCTATGCACTAAAAATTTGCTAAATATGTTCTAAAACTTTATAATATGCATTTAAAACAAAGTAAATTATTTCAACTTTCTCACATTTATTAACCTTGAAGTAAGGAAATAGTAAATTCTTAAGCAAAAGCACTAATTAATATTTATTAGTCTCCCTTTCAGTCTATTTTAGTATTAGTCGTGTTTATTACAATAAACAATTAAATATTTTTCACCTTTTTTGGAAGAAACTATTAATAGGACTCTAAAGGTTTTTGTATTTCTAAGAGCAGCTGTTTTCAAATGTTGTGTAATCCATAATTTTATGTTGCTGGGTACCTATAACAATGGTATAAAATAATATGGGTTTATTTTAATTACATAAAACCAACAATTACTAACTCGAAAATCGCATTGATTTTTAAAATATTCTGAAAATACAAAAATAAAACAATGTTTTAACACACTTGCACAGTACCATATTTCTATTTGTTGTTAAGAATAGGATTTCCATCAATCCATCATTCAATTTCCATCAAACCAAATCAGCTTTAGTGCTTTTCTCCTTCGGCAATGCAATACTCCCTTTCCTATAGAAGCAATTGTGGTGGCAGCACATTAATACAAGTTATAAAGTTAAGCGACAATGACACTATTTATTCTTGGAGATATAATTGTTGAGGCAGACAGTTGGTGTTGGGCAGACGAATTCAAGCTTTATGATGCCGCAACGAACTTCAACGATTTACCGCACGATTGTTGATCGCTAATTTTTATATTGTGCTCGTTGTTGATAGCTACGTTCTCATTTTCAGCTAGCTTTTATGGATTTAGAAATACATCAAAGTCCTACACAAACGGAGCAGTAAAAAGAAATTTTGTCTTATCCTTCTCTTCTTCTTAATAACTGGGGTAAAATATTTGTACGAATCATTGGCGAAAAAGTAATATATATGCATAAAAGAACACAAATTATTTAAGGGTATGTATGACTGAAATTTCCTGAAAATCGTGAAAATAACGACTTTTTTATTTTAATTCTATAAAATAATTTAGACATTCCCGAATGTGAAAAATGCATAATTTGCCTCCGGACGCCATTTTTAAATGCTTATTTAAATGTCGGTGGCCTTTAAACTCTGTCGGAGTCACGCCCTCTTTTGCCTACATCCACATTCTTTGTCTGTTTTCCGTTCTTAAATTTTCAATTCAAGAAAAGAAAAATAAGGCTTTCAGACAAAATAGTTCCTAAAATGTTGCCAGTATATCAGAAGCTGGCTTCTACAACAGAGGTGCAAAACAGGAAAAACACAGAATGCCAATGAATCTTTGCATCATGTCATATGGAATAAGTGCCCAAAGGAAGTTTTCGTATCAGAACAAAAATTGGATCTTGCTGTTATTAAAAGCATCAGTGGGTTTAACATGGGTAGTCTTAAGTCATTGGAGCTGCAGCAAAATATCAGAGGTGAAAGTGTAGTAGACTCAGCAAGGAAAACTTCAGTGCAGCGAGATCAGACTCGTATCCTGCAAAGCAAGAAGCGAAGTTATGCAGAAGAAAAGCAACATCTAAAGAAGATAAAGGTGGAAAAATCAGCAACAGAGGAGAGGAAAAAGAAATCTGAGGGTCCAACCTATCAGCCTGGTGGATTTTAATGTGAGCTATGCAATCAAATCTTTAATCGCTGTTTTCTCAATGTTCATATTTTCAGCATTTTTCTTCCTGTAAAATGCTCCTTGCGATGCAGTTTTTGTACTACATTCATGAAATTTCCTACACAGATTTAGAATATCATGGGGAATGGAAATTGCCCTAGGTTTTATTTTGAAATGTATATAAGCATATATTTTTAATTTTCAAACACAAAACTTACAGTTTTTTAGACAAAAAAAGAATATTTGTAAATTAAAAAATTTTTGTGACCTAAACTAAAGGAGATACAGAAAAACCCAGAGCAATTTCAAAAAGTATGTGTATTATGAACATAGGGTTAAAATATTAGACCAAAATTCAAAATATTTTGTCGCAAGGGACTTTTTTAGTGACGTAACAAAAAACATACAAAATTTATCATAATTTCTAAACTGCTGGAGAAAAATGGTTTAAATTTAGGTTGTAACATTGTTTACATTATACTACACCTATGGTGTAAATTTGAAAAAGCTGGCATTATTAGTTCAGAATTTGAAAATTTCAGTCATAAATACCCTTAACCCGTTAAATATGAATTTATGTGCCCTATAACAGTACCGTATTACCGATTAAATTTATTAATTATATGCATATGTTTAAATACCAAAGAATAACAGTTGCAAGTATGCCAAAAAAAAACCGAGCTCTATAAGGGCTAGAATACCATTAAAACGAGTCAAGTATGACTTCCTTCGATGCACGAATTTCGGCAGAAGGCAGAATGACATGAAAAGTGATGACAGTCAAACCAAATTTGAGCTTTGCAAACGAGTATTAAAAAATTCCGTCAAACTGCTTCACTGGTGGATTCGTGTATCTTCGTGTCAGCCCGGACATTTCGTATGTGTTCGGTTGCTCCTGGCAGCTCCAATTGGATGATTCATTACTTGTGTGTCAGGCAGCGACAGTGGATAGTCGTTGCGTTTCTGGCTCTGTAAATTTCATTTTCTGAACAGGTGAGTTAGCTTCTTTATTTAACTAAAAGTATGTTATTGTATGCATTGGTATCTTAGTTGTAATAAAATGTACTAAAAGTGTGGTACCGATACAGACATACAGTGAATTATGTTAAAGATAATTTGTCGTAATTTTCCAAGTTTGGCGCCGTAATTTTCCAAGTTTGGCGCCATTTTAATGGACATAATTTTTCTGTGATAATACAAAGAAAATGAAATCGTGCTAAACATCGTGTCTGGAGTAAACCAAACGTTAATGCTTATTCAAAAATATCAATGCAGTCTTCAAGAACGGTGGAAATAACTGATATCCATGAATCAATATTTGAAAGATAGGGTAAAAATTGCAGAAATCCATTATTAAATATTTTAGCGTTATTGACTCTTACAAACTTCCTAATTTAGTGCTATATCGTTTACAGTGATACGAGACTTTCAGCATCAAAGGCAGTGACTAAATTGTTTGCTTGGGCGCATTGCTTACTATAACTTTTGCATGTAGAGAAGCAATGATTTAGTTGGAACAAAATAGTTACAGGAACTCGCCTTATTAATTCAGCAGTTTCCAAATGGAAAATGTTACTTCATTCTAAAGCGGGAAAATATTTTCCAAAACGGCGTTCCGGCCCGTTACGATCCAACTTTTTTACCTTCTAGAAAGGCCTCAAGAATGTTTTAGTACAAACATCTTTTAGGCTGTTACTTCTGTTTAATCAAAATTTCTGGTTTCCTTTTATAAAGAGTTTATTATATCTAGATTTGCCCTCTGCGTGAAGGCATATTAAGCATAGCGATTCATTACCTGATCCAACCCATCTGGAAAACTTACCCGAAAAGCTAAATGATCCTGTAAAATATTTAAATCTCACACAAGCCCATTCTGAATTATTATCTTCTAGATTAAAGGAATGGAATCTCATACAACCGGGTGCCAAAGTATCAATTTATCCCACGCGTCAACAAAGCTTATCGACGTATTTTTCTAAAAAGGATAATATTATTTATTGCAATAATGTGAGAGAACTTACGCATCAGCTAGGCACAAAACGAGTTTCTGGTGAGTGGCGTTTATTTATCCACTCTTCGAAGTCAAATCTAAAAGGTGTATTGCTGCAAAATGGTAATATTTACGCTTCGGTACCAGTGGCTTATGGCTTAAATATGGGAAAAGAAACGTGGATATCCTCCTAAAAGCGGTAAGTTATAATACTATGAATGGCAAATATGTGGAGACAAAAATTTATGTCTATTAAACACATTGCCCGCCTCGGTAGCGTGAATGGCAGCGTGTCTGCCTCACGTTCATGAGGTCACGAGTTCGAATCTCGGTCTGGGTGAGTTAGGTTGATAAGGTTTTTTCCGGGGTTTCCCATTATCCTGAAAGACTCATGTCGGATAATTCTAAGCTCCATGGACCCCAGATTCATTTGAGCATCATTTCACCCACTTCATTCACCGTCCGATATGACTTAACGTTGGAGGACGTAGATTAAAAAAAAAATTCTATTAAACACATTGCAAAATCTCACAAACCAAAATAAAATCTATAATTTAATCATAATCACCCCAAATAAAAGCCGTGCTAAATAACATTATAAAACAAAACCGTAACTTTTTTCATGCCACGAAATGAAAATATGTTAAATTTTACTAATTTGGGTCTCCTAAATTCAAATTTTAAGTCAGAAATTCCCTACCATATTTAATATTTTGGCTAAAATTTGGTAAATTTTTTGTTTAATAAATGTGATTACAGACTCAAACTTTTACTACATTAAGCATTCAAGTACCAAAAATTATTTGCAGTCATATTTATTCAAAAGTACCAATTTTATTGAAGAGCATGTGATGATTACTGCTAATCTGTCAGATAGTTTAGAAAAACTAAAAACTAAGAAAAATACAAAAAAGTACATGAAAAAGGTTTTAAAAGTTACAATTTGAAAATCTTTTTTCTGGAAGACTTTCTTTTGTGGCTCGACCTAGAACACTCAGAGACAAGAAACCAACAATAGTCTGCAAGCATGTTAGGAGACAATTTTCTTGCATGACGCATTTTCAAATAGAATATTTGCTGATGAAACCCTTCTCCATGCATGTCGCCCACCATTTCCAGGTTCGGTGGAAAGAAGTTACAATGGGAGTGCAGGAAGTGAGTTTTAAGGAACATATGGACCCCATTATCTCATATGCGCTTAACAAATTTTTCACAATTTCGATGTAGTTATCTACTCTGTAATTTCCCAGGATTTTCTAACATGTCTTTCAACGCACACCACGCTACTTTTTCTGTTTCGATGAGTTATTCCTCGAACTCGTATTGGATTTTCCAGATAGAGGATCAATATAAAATATCCTTTTTTACTTTTCCTTCACTTAACTGGAAAATTTGTCTCTGAATTATAAAAACCATTCCTAATTTTGTCCACTGTTTTAAAAAGTTCTTTATTAAGTCCAACTTTATATGGAGCAGTGGTAATAAATAACATTTTCTGGGAATCTACTGAGTGAAACTTTACATTTTTCTTATCTGGTACTAAACTTTGTCTCAAACGCCACTCCTTCACTCTGTAATGATTAACACTGTCCTGAAAGTTGTGGAAGTTCCACTCAAAAAAAAAAAAAAAAAAAAAATATATATATATATATATATATATCGCATATCCTGGTTGCATTCCGGTTAACATGTTTTTTAGGGTGGTGTTTCTGAGCGTTTTGTTGATTTTATTTATGATTGTGACAGATTGTACGGTATTTAATATAGATTTTCTTTGAAGTGTTTATGTTTGTTTGATTATTTTATTTTAGGCTGTGAGGAGTTCTATGATATTTAACATGCATTTTGTTTGGTGTGGTTATGATTGCTTAATGGAGAGTTTTTCAGTCTTACTCTACCCCTTGATTAAGTCGCCATTAAGGGAGTTTATGAGAATTCCTAGAGGTTTTTCGGGAAAAACACGAGTAGTTGGAGAATTTAATGTCATATTGACACTTTGGCCATAGTAGCTCAATGGTTAAGAGCAGCCGGAGACCGGAAGTTCCTTTTGTTTAAATTCCGGCTATGGCATAGAATGTTTCAGTCTGACTCTACCCTTTCATAGTGCGTCCTACACAGGACTAGTGTGAAAGAACAATTAATTTCCTTTAATGGATTTTATTTAGGATTGTTGCAAGTTGCTGTATACTTAACGTGGGTTTTATACATTTAATTTTATGGTTGTTTTGAGGGTTTTATAAGGGTTTTGTGAGAAGTGGGATGGTATTTAACATGGGATTTTTACGGGGGGTTACTATTTATTTGGTGTTGGTATGTAGTTTGAGGAGGTCTAACATGTGTTTGGAATAGGCGGTGTGCTGTATGTTTCCTTGTAGTGTATGCGGGGCTATGGATATTTAACATGGTTTGCGAGGAAGTTATTAATTATGTTTCATGTGTTTTATTTGTTCCCTCGCAATCAGGTCCACTTCCTTGAGTTGTCATAGCAACTGCCAGGTGCTCCAGGGGAAATCTGATTGATCACTCCCCGCGTTATCATTCTGTGAACGTTGCAGCGCCTCTGAGCATTCTTTGTTTGCTTAAGTAAATCTCGGTTTTCAGAACAGGTGAGTTAGCTTCTTTATTCAATTAAAAGCAACTTATTGTAGATACTGGTATTTTAGTTGTAATGAATTGGAGTAAAAGTATGGTGCAGGTACAGATATGGAGATTTCGAACTGAGTTATGTACAAGATAATTTGTCATAATTTTGCACGTTTAGCATCATTTTAACCGATAGAATTTTTCTGTGATAATGCAAAGTGTAAGTATCATAATAAACATCGTGCTATAAGTGAAACAAACGTTAATACTTACTCAATAATGTCGATGCAGTCGTAGCGATCAATACCCATCATTCAATATGTGAAAAATAGGGCATAAATCTCAGGAATCCTTAATTAAATAGTTTAGCGTTATTGAATATGACAAACGTCCTAATTTAATGCTAAATCACTTGTACATCCGTACGAGGTTTTACAGCATTTCACGAAGTGACTAAATTGTTTGCCTGTGCGCATTGCTTTTTATAACTTTTGAATATATAAAAGGAATAAACCTTCAAGAAAGTCAAACACAGAGGCTGGAGAAGAGCAGAAAAAGGCACAGAACGGATTAGTAAACCGCATCAATTTGCAATTTTTCGGCACTCTTTTCTCGGGTTTTCATTTATCTAATTTTCAAATTGCTTTAGACAGTATTATATACTCCTCTTTTATACGAAATAACAAAATAAAAATGGGATGATTTTCATGAAAGTATTAGTTGTGGCATTATTATTGTGTAAATGTTAAGGACGAAACTGAAATCTCATTTTCGTATAGGATTTCAAATGTATCGAGCTGATACAATGGATTTTGGAAATTTAACGTAGGTATTTCTTAAAGTCTTTATGAACAGTATAAGAAGAATTATTGATTCTGTTCATAAAATTTACCGTAAAACTTGTGGGTAGTTACATCATTTCGGATAATTTAATTAGTTGTATAAGTTAATAAAGATATTAAATTAAGTAACTTTGTGAAATATTATTTGTGTTGGGAATAGCCACTGTTTAAGAAGTTACTTTTTAATAAAGATTAATTTTGAATTTTATGCATATGATGCTGATAGCGAATCACTAAATATGTTTTGCCGAAAATGTAATTTTTTGCACTTTAGAGCTGCAAACACAATTCGAGTTTTTGAGAAATGCTTTAAGAATCATGAAAAATATCGTCGCAGTGTAATCTTTTACTTTGTCGTGCAAACTATCATATAAATGTTTCTTTTTTTGGGGGGAGGGGGGAGATGTGGTTATAAGTGTTTTATGAATTATATTTATGATAGTAAAAAGTTGCAGGATAAATAAGTTGGATTCTGCTTAGTATAGTTTTAAGTGTTTTAATTATAATTAGGAATCTAGGAAGTTGTAGGCTATTTTCCATGGGTTTTATTTTGAGGTGCTACAATTATTTTATGGATCTTATTTAGAACTGTGTGAAGTTGTAGGGTATGTAACATGATTTTCATGATTTTCGTTATGACGTTTCTATATTTAACATGAGATTGTTTTGGGGTGGTTATGATTGTTTATAATATTTAACATGTTTTTGGGGGTGGGTATACTCTTTTATGGATTTTATTTAAGGCTGTGGGAAGTAGTAGGATACTTAACATGTTTTTTTAGGGCTGGAGGTTTATAGATATTATTTTGGTGTTTGAGAAGTTGTAGTATATACAACATGGGTTTTGTTTGGGGTCGTTTTAATTGTTTCATAAATATTATTTAGGTTTGTGATAAGTTGTATAATGTAATGTAATGTAATGTAATGTAATGTAATGTAATGTAATGTAATGTAATGTAATGTAATGTAATGTAATGTAATGTAATGTAATGTAATGTAATGTAATGTAATGTAATGTAATGTAATGTAATGTAATGTAATGTAATGTAATGTAATGTAATGTAATGTAATGTAATGTAATGTAATGTAATGTAATGTAATGTAATGTAATATAATATAATTTAATACAATATAATTACAATATAATATAATATAATGGATTTTGGTTGGGGGGTTCTGGTTGTTTATTGGAATTTATTTAGAATTATGAGAAGTTTCTGTATACTTAACATGGGTTTTATAACTTTACTTTTTATTTTATTTTGCGGCTTTTATTTGGATTTTGTGATATGTACTTTTTTAAACTTGGGATTATTATGGGTTGGTTACGATTTGCCTCCTATGTGTCATTTGGTGTTAGTAAAGAGCATAAACATGTCTAACATGAGAGATCAGAAGATCCATCGAATAGGAACATGCCGATCTCGGCTTTGACTTAAGTGTTAATAACTTTGCGCTTTCACAATTCACTGAATTTTTTGGATAATACACTGTTCACCTCCAGTCTTGAAACGTTTAAGTCTTTCGTCACTTCTGTCGTTCGCACCTCATTTTAAATGTACGTAATATCGACGAAGTTGCTTCACACTTCTGGTTGTGACATTTGTATTCGAATTAAACTCATTTCCAGTTTTTCTTACGTCACATCTTTCTCTTTTACATTAATTTTACCGCATCCGACCTCTTATTTTCCACAATATCCTCATATTTGGTTACTAATTCAATTAACAATTCTTTCTCGTTGATGAGAAATTTGTCCTACGGCTTCTCTTCTGATTTTCTTCACCCGCTATTTTTTTCAGCTGTTTGTAAACGAAAATAAAATCAAAAGCGCACCGGAGTATGCTTCATCCACAGCCTTCTGTAACCGTAATACTTATAAGTCTCTCAGCGTTAGCACGTGTTTGTTAACATTTTCAGGAAACAAGTTCGCGAAATGTCAGAATTTTAACAATTCTGATAACGCTGTGACAATTATTACTTTAAATTTGTTAATGTCGATTTTAACATATGTTGGTGAAATCGGGAATAAAAGTAACTTATGGTAGATATTGATATTTTAGTTGTCTTGTGGTGTCGATACAGGTTTACAGTTTTTGAATTGAATTATATATATTGTAAGTTGTCGTAATTTTGCACGTTTAGTGTCATTTTAACAGACAGAATTTTTCTGTGATAAGAAAGATCGTGAAATTATCGTGCTTAAACATCCTGTCTTAGTGAACCAAACATTAATGCTATTTCAAAAATATCAATGCAGCTTTGACGTAATGAGGAAGTGACTAATATCCATGATTCAATATGTGAAAATCAAGTCCAAAAAAAGCCAGGATGTCTAATTAAACAGTTTAGCGCTATTGAATATTGCAAACGTCCTAATTTAGTGCTATAGGGCTTTCAGCCCTACGAGATTTTACAGCTTTTGGCACTGTGACTAAATTGTTTGCTTGTACGCATTGTTTTCTATAGTTTTATTTAGTGATTTTTTGGAGGATGTCTTTCCAGATTTTATGTAGGGTATGTGTAATTTTTTTTTGGGATAGGTTCTTAATTATTAGGCTGTGTAATCCGAGACAATACTGATTTCGGTTTTAGCACATTGGAATGTGCTCCTGCGACATTTCGCAATGAAGTTTCATAACGTTGTGTTTTGTGCTGTAGGTATTTTATGGTTTTTTGTGTTTACATCCACACCCCCACATATCCTACATGCTCTAGCCTAGTGCATGCTAAATTGATGACACAATACTCTTTAGCTACCTCCATGGAGGCTGTAAGATTAAATGGAGAATCAATTCTCCGTCGGCACCAGTGTTCCGAAAAGTGAGTCCTCACAATAGAGTGGACATGTGGTCACCATGTGCGCACCTTCAAGTTCCTTAACCTTTGGGTTACCTGTGAAAAACCTTTTTTGAGATGGGAATAGCAGCTCATTCACAGCCCATTCTGAATGCTTTGTTTTGCGGTGCCTTCTCTTCCTTTAGTAACAAGTTTGTAAATGATCTGAGATCCGTATCTTGGTAACAGAAAGGTTTTTCACAGGTACTCCACAGGTTTAAGAAACGTTGGGCTCCTTAATCATTCCTTCCTGTGTCTGCCTGTTGTTTACTCCTTACTTGTATTTATGACTAAAAGCATTTCTTAACTATACTGAACAACAAATTTCAAATTTTGTTTTTACACTCTAATGGAAATAGGTGATTCTGTAAATATTAGCTATGCTGAACTCAAATCTGAAATCCAAAATTCTCTATCACGTACCTTTTTCAGAAATCAGTTTCAATGTTATTTTAAAAAATAACGCCTATAATAGAAGCAATTAAAATATTGTAATCAATCCAGAGGTGAAATAATTTCATATAGATCAACATTATATCAACAAGTTATGCAGAATCCATAAATTATGGTTAAAGTGAACGAACAAACCATATTTAGGTAACCGTCATGCAAAAACTTTATTATTAAGTTTACTCAAAAAAAATCGAAGGAGTCCCGCTTGTAGCTGACATCAGAAACCTCCTTCATGAGCTGCCAATATAGTCACCTAACATACTAGGTGACCACTTTACGCTGTATCGCTTCTTCGTGGCACTTATATACTGATGAAACCGTTCTCCGTACACATCACTCACAGCTTCCAGGTTGGGAGGGATCAAGTCCAAGTGCGAGTACAGAAAACGTATTTTTAAGGAGATGCTGCATCCTAAATTTTTATATGCCTTTAGCACGTTCTCAGTAATTTCCCTGTAGTTGTCAGCTTTTGTCAGGAAATTTTTACACACTGTCTTAAAACCCACCCAAGTTGCTTTTTTCTGCCCGCCTCGGTACCGTAGATGGTAGCATGTCTGCCTCACGTTCAAGAGGTCACGAGTTCGAATCTTGGTCAGGGTGAGTACCTAGATAAGGTTTTTTCCAGAGTTTTCCCTTTTTCTTAATACAAATGTCGGGTAGCTCTAAGCTACATGGATCCTGGACTCATTTGAGCATCATCTCAGCCATTTCATTCACCGTCGGATATGACTTAGCGTTGGAGGACGTAAATTACAACAACTACAACAAAATTACCTTTTTCGGAAAGTAGTTCTTCAAAATACCTGTCTTCCAAACTATTTGCGTATTTCTGGGCCAATAAAAAGACCTTCTTTTAATTTTGCGTCGCTTAGTCTTGGAAACTTTTCTTTCAAATACTGAAAACCCCAACTCTCTGTGTTTAAAGCCTTTACAAAACTTTTCATTAAGCCTAACTTAATGTGAAGCCGCGGTAGCAAAATTGTGTCTTTGTTAACTAATGCTTCATATTTAACACGCTTTTCACTCGGTAGTAAAGCATTCCATACAGGCCACTCAGTTACTTCAAAATGTTTTTCTTTAGCTCGACTGTCCCACTCACATGTAAAACAGCTTATATGGTTTATTTGGATTTTAATTGTCACTCGGTTATGAGCCCATTAACATCATTACAAAAAAAAAAATAATTTTTCTGTGAAAACAATGATGTCAACGAGTGTTCACGATTTCTAAATGCTGTTATATTTACTCTAGGCTGAAGCAAGTTCCAGTTTTGCAGTCGTGAGCTAAAGTTCCGACTGAGTTTTTGTTATATTAAGATCCCTCACCATCTCGTTTAGCTTGGCTTGGGAAATCAAATGAGGCTCAGATTGAGGTTCTGATAACTGGAAATCCGCGTCACCAGCATACTGAACGGCCAGGTTCTTCTTCAGGAGTTACTTGAAGGTACATCATCTAACATCCATAGTTCAGGTAGCTTAGGTACTGGAAGGTAACTATCATAAAGTACAGGTCTTATAACCGAAGGAATATTTGGATACTCTATGTTATGTTTTGACTTTGAACTTAATCTCTTGTTCTCTACAAATCATTGTGAACTAATTGTAAACATAGTATTTCCAGTAGGAACAAGAAATTCCCGCCATTTCAGTACACTGTGAGCGTCCAGTGCTGTAGTAGCTATGTTCGCCCGTAAAACAAACGTTCTGTAACCTACGGCTTATGGCATAAATATGGGGGGGGGGGGGGGGGAAGCGAAAACGTGGATATATTCCTAAAAGCAGTAAGTTATAATACTATACATGGCAAATATGTGGAGACCAAAAAGTTATAAGCCTATTAAACAGTTTGCACGCCTCGGTAGCGTGAATGGCAGCGTGTCTGCCTCACGTCCATGAGGTCCCGAGTTCGAATCTCGGTCAGGGTGAGTTACCTGGTAAGGGTTTTTCCGGGGTTTTCCCCTTATCCTGAAAGATTAATGTCGGGTAGTTCTAAGTTCTATGGACCCTGTGCTCATTTGAGCATCATTTCACCTATTCCATTCATGGTCCGATATAACTTAACGTTGGTGGACGTAAATTCAAAAAAAAAAAAAAAAAAAAAAAACGGAAAATATCTTATCCAGGTAAGTCACCCTGGCCAGGATTAGAACTCGAAGAACCCGAACGTGAGAGAGACACGTAACCGCCTACGCTACAGAGGCGGGCAAAAAATGGGTGATAATTGATGAAAATGAAATACACATTCAGAAAAATAATAAATGCTGTTGTTGGTCTATTGCAAATGAAATAGCAGTCATATTTAGTGGCGCGTAAAGAGCAGAAAATACGGTATTTACTCGAAAATAAAAACCCCTCGATAGTAAAACCCTCTATGTTTGCGAGAAAATTATAGAAAAAAATATGTATGCGAATGTTAGACCCGGTCCGTTAATTCAGATAAAGTGTAAATCTAAGAGAGGCGTGCAATTCATTAAACTAATTTATTCCTGATTCATATGATCGAGAATTCAAGATTGATCAACAAAGAAGGATCTTGAAAATTCCTTATTGAAAGTGCAATATTAATGCCAGTGTCTGAATAAATAAGTTGTGATATATGATTCTAATAACACTTCCAAGTGTAAACAGTAAATTGTGTAAGTTAGTGGTAACCTTGATATTGTAAAGAAGTTGTAAAAGTAGATTGTAATAAATTTGAGACAGATTGTAATTTCAAGAAAATTCGTTCTTCAGTATTTTTTTGATACTGTAAACAATTATCGGTAGACGGCTGGTCAGGGACAAATTCTACCCTTTCACTTGTTTGCGAAGAAAGGAGCAGGCATCTGGATGAGGGGGTGAGAGACATTGACTTTCACACTTACTAGCAGCATCTTCCAAATTACCCAAGTTACGCAGAGGTTTACTACCTGCTTACTTCTTACCATTTTAGTAAAACGAAATCTTTGGTTAAAACTACAGCAGCTTTACTGAAAGTTAGTTTCTCTTGTGTTTTATCCGTGTTATCAGTAATATGAATTCCCGAAAAAGTCTCACTGTGGGTTTTAAGTTAGATGTTTCGGAATTCGCGGAAAAATGGTGTACGAGCTCCGTTTCGAAAATTTTTGGTACGACCAAACATGATCCGTTACCGGCAAAACTAGGCGATAAAGCCGCCAAAAGGCAACTCGATCTCTTCGCGACCCGAAAACCCTCCTGATTTTTCGGCTATAATTTGGTCTTATTTTTGAGTAAATGCGGTAATACATATTGTGAGGTCAAGCAATTTAAACTAGACGTAAAAAAGCAAAAATTATATAAAATGTGGTGCACTATGCATGTTAAAAGTACGTTAAGTCCTTTCCATGAGTTTTCCAGAAATGATTCATGTCTCTTGTGTAGTTAATGCTCTTCATAAAGCTATGTGACTATATCAGACTCCTATATTCAAATATAGAATGATTTGTCAGTATGTCACATGTTACCACTCTTCGTCATATTAAGTGTGGCTGCCAGTTAAAATGTATATCAGTGACTGCACTTAAACCCATTTAGACTTCTTGTTTTTTATGGGATAGTAATGTCTAATCAGTGAAAAGTGTAAGTAGTTTTGTCAACCGTTTCCTTTAATTGTAGTTAATGTGAAAAACAAATCTGTAATCCACACCTATCTAATCTTTAAGTCACCGTTGAGATTTCATCTCTTCAGAGAAGAAATTGCCAATCTTCATCTCTCCCCTGGGTTCAATTGGCTAAGTGCAGCTTTGTGCCATAAAACATGTTTAGAAATTTTTACACGTGTTGTGAATAAATTGGCCAAAAATTATGCATCATCTATCGAAAACAGTTCAGGATTTATTAAAATAGGGCAGTTAAGACGATTTGGTATTCACATCTACAATACAAACTTCTTACTTATGCTCATAGATGTATTAGCTTGAGAGTTTGATGGCAACATCTGTGCTCTTTGTGGAGCCTGCGTGCCAAAAATTAGGTGCGAAGTATAGCTGGAAGTACCCGAAAATATGCCCAGAATACGTAGGAACAACATAGCATTGTACGGGAGGGATTGTTTACCCCTGACAGGCAGTGGTCTAAACAAGGAATATGTAAGGAGCGCCGTCCACATCTGGCACAGAGCTGACGAGGGATGTCTAGCATCTACTTGCAAGTGGTCACATGCTGCACTTTCAGTCTTCAGTTTTGGGCGTTGTGGCTCTATTCCGCAGCAGATTTTTGGTGCACTTTGTCTATCATAAAATTTTCAGGTGCGTAGCTGTGTGAGTACAGTAATAGTCCCCTTGTTAGTGTAATTCCACACACCTGAAACTTCAACAAATCTATTGAATTAAAAACTAAAGGAGGAGTAATCTATTGAAATGAAAATTAATGTGTTAGTAGAGCTAAAAGTGTTAAAACACATATTTAAACATTTGTTTGAGGAAAAATACGTATAGTGGTTCCAGACATGAAAGGTATTTAAATAACTTGGTGTGTATGCTAGTGACATCCCTTTGTTTAAATACACACGGCTGAGAACCTGAGATGAGGAAATATCGTTTCCACATACTAAAGTGCTATTTAGAAACAGTCCGCATACATTTTTGATGGACAATTTGGAGAAGAGTTTTGTTGTTCACGGCAAGTTTAGATGAACACATTAGAAGCTGTTATCTATCTACGAGTGGTAAAAACTTATGGTAATAATAAATTAGCAATTTTTTTTTTTCATTGTTGCGATTTTAAGGCACATTATTTTAACATTTTTACCAACTATTTTCTTCTTCTTTAGAATATAAAAGTAAATGTTTTATTTTTTTTACCACATAAAAATTCGCTCCCTAGTTATGTCTTGCTTTTGGACCTTGCCGTTTGTCAACTTTGATAATAACCCACACATTCCAGATGCTCTCTCTTTCTCTCTCATATTTCTTTTTTCTACTACACCTAAGGTTTCTCTACACATTTTCCCACATTTTTCACTTTCTCGTCCTCTTTGCTTGTTAACATTTACATGGCTATGAGTTTCCTATTCGTTTTGTCCCAAATCTTTTCCCATATCTCATCCCTCTGTACTTTTAGTTTCTCCCCATCTACCAAGCAATACTCTAAACTCTCCTTCGTTGCACATATAATTAGAGCTCGAATTTATTTGATGAATATGTCCACGCATCTATGCACTAAAAATTTGCTAAATATGCTCTAAAACTTTATAATATGCATTTAAAACAAAGTAAATTATTTCAACTTTCTCACATTTATTAACCTTGAAGTAACGAAATAGTAAATTCTTAAGCAAAGGCACTAATTAATATTTATTAGTCTCCCTTTCAGTCTATTTTAGTATTAGTCGTGTTTATTACAATAAACAATTAAATATTTTTCACCTTTTTTGGAAGAAACTATTAATATGACTCTAAAGGTTTTTGTATTTCTAAGAGCAGCTGTTTTCAAATGTTGTGTAATCCATAATTTTATGTTGCAGGCCACCTATAACAATGGTATAAAAATAATAAGGGTTTATTTTAATTACTAAAAACCAACAGTTACTAACTCGAAAATCGCATTGATTTTTAAAATATTCTGAAAATACAAAAATAAAACAATGTTTTAACACACTTGCACAGTAGTATATTTCTATCTGTTGTTAAGAATAGGATTTCCATCAATCCATCATTCAATTTGCATCAAACCAAATCAGCTTTAGTGCTTTTCTCCTTCGGCAATGCAATAGTCCCTTTCCTATAAGAACAATTGTGATGGCAGCATATAAATACAAGTTATAAAGTTAAGCGAAAATGACACTGTTTTATAGATTTAGAAATACATCAAAGTCCTACACAAACAGAGCAGTAAAAAGAAATATTCTCTTATCCTTCTCTTCTTCTTAAAGTACCGGGGTGAAATATTTGTACGAATCATTGGCGAAAAAGTAAAATATACGCATAAAAGAACACAAATTATTTAACCCGTTAAATATGCATTTATGTGCCCTATAAAACTACCGTATTACCGATTAAATTTATGAACTATATACATATGTTTAATTATCAAGGAATAAAAGTAGCAAGTAAGCACAAAAAAAAAAGAGCTCTATAAGGGCTAGAACACCATTAAAACGAGTCAAGTACGACTTTCTTCGATGCACCAATTTCGGCAGAAGGCAGAATGACATAAAAAGTGGTGATAGGCAAACCAAATTTGAGCTTTGCACATGAGTATTTAAAAAGTTCCTTCAAACAGTCCTTCACTGGTGGATTCGTGTATCTTCGTGTCACCCCGGGCAATTTGTATGTTCTCGGTTGCTCCTGGTTGCTCCAGTGGGATGATTCATTACTTGTGTGTCAGGCAGCGACAGTAGGTACTTGTTGCGTTTCTGGGCTGTGTGAATTTCATTTTCTGAACAGGTGAGTTAGCTTCTTTATTTAACTAAAAGTATGTTATTGTATGCATTGGTATCTTAGTTGTAATAAAATGTACTAAAAGTGTGGTACCGATACAGACATACAGTTTTTTAATTGAATTATGTTAAAGATAATTTGTCGTAATTTTCCAAGTTCGGCGCCACTTTAATGGACAGAATTTTTCTGTGATAATACAAAGAAAATGTAATTATCGTCTAAACATCGTGTCTGGAGTAAACCAACCGTTAATGCTTATTCAAAATAATCAATGCAGTTTTCAAGAACGGTGGAAATAACTGATATCCATGAATCATTATTTGAAAGATAGGGTGAAAATTGCAGGAATCCATTATTAAATATTTTAGCGTTATTGAATCTTACAAACTTCCTAATTTAGTGCTATATCGTTTACAGTCGTACGAGACTTTCAGCATTAAACGCAGTGACTAAATTGTTTGCTTGTGCGCATTGCTTTCTATAACTTTTGCATGTAGAGAAGCAATGATTTAGTTGGAACGAAATACTTACAGGAACTCGCCTTATTAATTCAGCAATTTCCAAAAGGAAAATGTTACTTCATTCTAAAGCAGGAAAATATATTCCGGAACGGCGTTCCGGCCCTTTTCGGTCCAACTTTTTTACCTTCTAGAAAGGCCTCTTGAATGTTTTGAGTACAAAAAATGTTTTAGCTGCAGAAGAGCAGAAAAAGCCATATTTTTCAGCTCTCTTTTCTCGGGTTTTCATTTATCTAATTTTAATATTGCTTCAGAAAGTGTATGCACTCCTCGGTTTGTACGAATGACCTTAGAAATAACAAAATAAAAATGAGATGATTTTTATGAAATTATTAGTTGTGTCATTATTACATTCTCATTGCCGTATAGGATTTGAGATCTATAGAGCTGATATTGTGGATTTTGAAAGTTTAACAAAGATATTCTTGAAGTCTTTATGAACAGTATGAGAGGAATTACTGAATCTGTTCATAAAATATGACGTAAAACTTGTGGGTGTTCACTTCATTTCTAATGATTAATTAGCTTACATGAGTCAATAAAGATCGGATTATGGGGAACTTTGTGATATTTTATTTGGATTGGGAACATCTGCTATTAAGAAGTTAATTTTTATAGAGATAAATTTTATATTTTGTGTATAAGCTACTCACGGTGAATCACCAACTATTTTTGAGCGAAAAGTTAATTTTATGCCGTTAAGAGCTGCACACACACAGAATTGGTTTTTTTTGAGATATGCTTTAAGAACCACGAAATAAATCATGGCAGTAGAATGTTTTACTTTGTCGTTTAAACTGTCAAATAAAATATTTTCTTAAATATTAATAAAATAAGCCCCAGTCAGCTTTTATATTTTATTCCTGATATGTTCAGCAAACTGCATGGAAACGATTGTCGTGTGGTCTTGGAGGGTATTTTTTTTTATTTTTTTTTCTGTAATTTACGTCCTCTAACGTTAAGTCATATCGGACGATGAATGAAATGGGTGAAATGATGCTCAAATGAGCCCAGGGTTCATATAGCTTAGAGTTACCCTACATTCGTCTTTCAGGATAAGGAAAAATCCCGGATAAAACCTTATCCAAGTAACTCACCCTGACCGAGATTCGAACTCGGGACCTCTTGAACGTGAGTTGGAGGGTATGCCATACAGAGTCGGCTGTTGGCTTGTAATGCGCTTTGATCTTTCAAATGACCTGACTGTTAAGTTATAAAACGTTTCAGTAATGGGCTACATTGTCTAACAAGTTAGGTGACATTTCTCAATATTTCCAAGAAACCTGTGTAGTACAAGTGCAATTTGTAAATTTGTCATCACTTCAGCATGTTTTAGTATTAGTGGGGCAGATTAATTATTGTATTGTTATGCATATTGCCTAAATAAAGACTGTAATGTTTTCTCATTTTGGTCCAGTTGATAGATCGAGAGAAATGTTCGCATTTATATTAACTAACTGAAAACATACCTATGATTTAGAAATCAGGATTAAGACATGTAGTATGCCAGTTTTACAACAATGTGCATGTAAATTGTCTATCTAATTTGATGGTTGTGAACATTTCTGTTTTCTATTTAGTTTATGTACTTTAACACCATGACTATAAAGGGTCATATATACACTAGGTGAATCACCTGCCCCTATTTATTTTTTGATTTATACAACCTGCTAAGCGACATATGTAACTAAAGCATTTCTTGAATGCCTTCTAATGGATGATTTGCACAATAGATTATAGAGGAAGGGTAGATGACTCAGTGCATAACTGTTGTATGGGACAAAAAACAGTCACTATGTATATGATTCCAAAATCATCATACCCAGACACAGAGAGCTGCAGTAACAATTTTAGACAAGTTTGCAAACTTGTATTCATTAACGTATATTCACGCACGCACGCACACACAGAGCTGCAGTAACAATTTTAGACAAGTTTGCAACCTTGTATTCATTAACGTATATTCACACACACACACACACACACACACACACACACACACACACACACACACACACATACACACAGAGCTGCAGTAACGATTTTAGACAAGTTTGTAAACTTGTATTCATTAACGTATATTAATACACACACACACACACACACACACACACACACACACACACACACACACACACACACACACACACACTTAGACACACATACACAACTTTAAACACGACTCTGAATGAACAACCTATCACATGTATCAGTTGGCATTAACATTGGATCACAGAATGGCACATCTACACAGTGGGACCAATTGGATTTAAATCTTCAGCCAACAAGTGTTCATTGTATTATCCTGCTGCTTGAATGGTTACCCTGGCTTTTTATTTGTTAATAGAGACCTATCAGATAACGCACTGCTTATTCTGTAAGAGTGAGAGGGGGACTGCCGCACTTCTTGGATCTATGCTAAACACCAATGAACGCATCACTTCAGCCAATAGAATGCGCAGGAATCACAAATGACAGAGAGATGTTAAGATAAATCCATGGTAACCATTCGAGCAGCACAATAATACAGTCATGTCAAAGAATGCTAAGCATTAGGTATTTAGATTGTCTTCGCTTCTGTTCCCAAATTACGGCAGTTTATAGCTCACACAGTAATTGTAATGGCGGATGCAGTTTTTTTATTTGGATTAAAACTACCAAAACGAGCTCTAAATACTTCATGAAGCTGTAAAAATCGTGTAAAGATCTGAGGTGGGGACTAACATTACTTATTCGTATGAAAACCTTTCCTGGCAAGGTAGTGTTGGCTAAATGATATTATACAGGTTACTTAAGCACTCTGCCACTTCAACTTGCGTTTAAATTCTTCATGTTCAGCTCAAAAAATTTAATACTCTTTGTTTTACTTCCTAGGGCTTATAATTTGATATTATGATACAAATAACATATTTGATAACATTATAGGTGTTTACAAAATACAATAATACATACTTTCCCCTGGCAAATAGTTCTGTAGTTTGTTGTAGATATTTTATTACGGTCTGTATTGTGCTTGATCCATTCAACCAAGTTTGAAACACATCACAAATGCAAAGTGAAACATAGGATTTAAGCATGAAAATCTATTAGATGTAATGTAGTCGACATGCTTCTAAGAACAGAACGTCAACTACGTCATGGTTTACAACAGCAGATACGGTACAGATTATAAGGATCACAAAGTTAAACATGATCTCTAATAAAAGATAGCTCCAGTTTCCCTTTGAAGGACCTCTCTTACCTGCCTAAAATGTGACCTCGGCGCAACTTAGGCCGTGCCGTGGCTCAGTGGTTAGACCACTTGGCTCTCACCAAGGCGGCCCGGGTTCGATCCCAGGCGACAGCAAAGTGAGGTTTGTGGTGGACAACACGGCGCTGGGGCAGGTTTTCTCCGGGATCTCCGGTTTCCCCCGCCATCTCATTCCACCGGTGCTCCATCTTCATCTCATGTATCATCAATGTCATCGCCTGCGGTGCCGTATGTAGTAAAAGCGGGCGTTAAACACTACACATTTCATTTCATTTCGGCGCAACTTACATGGTGAGCTAATCCCTGTATATCCCTAATTACACTGGGGAACAAAAAAAATTATTTTCATATACCTGAAACAAAATAGGCAAATTCTTATGTAAACTGATCTGCTGATTCCAAAAATGTCCCTCAAAATGCTGTATCATGTAACGTTTTTTAGGTATTCATATTTTTTTATGAAAACGTACAGAAATGTGATGTGATAACTCATATTTGATTAATTGAAAATAATAGGTATTTTATTGCCAAATAACATTGAAAATAATAATAATTATTATTAATTATTATTTAAATAAATAATCACAAGATAATGATGAAAACCACATACCTGAATTATCTCAGAAGTGTTTCACTGTTGATTTTTGTTTTTTGTATTGACATGTACTCTCCCGGTTGAGGAACCAACAATAGTCTCCCAACATGGCTGAATCCCAGCGACCCTGGTAACGTCTTTCCATCCCAGAAATGTCCTGGTGAAAACGCTCACCTTGCTCATCACTTACAGCTCCTAGGTTTGTAGGGAAACTATCAAGGTGAGAGTGCAAAAAGTGGATTTTAAGTGACATACCGCAACCCATTTCTTTGTAGCTCCTTAATAGTTCTGAGACTAAAGTTTCATAATTTTCTTCTTTGTTATTGCCCAGGAAGCCTCCCACCACTGATTTAAATGATTTCCATGCTGCCAGTTCAACACATTTAAACTTTGATTAAAAAACACTTTCTCTAAGAAGTAATATTATTTGAGGACAGACAAATATACCTTCCTTCAATTTAGATTCACTTATTTTGGGAAAGATACTTCTTAAATACTCAAATGCACTTCCACTTTTGTCCAAACTTTTAACAAAATTCTTCATTAACCCGAGCTTTATGTGAAGTGGGGGGAGAAGAACTTTGTTTGGGTCTACTAGAGGCACATACTTAACACTGCTTGCTCCAGGGGTATAATCTTCTCTTTTCCCCCACTCTTTCTCTATAAAATGGTTGTCAGTTGCCCTACTGTCCCATAAGCACCAAAAAACAGCAATATATTGTGAAACCTCCCTGCAGTCCCGTTAGCAATGCAACTACCTTGAGGTGCCACAAATTTCCCTGCCATGGTTCTGATAATTAATAGCATCTGAAATGATGGACATGGAATCGTATGTCTGCTTCATTCCTATGGCATGAAATAAAGGTATTGAAGGTAGTAAATTGCCATTATGAAGCAACACTGCCTTTAAGCTGTATTTAGAAGAGTCAATAAAGAGGCGCCAATCTTCGACACAATGCTCTATACCCAATTCCTTCATTAAACCATTAACACAGAAATACATTAACTTTAAAGAGAGTCGATTAAAGACACTAGACAACACTACTTTTAAATTTTTCCGGAACATGTTTCTGAGGCTTTGCCTCTATCATCGGCCGGCTCTCGAGGCAAAGCCTCAGAAACATGTTCCGGAAAAATTTAAAAGTGTTGTCTAGTGTCTTTAATCGACTCTCTTTAAAGTTAATTTATCATAACAACACTGTTTTCAACACTTCCAAGAAAGGAATTACAGAAACACATGTTGTCTTTTGCTGTGAAATACTGTGAATACCGTTTATGTCAAGATCGGTAAAATGTTATTTTAGTCTCTTTTGCCAGGAAATTCCACTCCTGTAGCCTGGAACCCAGTAATTATGACTCCTTTTTACCTAGTTTCAAATCAAAAATAAGATCGCTTAGTTCTTCTTGAGAAACAAAATGTCTTTCTTCACTTCGTCCACATTGATATGTGGGGTCTCGGGATGCTGAGGGTTCACTGTCATCTACATCATGATTTGAACTTGATCCATCATATTCTTCAACCCATGCTTTCGGAGGATCAGGCACCGGAAGATCTTCACTATGAGGTACTGGTCTTATTGCTGATTGAACACTTGGGTATTTGGCACTTGACTTATTTTTTCTAGACACATCTGTAATATTTGTATTACAAAAATAGCAGTCATTTAAAGGGTTAGATTGTTCTCTCCACATCATAGGCCCAGCAAACGGCATAGATTTGCGTTTACCGTGTAGCATGTATCAAACACAGATGAAAACCAGAGCACCCAGAGGATGAGAGGAGCGTGATAAAGGGGGGGTTATCTGTGAACCTATGGGCTCAAGATAGGAATCTTTTGCATTAGAGAAAACAAAATAAGATGTATTTAGGCCTTCATGATCAGTTTGAAATCCTGCATCAGTTGTTTGTCAACTTAATTTATTTTGAGTTGGGCACACCCATGTAAATACGATTTTTATATAGACTCTAAAATTAATTTTACTGATAAATCTTACATGATGGAAAATTTGTTCTAGTTATATCGAATAGTATTCATATTCTTTACAGGTATAAAAATATTATTTAATAATAAAATGGCTATTAATTTAAATTAAGTCAGTATGAGTTGGTATCATACCTCATTTCTGTAATTTTATATAAAAGAGTAAGAATAAGAATATCTCAAAAACGTTACAAGATACAGCATTTTCAGAGGCATTTTTGGAATCAGCGAGTCATTTTGCATAAGAATTAGCCTATTTTGTTTCGGGTACAAAAAACGTGTTCCCTAGTGTTATCGGATTGAAATTCTTGTGTCTTTGGCTGACAAGAGAAGCAACAGCATCAATAAATAAATAATTACAATATATACAATAAAGACTAGGAGTAATAAGAAAAAGAAATTATATGTCGTTTCGAACCTAGCCTTCGCATCACTATATTCCGGGAGCTAAACCTCTTGGCAACCTGCCACGTATTCTACATCGTTATTTGGGAAAGCACACGTTTATCACCTTGCTGGTATCATATGCATGAAAATACGTCGTTTAGTTAAGCTTTTTGCAGCTTTGGGATGGTTATGGTTAATTTATGAATTTTATTTTAATTTGTGAGATTTTGCAACTTACACTCACTGTACATAAAAAAGCCAAAATTTGAAACTATGAAATATCTATGTTGTTATGTGCACTGAATTCAAAAATGCATTCCATTTATTCATAACAACCAAAGCTTTTGTTCAGTGATGCAATTCTGCTTTTTTCTAATACTTGCTTGACCGTTACTTCAAGCGCAGTCTGACTGCATGTGAACATAAGTTAATCTTGTAGATAGATGCTAGTGAAAGTTATCGGATTACAAATTTCCTGTTTACATTCTTTTCCAAATGTATATCTTATATGTCTATGTGTATCGTTCCTTCACTGCTAATTTTGAAGAATAAAATTCAGGCAGTACCACAGATTAATACCAGATGCTCAAATCCGTGGTAAAGTTTGAAGCCGCATAGGGAGCTCTTTCCTGAACCTTTAGACCCCGGCGACCTCGGTAACTACGGCCGGTAATGTAGTAAGCTTCTATTGCGACCGAGCTATGGCGCATTCGCTTTTCCTACCCTTCCCCACCCGTGTTCAGCAACTGATAGAATCACAGGATAGAATCCAACTTCTTTCGAAATCACATCTCGCCACACATGAATAGTTTACGTGCATTTCAACTATGGCATATTAGCATAATACACGTCAAATACGTGAGGAAATGTGCGGTAAACTATTCAATCAGTGTGCGAGATGTGACTTCGAAAGAAGTTGTCCAATTTGTGAAAAAAATATCAAGAATCCACTTGAACTTTTCCTGTTAAATATGAATAATTGACATCCACAGAGCATTATATCTTTATTCCTGTTGCAAATTGATAATTTTGTCTTTAAAAACAATTAAAATTTTAAAAACGAGAGAGTGAGATCACTTAAGATGCAGTTGAGATTATACAAGAATCTCTATCCCCTTTCCCTCAAGCTTCTTAGTGTAATACTTAAAATAAAGATAACTTAACACTAAAATAATGATTCTGTAGATACAGGAAAACAGGAAAGGATACCATAATGTTATGTGTAATGCAATTTCTTTGTACACAGAATGTTGAAAAATTTCCTGGAATAACAGTGAGAAAAAAAAACCTAAAGAAATATGTATATAAATTTGAAATGATACCAACAACTATGTACAAAAAGATAGCACTATTTCTTTAAAATGACAACAAAGCAGCTCTGTTAATGGTTATATTTAATAAGAATTTTAAAAGCTCAATAGTACATACATTATTTTCAGCACAAGTATACTAAAGTATATTCAGAGAAAAACCTGAAATTTGTGATCGATTCATATAAGATTAATAATGTCAAATTAGTACAGAAGTCAGTATTAGCAACTGGTGACATAAATTTCATAAATGGCACTATTTTATATACTTCTAATCACTTTGGTTGAATTAACATTCACAAGTGCAGAATAAATTATGAAAAATAATAATTACATTAAAGCTGTATCATTCATTTAAAATTGTCCTAAGCTTAACTCTGTCTTCACAACACAAGAATATTACAGCGTTGAATTTTTAAATGCTTCAATGTCATGCATATGCACAGTAATGAATGCTGAAGAAGAAAATGTGCAGTTTTAAAAATAAAATTTAATGCACAGTGTATCTTCCAATAAGAGATTATTTCATGTAGTTATCTAACTGTGAAGCATAATTTGCTTAATGTGCACAGCAATTGTTTGGATAAATGGCTTGCTTTAACTTGATAAGACTTTAAGCAATGTACTTTATGACTAAGATGGCAAATGGAGCCCTCTGCATAGTGTAAACCTCTCAGTCCAAGACATACAACTGAATGTGTGTCAGATAAATAACTCAATGAAAGATTACACTATGAAATATTAATGCTGTTTGTAGTTTTAGTTAAGAAGTGAAAGTGATGGAACTGTGTGTTTGAGTAGTCAATAGAAAATAATTTAGTAATGTAATTTATTTGCTCACACATCTAACCATTATTTCTTTTGACAGTCCATAATTCTCTTATGTGTTCACTACAAAGAAACAAGAAGTGCATTATATTGTGACTTTGTGGGTTCGTGAAATGAAAAGTCCAATTTCACCACTCAAAAATGTTCTTTATTTCCACCGACTTACAGTTAAACACTTGCCAATATCACAAAATTACGTAATGCACACAATTACGATTCACCAGTTCGTCCGTTATCGTTCCGATGCACGTACACAATTACGTAGTTGCTTCCGTTGCACGGCGCTACTTCACTAGCACGTCCAGCACTAACACTTACACCAAGAACTGTGTCTGTCTCCTCACTCACTGACTAACTGACTAACTGTCTCTCTGAAACCCTTTTTATAGGAATGTCACTGTCTTTCTAGAAGTCTCTGGTTTCCCGCAAATCACCCGAACGTTCCAGACCACAGGAGAAGGGGAGAGAAACGTCGAGGGACAGGTGACACTTCCCTAACCACCCCTCAGTTAGTGACAGAGACTAATGGGAGGCGTGGCTCGGCGGCCTTTGGTTTCCTCACAGCTGTGGGCCTCATGCCTACCGCTAATTGGGTGACACTGCTCCCTCCTCAAAGCTGGTCGTCCCGAACAGCACCATCGTAGCGGGCTAGTCGATCCAGGTTTACCACCAACATCTTTCCTCGGGGAACCTTCTGGATGCAGTAGACCACGTCGTTAATCCTCTTCACCACCCGGTACGGTCCTTGCCATGGCTGCTGGAGCTTCGGGCAGCGTCCCTTGGTCCGGGTAGGACGGTACAACCAGACCAGGTCACCTTGCTGGAACCCTTGGCTGTTGGCTTGCCTGTCATACCTGGTCTTCATGCGGTCGCTCGCCTTCTGGATGTTCTGGCGAGCCATCTCGTGCATGTCGTGGAGATGGTCCAACAAATTCTCCACATACTCGGTCGCTGGCTGTTTCGCTTCCGGAGGGCTTCCAAAAGCCAGGTCACAAGGGAGGCGTAACTCTCGGCCGAACATTAAGCTGGCTGGCGTTATCCCAGTTGTGTCGTGTGTAGACGAGCGATAGGCCAGCAAGAACAGTGGCACCTTGACGTCCCAGTCTCGCTGATGGCTGGCCACGACTTTCCTCAGGTGTTCCTCTAAGGTCTTGATGTACCTATCGACCATGCCATCCGATTGGGGATGTAGAGGCGTAGTACGAGTCTTGTTCACCCCAAGCCTTTGTAGTGCCTCCTTCATTAGGTTGGACTCAAAGTAGGTACCCTGGTCACTGTGTAGCTCTAACGGCACCCCAAATCGACAGAACACTTGCTCCACGAGGCAGTCTGTGATTGTCTTTGCCTCTTGGTTTGGGATGGCATACACCTCCGGCCACTTGGTGAAGTAGTCCACGACCACCATCATGTACTTGTTGCCTCGGTCGGAAACTGGGAACTGTCCAGCAATGTCAACGGCGATCCGTTCGAATGGCGCTCCGACGTTGTACTGCTGCATGCGACCCCGGCTCCTAGTCTGGGGGCCACGACTCGCCGCGCACACGTGACACTGACGGCACCATCTCTCAGCATCTGCTCGGAGTCTCAGCCAGTAGTAGCGCTGCCGTAGTTTGTCAATCGTTCGGATCGCTCCCAGGTGTCCTCCCGAAGTACCGGCGTGCACTTCCTCCAGGACTTCCGGGACCTTACTCCGGGGAAGTACCAACTGCTCTCTCTGCGTCTTCCCATCGGGTGAATCCCATACCCGGAACAGCACGCCCTCTCTGGTCTTCAACGAGTCCCATTGGGCCCAGTACGACTTGTAGGTGGCGCTCCTCGGTGCGATGTCCTCCCAGGTTGGTCTCATCCCTGCCTCCACTTCCCTCAAGAGTGGCCCCAAGTCTGCGTCCGCCAGCTGCTCCCTCCTCAGGCCTGTGCTATCCCAGCCTTCAGCAGGCACTGCCACAACTACTCGGACTGCTGCGGCACGCTCCTTCTCTTCCACTCTTGTGCACTGGCCGCACTCTTCTGGACAGGGTCTTCTGGACATGGCGTCTGCGTTACCGTGGCTCTTCCCTCTACGATGTTCCGAGGTGAAGTCGTACTCCTGCAGCCTCTGGACCTAACGTGCTGTCTGGCCTTCCAGGTTCTTAAAGGTCAATAGCCAGGTTAGGGCGGAATGGTCAGTCCTCAGGTGGAATGGCTGACCGTACAGGTACTTGTGGAAGTGCTCCAATGTCTTTACTACCGCCAGTAACTCCCGTCGGGTGACGCAGTAGTTCTTCTCTGCCTTGGATAGCGTCTTGCTGTAATAGGCTATCACCCGCTCATGGCCGTCCTGGATCTGCGATAGGACACCTCCAATGCAATGGTCGCTAGCGTCGGTGTCCACCATGAAGGCGCCACCTGGTTGTGGGAGACCCAAAATTGGAGCACTGCACAGGGTTATCCTCAGGTGCTGGAAAGCGTCTTCGGCGTCCTCCGTCCACACATAAGGTCGGTGTTCCTCTGTCAGGCGGGTGAGGGGTTTGGCGATGTTGTCGGCCTTTTCCTCTAAATCATTAAGGCGGTCGTCTACTTGACCCATCCGCTTGCCCAGATTCGTGACGTCATCCCTCACGCCGGCCAACCGTTCCTCAAATTCGGCGGCGAGAGCCTCGTTCGCCACCTTCATTTCCGTGGCCAGACGGTCGTTCGTTGCTCTCATTTCTGTGGTTAACTCGGCCTTCATTTCTTCCATCTTCTTGGTGATGTTGTCGTTAGCCGTCATTTGTTTCAACTCGGCGGTGATGTTGTCGTTGGCCGTCTTCATTTGTTTCAACTCGGCGGTGATGTTGTCGTTGGCCGTCTTCATTTGTTTCAGTTCCGCGGCCAGGTAGTTATTTGCCGCTTCCGTTTTCTCTGTTAATTCGGCCTTCATTTCCATCATCTTCTCCAAAATTTTTTCCAATGCCGCGTCCATGGTGGTAATGTTATCTTCCCGCTTCCTGACACCAGTGTGACTTTGTGGGTTCGTGAAATGAAAAGTCCAATTTCACCACTCAAAAATGTTCTTTATTTCCACCGACTTACAGTTAAACACTTGCCAATTACACAAAATTACGTAATGCACACAATTACGATTCACCAGTTCGTCCGTTATCGTTCCGATGCACGCACACAATTACGTAGTTGCTTCCGTTGCACGGCGCTACTTCACTAGCACGTCCAGCACTAACACTTACACCAAGAACTGTGTCTGTCTCCTCACTCACTGACTAACTGACTAACTCGCTCGCTCGTGCTGGCTGGCTGTATACAGCCAGAAGGTTTTTGCTGCGTGCCCACCCATTAAGGGTTTTACCGCAGGTAGGATTATTAATGAAAGATGTAGGATGAAGGTGATGTAGGTTTTTGATTGGAAGTTAATTTTGAGGTTACCAAGGTACCTTCGGGTCGAAAGAGAGGATGCAGTACTTAGCACCCATTTTGTTTTGTTTTAAATATTTTGTAATTTAGTTGGGGAGAAATTTAGATGCCAAACAGCTTGGAAGAATTATGAGGAGCTCAGCTTTAGCTGCTGATAGGTTCAGCTCCTGTGTTATCTAGGGTGCCCGCATGCCATACGGGGGACCCGATGCAGTCTAGATCGACGTCTAGTGGGGTCATAATTTCCCAGTGATCTGACAAGGAACTGACTGTCTCTCTGAAACCCTTTTTATAGGAATGTCACTGTCTTTCTAGAAGTCTCTGGTTTCCCGCAAATCACCCGAACGTTCCAGACCACAGGAGAAGGGGAGAGAAACGTCGAGGGACAGGTGACACTTCCCTAACCACCCCTCAGCTAGTGACAGACTAATGGGTGGCGTGGCTCGGCGGCCTTTGGTTTCCTCACAGCTGTGGGCCTCATGCCTACCGCTAATTGGGTGACAATATGGCAAAATAATGTGCAGTTTTATCTACTTTTCAAAATTATTATGTGGCTTCGCATCACTGCATGTAACGAATGGCTCATATATTAGGTTAAACATCTTTTTTCCATGCCAAAGATTGAGATTTTCATTCCAAATTAGAACAATGAGAGGATTTATAACCTATTATTTATTGTGAAGCTTTACTAATTTGAGATCAAGCCACACTGTGTTTAAGTCCTAGCTAGCTGACATTGTGCATGTTTTAAGAATAACTGGAATAATAGAAATAAAATTAAAAGTGGCATATAATGATGATGACACAATGACATTTTAATCATATCTTGCAATGCACAATTACACCTAAAAACTTGTAAAGCTTTTTTAAATAAATTCTAATCCCACCAGATCTCTTCTAAGATGGTTATTCAGGTAAATAAGTTAGTGTAGTGTGTACAATAATATTGCATAGTGACTACTGCATTAAACAATATAGAGCAAATTAGGTTTATGGAATCTCAGATCATACCTTTAATTGCTGTTAAAAGCTGTGACATTCTTGATCAGTGATGTAGATATACACTGATGAGTAAGGTTAAGAGAACTTAATTCTTCAAAATACTTATCATTGCAATTTAAAGAAAAAGTTTATAAAATTCATATCAAGCATCTCGCCCAAGTATTTTAATTTAAGCCACCTAGATTATATGTAAACACAGATGATGCCAATTTTGGTATATTTGAAAATTTACAGCTATTTTTTCAGTAATTTAAACTGGATATTACTTACCTTACATGGACTTATGTATGACTCATATATTTTAAATTTAAAACTACAAGTACAAACACAAAAACTAATACACTCAATCAACTGTCTAAAATAACTTCACTTCTCACTTTTCCATGTTGGCCACAGTATTCCTCAAAGTTTTTGTTAAATTTTCCACTGATATGAAATGAAACTCAAACTTTCAGAAATATTTGATATGCCACAGTAAATTGCTGTATACGCGGGAAGGAATGCTTTGTGCTACATTACTAATGTACCTGAAGATCACTGCACATCACCAAAACAAGAAACATACACAATATCCAATAATCCTGCACTCGATTTCTGCCATCGTATTCCTGGTAGCCTGAGATGATGACCCCTGAAAGACAAAACAACAGAAAATCTCATTATTGCAGTAATAAAGTAACAAGGTTAATGAAACTAATGCTTTTGTATGTAAAACAACACACTTTTTCCATTATAACGTGCTACATTAATCTAGAGAATTTATACATGAATATGAATTAAGGCACATTTCAGGTTATGTCATATTAATTGTCGGTATTTAGCTACATGCTAAATCTTACTTACCAATAGGTCTTTGTAAAAATCGATTCTCCTTCTTCCTGCTGACCATAGGTCCCCGCAGGTCTTTCAAATTTTTACAATTTCACAAATCGATGAAAATTGTCTTCAGAACTTAATTTGGCTTGGCCTCCATGCCGTTAAAGCTTTAATTCAAATATTTACAGGTTAGCCAACGTAGTGTCTTATTCATATCGTACATGAGCTCAAATAAGGTCGATAATAGGCCAATAATATTACGAAAATTACTTCATAAGAAGCAAAATAATACAATAGCTATTAAATTTTGAACTAAGCAGAAGTTAGTTTATATATTAGTATGTAACATGACAGCCAAAATAATTATATTGGCGGCATTGAATCCGGTGCATGCAGCGCTCATCCATAAGATCTTGTTTTGAGAAGACGTACCGGTAATTCCTCTCAGCTGTCAGTAGTGTCACAAACGTAGGAAATAAATGCCAATTTGTTTTGTGTAAAATATGTGCAAAGGAAGTTAGACTTTGTGTTCGGCACGGAAGGAAAGAAGCAGGGCGTAGCCAAGAAGATACGGTTGTGTTTACCAATTATTGTAAGTGGAGATTTAGGCTTTGTTATTTTTAAAAGAGTACATAAATCTGAAAGGAACATCTGTAATGCACTTCATGGTCCTTTTGTCTGCATGTATGCATGTTTGTATGAATTATTCTGCATTAACGGCCGTCATCTGCTAGGAAGCAGGGAGGTTGGCTGGAGCGTTGCGAACAGTGAAGACATGTATTTATATTTATTGCAACTTAATACAGTGTTTGAACACAATTAAGCCATGTCATTTGTAATACATACTCTCTCTTAAAAGTAAACGATTAGAAAGCTCAAAAAAAATTGTCATTCATCTCTCTCTCTCTCTCACACACACACACACACACACACACACACACACACACACACACACACACACACACACACACACACACACACAAAACATAATTATTCAAAATAATCGAAGTTGTCATCAAAATATTCATCTATTCTGTAATGGGCTCTGCTTAACAAGAATTTAGTCAGTTTAGATTTAAACTTAGCAGCTGACACAGTATTTTTAGGCTTTCCAGAAGCTTATTAAGTAGTTTTGTACCAAAGTATTGGGGCTTATGTTCAAAAAGTTTTAGCCTGTGACCTCTAACTATACAGTTATTCTTTCCCCTTGTTTCATATGTATGGACGTTAGAATTTGTCGAGGTTATATTCCTGGTATGTACAAAAAGTATTGTTCACAGAATAAATATGCAGGGAAGAGTAAGTATGTTTAAATATTTAAAATACGGCCTGTATGAACTCGTACGTGTTATTTTAGCCAGTTATCTGATAGTTCTTTTCTGTAGGAGAAAAATTCTGTTAAAGTTTAATTTGGAAGTGTCCCCACAGCTCTATGCCATAAGAAATGTCTGAATATATTAATGCAAAATATACTAACTTACCAGTATCTACTAAGGGAAAATTGGCAACATTAAATGTCCTGAGCTTAATTTACTTTCTAGTTTTTCAATGTGGTTGTTCCAAGTTAACTTGTCATCAAGGATTAAACCTAAAATATTTACACTTTTTACACACTGGACTAGACTATTGCTTATATTAAGCTGAAGTTTGAAAGGGTGTCTCTTAAAATCAAATAGAATTAATTCGCTTTTTTGTGCATTAGTTCACAGCCTGATATCATTAAAATACTGTGCCACAATATTGGAGGTCAAATTTGCATCGATTTCTAGATTTAGTAAGTTGCTGTTGCTGAAGCCCAGTGTGGCATTGTCTGCATACAAACTACATTACCCTGTACCACAGTTTTTGTCGTTAATATACAGAATAAACAATAAAGGTCCTAAAACAGACCCATGGAGCACGCCAGACTGTACCTCTATAGGTTTTGAAATAAAGTCACCTTGTTTATATTTCAGTTATGCATATTGTGTTCTGTTAGTCACAGAAGTGACACATTGTCAGAGTTAGTGTTCTGTATTCACTAAAGCTACCAATACTGCTTTACCAAACTAGCGATACTGTAATGCTGAAGAAAACTGGTCAGAGTAGAGTGTGTAAATAATAATAATACAGTAAGTAACAAGGTAAATATGCTGTTGGGTGGCTTATGGATATCATGGCTCTGACATTATAGCTCGAGCATTGCCAGCTTCCACAGCATGCTAATGCGGAAAATACCAACAGTACGCAAGCAAACCAGCAATGCTGTAATATGCAAATAAACTGACATAAAGATCAGTGGATCATTGCCAGAGTTCTTATTATTATCATTGTATATTATTACATTCTTACTATTATTATCTTAATTATTTAAAAACTCAAAGGAATTTAGCACAAAGTTTTGGAATAGTCAACATTTACGTAATAATGATGATGATGATGATGATGATGATGATGATGATGATGATGATGATGATGATGATAAAAAAATGGAGGTTAGTAAGCTTACAATGAACCATAGATCATAAGATAAAATATTGACTGGTTAAGCTGCAGGAAGATGGAGTAGACTTAGGTTGGTATGGAATGATGGAAACAAGCTGTTGCCAAGTGCAGAGTTGTGAATTACATCAACACATTTTCTTGTTATAAACCAGCAGTACTGTAATGCATAAGGAATTAAGGGGAAATATGAGTTTAAAACTTCATTTCTTGTACTCTCATCTAAACTATTTTAGTGATAATTTTGGATCCCTTAGACATAAACGGAGATGGACTGGAGATAGGAGGGTCGATGCAACATTGCGAGGGAACTACTCCTGCTGCTTGAAAAGGAAAGTTCCTTAAATATAACTGAAACTTAAATCAGTGCATGCAACTTTCCGGCCAAGGAAAATGTAACTTCACACCTTATTTTATAGATTAGTATTAGATTTTATAGACAAGTATTTCTATATATTTATTAATTATAAATTTTGCTTTTCTTATTAATTTTATTATAACACACAGTTATTACATATAAAATTATTTTCAAATTATTATTTTGTGATTTGTGAGAAAATCTTATGTGATAGATTTAGTGGACAGCAACATTCAATTTGGCACACAGAAATTAGTTAAAAAACACCTTTCATATCGCAAGCTGGTGAACAGAAGTTAGATTTTGCAATCATTAAAGTTTTAGTGAGTCACTTATGCAATACGTAGTTTAGAAAACATTCCTTACAGAAGTGTAGGTATATGAAGGCATATAGTAAATACCCGCAATAATGATAAAGATGAATAATAATAATTCTCGGTAAAGATGCATTAGGGCGGCATACGAATACAGTGGCCAGACGTCATTGCTCTAGCGTTGCCAACTTCTACAGCATGCTATCACGGAAAATACCAACATTAAGTACAAACCAGCAATACTGTAGTACTTAAAGAAACTGTAGCATTGCCATAGTTTTGATTCTTCTTCTTCTTTTCAAGATATTCTTGGGAAACAAGCCAGGTGAAAAGATTGTGTTTTACATTTCTAAGTGTCTTTTCACCTGGCTTGTTTTCCAAGAATATCTTGTAAATATTCGTCTCCAGGAAAGCTTCAGGTCTTATCTTGTTGTTCTTCTTATTTTTATTATTTTTATGATGATGATTATTATTATTAATCATCACTGCCCACCTCGGTAGCATAGATGCTAGCATGTCTGTCTCACGATCAAAGAGGTCCCGAGTTCGAATCTCAGTCAGGCTGAGTTATCTGGATAAGATTTTTCCGGGGTTTTCCCTTATCCTTAAAGTGAATGTCGGGCAACTCTAAGCTCTATTGACCCTGGGCTCACTGAGTATAATTTCACCCATTGCATTCAACGTCCAATATGACTTGACTTTGCAGGACGTATATTAAAAATTATTTTGCGTCATTTTCTTCTTCATTCTTAGTAATAATAATTAAGCTTACTATGCACTGTTCCCATTACAGTAATGTTCGTTTATAATAAGAAAAAGAAAATGTGTTGGCAATTTTTCTCTGTATTCGTATATATCAGAGCTCTTCAGTTGGCAACAACTTGTTTCCATGATGTCATTCCATACCATCATAACTGTATGCTGTCATAATGCATCTTTTACCTACTGTCCTCCACAGGAGAGAGAGTCTCCGAGGCCTGAGACGTAGGGGGGTTGCAGAAGGTTCCCACACCCTCCCTGGACAGGTTTATGACACCCCCTGTCAGTACAGTTACAGACCATTCAAAAACATTCTGACGTCTTCTACTTTTGTGAATGAATCTTCTCGGTTTTAGTGTACAGAGTGAATAGGGTACATGTTTTTTTAACGGTTCTGCTCCTTGTGTAGCATGCATTCTCTGCCACACACATTCGCTGTCCTTGTCCCACTGTGTAAGGGTGGCACATTCCTTTCAGGGACCTTCTTTGCGTTGCTGGAGTAATTCTCTATTATTATTCTCATTATTATTAACAGCACGCTATTGCACTAATCAAATTAAAAAAAATGAAACTGGCCAGACTAGAGTGGGCATATAATGATCCAGTGCCAGTTTCCTTATGTATTACAGTATCGCTAGTTTGCTATACAGCGAAAGCATGCTTTCATTGTTGGCAATGCTCCAGCCGTGATGCCTGCCATATTGCTACGCTATCTTTCTGGAGTCTAACCCATTGATTAGTGCTTAAGTGCACTTAATGATATAATTCTTTTTTGCAAATAAACCCATGTAGTACTATGCAAAGTACTTAGAGATGTTTCTTAGCTCTTTTATGAGCCGAAGTTTTCTCATTCTTTGGATGTGGGATTTCCTTCTCTTGTCTGTCCATGTTGTTCCTGTCCTCTTGCTCAACTTGCCACTTATGCACCTTCATTCTAAAAACGTCCTTGTCTAAATAGGATATCATCTTGAGTGATTCCCATCAACTTTAAGTCATTTTTTACTTCACCAATCTATTTCATAGTTTCTATATACACGCATGTTTTCTTGAGCGCTGGATTTATGTTGTAATTCAGACAGAGGGGAAGAAGAGCTAACACGTTCTTGTTTTTCCAGTGTGGTCAACCTAGAAAAAACACAATTCAGGAAAATAGCATAAGATAAGCAAAGATATGTGCCGCAAGTGTCAATTGATGGACAGAGAGTAAATTGAACTCGATCCGATAAACTATATGCTTATATACTTACTATTTATGAAAGGCATAAAAGCAGAAAACAAATATAATGACAGCTATAAATACTCACTCATTTGTTTAGTGATTCTTCAGTTTCTGAGTCAGGTGCATCACTTTCATCACTTGCATTTTCTGTTACACCATTGTTTCTCCAATATTGCATTTCCAGCTCTTAGACCATCTTGCAGTATCCTTCCCAATCCATCATTTCTGTAGTAAGTTTCTGCAGATTTGTGGCTCTCCGGTTATCCTTTCATCCTCTGAAAATATTTTTGCCCACGCCAGCTCTATTGCATTCAGTTATGCGGAGGTAGACGAATATTAGTGCGTCCCCTTTGAGCCATAACATCCACAACTTAGGTCTTGCTCTTAGATTTGTTGTAAACTGCTTAGTTAATAAATATCCTCAAAAGTGCTCAAAATGAAATGGCACGTGTGAAAGCTTACTGTATTAGCCACTAGATGTAATGTATAAAGACTAAAATTGAGTCATACCTTTTAAAACTTGTAACTTCACTCACGTCCTTTTCCAAAATCAGGAACATTTTCGAAACTGTTGCAGTTTCATCCTCAGCTGATTAGCGACTCATTACAGTTGGTTGTTGTCTGGATCTCTTGTGATTGGCTCCTTCTCTCGGAAGATTGTTTACATAAGTTCAGTAGACCACTCACTGATGGCACATCAAAATTTACAATATGTGGAATGTTTTTAATAATAAAATTTTTCCCATGTTGTAAGTTCAAGTTTTGTTGACAATGGTTTTAGTACTTTGATCTCCTCTTCGATGTTGTGGTTATCATTCCAGAAATGTAAAGCAACTGCCAATTTTTCTGTTTGTTTATATTTTATTTCCTACGGTGTTCTGTTAATATAGTTTTTAAATTTCTCTTTGTCAAACCAATATAAAATTTGTCACAGTCTTCACAATTTATCCTTTATATGCCTGATTTTTGCTCTGGTGGATCCACAAAATTCACATATTCCTACCTTATTACTTCTCAACCCTTTTAAGTGTAATATTCCTACTCTCATCCATGCTATGCCTTCTCTTCCAGTTTTGCCACATTGATCTAGATATTTTTCCCTACCCCACTCTGTCTTTAATTGCCTATAAAATTTCAAAGATTTCTTTTCTTCCATACTTTCCCAAATCTCCTGCCTATCTATGTCTTGTACTCTAGTTCTCACTTCCTTCCAAAAACCGCTATGATTTATCTCCTCTGTTCTCCATAGATCGCCCATGCCTATCTTTAATATCATTCTTTCCAATTCCAACCACCAGCTAGTTGTATTTTTAATGATTTTCTGTTGCTTCATGCACAGATTCAATAATTCCCCTTTCTGCCCTGTAATACACTTATACCAGAATTTCAATATTCTCTCTATTATTATTCCCCTCCTTTTTGTATTACCCAACTCTAATAATGCCACCTCTCTTGGTGCCGATTTTGGCAGCCATAGTAATTCTTTTCAAAACAATCTGTACATCTGGTCTAATTGTGTTGCTATCTCTGATGTGCCCCATACCTCCACTGTGTACACTGTTCTGACTTCAACGGCCGCTTCATACATTCTTTCTAACCATCTAACTGATATCTCCAGTTTATGTTTACATATTCTTACCCCTGACATTGCCGCCTTGTCATTCGCTATCACTTTTCTGCCTTGTGCAGCCCACCCTCCACTGCATACATCCTTACACCTAAATAGTCATACTCCTTTACCACTTCTACCTTTGAATCTCATTTGAACCATTCCTCTCCTTTCCTAAGTATTGATCCTCTTTTAAATACCATTATTTTTTATTTTTTGCTGTTTATTGTTAGTCCCCAGTCAGCACAAAACCTGTGGATTGCCTCAATTCATTTTTGTAGACCTATTACGTAAATTCCTGTTACCGTTAAATCATCTGCGTACAATAAACCAGGAATCTATAAAACCTTTATAAACCACTTCTCGAACTGTAAAAACACTTAAGCTACACTTACATTTAAAATTAGGACATGTTTCAAGGACCCCGCGTCCGCATCACCAGCTGATGTTCAACTGGTTCTTCAGGTGACCGCCTCCCTCTCCTGGTGCTGTTCAATGAGTTGAATGATGTCATCTACTATTGGTATTTCAAAGTTCATAGTTCTCTTTTTATTCTTAAAAATCTGTATATTTTCCCAAGCTATTAATTCCCAATACATTTTTGGGTACCAAAAGTTTTATGTTTTTGGAAATATTATGATTTTTTGACCAGAAATGATGGGCTATGGCTGATTTATCTGTTTGTATTTTATGCATCTCATGTGTTGTTTCATCCTTGTTTCTAAGTTTCTTTTTGTTTTTCCAAAATATATTTCGTGGCAATCCTCACATCTTACACTATAAATTCTGGATAATTTGTTGGTTGGACTTGTGTTTTTGAGCGGGTGATTTAGTATGTTTCTCATGTTGTATTTGTTATGTGGTAATAGTTGTATATGAAATTGACGGAAAATGTTTTTAAATTTATTAAAAGCCTTAGGATGATATAATTTATGTGAATTTTAATGTTTTCAAATCAATTACTTAGTGCTTATTTCTTTTGTGATCCTTAATCACAATACTTGTATCATCTACTAAGAGAACTTCTTAGCCAGATTGACTGTTATTAAGGTGAGATCATTTTATATATAGTCAAAAGTTAGTATAGTTAGGAGTGATTTGTTTTTGTCAAGGTTGATATTTGGGGAGAGTATGATTTGGAATGATTCATATATTGAATTTAACTACAACTTATTCTTCTTGTATGTTTTGTAGGTAAGAGACAGATGATCTGCCAAAGCAGATCTGCCTGAACTGTCTGAGTGACTTGGATGCTAGCTACGAGTTGTATACACAAAGTTGTATACACTGGCCACCTCCCATCTTGAAACGTTCAAATCACTCGTCAATTATCCTTCGCTTTTCGTTTTAGATTTATGTAATACTGAGTTAGAAGATGCATTAAAAGGAATATGCCGATCTCGCCTTTGCTTCAAAAGTATTAATAACTTTGCGATTTTATAATTCACTGAAATAAGTGGATAGTACACTGTCTACCTCCCGTCTTGAAATGTGCAAGTCACTGGTCACTTGTACTTCTTCGCACCTCGTTTTAAATTTACGTAATACTGAAGGTGTATCGTGTTTCTAGTACTGACACATTCATTTGAATTAAATTTGTTTCCAATTTTTTCCCACGTGACATGTTTCTCTTTTACATTCACTGCATCTGTCCTATTTTCCATGATATCCTTATACTTTGTCACCAATTCAATTAACACTTCTTTCTCCATCAATGAGAAAATTGTTTCACAGCTTTTGTTTACGATTGTGTTTATCTGCCATTGGTTTTAGCTGTGTGCAGCTGTATTAATCTGTGGTGCAGACGAAAATGAAAACAAAAGCGCATCGCAGTACATTCAGAAAATAATATGACTCATCCATAGCCTTCTATAGCTGTAATATTTACAAGTTTCTTGGCGTTAACACGTGTTTTTTAACATTTTCAGAAAACAGGTTGGTGAAATGCAAGAAATTTAACAGCTTTGTTAGCGCTGTTGCAGTTGTTACGCTACATTTGTTAACATTGATTTTAACATCTGCTGGTGAAATCGGCCATAAGAGTAACTAAACACTATACCAACACAATTTCCCTATTACTTATCTTATTCACAATCCTTTGGGACTGGTTATGAAGCAATTTTGCTTCATTTTCAACCTGTCACCTTGACACTGACTACACTGACTGGCTGACCTTGACCACCTCCGGAATTTGAAGAATAGCTCCCTATCTTACTGCCATCTACCAGGGACAACATAAACTTATTGATGACATCTACTTGTGGGATATCAAAATTCATCACGCGATCTTTATTTTTCAAAATAAATCTTTTCTCCCAAACCATCTCCTATCGTTTCGTTGAATTGTTTAATTGTTTCATCGTTTCGTTTAATTGTTTCAATCATTTAAAATTATTGAAACAATTGAATGAACTGATAGATTTAATCAACCTATCAACCTATGCCTGCATTCCTTTTTGCATGGATGCCAAATATCTCCTCACTTTGCTATCCACCCAGCTTTCGTCATTTCTTCTTGCATTTTCTCGCAAATGTTTTATTTTGATCAAATAATCATGTCACCAAGCAACAATATGAGGCCATTCTACAGGTACCTTCTTTTGTTTTGACATTTTCTCCATCTAAATCCATGCTCTGAAATTACTTCCCAAAGCAAACTTCGTTCCCATGGAACATATATCTTCTTTCAAACAACAGGTGGCAATTTATTCACAGTAGGAACACGCTTTTCAGAATGTAAAATTCATGTAAGTAATCTTTATTTCCATTTCAATGGCAAAGTATTATACATTTCCATACTTATTACTACACTGAATTGCTGGTTACCTTTGGGCCCAATAAACTCAAACTCTTGAGATTGTCGAGCTAATGGGTCCCTATTGGCAACTTATCTAAAATAACTTCATTTTCATCATATTTACTTATCTTCCTCAATCATTTGGCTCTTACTTTGGCCAAAAAGTTCCCAATTTCAATTAAATGTTTCCTAGTTTTTACACTCATTAACTACTACTACTATGTGTATTATGTGTTATGCAACACAAAACAGAAAATATATGTCTGCAAATCAATAACAAAAATTTACAAGAAGAATCCACAACAACATCTAGGAATAGAACTAGACCGGAAACTATCAATGAAAGAACATGTAAACAATGTAACAAATAAGATCAACAAAAACAACATCTTAAAATGCCTAGCAGGAAAACAATGGGGTGGAAATATGGACCTCCTTAATAACACACATAAAATATACATAAAACCCAACTTAGTATTTGGAGGAGAACTGCTGGCTACAGTAAGCAAGAAACTCAAAAGGAAAATAGAAACCTCACAAAACAATTCACTAAGAATAACAGGAGCTGTGAAAACAACACGAATTGCCATACTACAGAGCTTCAAAAAAATATGGCCATAGAACTGGAACATGAACTAAAGGCAATTACCCTAGCACAAAAACTGCTAGTTAACAAAAATAGACACAAGTGGTATCACACAGCAGATAATATAAGCAATCTAAAAACCCAAACAAGCTTCAGAACATACATCAATAACTCAAAACTCAAGAACATAATGACAACAAATATAACAACAATAGAGGAAATAAACCCAACAGAATATATTGATATACATTATAAGAATGACCTATTATATACAATACATAAGCAAAACAATTTACCAGATGAAATGAGAGCAATAGCAATAGCCACAGAAAATGAAAGATATCCAGAAAAAGAATGGCTCCGAATATATACAGATGGATCCTTTATTAACAAACAAGATGCTGGTGCAGGAGTATACTGCAAACATTTTGTACAGTATCTAACACTAGACGAAACTTCAAACCATTATGATGAAGAACTAACAGTCATAAAAGCAGCACTGCAGAATGTCCTGTACAGATCGTATATAAAGCAAAACATAGTTATCTTAACAGATTCAAAATCAGCCATAGATGGGATTGTAAATTATAAAAACAAAACAACAAGAAACATAAAAGAAATAAGAAGTTTAATTAAAGCTGTCGAATCAAGAAACCATGTCACCCTGCAATGGATTCCAACCCATGTTGGACTTTTAGGTAATGAGCATGCTGACCAACTAGCAAAAAAAGGTGTAATTCAAAATATAATACCCATAAGACAAACTGAAATTAATAAACAATTAAACAACATTAAGCTATATTTTAAAAGACATCAGAGACTTGATGAAGAAGATAAACTAAAAGACAATGATTATAAGAACATTGGAGACAAAACTGACATACAAAAACTACCAAGATATGGGAAGCCCGCTATCACCATTTTTAGCCAATCTATACATGAGCTTTTTCGAAACACATATTACTAAAGCCTTCCCTCATATGTTTAAAACATGGTACAGATACGTAGACGACATCTTTGCAATAGTGCCCTACAAACTAATAGATGATGCTTTGAAACTACTCAACCTGCAAGAACCCAGCATACAATTCACAGTAGAAACTGAAGAGGACTGTACTCTACCTTTTTTAGACCTTAAAATCAAAAAAGGCAATGAAAAACTAGAATTTGGCATTCATAGAAAAGCAACACACACAGATAATTACATCAAAGCAAATAGTTTCAACCCAATTCCACACAAACATGCAACCATCAACAGTCTGACACACAGATTAGTAAATCTACCTCTCAACCAGCAAGAATATCAAAACGAATACCATCAAATCTTAAAAACTGCAATAAAAAATGGATATGGAAAAAACCTTGTAGATAAAAAACTAAAATTATTCAAACTTCAAAAGAAATTAAAACAGATCACAGCTCTCACACCAATAAAACAAGAAACTAGATTTGCTAAATTTACTTACCACCCCTGGGCCACAAAAAAGTTCCAAAAAATATTCAAGAAATACAATATAACATTGGCACCAAAAAACAATTACAACATTAAAAACCTACTTCACAGTAATAATACTGATAAGATAAAACCAGAGGAAAAGTCAGGCATTTACAAAATTAAGTGTAAAGACTGTGAAAAAATTTACATAGGAAGGACAAAAAGGAACATAGGCACTAGAAAGAAAGAACACTTCAGGCACTTAAGATACAAAAATATTGATAAGTCCGCAATAGCAGACTGGTCTGAAAATCATGAAATTGAAGATAGCACAGAATTACTAAAATACGTACAAAAACATAGTGAACTCGTCATATGGGAGAAGATATACATAGAAAAACATAAAAACCAACTAATGAACTTTGAAATCCCGCTAGAAGAGAATCCCACATTTCAGTTCATCACTAAATCAACAGATGGCAGCAACAACCCCAGAATTACCCACACCGCTGGATCTAGCGTCAGTCGCACAAGAGCCGTAGATGCAAACGAAGATTTGCGAAACATGTCCTCAAAATAGGTACGAAAGTGAAGCAGATGTGTAAAAAATGCGACTCATCTAAAATTTAATAATACCAAGAAAAACTTCAGTGGCTCTATTTAGAATGGAAACTGGCAATGATTGTCTTGCAGAACACCTTTATAAAATACACTGCATACCTACACCCAAATGTACTATCTGTAAAGAGGATGTCATGAACAAACACCATATGGACAAATGTAATGGTCTCAAAACCTACAGGCTTTATATTGGGAAGCTAGGGGGAAAATGATGTAAATCAACTAATCCCCAGTGCCATTAGTCAACAACAACACTCATTAACTTAAATATAAAATTATTTGTGGTTGGTTTATTAACTTCATTGCTTGAATTTCTTTTGGTAGCCTTGCCCATTCTTCTCCCTAAACAACCTAGTTTCTTCACAGTCTAAAAGCAAATGCCATTCTTTATCCCTTTGGTGACACAATGATCCCTTCCTCTTCCCACAACCCCTGTTCTGGCCCATGCAAAGCCTTCTCTTGCTGCTTTATCACAAATATCAATGTATTTTTCCCCATTCCACATGACTTTCATATCTCTATAAATGTCCAGTGAGCTTTTCAAGTTGAAGCTTCCTAACATTTCTTGTCTTTCAATATCTTCTGTTCTTAACCTAAGTTCTTTCCAACATCCACTTTGCAATAATTCCCTGTTTTCCCACATGACACCAAACCCTATTTTAGTTAATTGATGGAAATTAATCATTTCTTAACACTAGCCGGATATAGGCTAAGGTTTTTGATAGATAGTCAACATGAAAAATTCAATGCCATGGCCGGGATTTGAACCATGGATATCCTGGTTTCCGTCCAGTTGCTCTAACCCATTGAGCTACCATGGCTAACGTGCTGTCCTGACATTAAATTCTCCATTTAATACTAGACTGGACGTAAACCAGGAGATCCGTGGTTCAAATCCCGGCCACGGCATTGAATTTTTCATGTCGACTCTATCTATAACAAATCTTAGCCTATATATGGCTAGTATGAAGAAATGATTAGTTCCCATCAATTAACTAAAATAATAAGAGTTAAATGATGAAGCCTGGGGCTTAAGTACTTACAATTGTAAGTTGCCACAAACGGTGTATCTCGGATGTGAGAGCCCCTAGTGGTCTACTGGGGGAATATATGAGTCAAATGGAGAATTTAATGTCAGGACAGCATGTTGGCTATGGTAGCTCAATGTGTTAGAGTGACTGGATGGAAACCAGGAGATCTGTGGTTCAAATCCTTGCCATGGCATTGAATTTTTCATGTTGTCTATCTACCAAATCCTATTTTTAACATCATTTCCTTTATCTTATTTAGCCAGGAATCTTTCTGATTTAGTCTTTCCTGTACTATCAAGCACTGACACAGAGTATTCTGCTCATCTAAACTCCTAATTTTCACCAAATATTTTAACACCTTTACCACCATTATCCCTCGAGTTCCTAGTCTTCCCAATTCTGCTTGCACCACTCCATTTGGTGAAGCTCGTGGTAAGCCCAAAACTTGTTTGCAAAAGTTAAAAGTCATGTATATCAAAATCATCCACATTCATTGCAGTGTGCAGGTCTTACTTTTGGTGTTTCTCTGTGGTCGATAGAATTCACTTCTCCCACTTAACTTAAATCTTGCACCTTTTTGTGAGTTCTTTTGATTGTTCTTTCAGTAGCTCCTGTATAAACAGCAGTTGCTTGACTCACTGGAAGTTTTATATACTTGTTGCTAGGTTCCTCGTCACATCCCTCAATCGCTTTCCTAATTATTACCTATCCTCGGAAAGTATCACTCCTTTTCTTTACTTCTGACGTAACACTAGTGACTTGTACAATGTTTCAGTTGAAATGAGAAGTTATAGTTCGTAAATGTAGCATCAATAACATTGGAGAGTAGGTTGGCAATACCTGAAGAAAAACCATGTTTGCACGGATGTTTACAAAACTATGTGGAATGCCTATCCTGTGCCCTTCATTTCCTTGGGGCCATCAGCTTGTGGACAGACAGTGTTTGTTAGGAAGACTATGAGGTATAAGGACTATTATTTCTTGTTTTTCATTTTTAATTTTACAATTTTTTTATTACCTATTACAAATTCAGTCACAAATTTCTGCTACTCTGTTATAAATCTACAAGAAATTATTTATAACAATGGGCAACAAAAAAATAATTTTTGAATGTTTCGAGCACTTCAGGAGGCAATTTCTACTAATTTTGGGTTGAGAAAAACAAATATGACAATGAAAATTTTTTATTAGCTCGTTTTTATGATATACACAAGGTGGAAGTATTACATATTAACGGATTGAGAGAAAAGGATACTTTTTAATTACATACATGCTAACAACAATGAAAGTGCATTTGATTTATTTAACTGATAATTACATGCTAAGAATTCTAAATTGCTGGAAAAATACTTCGCAGATAGTCATGTCTGAAGAGAAGCATGTGGTAGCCTATTTACTTAGTCGTCTTTCAGCTTACCTCTTGTGATGTAGTTCCACAGAATCTCTATACAAAGACCAAGCATTACTTCATTCCAACGACGCTGATATCTTTGTCCTGATGGAATCTCTCCCCATGTTCATCACTAACAGCTCCACAACTAGGAGGGAAAAAGTCTAGGTGGGAGTGGAGAAAATGGATCTTAAGGGACATGTTTCATTCAAGGTTACGGTATTTTTGCATGAGTACTGTCCACAAATGCTTGTAGTTGTCATCTCTTTTACTGTCTAAAAATCCATGAACAATGCCCTTGAAGGCTTCCCAAGCTACCTTTTCTTTCCCCTCCAAAATTTGGTCAAATACAGGATCCTTTACAAGTTCTCTTATTTGTGGTCCGACAAAAGTGCCTTAACTTTTTCATCGCTTCATTTCCAAATTTTCTCTCTGATTGTGTTTTGTTATTTGACAGATGTGCCAACTGCCCAAAGAAATTCCCCAAATTTAAAATCTTCACTCTAAAGAATGAAATGTCACTTTATCTTCAAAACAAGGGCTAATCTATCATTTTTATGGTGATTTTTTAATTCAGCAGATGGAAATACATGTAAATTCACTATTTTTAAGCCCGAAACATTTTCATTGTTGCCCAGTGTAATCTTTGGCTGTTTTAAAAACATGGTTAATTATATGTGTTTCGAGGAATTTAGTAACAGTGACGTCAAAAATTCAAATTTTTAAATTAAATAATTCTTACAAAAAAAAAAAAAAAAACCTTATCTGTCTGCTTTTGTCCTGTTTTGAGAAATATTTAAAAGTTTAGAGGCTATTCCTAGAAAATTCAAGACATAACATTTCATTTCTCATGAAAATACTCTGACTTTGTGGGTTCATAGAATCAAAAGTCTAGTTTGCAGAAATTGCAAATGTTCTTTATTTCCGTAGAAATATACGTTGGTCAACCCTTACAGTAGCAGAATTATGTAACATACACAAATACAATCTGCAAGGTTGTCGATCACAAACAAGCGAGTTCACTTTCATAATACAGCTGTACACACTGATTACCAAGTTCCATTTCGACTCCCTCTCCTGGCGAGTCTGCCTTTCTTGTATACCTCTACTTATATTTCTAGACATATGTGCAATATTCTGTAAGACGGCACCAGACGAAGCACAAACTTTCCAGTCATCTAACTTTATTTCTGTTAAAAAAAGCCCTTATAGCTGTTGACTGGGGGGATATATACATGGAGCCTGATCCAAGTAAAAAGCCAGACATATTTTATAAAATTATGAAGGACAATATAAATATTTACTGTCCTCTTATTAGTAGTAGAAATAAAATACAAAATAAAGCAAAGAATATACAATGGATTACACCAGAAATTAAACAAATGCGAATTCAGTTAAAATTAGCTATTTCTAAGGTAAACCACTACAATACTGAAGCTAATAAAATTGATTTAAAAAGCTTAAAATGTATCTATGATCAAACGGTTGTAAATGCCAAATCAGAAAGCATAAGTCGTAAAATCCTAAATTCACCAAACATTTGTAAATCCAGCTGGCAGGTAATAAATGAATTCCGAAAACCATCAAATTTTGCTGATGCTAGCGTCTATGTAATCAAGACGAAAGAAGGTAGCACAGATGACCTGGGAAAGGCAGCTGCAGCTTTCAATGATCATTTTGCCTCAGTTGGAAAAAATATACATAACCTCAATAAAACCAACTGCAATAACTCGAAACCAAACAATGTGAGTGATAAAACGAGATCGAAAAATCAGTCAAGTATTTACCTCTACCCAACCTGTGCAAATGAAATCCGTAGTATAATAAAACATTTAAAAGCAAAGAACAGCCTTGGTGTAGATGGTATTCCTATGTCATTACTGAAAACATGTAGTCAGGAAATTGTAAATCCCCTTGCTGATATAATAAACTCTTGTCTAGAAATTGGAATCTTCCCAGACAAATTAAAAATCGCCAAGGTAGTACCAATCTTTAAAAAAGGAGACAAAAGAGAACTAAATAATTACCGCCCAATATCTATCTTACCTGCCATCTCAAAAATCCTTGAACAATTAATCTATAAAAGATTCATGGGCTTTTTAAATAAATTCAGTCTTATACCTAAACACCAAAATGGTTTTGTAAAAAATAGATCAACAGTCTGTGCAGTCATTGAATGCATTCAAGAAATTATAAAAAACATCAATGCAGATAGATATGCAACAGCAATCTTATTAGATCTTACTAAAGCTTTTGACTGTGTTGATAAAAGTATACTAATGAACAAACTGCAGCTTTTGGGAGTTAGAGGTCTAGGATACAAATTAATAGAATCCTATATGACAAATAGGAAACAATATGTAGTTTTGAATTCCATTAATGGCGATGTTATATCAACTACAACGGAACTGACATATGGGGTCCCACAGGGATCATTCCTTGGTCCTCTTTTATTTATTTTGTATATACACGATATAGCTGAATATGTACATAACAATACAAAATTAATACAATATGCAGACGACACCACTGTCATAGCCAGCAATACATCAAGCAAAACGCTAGAAGAAACCCTATATATAACAACTACAAAACTATTGCAGTACTTTTCTACATTAAACTTAAGTATAAATGCATCAAAATGTGAACTCATAACATTTGGCTCGAAGACACTGAATGTGCCTATAAAATTAAATATTGACAACAACTTGATAAATAGTGTTGACAATGTACAACTACTTGGGGTCACACTGGACAAAAAATTATCTTTTACACCCCATGTTGACCAATTAGCATTAAAACTAAGTAAAAATTTATTTATATCACATAACCTGTATAGCTGTGTTCTTAAACTGTATAAATTCATATGATGTGGTTCTTTTGTGTATTTAACACTATACTGAACTGAAAATAAATTTAAAAAAATCTCTTTCGCAAGCCCTTTATCTCCGCTCTGCACTATATGCCCCTTGTGTGCGTTGGCCGCACCTCCTCGCAACAATGCGGTCGGCGACAATATTTTAAAATATATGGTATGTTAACTTTAAAGAGAGTCGATTAATGACACTAAACAACACTTTTAAATTTTTCCGGAACATGTTTCTGAGGCTTTGCTTCTATCATCAGCCGGCCCTCGACTGGTTCTCATTGGTGTAGTTGACGATATTTTGTCACAGGTCTCCTCTGGTGGCAGTTCAAGGAACTTGCTGAACAAATCTTTCTGGGGGATGTTGAAATTGAATACTTTGTTCCTATTTTTTGAAATGAAGATTTGTTCCCATGTGGATAGTTCTTGTTTTCCTGATGTATGTTTTAGTAGTTTTGGTTCTGGATTTATGTTGTGGTTTTTTTCCAAAAATGTGTGGTAACTGCTGATTTTTCTAATTGTTTATATTTTATGTTTCTAAAGTGTTCCTTTGCTCCTGTTTCTAAATCTCTTTTGGTTTTTCCAATGTAAATTTGACTACAGTCATTGCATTCAATTTGATATATACCAGATTTTTTTGTTAGATGGAATGGCATCTTTGATGTTTGAGCAAATTAGGTTTTTTAAGGAGAAATGGTTGACAGGTGCTAGTTGAATGTTTTGTTTTTTTGAAGACTTTTTTGAATTTATCATAGGCCCATGGATGGTAAGTGAATTTTTTGAAAATCATATTAGTTTCTGTAGCTGAGAGGGTTGTGGTTTCCTTTAGTAGCTTCTTCTTTTTTGCTTAGTTCACTTTTTTGTCCACTAATGATTTGGGAAAGTTATTTTTTTGTGCTATTTCAATTATTTTGTTGTATTCTGTTTTGTATTATTCTGCTGTGAGAGGGATGTTTACCAGTCTGTGTGCTAAACTATTGAAGATTGCCTGTTTGTGGGATCTTGGGTTATAGCCATTAGCTTTTATGTAGTTGTCTGTCTGTGTTGGTTTTCTGTAAATGCCAAAATTTAGTCTGTTTTTATTCCTCATTATTTTTGGATCCAAAAATGGTAAATGCTCATCTTTTTCTATTTCTACAGTGAACCTGATGCTTTTTTCTTGGATATTTAAAAGTTTTAGTGCATCACTGATGTGTTTTTTTTGTACTATTGCAAAGATGTCATCTACATGTCGTTGCCAGAGTTTGAACATCCAAGGGAAACCTTTGTTGATCCTTATTTCTAATGCACTCATGTACAGATCGGCCAGGAAGGGTGATAGGGGGTTGCCCATTGCTAACCCTGAAGTTTGGTGGAAATATTTTGTTTGAAACTGGAAGAAATTTTGTTCTATGCATAATTTGGTTAGTTCGATGTAGTCTGAAATTTCAGGTGATGCCATTCCAAGTGATTTGAGCCATTTTTCTATCAACAGTGGGAGTTGATTAACTGGTATGCTGGGAAACAGTGATTTAACATCAAACGAGACGTGTCCTCTTCTTTTAGTTCAGTATCCTTAATGTGTTCTATAAGTTCATAGGTGTTTTTGATGCTTAGGCTGTCGAATTTTGGAAATGAGTTGAATTTGTTTGTTAGCCACTTTGCAAGTTTGTATGTTGGTGAATTTATACTGCTAACTATAGGTCTCATTGTTATGGATGGTTTCTGTATTTTGGGTAAGCCATAAAGTCTAGGTAAGGTTGGGTTATCCGGTTTAACTGCATATTTGTTTGGTATTATGCTTGATTTTGCTATTGTTTTTTCAAATGACTGTATGCAAGTTTTTAGAGGATTTGTGTTAATGATTTCATATTCATTGTCAGTTAGCATTTTTTCCATTTTTTCAATATAATCTGATTTTTCCATTATGACAATCTTGTTGCCTTTGCCTTTGTGTAAATAACGTTTTTCTGTTTCAAAGAATGGATAGTATTATGTTTTCTCTTCTGAAAGGATCTGTTCTTTATTTATTTATTGCAGGATTCTGCTAACCTTCAATCGGGTACAACTTAAAAGTGTTGTTGGCCTGTTGACAGGGCACCCTAAAGAGACACCTGCATGTGATGAAGCTTAGCACAGACCCCACATACAGGAAGTGCGGTGGAGAGGATGAGTCTTCTCTACATATTTTGTGCAAATGTGAAGCACTTGCTACACTTGGACACTTCATTCTGGGTTCAGACAAACTGAGACCAGATGATATAAGGAGTGCGTATCCAAGACTCATCCTGTCCTTTTTGGAGGCCACAGGACTTGAATAAGCACTCCAGTAAGAGGGGCATAATGGGCCCAGTATGCAGCCTATGTGCAAGGGACCAAAAGGGCCCAACCCATTTACTTTCATTCATTCAACATTTTTGAGGGGGAAAAAAAAACTTAGAAAACTTTTCCATCATAAGGGTAGTTTGGGGTTGGAGAATTTTCTTGAAAGTATATTGTCATTCAGTTCTAAGCAATGTTAAAAGTTTTAAGCCTCTAGCTCATTGATAAGTTATTTTAATTTATTGCAAAATTTGTATCAGATCTTTTCTTTTTAATTTACGTCCTTCAACGTTAAGTCAAATTGGCTGCAGTGAATGAAATGGGTGAAATAATGCTCAGATGAGCCTAAAGTCAATGGAGCTTAGAGTTATCCAACATTCGTCTTTCAGGTTAAGGGAAAGCCGAGGAAAAATATTTATCCAGGTAACTCACCTGACCGAGATTTGTACTTTGGACCTCTTTAACAGAAAGTGAGTTAGATGATTAAAGAAAATGGCCATAAGAGGCCCTTCAGTTACAGAAAGGCACACTCAGATAATTATGGGCACTATACAATTAGTGTATGTCTTTCTGCACAATACATAAAACATATTTATGAATTTAAACAAAGAAAAGGCAAATATTGAGTTTCTAATACATAAAAAAACAGAAGTTAACAACAGTGAAGTAATAAATATTACAATAAAATATAATTGTCAGAAACGTCACTTATTTTTTTAAGAAAATTAATGAACTTTCCACAGAATTCAAGAGAGTAGTTCCAAAAAAACTTTTTCGCATCATCAGTCCTTTTGTTTATTCCTGTTGCCATTGTTACTGCCACTAGGAGTCATATTACTTTTGTATTTAGTAACAAACTCTGAAAATGAAACAAAACTTACAGACAGAATCGATTAGTAGTATTTTTAAATTTATTGCGTGATTTTTATTTTTTAAAATAAATCTTTTGTCCCAATCCATTAAATCAATGGACCATTTAATTGCTTTAGTAATTTAATTTTGGATTTCACTTGGTTAACCCTTTCACCGATATAGATGTCATATAACGTCCAAGTTAAAATGCCCCAAACCGTTATGGACATGTATAGACGTCCTGCGCATACATGCATTTACTGCCAGTTATTTTAATCTTCCTATTTTACAATCAATTTAAATTAATTCTATAAGGGATGTAAACGTACCCTTAAAGGTTTCTTTTTGAATTGTACACCTCCAGACCTGGATAAACATCCAAGGGCACATCTGCAGAGTCACACCAAATAATACTGGTTTCCTTGTGAACTCTTTCGCAATACACTAGACATTTTCAAAATGGTTACAACTTTTTTGGTTGTGGGTGGGTATCCTTTTAGGAAAGTGTTTTCTCTCAAATATGAGGGGTGATGTCGTGGTGGATTTCTTAACCCCCCCCCCCCATTATAAAGAGGCTTCTGAGTATTATAGTACTCAATTAGGTTACGAGCTCTTTATATGGGCAAGTACAGGTAGATTAATGTCTTGCATGAATTTATAGCTCTGAAAATTACTAAACAATTGCGCATGGTTACATCCAGTGGTATAAAAATACCTTTTTTTACCATATAACTGTTTTTCGTAAAGAGGGATAGCTAGTTATAGCTGATCCACATCACCCATATTTGACCTGCCATTTCCCCCAAATAATGGAGTAGCTAACATGTCATCTGTAGAACAGTACACGTCACTGCTACCTATATCCTAAACATCTCCTTCATAATTGCACAACAAATCCTCCAGATTTTCTACAGTAATATCAGAAGCCTGTATACATCATACGCAAGCTAATTTATTTGTTATTGTCATTGTGTAGCTGTACATACATACATTCGTTCGTATACATACAAAACAAAATGATTCAAATATTAGGTGCGTTCGGCACAAAGAATGGCTTTTGCTACACTGAAACAAAGTAGTGAAATTTCAACGATTTATTAATGTAGTCTCTACTTTTTTTTTACTGTAGATGTATACTGCCTTAAATGGGTTTTAAACCAGTTTTTGTTTCATTTAAATAACTTAATAAATACGGAAGATATGGAATTGTTTTGATGATGCATTTTTACAGCATTTAACAGTTTAAATGTCTTGTTCTGTTTATTGGGTATCCGTATCTAGCCCCTGAAGGGTTTAAATGGCCATCGGTGAAGCGGTTAAGTAACCAAAAATGATTTGCTATGGCCCATTTATCAGTATCTTTATACATAGCATTTCTAAACTGTTCCTTAGTTTGATCCTTCCAAACTATTCTCTTGAATTCTGTGAAAGGCTCATCAATTTTATTAAAAGGATAAGTGAACTGAGCATATACTTATTAACTGTAGTTGGTGAAAATTGTCACACGACAAATACTTAGTCATGATGTAATTACGTAGAAAATGAAGCTACCTACAGTGAAGCAGTAAATTTTACACAAATATAAATATTTGTAACAAAGGCTTCACTTATCTTAAGAAATTGGTGTTAATTTTTCTTTCTAATGGAGATCGATTTCACAAACAGATTGCTTGTATCTTCAGTCCATAAATAAACTCCATTGTCAAGGATTCTGGTTACCATATTATGTTTTTCCAGTATTACCAAAATCTGAAGATGAAACAAACCTAAAAACAGAATCAACTGCCGGTATTTCAAAATTCATTACACGATGTTTATTTTTTAAAATAAATATCTTTTCCCAAACCATTAAACCTATCGGACCATTTAATTGTTTTAATAATTTGACTTCAGGATTTATTTCATGGTTAAATGACCAAAAATGATCTGCTACGGCTGATTTATCAGTTTGTTTATACTTAATGTTACGAAAGTGTTCTTTCTGATTTCCAAATTACATTTTGTCTTTCCAATAGAAACCCGATCACAATCTAAGCAATTAAATTGATAAATACCAGATTTTTTTATTATTAGGAATTTTATCTTTTTTAGAAAATTATAGTAAATTTTTAATGCTATATTTATTTTGATGAACTAAAGTTCACCAACTTCTTTTAAAGTAGTATTAATAATATGTTTATATTCTTTATTAAATTCTTCTATATTTAGGGATATATTTATTAATCTATAAATCTAACTATTAAAAACAGCAAATATATGTGAAAAAGGGTTAAAACTTTTATTTTTATGTAATTATCAATATGAGTAGATTTCCTATAAATACCAAAATCTAATTTATTATTTCTTATTATCTTCAAATCTAGAAAAGGGAGAAGTCCATTAAGTTCAGTTTCTGAAGTGAATTTTATAACTTTATCTTGTAAATTTAGTAATTTTAAAGCATCGTTAATTTGTTTTTCAGGAACAATAGCAAAAATATCATCAACATTTCTATACCATGTTTTAAAATTGAAAGGAAATGCTGTAGTGACTTGCATTTCGGAAAAATTCAAGATGATCAGCAAGAAAAGGTGAAAGAGGATTACCCATTGTTAAGCCAGAAGTTTGTTGAAAAAATTCACCATTAAAAGTGAAAAAATTTTGATCCAAAATTTAAAATTTTGTCTTTATATTGGAAAGACGAAATGTAATTTGAAAACCAGAATGAAAGAACATTTCGTAACATTAAGTATAAACAAACAGCCGTAGCAGATCATTTTTGGTCATTTAACCATGAAATAAATCCTGAAGTTAAATTATTAAAACAGTTAAATGGTCCGATAGATTTAATAGTTTGGGAAAATATATTTATTTTAAAAAATAAACACCGCATGAATTTTGAAATACCAGCAGTTGATTCTGTTTTTAGGTTTGTTTCGTTTTCAGATTTTGGTAATACTGGAAAAACATAATATGGTAACCAGAATCCTTGACAACATAGTGTATTTATGGACTGAAGATAAAAACAATCTGTTTGTGAAATCGATCTCCATTAGAAAGAAGAATTTACAACCAATTTCTTAAGATAAGTGAAGCCTTTGTTACAAATATTTATATTTGTGTAATAATCATGATGTAATGTTTAACATTATTCACTTGTATCAATTACTCTTATCATTTATCAGATGTGTGTATCACTGTTACAGTTAGACATGATGAACGAGTTACGGGAAACGATGAGTGAAAGACGGCCAGCAGTAAGGCTATGAAACACTGTGTACACGATTTGAGAAGTCGGGAACCAAACTGAGACTTTCAGTAACGATGAACAGAGAGCAAAGAAAAGAAAACATGACGAAGTTGCAAAGACAGGTGGTCAAGGCCGCACCGTGGCTCAGTGGTTACACCGCTTGGCTCTCACCAAGGCGGCCCGGGTTCGATCCCAGGCAACCGCAAAGTGAGATTTGTGGTGGACAACATGGTGCTGGGGCGAGTTTTCTCCGGGACCTCCGGTTTCCCCCGCCATCTCATTCCACCGGTGCTCCATCTTCATCTCATGTACCATCAGTGTCACCGCCTGCGGTGCCATATGTAGTAAAAGCGGGCGTTAAACACTACACATTTCACATTTCAGGTGGTCTTGGAAAGCAATACATGATGAGCCCTCTGGATCGATAATGATGCAGCCAGAAGTTCCACATGGTCAGTTAACAATTGCACCTATGTCAGGAATCCCGGCGTTCACAATGCAAGCAGTATCTCAGACATCTGCTAGCCCAGTACCAGTGGCTCCATCATCGGCACCAAAAGTGACAAAACCAGGTGCTCCTCGGCCAACTACAGACACAGAAAATGTACGCATAGCGTCAGTGCAACCTTTCTCGTCAGAGATGGACTCTACTTCCATAATTCCACAGCAGCCCAACTCAAGTCTGTCACCAACAGGTTGTCAAGGAGCTTCAAATGATAATACTCCACTTGCAGATATGGTAACATTTCAAAATTCCACCTCTGTGACAAGTGCAAACATACACTCCTGGAAATGGAAATAAGAACACATTGACGCCGGTGTATCAGACCCATCGTACTTGCTCCGGACACTGCGAGGGGGCTCTACAAGCAATGATCACACGCACGGCACAGCGGACACACCAGGAACTGCGGTGTTGGCCGTCGAATGGCGTTAGCTGCGCAGCGTTTGGGCACCACCGCCGTCAGTGTCAGCCAGTTCGCCGTGGCATACGGAGCTCCATCGCAGTCTTTAACACTGGTAGCATGCCGCGACAGCGTGGACGTGAACTGTATGTGCAGTTGACGGAGTTTGAGCGAGGGCGTATAGTGGGCATGCGGGAGGCTGGGTGAACGTACCGCCGAATTGCTCAACACGTGGGGCGTGAGGTCTCCACAGTACATCGATGTTGTCGCCAGTGGTCGGCGGAAGGTGCACGTGCCTGTCGACCTACGACCGAACCGCAGCGACGCACGGATGTACGCCAAGACCGTCGGGTCCTACGCATTGCCGTAGGGGACCGCACCGCCACTTCCCAGCAAATTAGGGACACTGCTGCTCCTGGGGTATTGGCGAGGACCATTCGCAACCGTCTCCATGAAGCTGGGCTACGGTCCCGCGCACCGTTAGGCCGTCTTCCGCTCACGCCCAGACATCGTGCAGCCCGCCTCCAGTGGTGTCGCGACAGGCGTGAATGAAGGGACGAATGGAGACGTGTCGTCTTCAGTGGTGAGAGTCGCTTCTGCCTTGGTGCCAATGATGGTCGTATGCGTGTTTGGCGCCGTGCAGGTGAGCGCCACAATCAGGACTGCATACGACTGAGGCACACAGGGCCAACACACGGCATCATGGTGTGGGGAGCGATCTCCTACATTGGCCGTACACCTCTGGTGATCGTCGAGGGGACACTGAATAGTGCACGGTACATCCAAACCGTCATCGAACCCATCATTCTACCATTCCTAGACCGGCAAGGGAACTTGCTGTTCCAATAGGACAATGCACGTCCGCATGTATCCCGTGCCACCCAACGTGCTCTAGAAGGTGTAAGTCAACTACCCTGGCCAGCAAGTTCTCCGGATCTGTCCCCCATTGAGCATGTTTGGGACTGGTAGAAACGTCGTCTCACGCGGTCTGCACGTCCAGCACGAATGCTGGTCCAACTGAGGCGCCAGCTTGAAATAGCATGGCAAGCCGTTCCACAGGACTACATCCAGCATCTCTACGATCGTCTCCATGGGAGAATAGAAGCCTGCATTGCTGCGAAAGGTGGATATACATGGTACTAGTGCCGACATTGTGCATGCTCTGTTGCCTGTGTCTATGTGCCTATGGTTCTGTCAGTGTGATCATGTGATGTATCTGACCCCAGGAATGTGTCAATAAAGTTTCCCCTTCCTGGGACAATGAATTCACGGTGTTCTTATTTCAATTTCCAGGAGTGTAGATCAAATGCCCTCAGAGATAATCACCAGTGATGCTCCTGCTGTTCCTATCCTAACTAAGAGATCGCGTCGATCATCTCCAACCAATCTGCATCAGTCTTCACCACAGAAGTCCCAGACTAGGTCATTCATGGTGAACATAAAGGGTCGTGCTGTTAGTGATGATGATGATGATGATGATGAGGAGGAGGAGGAGGAGGAGGAGGAGGAGGAGGAGGAGGAAGAGGAGGAGCAGGAGGAGGAGGATGAGGAGGAAGAGGAGGAGCAGGAGCAAGATAAAACTACTGAAGATAGTAGTCAGTCAGATGCAGCCGATGATCCAGCCGATGATCCAGACCCTTTGCAGAATGAGAGTGAAGAAGAGGAGCAAGATACAACTACTGAAGATACTATTAGGTCAGAAACCAAGAAGGCCCCAGGACCACCACGTAAAAGCAGGTAAGGCAAAAGCTATGAAATATTCCAAGTTCAAGTAAAGTACTAGGGTGGTTCAATAAGGAACTGTGTTAGGAATGAAGACGCCAGTTTATTCAAACAAATTATTTCCAATGTGTAGGAACTATGATACAATGAAGTACAAAATTAATATAATTTTGAGTCGAATCAATACTCAGTGCTCCACTTATTGCTAGTATTTACCTAGAACGCATTTCGTTAGGATCTTCCTAACATCATCAGCTGTTGTCGACTAATGGACGTTGGTTTGGTGAACTCCTTGGAGGTGATAGGTGCGGTGCGTCTCTGTTGGTATCTTAATGAACTTGAAGTTTGGTTTTCATCAAAGGTAGTGTCAAAATTAAACAATTTTCTTTCATATTTCTTTATGAAGATTTTTTCCAACGTGGTTAGTGCAGCTGGACCTTGGACACTTTTTAATAAATGGATTTCTCGCTGTATATCATGATTCTCCTTCCAAAAATGGTACGCCAATGCCAATTTATCTATTTCTTTGTTGCTGATGTTCCTAAAATGCTCTTTAAGCCTAATGTTCAAGTTCCTTTTTGTTTTTCCAATGTAAAAGTTGTCACAGCCTTTGCAGTTTATCTGGTACACACCTAAATTTTTGTCTGTGGGTATGTGATTTCAAAAGGTGTTTTACACTAAATTTGTTCTGTGGGGCCAAAGTAATATTGTGTTCTTTGAAGACTTTTTGGAAAAGGTGTGTAGCTTTGGGGTTATATGTAAATTTTCTGTATGAAGTTTCATTGCTGATTGGGGAAAGAGTAGTTACTTGTTTGCATCTTTGTTGTCTTTTGAATTTATCAATTTTCCTTTTTACCAATTCAGCACTGAATCTATTGTATTCTGCATTGTGAATGATATTATTGTACTCTTTGATATATTCCATCTTGTTTAAAGGTGCATTAACCAGCCTGTAAGTTAAACTGTGGATAACAGCATGCTTGTGTTGTCTTGGGTTATATCCATCTGATTTTATGAAATTTTCTGTGTGTGTTTCCTTCTTATGTATGCCAAATTCAAGTTTTGTATGTTTTCTGGAAGTTTCAAATCTAAGAAAGGGATTTCATTGTTTGTCTCTTTTCCTATGAAAAATTTTATTGCAGGATTTTGTAAATTAAGTCTCCTGCAACTTCTTGTCGAATTGGGCCAATAACTCCCTGTAGAATGCTCCAGTAATTGTTTTCCCATGTTCCAAGAAGTCGAAGAGCATGACACCCTTTGCATCCCAAAAAAATCGTCGCTATCACTTTTCCGGCTGATTAGATAATCTTTGATAAGATAAGATGCTTTATTGTCACAAACACTTACATACAGAATGAGCAAGAGCTTTGTAAACAGGTGACTCGTCAGGTTATGAAAATTACATTGATAAATAAAAAATCGTTAGACATATTTACAATAAGATTATAAGCTCATTTACAGTAATTTGGAAAATGCAATACTAACAGTAGAAAGCCTACATGTATCTACATAACACTATTTACAAAATTGAGGTACTCTAATTAAGGTTACATACTATTGCACATATATTCAGCTACTGAATAATAGGCCTTGTCTAATAGTAAGTTCTTCAACTTCTTGCCTTCTTTATAGCAGATTCTCCGGAAGCCACCTATTGTTTTGATTGTTGCTTGGTTTCCGGAGTATAATGATGAATTCAGGTCTCATTACCAGTGACAACTTGACACAAATGTCCTTTGGGACTCTTTTGGCAATTTTTTTCTAAGTCAATCACACTTTTGATGTTTTTATATACAACCGTGATTTTTAATATAATTTCTTTACTTTTTAGTGCAATTTCGTGCTGGAGGGCATTCTTTTAATGTTATTAATTGTGTGTTTATTTACTTACTACGTAATGTAGCCATATTGAAGAATTCAGTGCAGCCAAACTATGCTTGTTTCTCCCCTGAACTCAATGCTGCCAACAGTCATACTTGTCTCTAAATTACGCTATCTAGCAGACTAACACAAAGTAGTACCTAAATTGCACCTAATTGTAGTCCTCGCCAGCATGACTGTGTTGTTTGTGTGCACATTTGTCACTGGGTCGACAAAGTGCACTGAGTGATTCACTCCTAGGTGCGCAGCAAACGCTCCAGCCATTAACCCATATGTGCTCTGCAATTAGACTGTAGGGCGTATTTGCATCCCTTCTGTTGTTGGGGCATATTGTCATCCGCACCTTATTTGTTCCCACGTCATTCCCCAGGATCAAGTTGCCCTCTACGATGTGCCCACAGTGAAACTTGCGTCATCCTATTTTGCAGTCGTCGATTTGAACGACGTGACCAGGACCGCCAATTTTCCCCCTTGCAGTATACTTGGTATCATTGGACATCATGTACACTTCGTGGCAGTAGCTGAACCAGTCCGATACAGTCCGTGAGCTCATATATGTATTTCCTACAGAGCACTCCATTAGTGTTGTGTCATAGGATTGTTTATGTGCAAAGCAGTGCATGATTAACAAAATTTGACCTGGCGATAACTTAGCCTGCTCAAATCATGTTCCTTTGCACACGGACTGCGTCTTCTATGTCTGGGGCATTTTTGCAGAGGTATTGGGGTATTGGCGAGGACCATTCGCAACCGTCTCCATGAAGCTGGGCTACGGTCCCGTGCACCGTTAGGCCGTCTTCCGCTCACGCCCAGACATCGTGCAGCCCGCCTCCAGTGGTGTCGCGACAGGCGTGAATGAAGGGACGAATGGAGACGTGTCGTCTTCAGTGGTGAGAGTCGCTTCTGCCTTGGTGCCAATGATGGTCGTATGCGTGTTTGGCGCCGTGCAGGTGAGCGCCACAATCAGGACTGCATACGACTGAGGCACACAGGGCCAACACACGGCATCATGGTGTGGGGAGCGATCTCCTACATTGGCCGTACACCTCTGGTGATCGTCGAGGGGACACTGAATAGTGCACGGTACATCCAAACCGTCATCGAACCCATCATTCTACCATTCCTAGACCGGCAAGGGAACTTGCTGTTCCAATAGGACAATGCACGTCCGCATGTATCCCGTGCCACCCAACGTGCTCTAGAAGGTGTAAGTCAACTACCCTGGCCAGCAAGTTCTCCGGATCTGTCCCCCATTGAGCATGTTTGGGACTGGTAGAAACGTCGTCTCACGCGGTCTGCACGTCCAGCACGAATGCTGGTCCAACTGAGGCGCCAGCTTGAAATAGCATGGCAAGCCGTTCCACAGGACTACATCCAGCATCTCTACGATCGTCTCCATGGGAGAATAGAAGCCTGCATTGCTGCGAAAGGTGGATATACATGGTACTAGTGCCGACATTGTGCATGCTCTGTTGCCTGTGTCTATGTGCCTATGGTTCTGTCAGTGTGATCATGTGATGTATCTGACCCCAGGAATGTGTCAATAAAGTTTCCCCTTCCTGGGACAATGAATTCACGGTGTTCTTATTTCAATTTCCAGGAGTGTAGATCAAATGCCCTCAGAGATAATCACCAGTGATGCTCCTGCTGTTCCTATCCTAACTAAGAGATCGCATCGATCATCTCCAACCAATCTGCATCAGTCTTCACCACAGAAGTCCCAGACTAGGTCATTCATGGTGAACATAAAGGGTCGTGCTGTTAGTGATGATGATGATGATGATGAGGAGGAGGAGGAGGAGGAGGAGGAGGAGGAGGAGGAGGAGGAGGAGGAGGAGGAGGAGGAGGAGGAGGAGGAGGAGGAGGAGGAAGAGGAGGAGCAGGAGGAGGAGGATGAGGAGGAAGAGGAGGAGCAGGAGCAAGATAAAACTACTGAAGATAGTAGTCAGTCAGATGCAGCCGATGATCCAGCCGATGATCCAGACCCTTTGCAGAATGAGAGTGAAGAAGAGGAGCAAGATACAACTACTGAAGATACAATTAGGTCAGAAACCAAGAAGGCCCCAGGACCACCACGTAAAAGCAGGTAAGGCAAAAGCTATGAAATATTCCAAGTTCAAGTAAAGTACTAGGGTGGTTCAATAAGGAACTGTGTTAGGAATGAAGACGCCAGTTTATTCAAACAAATTATTTCCAATGTGTAGGAACTATGATACAATGAAGTACAAAATTAATATAATTTTGAGTCGAATCAATACTCAGTGCTCCACTTATTGCTAGTATTTACCTAGAACGCATTTCGTTAGGATCTTCCTAACATCATCAGCTGTTGTCGACTAATGGACGTTGGTTTGGTGAACTCCTTGGAGGTGATAGGTGCGGTGCGTCTCTGTTGGTATCTTAATGAACTTGAAGTTTGGTTTTCATCAAAGGTAGTGTCAAAATTAAACAATTTTCTTTCATATTTCTTTATGAAGATTTTTTCCAACGTGGTTAGTGCAGCTGGACCTTGGACACTTTTTAATAAATGGATTTCTCGCTGTATATCATGATTCTCCTTCCAAAAATGGTACGCCAATGCCAATTTATCTATTTCTTTGTTGCTGATGTTCCTAAAATGCTCTTTAAGCCTAATGTTCAAGTTCCTTTTTGTTTTTCCAATGTAAAAGTTGTCACAGCCTTTGCAGTTTATCTGGTACACACCTAAATTTTTGTCTGTGGGTATGTGATTTCAAAAGGTGTTTTACACTAAATTTGTTCTGTGGGGCCAAAGTAATATTGTGTTCTTTGAAGACTTTTTGGAAAAGGTGTGTAGCTTTGGGGTTATATGTAAATTTTCTGTATGAAGTTTCATTGCTGATTGGGGAAAGAGTAGTTACTTGTTTGCATCTTTGTTGTCTTTTGAATTTATCAATTTTCCTTTTTACCAATTCAGCACTGAATCTATTGTATTCTGCATTGTGAATGATATTATTGTACTCTTTGATATATTCCATCTTGTTTAAAGGTGCATTAACCAGCCTGTAAGTTAAACTGTGGATAACAGCATGCTTGTGTTGTCTTGGGTTATATCCATCTGATTTTATGAAATTTTCTGTGTGTGTTTCCTTCTTATGTATGCCAAATTCAAGTTTTGTATGTTTTCTGGAAGTTTCAAATCTAAGAAAGGGATTTCATTGTTTGTCTCTTTTCCTATGAAAAATTTTATTGCAGGATTTTGTAAATTAAGTCTCCTGCAACTTCTTGTCGAATTGGGCCAATAACTCCCTGTAGAATGCTCCAGTAATTGTTTTCCCATGTTCCAAGAAGTCGAAGAGCATGACACCCTTTGCATCCCAAAAAAATCGTCGCTATCACTTTTCCGGCTGATTAGATAATCTTTGATAAGATAAGATGCTTTATTGTCACAAACACTTACATACAGAATGAGCAAGAGCTTTGTAAACAGGTGACTCGTCAGGTTATGAAAATTACATTGATAAATAAAAAATCGTTAGACATATTTACAATAAGATTATAAGCTCATTTACAGTAATTTGGAAAATGCAATACTAACAGTAGAAAGCCTACATGTATCTACATAACACTATTTACAAAATTGAGGTACTCTAATTAAGGTTACATACTATTGCACATATATTCAGCTACTGAATAATAGGCCTTGTCTAATAGTAAGTTCTTCAACTTCTTGCCTTCTTTATAGCAGATTCTCCGGAAGCCACCTATTGTTTTGATTGTTGCTTGGTTTCCGGAGTATAATGATGAATTCAGGTCTCATTACCAGTGACAACTTGACACAAATGTCCTTTGGGACTCTTTTGGCAATTTTTTTCTAAGTCAATCACACTTTTGATGTTTTTATATACAACCGTGATTTTTAATATAATTTCTTTACTTTTTAGTGCAATTTCGTGCTGGAGGGCATTCTTTTAATGTTATTAATTGTGTGTTTATTTACTTACTACGTAATGTAGCCATATTGAAGAATTCAGTGCAGCCAAACTATGCTTGTTTCTCCCCTGAACTCAATGCTGCCAACAGTCATACTTGTCTCTAAATTACGCTATCTAGCAGACTAACACAAAGTAGTACCTAAATTGCACCTAATTGTAGTCCTCGCCAGCATGACTGTGTTGTTTGTGTGCACATTTGTCACTGGGTCGACAAAGTGCACTGAGTGATTCACTCCTAGGTGCGCAGCACACGCTCCAGCCATTAACCCATATGTGCTCTGCAATTAGACTGTAGGGCGTATTTGCATCCCTTCTGTTGTTGGGGCATATTGTCATCCGCACCTTATTTGTTCCCACGTCATTCCCCAGGATCAAGTTGCCCTCTACGATGTGCCCACAGTGAAACTTGCGTCATCCTATTTTGCAGTCGTCGATTTGAACGACGTGACCAGGACCGCCAATTTTCCCCCTTGCAGTATACTTGGTATCATTGGACATCATGTACACTTCGTGGCAGTAGCTGAACCAGTCCGATACAGTCCGTGAGCTCATATATGTATTTCCTACAGAGCACTCCATTAGTGTTGTGTCATAGGATTGTTTATGTGCAAAGCAGTGCATGATTAACAAAATTTGACCTGGCGATAACTTAGCCTGCTCAAATCATGTTCCTTTGCACACGGACTGCGTCTTCTATGTCTGGGGCATTTTTGCAGAGGTTGGCTACAAGTTTTACATATCTTTCTCATGTTGGCTGCAACGCCAGAACTGGCTGGTCATCTGCTTTCACATGCGTATACGTGCACCTTTTTACTTAGAAAATATTCTCGCATCACACAAAAGAAAGTTTCTCCTCCTTTGGAATTTGCTTAAACAGCTCCACACTTCAAAGTTGAAAGTCGCACCTGCTTGTCCACTGTGAGCCTAGTGCGACACCTATTGAGCTGACAGCTTTCTCATCACAACTTATTGTACAAAATATGAATTGTTCCCATTGATACACCTATGGGCTCTGCCACTTCATAAATTTAATTCAACGGTCAGCAAGAATCGTATCGTGGGCTTTTTCAATGACTTTCTTGTTAAGTACATCAGCAGGACATCCTGGATGCTCCTTGTCAAAAACGGATGTTCAACCACGTTTAAATTCATTAAACCAGTATCTAACTGTTGTCATAGAAGGTCTCCATAAACATCATCCAATTTCACTTTTATCTCCTTGCAAATTTCCCCATCTAAAAGTAAAAAGCGAATCACTGAATGATACTGCACTTTTTCCATTTTAGCAAAACCATGAACAACTTATTGAAATGTCTGCAAAATCTAAACTAACCTGTGAATTAGCACCAAATTTGTTTTGATGTGTAGGAGCACCAAATATTTTTAAACATGGGTATTTATTGAACTGCCCTCGTATTGGAAAATGTACTGGTTTACTAACCATAAATACTTATTTTTACATTTGGCCATTAAAACAACAGAAATATAATTACAATTACTTTCTTGGAAGTGTTGAAAACAGTGTTGTTATGATAAATTAACTTTAAAGAGAGTCGATTAAAGACACTAGACAACACTTACTTTTAAATTTTTCCGGAACTAGTTTCAGAGGCTTTGCCTCTATCATCGGCCGGCTCTCGACTGGTTTTCATTGGTGTAGCTGACGATACCTTGTCACAGGTCTCCTCTGGTGGCGGCTCAAGGAACTTGCTGAACAAATCCTTCTGGGGGATGTCGAAATTGAATACTTTGTTCCTATTTTTTGAAATGAAGATTTGTTCCCATGTGGATAGTTCTTGTTTTCCTGATGTATGTTTCAGTAGTTTTGGTTCTGGATTTATGTTGTGGTTTTTTTCCCAAAAATGTGTGGCAACTGCTGATTTTTCTAATTGTTTATATTTTATGTTTCTAAAGTGTTCCTTTGCTCTTATTTCTAAATTTCTTTTTGTTTTTCCAATATAAATTTGACTACAGTCATTGCATTCAATTTGATATATACCAGATTTTTTGTTTGATGGAATGGCATCTTTGATGTTTGAGCAAATTAGGTTTTTTAAGGAGAAATGGTTGACTGGTGCTAGTTGAATATTTTGTTTTTTGAAGACTTTTTTGAATTTATCATAGGCCCATGGATGGTAAGTGAATTTTTTGAAAATCATATTAGTTTCTGTAGATGAGAGAGTTGTGGTTTCCTTTAGTAGCTTCTTCTTTTTTGCTAAGCTCACTTTTTTGTCCACTAATGATTTGGGAAAGTTATTTTTTTGTGCTATTTCAATTATTTTGTTGTATTCTGTTTTGTATTCTTCTGCTGTGAGAGGGATGTTTACCAGTCTGTGTGCTAAACTATTGAAGATTGCCTGTTTGTGGGATCTTGGGTTGTAGCCATTAGCTTTTATGTAGTTGTCTGTCTGTGTTGGTTTTCTGTAAATGCCAAAGTTTAGTCTGTTTTTATTCCTCATTATTTTTAGATCCAAAAATGGTAAATGCTCGTCTTTTTCTATTTCTACAGTGAATTTGATGCTTTTTTCTTGGATATTTAAAAGTTTTAGTGCATCACTGATGTGTTTTTTTGGTACTATTGCAAAGATGTCATCTACATATCGTTGCCAGAGTTTGAACATCCAAGGGAAACCTTTGTTGATCCTTATTTCTAATGCACTCATGTACAGATCGGCCAGGAAGGGTGATAGTGGGTTGCCCATTGCTAACCCTGAAGTTTGGTGATAATATTTTGTTTGAAACTGGAAGAAATTTTGTTCTATGCATAATTTGGTTAGTTCAATGTAGTCTGAAATTTCAGATGATGCCATTCCAAGTGATTTGAGCCATTTTTCTATCAACGGTGGGAGTTGATCAACTGGTATGCTGGGAAACAGTGATTTAACATCAAATGAGACTAGTGTGTCCTCTTCTTTTAGTTCAGTATCCTTAATGTGTTCTATAAGTTCATAGGTGTTTTTGATGCTTAGGCTGTCGAATTTTGGAAATGAATTGAATTTGTTTGTTAGCCACTTTGCAAGTTTGTATGTTGGTGAATTTATACTGCTAACTATAGGTCTCATTGTTATGGATGGTTTGTGTATTTTGGGTAAGCCATTAAGTCTAGGTAAGGTTGGGTTATCCGGTTTAACTGCATATTTGTTTGGTATTATGCTTGATTTTGCTATTGTTTTTTCATATGACTGTATGCAAGTTTTTAGAGGATTTTTGTTAATGGTTTCATATTCATTGTCAGATAGCATTTTTTTCCATTTTTTCAATATAATCTGATTTTTCCATTATGACAATCTTGTTGCCTTAGTCTGCCTTTGTGTAAATAACGTTTTTCTGTTTCAAAGAATGGATAGTATTATGTTTTCTCTTCTGAAAGGATCTGTTCTCTATTTCCTCCAAAATATTTCCACAATGGCTTTTTACTGAATTTTGTATGGATACTGGTAGAATTTGTGTCGAAATGTTGATATCTGCAATGTAATCTTCAATTTTGTTTGAGAAACTGACGCATGTTTTTAATCCATTATTTAAAAGATCCAATTCTTTTGTGGAGAAATTTTGCTTAGATAGGTTTACTACGTTTTCAAAGATTTGCGTGCTCGATTTTTCGTTTACGCAACTTATTTCACTATTGAATTTAGCGTGTGTGACGATTGCTGATCGACATACTTTGATATTCCGGATGTTTTTAAACTTTTTCCCGGTATTTCTGTGTGAGGACATGTTGCACAGATTGGCCAATTTGTGTTTAAGTCGTACGGTCTTTTCTTTCATTTTCTTGCTTAGGATTGCCAAATAATTATGTTCAAAGTTTTCCCACATCACGTTTCCCAGCGCTTTCGTTAAAACTGAATGAATTTTGTAAAGTTTTAATTCTATCTCATCCAAATTTTTGTATTGCTTATTAATTTCTAATTTTAAAACTTTTCTCTCCGCCGCCCTTTGTTGTGGATTTCCATTGCCTTGGAAAACAAGAACTATCCACATGGGAACAAATCTTCATTTCAAAAAATAGGAACAAAGTATTCAATTTCGACATCCCCCAGAAGGATTTGTTCAGCAAGTTCCTTGAGCCGCCACCAGAGGAGACCTGTGACAAGGTATCGTCAGCTACACCAATGAAAACCAGTCGAGAGCCGGCCGACGATAGAGGCAACGCCTCTGAAACTAGTTCCGGAAAAATTTAAAAGTAAGTGTTGTCTAGTGTCTTTAATCGACTCTCTTTAAAGTTAATTTATCATAACAACACTGTTTTCAACACTTCCAAGAAAGTAATTGTAATATTGGGCTAACAAGTCTTCAAGAAGTGAAAAACATAACACCTGATCGCACGAAGTAAATAAAGCAGCTGACAATATGGCGGACGAGGTAACCTCTTTAAAATTTAAAACCCATGATGGATTCAGTGAACATTTTGGAAATAAACATGACATAAAATTATTTTTAAAACTGCAAGAGAAGAAAAGAAACATTTTTGCTAATATAAAGTTCCTAAAACTTTGTTTACGAAACAAACTAACACCCCGATTTGTCCGAAAAATAGTAAAACAAGGCAATGGAAATCCACAACAAAGGGCGGCGGAGAGAAAAGTTTTAAAATTAGAAATTAATAAGCAATACAAAAATTTGGATGAGATAGAATTAAAACTTTACAAAATTCATTCAGTTTTAACGAAAGCGCTGGGAAACGTGATGTGGGAAAACTTTGAACATAATTATTTGGCAATCCTAAGCAAGAAAATGAAAGAAAAGACCGTACGACTTAAACACAAATTGGCCAATCTGTGCAACATGTCCTCACACAGAAATACCGGGAAAAAGTTTAAAAACATCCGGAATATCAAAGTATGTCGATCAGCAATCGTCACACACGCTAAATTCAATAGTGAAATAAGTTGCGTAAACGAAAAATCGAGCACGCAAATCTTTGAAAACGTAGTAAACCTATCTAAGCAAAATTTCTCCACAAAAGAATTGGATCTTTTAAATAATGGATTAAAAACATGCGTCAGTTTCTCAAACAAAATTGAAGATTACATTGCAGATATCAACATTTCGACACAAATTCTACCAGTATCCATACAAAATTCAGTAAAAAGCCATTGTGGAAATATTTTGGAGGAAATAGAGAACAGATCCTTTCAGAAGAGAAAACATAATACTATCCATTCTTTGAAACAGAAAAACGTTATTTACACAAAGGCAGACTAAGGCAACAAGATTGTCATAATGGAAAAATCAGATTATATTGAAAAAATGGAAAAAATGCTATCTGACAATGAATATGAAACCATTAACAAAAATCCTCTAAAAACTTGCATACAGTCATATGAAAAAACAATAGCAAAATCAAGCATAATACCAAACAAATATGCAGTTAAACCGGATAACCCAACCTTACCTAGACTTAATGGCTTACCCAAAATACACAAACCATCCATAACAATGAGACCTATAGTTAGCAGTATAAATTCACCAACATACAAACTTGCAAAGTGGCTAACAAACAAATTCAATTCATTTCCAAAATTCGACAGCCTAAGCATCAAAAACACCTATGAACTTATAGAACACATTAAGGATACTGAACTAAAAGAAGAGGACACACTAGTCTCATTTGATGTTAAATCACTGTTTCCCAGCATACCAGTTGATCAACTCCCACCGTTGATAGAAAAATGGCTCAAATCACTTGGAATGGCATCATCTGAAATTTCAGACTACATTGAACTAACCAAATTATGCATAGAACAAAATTTCTTCCAGTTTCAAACAAAATATTATCACCAAACTTCAGGGTTAGCAATGGGCAACCCACTATCACCCTTCCTGGCCGATCTGTACATGAGTGCATTAGAAATAAGGATCAACAAAGGTTTCCCTTGGATGTTCAAACTCTGGCAACGATATGTAGATGACATCTTTGCAATAGTACCAAAAAAACACATCAGTGATGCACTAAAACTTTTAAATATCCAAGAAAAAAGCATCAAATTCACTGTAGAAATAGAAAAAGACGAGCATTTACCATTTTTGGATCTAAAAATAATGAGGAATAAAAACAGACTAAACTTTGGCATTTACAGAAAACCAACACAGACAGACAACTACATAAAAGCTAATGGCTACAACCCAAGATCCCACAAACAGGCAATCTTCAATAGTTTAGCACACAGACTGGTAAACATCCCTCTCACAGCAGAAGAATACAAAACAGAATACAACAAAATAATTGAAATAGCACAAAAAAATAACTTTCCCAAATCATTAGTGGACAAAAAAGTGAGCTTAGCAAAAAAGAAGAAGCTACTAAAGGAAACCACAACTCTCTCATCTACAGAAACTAATATGATTTTCAAAAAATTCACTTACCATCCATGGGCCTATGATAAATTCAAAAAAGTCTTCAAAAAACAAAATATTCAACTAGCACCAGTCAACCATTTCTCCTTAAAAAACCTAATTTGCTCAAACATCAAAGATGCCATTCCATCAAACAAAAAATCTGGTATATATCAAATTGAATGCAATGACTGTAGTCAAATTTATATTGGAAAAACAAAAAGAAATTTAGAAATAAGAGCAAAGGAACACTTTAGAAACATAAAATATAAACAATTAGAAAAATCAGCAGTTGCCACACATTTTTGGGAAAAAAACCACAACATAAATCCAGAACCAAAACTACTGAAACATACATCAGGAAAACAAGAACTATCCACATGGGAACAAATCTTCATTTCAAAAAATAGGAACAAAGTATTCAATTTCGACATCCCCCAGAAGGATTTGTTCAGCAAGTTCCTTGAGCCGCCACCAGAGGAGACCTGTGACAAGGTATCGTCAGCTACACCAATGAAAACCAGTCGAGAGCCGGCCGATGATAGAGGCAAAGCCTCTGAAACTAGTTCCGGAAAAATTTAAAAGTAAGTGTTGTCTAGTGTCTTTAATCGACTCTCTTTAAAGTTAATTTAAGAAATATAATTTTTACTTTCTCTGTCATATATAAATGGTATTACATTCCAACAAAAAATTAGATCAAAAAATTTCATTAGAAGTACATATTTTCACACTCCCTCAATCTCCCTCCCCCCCCCCTCCCCCAAGAAAAAGCTATTTAGATAAAGTCCTGTGTATGCATGCGTGTGAGAGAGATATCACTAGTACTACAAAATAGTCAATATTTGAGTACCAAACCTGATTGAAAAAATTATTTGTAGGTGGTTGACACTTTGTCACTTACATTTTTATATGTTGTTGACTAATGGCACTGGGGATTAGTTGATTTGCATCATTTTCCCCCTGGCTTCCCAATATAAAGCCTGTAGGTTCCCACTTTTGAGACCATTACATTTGTCCAAATGGTGTTTGTTCATGACATCCTCTTTATAGATAGTACATTTGGGTGTAGGTATGCAGTGTATTTTTTAAAGGTGTTCTGCAAGACAATCATGGCCAGTTTCCATTCTAAATAGGGCCACTGCAGTTTTTCTTGGTAGTTTTTGTGTCAATTGTTTATTAATTTCAGTTTGTCTTATGGGTATTATATTTTGAATTACACCTTTTTTTGCTAGTTGGTCAGCATGTTCATTACCTAAAAGTCCAACATGGGCTGGAATCCATTGCAGGGTGACATGGTTTCTTGATTCGACAGCTTTAATTAAACTTCTTATTTCTTTGATGTTTCTTTGTTGTTTTGTTTTTATAATTTACAATCCCATCTATGGCTGATTTTGAATCTGTTAAGATAACTATGTTTTGCTTTATATACGATCTGTACAGGACATTCTGCAGTGCTGCTTTTATGACTGTTAGTTCTCCATCATAATGGTTTGAAGTTTTGTCTAGTGTTAGATACTGTGCAAAATGTTTGCAGTATACTCCTGCACCAGCATCTTGTTTGTTAATAAAGGATCCATCTGTATATATTCGGAGCCATTCTTTTTCTGGATATCTTTCATTTTCTGTGGCTATTGCTATTGCTCTCATTTCATCTGGTAAATTGTTTTGCTTATGTATTGTATATAACAGGTCATTCTTATAATGTATGTCAATATATTCTGTTGGGCTTGTTTCCTCTATTGTTGTTATATTTGTTGTTATGTTCTTGTGTTTTGAGTTATTGATGTATGTTCTGAAGCTTGTTTGGGTTTTTAGATTGCTTATATTATCTGCTGTGTGATACCACTTGTGTCTATTTCTGTTAACTAGCAGTTTTTGTGCTAGGGTAATTAATTGCCTTTAGTTCATGTTCCAGTTCTATGGCCATATTTTTTTGAAGCTCTGTAGTATGGCAATTCGTGTTGTTTTCACAGCTCCTGTTATTATTCTTAGTGAATTGTTTTGCGGGGTTTCTATTTTCCTTTTGAGTTTCTTGCTTACTGTAGCCAGCAGTTCTCCTCCAAATACTAAGTTGGGTTTTATGTATGTTTTATATGTGGTATTAAGGAGGTCCATATTTCCACCCCATTTTTTCCCTGCTAGGCGTTTTAAGATGTTTGTTTTGTTGATCTCATTTGTTACATTGTTTACATGTTCTTTCATTGATAGTTTCCGGTATAGTTCTATTCCTAGATATGTTGTTGTGGATGCTTCTTGTAAATTTTTGTTATTGATTTGCAGACATATATTTTCTGTTTTGTGTTGCATTGTGAATAGTTGATATTGGGTTTTTTCTGTGTTTATCTCCATACTGTTACGGTAAGTCCATTCTTCCAGTATTATAATTGCATTCTCCATTGTTTTTGTAACTTTTTATAATGTTTCCCAGAACTTATATTCTATTCCGAGGTCCATATTACTAGGTCGTCAGCATACATTCCCACTTGTATGTTATCTAGTTTCTTCAGTGCATCTGCTAGGTCATTTATAAATATATTAAAGAGGATAGCACTTGTAACAGATCCTTGGGGTAATCCAACTCGGGTTTGTTTCCATTTGGATGTGGCTGTTTTGTACTGCACTGCAAACCATCTTTGAGATAAGAAGGCTTGAAACCAGTTTAGCATGTTACCTGATATCATCTTGTGTAGTAGCATTTCTCGACATACTGTGTCAAATGCACCTTTGACATTTTTATATTATTAAGGGACTAGTTTTGGTAGCCATTGCATCCATTTTCAATCTTGAAGGTCGAACCTTCACCTGATACTGAAGTGCAGCATCTACTAAGGATACAACTCCACCTTTTATATGGAGCATTTTTCGAAATTGTTGATTTTCTAAAAAAAAAAAAAAAATGACTGAAATGATACTACAGTAAAATACGAGGGTAATCTCAAAAGTAAGGTCTCCAATTTTTTTTAAATTTAAATAAACATTTATTTTCAACAAATGGTACATAGAATTTAAGCTTGAACATTTTTCTATTTTTCCACATAATCGCCATTTTTATCAATTCATTTTTGTAAATGCTGTGGCAGTTTTTGTATGCCCATGTTATACCAGTCCACCGCCAAGCTCTTGAAGCGTTGAATCCTATCTTTCACCTCGTCATCACTAAAATGCCACGTCAATGTCAAAAATGTCTGCAAGTGGTGCAGAGAATTTGCAGATGTTTGCAGTTTGCTGTGCATTGTTGTTCCTGAGATATCTCAAAGCACCATTTACAGGACTTTGAAGAGTTAAAATTTCGGAAAGTGTGTGCCAGTTTGGTCCCAAGAATGCTCACAGAAGGCAATGCACTGAAGTTCTCGCCAATTTCTTGAACGCTATGCTGACGAAAAGGACAACCTTATGGATTCAATAGTCCCAGGTGATGAAACTTGGGCTTTCCAAGTTAACTACGAGTATCACTTGTTTTCCAATTTGCAACAACACTTGGCTGGAAGGCGTTTTAGTGATGACGAGGTGAAAGATGGGGATCAACGTTTCTTCAAGAGCTTGACTGTGGACTGGTATAACATGGGCATACAAAAACTGCCACAGTGTTTACGAAAATCAATTGATCAAAATAGCAGTTATGTAGAAAAATGTTCAAGCTTAAATTCTATGTACCATTTGCTGAAAATAAATATGTATTTACATTTTTAAAAAATTAGAGAACTTACTTTTGAGATTACCCTATAATTATTTGTCACAAACAGGTTTTTTTTTTTTTTTTTTTTAAATAAAGAAATAAGATGATGATAATTTTAAAAAATTTGGTGCTTTCTAATATGCGATGTAGCGATTTTTTTTCTAATTCCTTCACACTTTTTGATGTTTTTATTACAACCATGATTTTTAATATAATTTGTTTACTTTTTAGTGCAATTTCGTGTTGGAGGGCATTCTTTTAACGCTATTAATAGTATGTTTATTTTCTTACTGCATATGTAGCCATATTGAAGAATTCAGTGCAGCTTGTTTCTCCGCTGAATGCAATACTGCCAACAGTCTTACCTCTCAAAGTATAAAATTGAAAGAAGTGTAGAGAAGTGAAACACAACTTAGCACAAAAGTGAATCGAAAAATGTTTTAAAAAATTTACCTTCCTTCCATCAGCCTATAATAAATTCCAAAAAATCTTCTCAAAACACAACATAATTCTTGCACCTCAAAATAGATTTAATATAAGAAATTTGTTACAAGGGGCCTACCCCCAAATTCAATTACTACCAAAGAAAAACCAGGAATCTATGAGATCAAATGTGAAACTTGCCCTAAAATTTATAAAGGAAAAACAAAAGGAAAAATTGACATCAGAACTAAAGAACATATAAGAAACATTAAAAATGGTGAAACAGAAAAATCAGCAGTGGCTTTTCATTTTTTGAATATTAGACATGACATCAACTTGGAAACATCTTTAATAAAATACGTTAATCACCCCATAGACCTTTCCGTATGGGAAAAAATCTTCATTAACAAAAATCGTCATAGATTCATGAATTTTGAAACTTCACCACCGGACATATTTGACAAGTACATCACGCCATCTATCAACGATATGGAGAAAGAGGAAACCACTACAATTTGCACTAGTTGAGTTCCAGCTGATGATAAGAGCAAAAGCTCTTGAAACATGTCCTGTGAAAAAATAGTGTGAGTGAACCAGTGTGTCAATATCTTCTCAATTCACTTTTGTGCTAAGTCTTACTTCTGCCTAAAGTTCACTATCTAGCAAACTAACACCAAGTCGTTGCACCACCTAGCTAATTGTACTAAACACAAACAGTAGTCTCTAATTTACACCAACTAGCTAACTAATTCCGCTAAGCATAACTACATCGTCATCCGCACCTCATTCGTTTCCACATTGATCATTCCCAGAATCCAGTTGCCCTCTATGTCGCAACTTGTGTCGTCCTATTTTACACTCGTCGATTTGAACAACGTGGCCGGGACCTCCAATTTTCCCCCTTGCAGTACACTTAGTGTCATTTAACATCATGCACACTTCGCAGCAGTAGCCGAATCAGTCCCATACAGTCCACGAGCTCATACATTTTAGTGATTTGTCATTTTCTGATTTTCAACCACATACTGAACGAATCAAATATTTGAAGTATGCACAGAACAAACAACCTTCACTTCTAGCAATACAATAAGTACTTTTGCTAGCCTACTTTTGTAAAGCAATAAAACCTGAGAAAAAACAGGGTCAGTATTTTCCAAAACTGATCTGCGCTAACTGCATCCACATGTCCTTTTGCACCGGTGCAGGACAGATGTCTGTGGCATTTTTGCAGAGATTGGCTACAAGTGCTATATATCCTTCTCATGTTGGCTGCAATGCGAAAACCTGCCCATTTTCTGCTTGCGCATGCATATACGTGCATCGTTGTAATTAGAAAATATTCTTGCGTCGCACAAAAAAAGTTTCTCCAAAAATTTACTTACCATCCTTTGGCTATAAACAGATTCAAAATTTTTTAAAGAATTTGGTATAATTTTGGCTGCTCAAAATAAATATATAACAAATTTGCTATATTTTCTAAAAATAAAAAAATTTTAAATTTCTTATAGTAAAAACTGTTGCATTTATCAATTTAATTGTTTAGATTGCGATCAGGTTTGCGGACCAAATATAATTTAGAAACTATAGTGAAGAAACATTTTAGAAATATTAGGTATTAAATCGGCCATGACAAATCATTTTTGTCATTTAACCATTAAATAAATCCAGAAGTTAAATTATTAAAGGAATTAAATGGTATAATAGATCTAATTGTGTGTGAGAAAATATTATTTTTAAACATAGAAATTGCATAATGAATTTTGAAATAGCACCAATTGATTCTGTCTCACTGTTTGTTTTATTTTCAAAGTTTGATAAAAAATACAAAAATAATACAAAACCTAGTTGCAGTTAACGATGACAACAGCAAAAGACAAAGTGACTGATGATGCAAAAAAGTTTTTGCAAAACTAGTCTCTAAGTTAATTGATGGAAATTAATCATTTCTTCTCACTAGTCATATACACAGTGTTCATGTTTATTCATTATTTCCCGCCTTCCGGTTGAGCAAGAATGACCTCATAGTTGACTGGTGAGTCTATCTTGAAATCATTGTGCTCTCTACGTAGAAGAAGTGGTAATTTTTGTGGAACAGTAAGCAAATTATAGTGCTCTGAGTGTGGTTGTTCTGGTAACTAATACAAGTAGCTTCCCCTGGATATGAACACAGAGCACTATGTCTTGATGGTTGAATGCTACTTTCGTACCGGCATTAAAATTGGTGCGACATATAAATATAATTTAAACTACTACACAGAGGAGTTTATGCAACACTATCCAACATTCAGACAAGTCCCACGGAGCGTAATGTTGTCAAAAGTGTCCAAGTACCATCAAATTGACATAATTTTGTTAGCAACATAAACATCTTACACTTTATCAGTGTGCGATATAAACTTTTTGTCATTCTCATGCTTAATGAAAATGTCTATTAATATTGGTATCCTTATGTCTTTTTGAACCAATAGGTGCATGAAACATTTCCAAGATACAGGATCAGTTACTTGCAAAAAGAGACACTTTAGACAGATAGTCAACCTGAAAAACAAATCGTGGTTCAAATCCCGGACATGGCATTGAACTTTTTTAGGTTGACTATCTATTATCTAAAACCTTAGCCTATATACGAGTAGTGAGAAGAAATAATTTCCATCAATTAACTTAAATAATAAGAGTTAAATAATGAAGGCTAGGATTTAAGTGCTTACAATAATAAGTCACCACAAACATTGTATCTCAAATACGAGAGCCCCTAGTGGTTTACCAGGAAAATATACAAGTCAGTTGGAGAATTTAATGTCAGGATAGCACGTTGGCCATGGTAGCTCAATGGGTAAGAGCAACTGGACGGAAACCACGAGATGCGCAGTTTAAATCCCAGCTATGGCATTGAATTTTTCAGGTTGGCTCTATATATAGTCTATTCATTGCAGCCGCTAGAGGATAATTTTTATTACCAAACTCTGAAAATAAAAGAAACTTAAAATAAACCAGAATAAACAGACTGAAGATGCAAATAAGGATTTGCAAAACTAGTCTCTTGAATTCCATGGAAAGTTCATCAATTTTCTTAAAAAGATAAGTTTAGTTTGTGACAAATAATTGTAACTTTCTGTGATTCTGACTTAGGAATTCCTTACACACGCTATGTATAGTCATCAGTGATAGAAACCCCAAACCCTCCCCCCCCCCCAAAAAAAAAAACTTGTTCAGATAACTCACCCTGACTGAGATTCAAACTTGGGACCTCACGAATGTGGGTTGTGTAGATATTACGTAGTGTGAAAAGTTGTAGTGAAAAAGCTCTTAAGTTCATTAATACGAGGGCTGTTCAATAAAGAATGATCACAATTTTTTTTGACAATGTACCGTTGCTCATCCTCATAACTTTGATGGTCCTTCTCAAAGTAGTCTTCCCTGAATGTGATGCACCTGTCCCAGCGTTTCTGCCAGTTTTCAAAGACATGATGGAAACCATTTTTTGAGAGATCCCTCAAAATCACCTCTGCAGCCTTCACCACTGCTTCTGATGATGGATAATGCCTCCTATGAAGGTGTTTCTTTAAGGTAGGGAATAGAAAAAAGTCACATGGGGCTAATTCCGGACTATAGGGAGGGTGAGGGATAAACTTCACACAACAACATTGGCAATATGCGGTTGCGCATTATCGTGGTGCAGCATCCAGCCTGCTTCACGGAAATATGGTCTTTTGCACCTGATATGGACTTGCAATGTTTTCAGGACATCCCTGTAGTATTGTCCAGTTACTGATGAATGTGCAGGTACAACATGTTGATAACCATTCCTTGAATATCAAAGAATGAGATGACAATAACTTTCCCAGCAGAAGCAACCACTTTTGCTTTTTTTGGGGGTTGGTGATGAAGGAGATTTCCACACTGAGCTTTGCTGTTTGCTCTCAGGATCAAAATGATGTAGCCAAGTTTCATCAGCAGTGATTACGTTTGAAAGAAACTCCGGATCTTCCTCTAACGTCAACTTTAACTGCATGTTACCTCCATTGTAGCGGTAGGCGATATTGAACATGTCTGAACTTACCTGGTTCTCATAGGCGAGAACCAGGAGTAACAACAATGAAACTACTATAGCATGTTTGTTTCACATTAAGCTAACAGAATATGCTAAGAATGAATTTTAGTGCAAAAGATTATGACTGTAAAAAAATTATGATCATTCTTTATTGAACAGCCCTCGTATGTTTCTCAAAATAAGTTGTACGCTTAACTTTAAAGAGAGTCGATTAATGACACTAAACAACACTTACTTTTAAATTTTTCCTGAACATGTTTCTGAGGCTTTGCCTCTATCATCAGTCGAGAGCCGGCTGATGATAGAGGCAAAGCCTCAGAAACATGTTCCGGAAAAATTTCAACACCTCCAAGAAAGGAATTGTAAGTTGTATGCATTTATGCCCGATTTCACCAACAGATGTTAAAATCGATGTTAACAAATGTAATATAACAATTGTCACAGTGCTAACAAAGCTATTAAATTTCTTGCATTTCACCAACCTGTTTTCTGAAAATGTTAGCAAACAAGTGTTAACGCCAAGAGACTTGTAAATATTACAGCTATAGAAGGCTGTGGATGCATTGTGTTATTTTTTTAATGTACAGCGATGCACTTTTGTTTTCATTTTTATCTGCACATAGCTGAAAAAGTTGCAAAATTGTAAGAGAAGCCGTGAGACAAATTTCACATCAATGGAGAAAGAGTTAAAGAAGTAATTGAATTGGTGACGAAGTATAAGGATATCGTGGAAAATAAGAGGACAGATGTGGTGGATGTAAAAGAGAAAGATGTCACGTGGGAAAAGATTGGAAACGAATTTAATTCAAATGTATGTGTCACTACTAGAAGCATGAAACAACTTCGTCAGTATTATGTAAATTTAAAACGAGATGCGAAGGACAGAAGTGACAAGTGACTTGGAACGTTTCAAGACGGGAGGTGGACAGTGTATTATCCACATAATTCAGTGAATTATAAAATTGAAAAGTTATTAATACTTGAAGTAAAGGCAAGATCAACATATTCCATTTGATACATTTTCTAACCTCTCATGAACTTCCACAGTAACCTTCATAGCAAGTTGTTTTGAAGTCGATATCTTTCTAGAAAATTTTCTTCTGATAGCTACTCAAAATCATTTCTGCTCATAGGCCGTTCTCTACTACAATTACCATCTAGATGGTCTTAAATATAGCAAATCGACATCAACTGCTGCATTCAGCCCGTCATCTTGACTATTTTTAATTATTAAGGACAGACTTAAAACAGAAATATGTTTGTTTAACAAGAGATTTAACACGAGTGTTATGCTAAAACTTGTTTGTGAAATGCAATTTTGTTATAACTATTGCTAAACTCGTATTAAGTCTTAACATCTGTTGGTGAAATCAAGCATTAATGCAATAAAAGTGAAACGGGCAAAGTTAACTGAATAGTTTAAAGGGGATCCGATTTCTAAATAATGTTTGCTTCATACATATCTTGAGTTAGTTAGTTACTAACACTCCCCACATGGCAGCCTTGGCCTTCGGGGTAACCTCACCCCACCAAGTGATGACCGGACCCATTTCTCAGGTGGAGGCACCCAGAGGGCGGTGTCCATTACCTCTGATGATAGGGTGATAGTGAAGATGGCGGTGAGGTGAGAGGACCTACAGTTTTTACCGTGGACTCCGAACCACGTTGGGCATAGGGGATACTTCACATGTGCTAGACAGAGGTGAAGGCGTGGATAGGGCCGACTTAAAATCGCCAACCCCAGAGCCGGGAATCGAACTCGGGACCCTTAGAACGGGAGCCGCGAACGAAACCACCGCGCTACCCCGGCGCCCCATACATATCTTGATTATGTGCTAAATTTTACACATACAGAATCACTGTATTATTTAAAAAAAGATGATGCATTATCAGAGCTCATCTGTATGTAATTCTAGTTAAGTAAACTTTTCTCTTTCTCTTGATATACATATAAATCAGGTTCATTTGTAATTGTAGTTTGTGAGAGACAATATTTCTAATAGTTGTAATTATGTTTTCAGGGACTCGCGTAATCCAGTATTGGAAGAGTCGAGTAGCGATGGTAGTGTTCCTGGTGACCAAATTAATAAGCACAGGTGCCCGTACTGCAAGAAGGTGTTTCCTGATAATATAATATTTAATCACAAGAAATTGCACTTCCGCCAGACGTTCTTCTCCTGCATTATGTGCAACAAGGACTTTCAAACAGATGCTGGTCTTAAAAATCATCGCTGTAAACCGTAAAAATATAGAAATAAACAATATTTTATGATAAATCTCATAAACTGTATGTTTTACAGTAAATTTAAATAAATTCTATAAGAAGTAAAAGCTTACCTTTAAAAGTTTTTTCTTGAATGGTAAACCTCAAAACAGGGATAAACACACAAGGTCACATCTCCACATTCACGGCAAATCGTACTAGTTTCTTTCGGACACCTTTCTTGCGACACACCAGACATTTTCTAAAGAGACGTGAATTTTTTGCTGTGGGTGGTACCCTTTTAGGAAAATGTTTTTCTTCAAGTCTGAGGGATTTTTTACCCCCAGTATGAAGAGGTCTCTGAATTTTATACTGTTCAATTAGACTGCGAGCTGTTGATATGCGAAAGTCCAGGTACGTCATTGGCTTCCGGGGGTTTAGAGCTCTCCAAATTACTAAACAATTATATATGGCTATATCCAGCTGGTGTAAAAATACTTTTTTATATCATTTGATTGTTTTTCGCAAAGAGGGATATGCATGTAAATCGGCAGGAATTACTAAGAAAACAAAAGAGTTGCGCAACTGAGCAATAACTACTATTTCAGAAATTCTTTAGGCCATAAATCAATATAGGTGGAAGCTAGAAACAAGTGAATATCGGCAGGGATTACAAAGGATACCAAAGTGTTGAGCAACTGGGCAAAACCTGCTTTATCTGCATTTCTTTTCTGCATAAATAAAAATTAAGTTGAAGCCAGAAACAAGTGAACATCCACAGGAATTACAAAGTATACCCAAGTGTTGGGCAACTGAGCAATAAGTGCTATTTCCGAAACCCTTTTGGGCATAAATCAATAAAAGTTGTAGCCAGAAACAAGTTAATTTCGACAGGAATTACAAGGAATTTCTTAAGTTTCAGCAACTGAGCAGTAACTGATATTTCAGAAATTCTTTAAGGCATAAATCAATAAAAGCTGTAGCCAAAAACAAGTGAATATTGGCAGGAATTACAAAAAAAAAAGAAAAAAAAAGTTGGGCAACTGCGCAATAACTGCTATTTCATAACTACTTTAGGGCATAAATCAATAAACGTTGTAGCCAGTAACAAGTGAATATCGGAGGGAATTACTAACAATACCAAAGAGTTGGGCAACTGAGCAATAACTGCTATTTCCGAAATACTTTAGGGCATAAATCAATATAAGTGTTAGCCAGAAACTAGTGAATAACGTCAGGATTTACGCAGAATATGTAAGCGTTAAGCATATGGGCAACATCTGCAATATCCCAAACCATTTAAGACAGAAATCAATATACGTTTTAGCTAGAAACAAGTGAATAGCGGCAGGAATTACAAAGAATACCAAAGTGTTGGGCATGTGAGCAAAAAGTGCTATTTCCGAAAATCTTAAGGCATAAACCAATTAAAATTGTAGCCAGAAACATGTGAATATCGGCAGGAATAACAATGAATAGCAAAGTGTAGGGCAAATGAGCAGTAGCTGCAATTTCCGAAACACTTTTAAGCATTAATCAATAAGCGTGTTAGCCAGAAACAAGTGATTATCGGCAGGAATATCAAAGAATACCAAAGTGTTGGGCAACTGAGTAATAACTGCTCTTTCAGAAATTCTCTAGGGCATAAATCAATATAAGTGGTAGCTAGAAACAAGTGAACATCGGCAGGGATTACAAAGGATACCAAAGTGTTGAGCAAGTGGGCAATAACTGCTATTTCCGAAATCCTTTATGGCATAAATCAATATATGTGGTAGCCAGAAACAAGTGAATAACGTCATGATTTACAAAGGATATGAAAGTGTTGAGCATGTGGCAATTTCTGCTATTTCCCAAATTCTTTACGACATAGATTAATATAAGTTTTAGCTTGAAACATGTGAATATCGGCAGGAATTACAAAGCATACCAAAGTGTTGTGCAAATAAGAAGAGACTGCTATTTCCGTAATCCTATAGGGCATAAATCAATACAATTACTAGCCAGAAACAAGTGAATATCGGCAGGAATTGCAAAGAACTCCCTAAGTGTTGGTCAACTGAGGAATAACTACTATTTCCGAAACTCTCTAGCGCATAATTCAATAAAACTTGTAGCCAGTATACAAAGTATACCAAAGTGTGTATCATGTGCGAATATATGCTAATTCCGTAATTCTTTATTGCATAAATCAATATAAGTTGAAGCCAGAAACAAGCGAACATCGGCAGGACTTAATAAGTATACCAAAGTGTTTTCCAACAGAGCAATAACTGCTATTACAGCAATTCTTTACGACATAAATCAATAAAAGTTGTAGCCAGAAATAAGTGAATATGGGCAAGAATTACAAAGTATACGAAAGTGTTGGGCAACTGAGCAGTAACTGCTATTTCAGAAATTCTTTAGGGCATAAATAAGTAAAAGTGGTAACCTGAAACATGTGAATATCGGCAAGAATTACAAAGAATACAAAGGTCTTGGGGAACTGAGCAATAACTGCTATTTCCGAAATACTTTAGGGCATAAATCAATATAAGTGTTGGCCAGAAACTAGTGAATAACGTCAGGATTTACGCAGAATATGTAAGCATTAAGCATATGGGCAACATCTGCAATATCCCAAGCCATTTAAGACAGAAATCAATATACGTTTTAGCTAGAAACAAGTGAATAGTGGCAGGAGTTACAAAGAATACCAAAGTGTTGGGCAACTGAGTAATAACTGCTCTTTCAGAAATTCTGTAGGGCATAAATCAATATAAGTGGTAGCTAGAAACAAGTGAATATCGGCAGGGATTACAAAGGATACCAAAGTGTTGAGCAAGTGGACAATAACTCCTATTTCCGAAATCCTTTATGGCATAAATCAATATGTGTGGTAGCCAGAAACAAGTGAATAACGTCAGGATTTACAAAGGATATGAAAGTGTTGAGCATGTGGCAATTTCTGCTATTTCCCAAATTCTTTACAACATAGATTAATATAAGTTTTAGCTTGAAACATGTGAATATCGGCAGGAAATACAAAGCATACCAAAGTGTTGTGCAAATAAGAAGAGACTGCCATTTCCGTAATCCTATAGGGCATAAATCAATAAAATTACTAGCCAGAAACAAGTGAATATCGGCAGGAATTACAAAGAACTCCCTAAGTTAACTTTAAAGAGAGTCGATTAAAGACACTAGACAACACTTACTTTTAAGTTAATTTATCATAACAACACTGTTTTCAACACTTCCAAGAAAGTAATTGTAACTCCCTAAGTGTTGGTCAACTGAGGAATAACTATTATTTCCGAAACTCTCTAGCGCATAATTCAATAAAACTTGTAGCCAGTATACAAAGTATACCAAAGTGTGTATCATGGGCGAATATATGCTAATTCCGTAATTCTTTACGGCATAAATCAATATAAGTTGAAGCCAGAAACAAGCGAACATCGGCAGGACTTACAAAGTATACCAAAGTGTTTTCCAACAGAGCAATAACTGCTATTACCGCAAAGTGTTGCTCAAGTGAGCAATAACATATATTTCGAATTTCATTACGGCATGAATCAATATAAGTTGAAGCCAGAAACAAGTGAATATCGGCAGGAATTACAAAGAATACCAAAGTCTTGTGCAGCTGAGGAATAAGTGCTATTTCTGAAATCCTTTAAGGCATAAATCAGTATATGTGGTAGCTACAAACAAGTAAATAACGTCAGGATTTACAAAGCATATGAAAGCATTGAGCATGTGGGCTATTTCCGCAATTTCCCAAAATCTTTACGACATAGATTAATATAAGTATTAGCATGAAACATGTGAATATCGGCAGGAATTACAAAGAATGCCCAAGTGTTGTGCGACTAAGAAGTAACCGCTATTTCCGTAATCCTATAGGGCTTAAATAAAAAAAAATTGTTGCCAGAAACAAGAGAATATCGGTAGGAATTACAAAGTATACCAAAGTGTTAGGCAACTGAGCAGCAACTGCTATTTCAGAAATTCTTTAGGGTATAAATAAGTAAAAGTTGTAACCAGAAACATGTTAATATCAGCAGGAATTAGAATGAATTCCAAAGTGTTAGGTAACTGAGCAGTAACTGCTATTTCCGAAATACTTTAGGGCATAAATCAATAAATGTGGTAGCCAGAAACCAGTGAATTACGTCAGGATATACAAAGAATATGTAAGCGTTGAGCATGTGGGCAACATCTGCTATTTCCCAAACTCTTTAAGACAAAAATCAATATACATTTTAGCCAGAAACAAGTGAATATCGGCAGGAATTACAAACAATACAAAAGGGTTGGGCATGTGAGAAATAAGTGCTATTTCCATAGTTCTTTTGCGCATAAACCAATTAAAATTGTAGCCAGAAACATGTGAATATCGGCAGGAATTATAAAGAATACAAAAGTGTAGCGAAGCTTAGCAGTAACTGCTATTTCCAAAATTCTTTACAGCATAAATCAATATAAGTTGAAGCCAGAAACAAGTATACATCGGTAGGAGTTACAAAGTATAGAGCCATTGAGCAGCAACTGCTATTTCAGAAATTCGTTAGGCCATAAATCAACAAAAGTTGCAGCCAGAAACAAGTGGATATCGCCAGGACTTACAAAGAATGCTAAAGTTTTGGGCAACTGAGCAATAACTGCTATTCCCGAAATCCTTTAGGGCCTAAATCAATATATGTGGTAGCCAGAAACAAGTGAATAAATTAAGGATTTACAAAGCATATGAAAGTGAAGAGCTTATGGGCATTTTCTGCTATTTCCCAAAATCTTTACGACATAGATTAATATAAGTTTTAGCTTGAAACATGTGAATATCCTCAGGAATTACAAAGAATACCAAAGTGTTTGGCAACTAAGAAGTAACTGCTATTGCAGATACTCTTTAGGGCATAAAATAATAAGAGTTGTAGGCAGAAGCAAGTGAATATCGGCAGGAATTACAAAGAATATCAAAGTGTTGTGAAACGGAGCAGTAACTGCTATTTTAGAAATTCTTTAGGTCATTATTCAATTAAAGTTGTAGCCAGAAAAAAGTGAATATCAGCAGGAATTACAAAGAATACCAAAGAGTTGTGCAACTGAGCAATATTTGCTATTTCAGAAATTCTTTAGGGCATTAACCAGTATAACTGGTAGCTAGACACAAGTGAATATTGGCAGGTATTACAAAGGATTCCAAAGTGTTGAGCAAGTGGGCAATAGCTGCAAATTTTTTACGGCATAAATCAATATAAGTTGAAGCCAAAAACAAGTGAACATCGGCAGGTATTACAAAGTATACCAAAGTGTTGGGCAAATGAGCTGTATCTGCTATTTCAGAAATTCTTTAGGGCATAATTCAGTAAAAGTTGTAGCCAAAAACAAGTGATCATCGGCAGGAATTACAAAGAATACCAAAGTGTTGTTCAACTGTGAAATAACTGCTATTTCCATAATCCTATAGGGCATTAGTCAATAAAATTGTTAGCAAGAAACAAGTCAATATCCACAAAAAATACAAAGAATACCAAAGTGTAGGCCAACTGAGCAGTAACTGCAATTGCCGAAACACTTAAGCATAAATCAATAAACCTTGTAGCCAGAAACAACTGAATATTGGCAGGAATTACAAAGAACACCAAAGTGTAGGGAAACTTAGCAGTAACTGCTATTTCCGAAGTTCTTTAAGGCATAAATCAATATAAGTTGAAGCCAGAAACACGTGAACATCGGCAGGAATTACAAGGTATACCAATGTGTTTAGCGATTGAGCAGTAACTGTTATTTCAGAAATTCTGTAGGGTATAAATGAACAGAAGTTGTAGCCAGAAACAAGTGGATACCGGATGGATTTACAAAGAATGCCAAAGTTTTGGGCACCTGAACAATAACTGCTATTCCCGAAATTCTTTAGTGCATAAATCAACAAAAATTGTAGCCAGAAACAAGTGAATATCGGCAGGATTTACAAAGAATGCCAAAGTTTTGGGCACCTGAGTAATAACTGCTATTTCTGAAAACTTTTAGGGCTTAAATAAATATATGTGGTAGCCAGAAACAAGTGAATTAATTAAGGATTTACAAAGCATATGGAAGTGATGAGCATATGGGCAATTTCTGCTATTTCCCAAAATCTTTACGACATAGATTAATATAAGTTTTAGCTTGAAACATGTAAATGCCGTCAGGAATTACAAAGAATACCAAAGTGCTCGGCAACTAAGAAATAACTACTATTTCAGATAATCTTTAGGACATCAAGTAATAAAATTTGTAGCCAGAAACGAGTGAATATCGGCAGGAATAACAAAGAATGCCAAATTTTTGGGCAACTAAGAAGTAACTGCTATTTCAGATACTCTTTAGGGCATAAAATAGTAAAAGCAGTAGCCAGAAACAAGTGAATATCGGCAGGAATAACAAAGAATGCCAAATTTTTGGGCAACTAAGAAGTAACTGCTATTTCAGATACTCTTTAGGGCATAAAATAGTAAAAGCAGTAGCCAGAAACAACTGAATATCGGCAGGAATTACATAGAATACCAAAGTGTTGTGAAACGGAGCAGTAATTGCTGTTTTAGGAAATTCTTTGGGGCATTATTCAATTAAAGTTGTCGCCAGAAGCATGTGAACATTGGCAGGAATTACAATGAATGCCAAAGTTTTGATCATTTGAGCAATAACGGCTATTCCCCAAATCCTTTAGGGCATAAATCAATATATGTGGTAGCCAGAAACATGTGAATAACGTTGAGATTTACAAAGCATATGAAAGTGTTGAGCATGTGGGCAATTACTGCTATTTCCCACATTCTTTACGACATAGATCAATATAAGTTTTAGCCAGAAACAAGTGAATCTCGGCAGGAATAACAAAGAACACCAAAGTGTTGGGCAACTGAGAAATAACTGCTATTTCAGAAATCTTTACGACATAAATCAAGAATCGTTGTAGCCAGAAACAAGTGAATATCGGCAGGAATTACAAAGAATACCAATGAGTTGGGCAACTGAGCAATAAGTGCTATTTCCGAAACCCTTTTGGGCATAAATCAATAAAAGTTGTAGCCAGAAAAAAGTGAATTTCGACAGGAATTACAAAGAATTCCTTAAGTTTCAGCAACTGAGCAGTAACTGCTATTTCAGAAAATCTTTAAGGCGTAAATCAATAAAAGCTGTAGCCAAATACAAGTGAATATGGGCAGGAATTACAAAGTATACGAAAGTGTTGGGCAACTGAGCAGTAACTGCTATTTCAGAAATTCTTTAGGGCATAAATAAGTAAAAGTGGTAACCTGAAGCATGTGAATATCAGCAAGAATTACAAAGAATACAAAGGTGTTGGGGAACTGAGCAATAACTGCTATTTCCGAAATACTTTAGGGCATAAATCAATATAAGTGTTAGCCAGAAACTAGTGAAGAACATCAGGATTTACGCAGAATATGTAAGCGTTAAGCATATGGGCAACATCTGCAATATCCCAAACCATTTAAGACAGAAATCAATATACGTTTTAGCTAGAAACAAGTGAATAGCGGCAGGAATTACAAAGAATACCAAAGTGTTGGGCATGTGAGCAAAAAGTGCTATTTCCGAAATTCTTAAGGCATAAACCAATTAAAATTGTAGCCAGAAACATGTGAATATCGGCAGGAATAACAATGAATAGCAAAGTGTAGGGCAAATGAGCAGTAGCTGCAATTTCCGAAACACTTTTAAGCATTAATCAATAAGCGTTGTAGCCAGAAACAAGTGAATATCGGCAGGAATATCAAAGAATACCAAAGTGTTGGGCAACTGAGTAATAACTGCTCTTTCAGAAATTCTCTAGGGCATAAATCAATATAAGTGGTAGCTAGAAACAAGTGAATATAGGCAGGGATTACAAAGGATACCAAAGTGTTGAGCAAGAGGGCAATAACTGCTATTTCCGAAATCCTTTATGGCATAAATCAATATATGTGGTAGCCAGAAACAAGTGAATAACGTCATGATTTACAAAGGATATGAAAGTGTTGAGCATGTGGCAATTACTGCTATTTCCCAAATTCTTTACGACATAGATTAATATAAGTTTTAGCTTGAAACATGTGAATATCGGCAGGAATTAGAAAGCATACCAAAGTGTTGTGCAAATAAGAAGAGACTGCTATTTTCGTAATCCTATAGGGCATAAATCAATACAATTACTAGCCAGAAACAAGTGAATATCAGCAGCAATTGCAAAGTGTCAACTGAGGAATAACTACTATTTCCAAAGCTCTCTAGCGCATAATTCAATAAAACTTGTAGCCAGTATACAAAGTATACCAAAGTGTGTATCATGTGCAAATATATGCTAATTCCGTAATTCTTTACGGCATAAATCAATATAAGTTGAAGCCAGAAACAAGTGAACATCGGCAGGACTTACAAAGTATACCAAAGTGTTTTCCAACAGAGCAATAACTGCTATTACCGCAAAGTGTTGCTCAAGTGAGCAATAACATATATTTCCGAATTTCTTTACGGCATGAATCAATATAAGTTGAAGCCAGAAACAAGTGAACATCGTCAGGAATTACAAAGTATACCAAAGTGTTAGGAAACCGAGCAGTAACTTCTGTTTCTGAAATGCTTTAGGGCATAATTCAATAAAAGTTGTAACCAGAAACAAGTGAATATCGGCAGGAATTACAAAGAATACCAAAGTTTTGTGCAGCTGGAGAATAACTGCTATTTCTGAAATCCTTTAAGGCATAAATCAGTATATGTGGTAGCTACAAACAAGTAAATAATGTCAGGATTTACAAAGCATATGAAAGCATTGAGCATGTGGGCTATTTCCGCAATTTCCCAAAATCATTACGACATAGATTAATATAAGTATTAGCATGAAACATGTGAATATCGGCAGGAATTACAAAGAATGCCCAAGTGTTGTGCGACTAAGAACTAACTGGTATTTCCGTAATCCTATAGGGCTTAAATAAAAAGAAATTTGTTGCCAGAAACAAGAGAATATCGGTAGGAATTACAAAGTATACCAAAGTGTTAGGCAACTGAGCAGCAACTGCTATTTCAGAAATTCTTTAGGGTATAAATAAGTAAAAGTTGTAACCAGAAACATGTTAATATCAGCAGGAATTAGAATGAATTCCAAAGTGTTAGGTAACTGAGCAGTAACTGCTATTTCCGAAATACTTTAGGGCATAAATCAATAAATGTGGTAGCCAGAAACCAGTGAATTACGTCAGGATATACAAAGAGTATGTAAGCGTTGAGCATGTGGGCAACATCTGCTATTTCCCAAACTCTTTAAGACAAAAATCAATATACATTTTAGCCAGAAACAAGTGAATATCGGCAGGAATTACAAACAATACAAAAGGGTTGGGCATGTGAGAAATAAGTGCTATTTCCATAGTTCTTTTGCGCATAAACCAATTAAAATTGTAGCCAGAAACATGTGAATATCGGCAGGAATTATAAAGAATACAAAAGTGTAGCGAAGCTTAGCAGTAACTGCTATTTCCAAAATTCTTTACGGCATAAATCAATATAAGTTGAAGCCAGAAACAAGTATACATCGGTAGGAGTTACAAAGTATAGAGCCATTGAGCAGCAACTGCTATTTCAGAAATTCTTTAGGGCATAAATCAACAAAAGTTGCAGCCAGAAACAAGTGGATATCGCCAGAATTTACAAAGAATGCTAAAGTTTTGGGCAACTGAGCAATAACTGCTATTCCCGAAATCCTTTAGGGCATAAATCAATATATGTGGTAGCCAGAAACAAGTGAATAAATTAAGGATTTACAAAGCATATGAAAGTGAGGAGCTTATGGGCATTTTCTGCTATTTCCCAAAATCTTTACGACATAGATTAATATAAGTTTTAGCTTGAAACATGTGAATATCCTCAGGAATTACAAAGAATACCAAAGTGTTTGGCAACTAAGAAGTAACTGCTATTGCAGATACTCTTTAGGGCATAAAATAATAAGAGTTGTAGGCAGAAGCAAGTGAATATTGGCAGGAATTACAAAGAATATCAAAGTGTTGTGAAACGGAGCAGTAACCGCTATTTTAGAAATTCTTTAGGTCATTATTCAATTAAAGTTGTAGCCAGAAAAAAGTGAATATCAGCAGGAATTACAAAGAATACCAAAGAGTTGTGCAACTGAGCAATATTTGCTATTTCAGAAATTCTTTAGGGCATTAACCAGTATAACTGGTAGCTAAACACAAGTGAATATTGGCAGGTATTACAAAGGATTCCAAAGTGTTGAGCAAGTGGGCAATAGCTGCAAATTTTTTACGGCATAAATCAATATAAGTTGAAGTCAAAAACAAGTGAACATCGGCAGGTATTACAAAGTATACCAAAGTGTTGGGCAAATGAGCTGTATCTGCTATTTCAGAAATTCTTTAGGGCATAATTCAGTAAAAGTTGTAGCCAAAAACAAGTAATCATCGGCAGGAATTACAAAGAATACCAAAGTGTTGTTCAACTGTGAAATAACTGCTATTTCCATAATCCTATAGGGCATTAGTCAATAAGATTGTTAGCAAGAAACAAGGGAATATCCACAGGAAATACAAAGAATACCAAAGTGTAGGCCAACTGAGCAGTAACTGCAATTTCCGAAACACTTTTAAGCATAAATGAATAAACCTTGTAGCCAGGAACAATATTTTACTGGAAAGGTTCTTAAAGAATTTCCCAGTAAAGTATTAGCAAACTCCTACACATTTTAACTGCTTTTATCATATAAATACATACCATCACACTGGAAAGTGGCCGAAGTTATCATTACTTCAAAATAAGGAAAGATCATAATGATAGCCATATTGGCCTATATCTCTGTTATCAGTATTATTTAAAGTGTTCAAAAGATTGCAATTCCTTTCTTGGAAGTGTTGAAAAGAGTGTTGTTATGATAAATTAACTTTTAAAGAGAGTCGATTAAAGACACTAGACAACACTTACTTTTAAATTTTTCCGGAACATGTTTCTGAGGCTTTGCCTCTATCATCGGCCGGCTGTCGACTGGTTCTCGTTGGTGTAGCTGACGATATTTTGTCACAGGTCTCTTCTGGTGGCGGTTCAAGGAACTTGCTGAACAAATCTTTCTGGGGGATGTCGAAATTGAATACTTTGTTCCTATTTTTTGAAATGAAGATTTGTTCCCATGTAGATAGTTCTTGTTTTCCTGATGTATGTTTTAGTAATTTTGGTTCTGGATTTATGTTGTGGTTTTTTTCCCAAAAATGTGTGGCAACTGCTGATTTTTTGTAATTGTTTATATTTTATGTTTCTAAAGTGTTCCTTTGTTCTTGTTTCTAAATTTCTTTTGGTTTTTCCAATATAAATTTGACTACAGTCATTGCATTCAATTTGATATATACCAGATTTTTTGTTAGATGGAATGACATTTTTGATGTTTGAGCATATTAGGTTTTTTTAAGGAGAAATGGTTGACTGGTGCTAGTTGAATGCTTTGTTTTTTGAAGACTTTTTTGAATTTATCATAGGCCCATGGATAGTAAGTGAATTTTTTTTAAATCATATTAGTTTCTGTAGCTGAGAGGGTTGTGGTTTCCTTTAGTAGCTTCCTCTTTTTTGCTAAGTTCACTTTTTTGTCCACTAATGATTTGGGAAAGTTATTTTTTGGTGCTATTTCAATTATTTTGTTGTATTCTGTTTTGTATTCTTCTGCTGTGAGAGGGATGTTTACCAGTCTGTGTGCTAAACTATTGAAGATTGCCTGTTTGTGGGATCTTGGTTTGTAGCCATTAGCTTTTATGAGACCTATAGTTAGCAGTATAAATTCACCAACATACAAACTTGCAAAGTGGTTAACAAACAAATTCAACTCATTTCCAAAATTCGACAGCCTAAGCATCAAAAACACTTATGAACTTATAGAACACATTAAAGATACTGAACTAAAAGAAGAGGACACACTAGTCTCGTTTGATGTTAAATCACTGTTTCCCAGCATACCAGTTAATCAACTCCCACCATTGATAGAAAAATGGCTCAAACAACTTGGAATGGCATCACCTGAAATTTCAGACTACATCGAACTAACCAAATTATGCATAGAACAAAATTTCTTCCAGTTTCAAACAAAATATTATCACCAAACTTCAGGGTTAGCAATGGGCAACCCCCTATCACCCTTCCTGGCCGATCTGTACATGAGTGCATTAGAAATAAGGATCAACAAAGGTTTCCCTTGCATGTTCAAACTCTGGCAAAGATATGTAGATGACATCTTTGCAATAGTACAAAAAAAAAACACATCAGTGATGCACTAAAACTTTTAAATATCCAAGAAAAAAGCATCAAATTCACTGTAGAAATAGAGAAAGATGAGCATTTACCATTTTTGGATCTAAAAGTAATGAGGAATAAAAACAGACTAAACTTTGGCATTTACAGAAAACCAACACAGACAGACAACTACATAAAAGCTAATGGCTACAACCCAAGATCCCACAAACAGGCAATCTTCAATAGTTTAGCACACAGACTGGTAAACATCCCTCTCACAGCAGAAGAATACAAAACAGAATACAACAAAATAATTGAAATAGCACCAAAAAATAACTTTCCCAAATCATTAGTGGACAAAGAAGTGAACTAAGCAAAAAAGAAGAAGCTACTAAAGGAAACCACAACCCTCTCAGCTACAGAAACTAATATGATTTAAAAAAAATTCACTTACATTCCATGGGCCTATGATAAATTCAAAAAAGTCTTCAAAAAACAAAATATTCAACTAGCACCAGTCAACCATTTCTCCTTAAAAAACCTAATTTGCTCAAACATCAAAGATGTCATTCCATCTAACAAAAAATCTGGTATATATCAAATTGAATGCAACGACTGTAGTCAAATTTATATTGAAAAAACCAAAAGAAATTTGGAAACAAGAACAAAGGAACACTTTAGAAACATAAAATATAAACAGTGAGAAAAATTAGCAGTTGCCACATATTTTTGGGGAAAAAACCACAACATAAATCCAGAACCAAAACTACTAAAACATACATCAGGAAAACAAGAACTATCCACATGGGAACAAATCTTCATTTCAAAAAATAGGAACAAAGTATTCAATTTCGACATCCCCCAGAAAGATTTGTTCAGCAAGTTCCTTGAACCGCCACCAGAGGAGACCTGTGACAAAATATCGTCAGCTACACCAACGAGAACCAGTCGAGAGCCGGCCGATGATAGAGGCAAAGCCTCAGAAACATGTTCCGGAAAAATTTAAAAGTAAGTGTTGTCTAGTGTCTTTAATCGACTCTCTATAAAGTTAGTTCAAAAGATTGTTGCTCAACCAGTTTGAAACCAACAAATCTAGTACCAAATCATCAATTCAGTTTCTAAAGAAAACCTTTTAAGACATTGATGAGGTACAAAGAATAACTGGAATCATTGAGAATCCTTATAAGAAAAGAAAATACTCTTATTATAATACCTTTCTTGAATATACCCAAAGCTTGTATAAAATACAGCATGCTGGGTTAATGTATGAACATGTAAGCCTCGCACCATGACTTATCAAAACAATATTGTTAAATTATAGGCATAGTAATATCCATCAGAAAGATTTTTTCAGGTCAAACTTGGAAGTGAGTGTTCAGAATTCAAAGAAATATGTGCAGGAGCCCTATAAGGTTGTCCTTGGGCCAGTACTGTACTTGTTGTATACTAACAATTTATTTAAAATCCTAGAAACAAAAATGGCCACTTTTTGCTGTTTTGACCATTGGAGAAACTGAAGGTGAAGTAAATGATTAACGTCAGTGTATAGTAAGTAAAATTAGAGCTTGAACTAAAATATGGCACATAAAACTCAATGAGACAAAATCCATACATGTAAATTTTAAAAATAGAGGAGTAAAGTCTACCTTCATTTATCAGTAAACAAATAATCTTATTGCAAATGAGGCTAAGTATTTGTGCATGACACTTTAAAATGTTTTTGAGTGGAAGGCACACGTTAAAAAGAAAAAAAAAAGAAAAGAACAACTTGTTACAATGTACAGAAACGAATGTACTGATTTTTTAGGAAGATTTTGCCAATTGAACATACATAACCATTAAAATAATTATTAAAACCAGTTAAGATGTATGGCTTGCAGATATGAGGCTATACCAAAAAATATAATGCTAAGATTATATAAAACTTTCATAAATAAAGTGCTGCATGATAATATCAAAGCACCATGGAACGTTAGGAATGATAACATCTATAGAGACATAAAGATAGACATTGTCAAAGAAGAAATAAATACTGTAGTGAAGCATGAATAGTGACTTCATAATCATTTTAATCCTATAGGCTACAGTTATGGAACTGCGGTAATATACCAAGAAGGCTAAAAACTGCAAAACATGAAGACAGTGCGGTGATTTGTCTTCCTGCATGAAAAATGCAACACTTGGAATTATTCAATGGAATAAGTTCTTGCCAAAAAATGACTTATGACATCAAATATTCAGATAAGTTATCTTAGTTTTAATATGTACATATATAATTCATTTAGCATTTGTTTAAACAATTATCCAAACTATTGCTGCTGTTTGTATTATATCAGCTATTGTAAATCTTTCATATGCTGTGATGTCCAAAAACAATGTACATTATTCCCAAAGGAATGAAATAAAGTATCCACTATTTATCTAATATCATGTGTCAAAATTTCTGTTCAAAGCAACAAATTTTACACAAAAAAGGTAAATTATAAAGACAAGTAATTTCATGTCTTGCAACAATGAATGTTGCAATACAGCAGAATCAGTTTATGCATGCTATATGATACAGTTCTACTGTGTATTGTTGGCATTGTAAATTTCACCAGCCTGTTTCCACATCTTTTTGGGGTGTGTTTTGCATGTGGGTGTGCACGTGCGTGTGTGTGCGCGTGTTTTTTTTTTTTTTTTTATTATACAGCATATTCCATTACATTGTGAGTAATACTATACGCTTGGGTGCACAGCTACATTAAGTTTTGTTTTCACTATTCATTTACATATTATCAGATTTCCTCGAGACTTACAATTCTATAAACTAATATAAATATTTGCATGCTACTTGACTATTTACAGATTATCAAAATTTATACTGTTTACAAATATACTAAAACGTTTGGTGTGTTTTTGTGTAAGTTCCTTTATTTCTAGTGTCCAGCGTCCACCAGCCATTGTTATTGCTTTCTTTAGATTTTCCCTTTCTTTGCCTAACAGAATACACTTAAAGTGTGTGTGTGTGTGCGTGCGCGTGTGTGTGCGTGCGTGTGCGTGGGCTGGCGGGCGTGCGTGCGTGCATGCGTGTTATTTACGTCCTCCAACTTTAAGTCATATCCGACAATGCTTCCACATCTGACTTAACATTTAATATGGATTCATTTGTTGTGCTACTGCCACAAACTCATAGATTGATAAAACTGGTGAAAATGACCTTGTAGTGCACATCTGACAGTGTAAACTTTGTGGATAGGTTATTAAAAGGACTTCGAGAAAAGATAGCAATATAAGTATTTATGTGTATGGTCTGCCTAACGTTCAAGAGGTCCCAAGTTTGAATCTCGGTCAGGGTCAGTTACTTGGATAAGGTTTTTGCCGGGGTTTTCCCTTATCCTTCAAGGTGAATGTCAGATAACTGTAAGCTCCATGGACCCTGGACTCATTTGAGCATCATTTCACCCAATTCATTCACCGTCCGATATGACTTAATGTTGGAGGATGTAAATTTATATTTATATATATATTCACACTTATATCCTTCTCCATATGAGTGTTAAATGGTTCCTCATGAGCCTTCAGTCGCCTCCCTTGATCCCCATTTCGCAAATTCAACATCGCTGCACATTACTACCATATCTTTGTGCTGCTTCAGTAGTGTAATACCAACATACATAATTGAGTACTGTATCCGTTTATGCCCACTTACTCTATTTCTTTTTTTTTTTTAATTCGTTGTATCTTTTTCATGCAAAAACTTGCAGTTTACTACCAGTTTATGAATCTGACGAAAGTTCAATGGTGATTTGCGCAAAAACTGTGAGCATCTATAAAGAAGATGCATGGGGAAATATGTTCAGTTTATTTTGAGTATCCATGGAGTTAGGCATGGTTTTAACCTAATATAATACAGAGTAATGCATGATAGATGTTTCAAATAAACTGTATTTTGCTCAAATTGTGTATCATATATTTTTCCAATTTCTTCATACAATATCTAGCATATACAACTTCATACATATATAACAATTAATATACCATAAATACAATATCTTACATGCTGCTTATTTTGGACTTTAGTATTCCAATGCCTCATTTTAATTAACCCAGGTTGTGTATATAATGGAGCATTTTAAAACTTGGGATCTATGTTTTTGTTTCCCTTTATACCTTATGCTATTTTTCCTAGTTGTTCTCATTAGTCTTCCCTGTTTTCCAAAGCCATATTTGTCTTACTTTGCCAATAAATTTTCCCAGTTTTATTATGTTTTCTTCTGATCTTAGATTCAAGATTCTTTTGCCTCTTATTTCATTTGATATGTTTTCCCACTTATGCAAAAGAAATTCACCTCTTCAATATTTTGTTTTTTGACAATCAAAAATATAATGCCAAGTACTATCCTCTTTTTCACACATTGGGCATCTTCCCTTAATATATCCATTTCCTATACCCCTTAAGTATATTACTCCTGTTCTAAACCATGCCAACCCTTCTCTTCCTGCTTTATCACAGATGTCAATATATTTTTCTGTGCCCCAATCATTTTTCAGTGTTTTATATAATTTCCGAGATCTTTCGTTATTAAGATTAGCCCATAATTCTTGTTTTTCAATATCTTCAATCCTTGTTTTTACTTATTTCCGGAATCCTTTTTCTATTCTTCCACTATCTAACCATAATGAACACATACCTATTTCCTGTAAAATCTTTTGAATTTTATATATGCAAGTCTCTCTTCCCTTTATCCTTGTTTGTGCTACCAAACACTGTTTAACAATATTTTCCTCATTTAAATTCCATATCCTGAACCAATATTTCAGTGTTCTTTCCATCACCTTGCTTTTGTAACCTAATCTTTCTAATTCCATTAAAGCCGCCTCACTTAGTGAGGATCTAGGTAAACTTAAAACAAGTCTACAAAATAGTCTGTTTACAACATTTATCGCTTTCCATCTTTCATCTGGCCCCCATATTTCTATTCCATATAGCATTCTGCTTTCTACAACTAAACCAAATACCCTTTCTAACCACTTTACTTGCATATTTGGTATTTTGTTAATATATGATCTAATAACACTCATCACCATTTTTCCATCTGCCAGTGCTTTCCTTTTTTGGTCACTCCATTCACCATTACTAGATAATCTTACTCCTAGGTAATCAATATGTGTATCATATAAGAAGCACCAGTTAAGAAAGCAGTGATACCCTCAAATTAGTTTCACATATTTCATAATTCAACACCTCTGACAGAGGAATATTGTTGGGAGTTAATATAAGACATTTTACTGCAAATGTGCAAATTACTGTCACTTGGAGCTATAAGAAGCTTGAACAGATTGATGATTAGCATTAGCAAAACATTTTAGGTTTGCAATCCTTTCCTGTATAAATACAATTACTTCTAAGTTTGGATATGGAACTTAGGTTTAAGAACTAATACATCATTTTTGTTGCCTATCAACTGTACATGTATATTTGTTATTCAGACTTTTACGAGACCTCATCCTTCACTGACAAGAGTAGAGTTCGTTACTATCCCACTTTCATCCAGCAGGAATCGATTCATATCTAGCCTTAGCCAATCAGATTGGATTAGATTGGATTGATTTGCGTTCAGTAGGTTCACTTGTAGCCAGAAAAGGCTGTGAACATTGAACATGTCCAGAGGTATAAAGTTTAATAGCATATATATGTACAAAAGTTAACATAAGACATATTATAGTATACAGGCAATATGAACAACAATATGGAAAACAAATCAGAGATAATTATATATGATACAAAATGAAACACTTTTTAAACCAGCTTTCCCTTGGCTTATGCCAGTACGTCTCAACCTTTTTGCAACATCAGAATACCTTCTCCAAGTGGAGTAAATCTGTGATTTCGCTTTACTGCTGTGAACACCTTAGTTGCGATGTCAGTCTATTTATGAAACGGACTGTAGAGAGATACATACAATAAATAAAGTGGAATGCATACACATTAGGAAATTATATATAATTGAAAACCTATAGCTAACTTTAGGTATAATTTCATATATATATATATGCTGTATAACAATGTCTGTAGAAATGTACTATTATTATGTGTTTCAAATGGGAAGGTGTTTGTCCTTGAGCGCTACTAGGCGAGCAACCAATGGGAGTCCTGCGGTGTTGTCGTATTGCATTCCCCCTAAGTGGTGTGTGAGGAAGGCCAAACTAATCAATCTGTATGAAATACTATTCATGCTAAGACAAAAATTCAGATTTCGCCAAAACTGAGCCGCGTGGAAGGTAGAGAGTAATGTATCTAACATAACCATGAAAATCCCATATTTTTAGCTCAAATAGTTTTTCTAATACAAATAAGTAAACCACTATTACCTGTATTATAACAATAAATCGCGACGTAAGCACTGAATGAATATCATTATTGGTTAGCATGTATGCGTGTACGTATATTTGTAATTACTCGGAACTGAGACGTAAACTTTTGACATGACGTGATAAAAGAATTACTTTGAATAATCCAATTCGAGCGAGAGGAAACAATAAATTTCCTGCTGCCCTGGCAGAACATGTATGGTCACATATCTTTGTTTATGAATGGTTCGTAACCTCTATTTACTCTAGAGAGTTCAAAGTGGTTGGTGTATATGTATGTACATATACTTTTCATTACTCCGAACTGAAATTTAAACTACTGCATGACGTGATAAAAGAATTACTGTGAACAATAAGTCAAGGTGTTAAATTTGAGAAAGAGCAAACACTTGTTAGCCTGTGGAATGCTGTATACTTATGTTTATGAATGAATGCTGGATAAGAAGTGTTTATTTACTCTGGATAATCAATATAATTCGGTTGTTCTTCACACAACAATAGAGTAAGAATTAAATAGTGCAATGACTTCTTGCAGTGAAATTAGTGGCGAATCAAAAAGGAAATTATTGCGAAGTCACGTTCAAGTATTGTTTTTTAGGTGTACACGTTCTTCAAAAAATTGGGCAATGAGGAATATAGAAATCAGCTCGTTTTTAAAAATGCTCAACGGCTTACTGCTGAAGCGTGTGGTGTAGGTAAAACAAGTGTTTCCCGCATTTGGATTAGAAAAGTAGGTAATTCTTAAACTATAATTATAGTTATAGTATTTAAAAATATGCATAATTTGCGAAAATGCTTTTTCCAATTTTTATTTTGGCAACTGCATCATTGTAAAAGTTTGTAAAATATAATTCGCTTACCCTTACGTCTGCGCCAAGCAGACCAACATGTTGTATGAGTGTGCGAGAGAGAGAGGGAAATATAAAAGGCGAGGGGTAATAAGCTGGCAACGCTGAGTGTGATACGGCATCTGATCAGCTGGACTCCAGAATCCTTCGCATTTGGAACACATAATAATCATTTTGCACCTTTGCAATTACACATTGGCTTTGCTTGTAATGCGCTAGTACAAAAGGAATAAATCATCCCTTAATCCCAAAATTTCATCCTGTACACGCCTATATTGTATAATACTTTCTGCTGTTAGACTCTTTTGACTGTATGCTCTCAGCAGCAACATTCAGGCTGAACACAGCCTGCCAACAGCCACGCACAGACGAACGGGCGGATGGACGGAATTTGCAAATGGGTTGCACGCGCTGCGCAATGAAGGGAGTTCAAATCCAGAAAATCTATACATATGACCCTGTGAAAATGGTTGAAATATTATCTAAAGTAATAGAATACTTGAATGAGATTTTCATTTTCTCATACCAATGTTTCGCCTATATTTAATGTTTTCTTTGTTATTTAAAATGTAGTGGGAATAAATGAAGTTGAACGATTACGTGTTATGTTGCTGAATTATCTCTATTTTGAAGAAAAAGGGTTTTGCATTTTAGCTTACGAAAAATCTCATTTGAGAGACTTCTAAGTATGGATGGTTTTACTCATTGAAAATAACGAAAATGGCTGGCATTTAAGTTGTAAGTTAAGTAACACAGCGTGTATCACTGCGTGCTTCTCTTAATACAGAACATGGACCTCTGACTGACACCGCTCATTGACCCAGGTTTTGCTCCTTAACTTACAGCGATCACAGAAATTTAACGGAAATGCACCGCTTTAGCTTTTCACCAAGTGTTGAAATCTAGTAGAAACAAGAGTGAAAGGGTAAACGGACTCCTCACGTATTGTCAACTTTCACATACATATATTTATTGCGGCTAACACTAGCAGGAGGAACGGGGAGAACCGCAGGAGACAAAAGGGTTTCAGGCACACAGACCACAAAGACGCGCAAGTCCCTAAGTTCTGAGAGTTCTTTATTCCAGCGCCAGCAATTGCTGAGCGGCCATTAAAACCGGGTCCAGTGTAAAGAGCCCACCCCTTTCTACATGATAATATCGCCCAGTGGTGAGAATAGCATTTTCAATGCGCAAGCATTCACGCCATCTGTCCGGTATTGTCATGCAACCCACCAGAAAGATAAGGAAATGGAATGAAGAGAAATGATGGAAAGGAAACCTGGCTTGAAAGTAATCACCCAAGCATTCGCCTAAAAGACGAGGGGAAACGACGAAAAACCCAAGTCAGAGAACGCGGTCAGTGGAGATCAAACCCGCGACCCCCCGAATATAAGTCACATACATTACCGGAGCGCCACTTTATTCGGATAGTACAAATATACAACTACCTACCTAATGTTTTAATTACACTACTTCACCTACCAAAATCATATTTGTAGACTAATTAATACACATATTTGACTTATGATTCCAATTCTCAGACTGGCAGTAGTTTAAGAAAGCTCTTTAAATCCATTCTTGAGCAACTAAAGAATATGCAATATCTTCGATGATAAAGCGTTGTTTGGAGGAAAGGAATTAAGAAAGTTTTATTTTAACAGCTTACAAACATTTTTTCATCAAATACAAATTTTGGGGTTTATCTGATGCTTCGGGTTTAGTTATGATCAGTGTTAGGGCTTTTAGGTGAAATTTCCAGATGAGAAAAGGAAGGGAAAAGGTACTCAAATAAGGTACAAAAAGGACAAAAGTTGCTCATATACAATATTAAACTAATTCAATAATTTCTCTTTCCTTTATTCTAATTTATAGAATTAAAAACAATATGTGCATCAAATTATCATTCATCAGAAGAAGGAAAACACATGAAGCTGTTACACTTCAAGACATTAAGCATCTCTACGTTTTTAAAAGTAAGTCTTTTTCTATTAGGATATTGAATGTCTTTGTAGATGCTGAAGATTCTTTGGACATCCACAGAATCCAGTGGGACAAATCTTATATTCACTCGGAATGGCAATTCTACAGATGTGGCGAAATCCTCAATGTCCGGATTCTTCTGAAGACGAAACTCAAGTTTGTCTTTGTCAAAACCATTTAACTGCTCCATCGTGGAAGTAAAAATATCCCACTGTTTCTCCTTTTCCAAACCTTGTTCTTCTAATAGTTCAATATCTGCAGTCAGTGGTAACTATGGACAGAATATGGTTCCGTCTGCAAATTATGTATTTTGCCCGGTAGCAGAAGTTGCTCTGCCTTGAAAATTGCACCTCACACAACATAGCAACACACTATATACAAGATTCCCAGCGAGTAATGACCGGGAAATTTGGAAGGGGCAGGCCAGTGGTTTTCTTGTAGACCACAATACGATTTGGAGCTTTCAGCAGAATCTTCTTCAGGGTAGAGATGAACTGATTTGCATGTCGTATTCATTCCTTATGAAGTCACAAAAAGGCATGAACTAAGCATGTCACATGCTTCAACTTAGGAAATAACGGCTTCAATTGGTTGACAGCTGAAACTACGTATGGAGCCTGGTCCGTAACCACAAGAAGAAGTTTTTCAAACTCGATACCAGCAGGCCAGAGTTTTTGACGAAAGTCCATAATTTATTGCATTACTGTACTGGCATTGGCTTTCTGTAGCTCATACATTTTTGGCATCATGGCCTTAACTTTCTCCCCTGCTCAGGCACAAACTAAAATGTTCAAAATATATCGTTCCATTGAGTCTATGGTTTCATCCACAATGATTTCCAAATCGCATCAGACACTTTCTCCTTGATTCTTTGTATGGTTTCTTGGTAAGCAGGCTCCATGTAGTTTTTTCTTAGGGTACTCTCATTCGGCATTGAGATTTTTGTATATTTTTCAAAAAAATCTCTTGAAGTCTGGATAGTTCACCTTATTGAGGAGAATCCCTGTTTGTGTAAGAGCTGTACACAACATCAAGAGCTGTTGATTTCATTAACATGTTGGTTTTTGAAGAACTCTGTGGAAACTCAATTCGTAATAGAGGCTGCCGTGATGTGTTTGCCAGAAGAGTCCTGTTCATTTGTTACATAGAGCTGTAAATGTGCTGTTTGATGCGATCTCGCTGGTGTTTTTCATCTAACGAAATTCCTGAATCGCAAATAGTACATCGAATAACAGTTCCACCTGTGTCTATGAAAACTTGTTTCAATTCCTGAGCCAGAACAATAAATCGAGCACTGGATAACTTTGGCATGGTAAAATCTAGTAATACACTCGTTTAGTAATGTAACAAAGGACTAAAACCAGTTCACTTGCTAACTCAATGTGACCGTTACACAACTCATTCACTTGCTGTCTACCTCTTTTATAACACCGTGACAATTACCAGAGTGTTCTCGTTCATACTGACTGTAGCCTCAGCGATTTCTAGTAGCTTCGAGCAGAACCCAGAGTCAATTCTTGAAACTGTGCCTGTACGGTTATTGCTGTCGTGACCTCGGAATCCGCGCGAACAGATGGCGTCTGTCATGGTATCAAACTCGCATTCATAAAAACTAGAATACTGATTCTGGTGAAATTAAAAGGATATAATGAAATACAATGACAATGAGTCGGAGAATAACGCTTTTCAGTCGGGCCGCTAACTCGCTGGCTGGCTGGCTCACTCAACAGTCACTAACGTACGCACTCTCTTTATAAGACGCGCTCACTGATTGCGCCTCACTCAACCTGCAAGAGTACTCGTTGATACTTAACTATTGGAGACGAGGAAACCTTCAGAAAATTCTAGTTAACTGGCATTATCGCTTATCAGGTTTGCATTTTGTGAGAGCGCGACTTATCTGTCTACGTTTCCGACTGCCCGCCGTCGACCTCCCGATAATGTTGTGCTACAGCCACTGCGTCACCACACACACATACATACATACACACACTTACATATAAGGTTAGAAGCGTATCTTGCAATGAAGGAAGTGTAAACAATGACAAGTAAAAGTAAGACACGATGGAACCGAGCGGGATGACTCAGGTGGTTTCGTCTGTAGCCCACATTCGGGATGCCCGGGTTCGATTCCGGTGGCTGACCTACCTGACCCATGGGTTTTTACGGGTGTTTTCCCCAAGTCGCTAGGCAAATGCTAAGTAGGTTAATTGCATCCCCCCGAACTTCCTGTCCTTCCATTTCATCTCCATTATCATTTCACATCCCCTCTCATCTGGTGGTCTCTTTCAGGGCAGAAGTGTCGGCTGGAGTATCGGCGATGCATGGCAGGATGATATGCTCTGAGTGAACCACTTCCTCGTCCGATAGGTGGGTTTCCGGCCTCCAGACTGACTGCTGGGACAGTTTTTGAACCACAGTACGGAGAAATGTCCGTTGTCTTGGCCTCCCGGGGGAGGTTTCCATCTAAGTAAAATTTAGGGACCCTGCTCTCTGCACTGTTGTGGCTGCTTGGGACAGCCGCTCTCTCTGTCCTCTCGACTCACCCTTCCTTCCGGGCATGCCCCACTTGGGGGCATAAGGTACAATAAATCAAGATTGGTCGCAGTGCCGAGTATACTCCGGAAAGAAAAGGAGACGATGGAACCTGATATGAAGCACGCTAATGTCCTGTGTATGTGCATACACATATAAGGCAAAAAAATGCCAAACATTTATTTATTATAATAAATATATCTATAACTTACATAGGTTTTAATGCATTTGGCACTCATAGTATTATTCTCTTGCCATAGATATAGGTAATATCAAAGCTTCTCAAAAATGTGATTTCTTCGATTAAATTTATAAACTGGTTGATTTGCCATGCAGCATTTTACCTACTAGGAATATAAAGCAACAATATGTCACAACAATTTTGCAGATTATAAATCGTATGCCAACTTCGCAATTGATTGATTACGTATATCACCTTAACAAAATCCGTTGAAACATCTGCTTTAATAGTTACTCCTGCATATGTAGTTAGTTTGTTTATAAGTTTATCATCAGAATTCCTACTTTATAGTACGTGAGATAAACTTAAGTTCATCACTGAAGAAAGAAAGAAACTAAAGAGCCTACTGCAAAAAGATGTGCAACATACAACGCAGAGAATCAAAGAATAAAATGACAAGATGAAAGTTAAAGCAAGAAGCCATTTGTGGAATATGTGCATGTTTATCACGAACAAGAGCAGACCGTAACAAAGGGGCATATTGTTAAGAGAGCTTTCAGGAAGATTGCTTCTCGCGACTGCAGTAATTATTTGTGAAATGGTTCCTTCAGGAACGGGCTTATTTTTTCTTTCCAAGTCTTTCACAGATGGTACATTATCCTTAAGACTTATCGATGCGTGGCACTATCATGGCTGCACTTAAGCAGTTAAGTAATGTTTATTATCCGTGCTCTGTATCTTCCAAGACATTCTGTGTAAAAATAGGTACTCCTGTCTGAAATCATTCAGCTCTTGAGTACGCAGCTCTAAATAATACTGCTTACTTGTTTATCGAGAGAGCGCCCATTTAGAATTTTTCCGGCGCGTGCCCCCCGCACGCACGCACACAAACAAATTAAACCATAGATTAATTTGATTCATAACAATACGCTGCTATACAGGCTGTTTTGAAACGACACCGAAAGATTATAGCCGTTGCGTAGTTTATAACTTAACTAGTCCGAATTTCGGTGTCCAGCTTCGAAATTCTGTTAGGTATAATTTTATGCAGCATTAAGTATTACATGAGTTTGTGATTAGGCAGCGCAGGAACCACTGGTGTGCGAAGCTCAAAAGTTGTTACTGGGACGCACCGGACACAAAAACAAAAACATTACTCCTTTTACTTTATCAGTGACTCTAGTCTACCTTTCAGGTAATGGGGCAAAGGGCAGTTACTTGTGCAAAAGTTGACTAATAACTCGGACAGTTGCAAGGCTGCTTTTCAGTGTAAAACTACACATTCCCTCCTAACAGGGAGGATTTTGCGCGTACTTATATAGAAAATCCAAGCAATATGGAGCGTTATACTAACGCCGAAATGACGGATATGGTTCTGATGGACAGAAGAGTTGAAGGGAGTTCAACGAAAACACGATTAATTTAGTTTCATTAAAAATATGAATTGTAAAACTAGTTACATCAATGATAATATTTATTTGTTTAACTTCAGAGCATTTTGTTATGATCTTAATTGTACAATACTGTCAACCACTTACTGTAAATGTCAACAGCTTCCTTTGCAGTTACAAATGCTTTATTTAGTGTTATCAAACACGGGAAATAAAATGCTCGTCTCATTGTATAAGCCATTTAGTTTTGGTTAATTTGTCTACAATTCTTTGATGTTGTGTTCTGTTTATCATTTAATGCTTCCATCTTCAACCTCACTTACATTAACTTCCCTCTAGAAGGTACAAGTTGCATATGTCTACCAGCTTATTTGCCATCATCAACTGCTATAACGGAATTCTGGAACACATTGAAAATCCAAAAACAAATAACTAAAGAATAGCTTATTTATTGCGGTTTCATAAGCCAAATAAATTCTTAATAGTAGCAAGCTACTGCGGAGTATGCCGGTATGTTTACAAACAGCTAACAGCATGCGGCGCGGCGTGTGACCTATACCTGCGAACTCCGACAGCGTGAGACACGCGTCATTGTTCCTGTCACTGACTAATTCACACTCATTCTGGAGCCTTTTCTCTATGGGTGATAAAAACTATCTATATGTATCATATAGAAGCAGAGCAACTACTTCTATATGTTCGTTCGGTGTCCTTTTGAAACACCCTGTATATACTGCATCTATATAGAATGGCACACTTAAATTTAATTTTCAAAAACCATAAACCAAGAATGCCAAAACATTTTGGAGCAAGGCACCTTGCAAATTGTGTTGTTTAAAATATTTCCACAGTGCCCCTTATGATGCACAGGGGGACAACCTTAGAATATCAAACAGAACCACGATACGTCATATATACACAGGGTTATTCATTTAAAACCTGACGGAGCAAACGGAGCTTCGCCTCTCTCGAAACCTTGCAGGATTCCCACACTACCTCTGTAACTGTGCGCGGGGCCTAACCGTGTGCACTCCTCTTGCCAACATTGTACCTGCTACCAATATAAATAGGCGCTTGACGTATTGTCGTGCCTAAACTTTATTTATAAATAGGAATCACCAATCAGTGTTCTCACAGAGTATATTCAAACTTCCTTGGTGAAGTGCCTCCTTCCAGAATTACCTACAATTCATGAGATTGTGAAGAAATTTGAAACCACTGGCTCTGTAGAAAAAAAATTTGCAAACTTACAGTGTTAAGAGAGGACACGTTAGACGACATAGATGTATGTTCTGAACGTTTGGCAACCAAATCCATCCCAAGGTTAGCACAACAGGTGGGAATTTCAGGGTCATCTGCACATAGAACAACTGAATTATTGAAACTAAAACCGTAGAAGTGTAGAAGTGTCCTTTCTTAAAAAAAGAAGGTGACCCAGTATCACGAATGCATTATTGTGAAGTTTCTTTCATCAGTGAATGACGAGTTAATTGATCCACAATTCTGTTCTTTTCCGATGAGGCGTAGTTCCTCCTCAGTGGTCGTATCAACACTCAACAGTCAGTACTGAACCTCTGAAAATCCACATCACGTTCAAGAAATCCCTCATTATAATCGGGAGGTGGAATTTTTTGTCCTGTTAGCGCTAGACGCATAATTGGTAAATATTCTACGAGCAGACTGTAAGTGCCAAGAGATGCCGAAATGACATTTCGACACCATTTATCATGTACTGACAGAAACAGAGAAATCATATTGATGGTTTCAACAAGATTCTGCTACTAGCCATACAGCTGAGGACTTCATGAATAGAACTATCATGAGTTTCAAATGGGAAGAGTTCTCGCATGTAGCCAATCAGATGCGTTAGAGCCTTCACCGTTGCCACCTCGTTATCCCCACTTTTTTATACTTCCCCCCCCCTCTCTCTCTCTCTCTCTCTCTCTCTCTCTCTCTCGCACACTTGCGAGTATTTGTGGCGCTAAAGCAAACTGAATTTTACAGTGTTTTATAATAATGCAGTTGCTGAAATCACAATTGCAACATGAATATTCGTATATTACGCAATTGTTTTAAATATTTAGTTGAAAGTTAATTATAATTTATGAATTACTTATTTTTATAATCCAATGAAAATAACAGCGGTGCATCCGTATAGCTGTGAATGTTACTTACGTTAAGAGATAATTCGTCATTGTCATTGTCTTCCACGTCTGTGTATTGCAAATTTATGATGATAGGTTCCAAAATCTCGTAACGTGCTATTTCTTACTATCTTCTAGTTTATCAGATGTCTCACGCAGTTTTCCCAGTAGTAGGGTATTAGAGAGTGTTCCAGCGCAGACCCAAATGAGAAAGATGGCGGCCATGCGCAATCTGTATGTTTAGTGGATTTAGACAGTGTTTAGGTAGGCAGTCAATCCTCTTAATTTGCTGTAACTTATAATGCTGTGTCCTGAGGTATGACCAGAGCTTGTCTTGAGATATGATCTGGGGCTCTAGGGTTAAGGGTTGCAGGTTTTAACAGGTAGGACTGCTGGTATGGGAGGTTAATAGCTATAGGATTTAATGGTTAGCTCCTGTGGCATGATCTTAGGCTCTAGGGTTAAGAGTTTCACAAGTGATGTCTGTTGGTCTGGAGGTGAAGTCTGTTGGTCTGGATGGTTTAGAGCTGTAGGATTTAGAGACTAGGTCCTGAGGTATGATCTGGGACTCTAGGGTTAAGGGCTGCAGGGTTTCTTAGGTAAAGTCTGTTGGTCTGAAGCTTGAAAGCTGTGGGATTTAGAGGTTAGGTCTTGAGGTATGATCTGGGGCTCTAGGGTTAAGGGTTGCAGGTTTTAACAGGTAGGTTTGCTGGTATGGGAGGCTAATACCTATAGGATTTAATGTGGCATGAGCTCTAGGGTTAAGGGTTGTAGGGTTCATAGCTAAATGTTGTTGGTCTAGAGGATAAAGACCGTAGGGTCTTTTATCTATGTTTTATAGGCTGAGGTATGGTCTTATCATTTTGAAGTTCAGTTTGCTAGTCCAGCGATTAAAGGCAATTAATCTCGAGGCAAGTCCTACATTTATGCTTTACTATGTCATCCTATTATAAACTAACCTAGCTGTGTTTTGTTAGCGGCTTCCTTTGTTGCATCTGTTAACCTAATTGTTCTCTTTCCTTAAGTTCCTCTATTCTACCTCTTTAACCTAACCTAATATATCCCATGGTTTTAACTTCTTGATCATTGTTGAACCTAGTTGATTCTGGTATTAACATTCGTTCTCTTTTCTTAAGCTGCCCTGTTTTCACCTCCTTAACCTATCCTAAGCATGTTTCTTTTCTCATGCTAACTACTTGTATGTATGATGCAAAGTTTTTAGGCATATCGATCTTATAGCTATCTTTGTCACTGCAAGAGGTATATATGCTGATTACAGATCTTTATACAGTAAATTTAACCCATTGTGTATCTGCTTCTCTTTTCCTAAAAATTGAGCTTCTTTTGTTGCTAAGGTTTCTTGTTTTTCGTACCTTCTCTATGCTTTCAGGAACTCTATTCCACTTTGTTATGTTTTGAGGTCTTATGCTTATATCTTAGGCTTTATGATTGTCTTTTGATCTGAACGGCTATGTATATTGGTTATGTTCCTCATCTCTTTTGCTCACATGGTTAGATCTTGAGCCATGATCTTAGGGTCTGTGGTTTAAAGCATGTAGGTCTCATAGCTTAAGCTCACAGGTTTGAAGGTTAAAGGCTGTAGGTTTAGTGGTTAGGTCGTATGGATTCAAGGTTAGATCTCTCGGTCTAGAGTTTAAGGCTGTAGGATCTGGAGGTTACGCATGGTCTGAGGGCTCTAGGGTTGAGTTGTAAACTTCATAGCTAAAGGTTGCAGGTCATGAGGTTAAAAGCTGTAGGATCCGGAGGTTAGGTATTGATGTACGATCTCGGAGCTCTAGGATTAAGAGCTATAGGTTTCATAGCTACAAGTTTGCCAGCTAGAGATATCTTCGTTACTGTTAGTGGTATATTTGCAATGGTCTATGCGCATAGTTTTTCATACGTTTTTCATGCAGATTGATGTCTTCATACTCTTGTGCCTTTTTTTTAAGCTTTTACTCCCTCTGCATCGTCCTGTAATAAGTCGTAACGCTAAACCAATGTTCTAATGCTATTTTCAAGCTTTTTTTCAGATGTTATGAGGTTTATGCGCGTTTCAAGGATTTTTTAGACCTAGTTCAGTTACTTGAATCATTTTATAACTAATTAAAAGGTTTTTTCAAGGATATTTCAGATTAAGAGTGAGCTAATGTTTCAATTTACCTATTTTTAACACTAACTAAAGTGCGTTCAGTTAGCTTATGTGGTGAGGGAGACGTCCCTCGTCTTTTTCTCTGGACTTGGGACCAGCGTCAGAATTTGTTTTCTGAACGGTAGACTTAACGCCCTCCTCTGCTCTTATTATTCAGCTCTTTTTGTGCTTAGATGTCAGCTACGTTCCAGTGTTTGTTGTTTCTCGGAATGAAAATTGTTTTTTTTTCTGCTCTAGGGTTCCTTCTTTCATTCGCCGTTCAAAATATGGTAATGTCCATGGGCATATGTGGATACTCCATCATCTGCAATTACTCTCTTGTCATCACGTGGAGATAGGGATATTTTGTTCACTTCCACTGACGCAACATTATGTTGATGGGACATATTTAGGTTCATTGGTGTTCTTATGATTTCTCTGCTTTTAAGACAGTCCACATAGCTCTCAAAGGTGATGTACTGTTTAATGGCACTATGTTTTATGCCTTTTATCTTCTTGATTATGCCTCCATCGATGTCGAGTGCATACATCTTCGGTCTCAGTCCAACAAAACGACGAATGATTTTTCCATTGGCTTCATCTTTAAATTTTCCCAACACTTTCTTGTTTTTTGTAGAATGGCATATATGGCCGCTAGGATAATCAGCAGTATCCAGATGTTCCAGAAAACGTAACTTATCCTGGTATATATCTCCGGTAGTCACACGATGGATGAAAGAGTCAGTATCCATGTACATGAGCTTCAGATTTTCAAGCCCGTAATACGGCATTAGCACATCATAATGATACCAATACATCAAGGTCTTCGAGATATCCAGCACACACATCCCAATGTATATAGGCTTGTTGAAGACTATCTCCCGTGACGCCATGTGTACTGCAGCCAGATTAGGTCCATATATAGTTCTATCAATAAATGTAGGCTTAGCAACCAGTTTTTCCAATGTCTTCCAATCGGTGACAAGTCGTATATTCAGTCGGTTTCTGATGTTTTCCATAGTTTTACCAAACATGGCATTGTTAAAAAGTTTGTAAAGATCCTTCTCGAAATCATTTCTCGATCCTTGTCGTAGCCGGTTATTGAATTCCACATAAGGCTTTAACCAACATGACTGTTGAAATTGTAGCACCCGATGGATTTTAGTCAGTTGTAACCCATGACTAAGGGCCTGCTTCAAGGTCATGTAATGCACCACATACCTAGTTCGTGATCCAAGGTGAGGAATTAGTTTCCTTGTAGAAGAACCCGGGGGCTTGATACACTCAGGTAGGAACGGTAAATCATTGTGCAGGTCATGGAGCTCTGTAAGATATTGAAGGTCCACTTCTAAAATGTATCCGAGAGGGTCATCTTCTCGTAGTATATCTAGGTTGATATCTTCAGGAGAAACCCACTTAAAACCCCCGTAAGCAAGGGCCTTCCCCATCGCCCACACATATTGGTTATTTGCGTCCTCGTACGTAATATATTGAGAGGGCTTACTTGAGTCATACCCCTTCATGTAGTGATTGTTCGCTTCTGCATACCGATGAGAAACTTGGCATAATCCTCCTCTTATACCTGCTTCAACCATGAGTAGCTGGTCATAATCCTGTAGTAATTCCAGTTCAATTCCTGTGTACAACAGCATTGCATCCCACGTAAGTCCGGGTGATGTATAATAATGTGCAGGATCAACTTTATGGGTTTTCAGGGTCTGCTCTCTGAATGTTTCAAACACATCTGCTAGTAGAAGGACATCCGAAGTTAAGTAGAGGTCACTGTAGTCGCCTAGTGTTCTGATGTTGAAGTGACTCCATACGGTTTTTGCATGCTGATACTCTGCATCACTAATTTCTTCTTTGTTTAACTTACTGTAGAATGCTTCTCTCGGAGGAAGTTCTGTTTCACTCAAAACATCCCATGATGTAACGTAATCATAGGGAAACACACCTTTACGCATCATCAATTCGATCTTCTCTGCTCCAAAGTACTTCTGGGTTTCAGGATATGATGTTAGATTTTTTGCTAGTTTATCCAAGCTGGTACTAAGAAAGCGATAGGTATCCACAAAGCGGAGTTTAATGTCACCAACATACTTGTAAAATGATATATAACTTTCCTCTGAGCTAGGAATAACTTCTACTCTCTCGCTAGTACATCCTAACTCCTTAACAATGAAATGGGAGTCATATCCACTCAGGTTATGCACGAAGACAGGAATATAATTAGGTGTTTTACAGGCTAGATTACACTTATTATGTAGACTTCCTCGGTATTCACCGGTTATATGGTCATGATCTCGTACCTTCCAGTTCTCTCCGGTAAATTCTTTACCACATAAGTAACATTCTGTAGAGCATTCGAAAGATTTTTGTTGCTCACATGTTAGTGTTAATGGAGCATCAGTTTTGTATATACTATTAATCTTCTTTGCAAGAGAAGTTAAATACTCCATAAACTTCGCAGCTGCATCATAACCGCGATATACGCAGGGTTCAGTAGGAAGATCGGTCTGTAGGCCTTCCATCGAGGCCGACGGTTTGACATATACACAGAAACTCATAGGGATATGATTCTGATATGGAACTGTATAAGACGTTTCGGGATTAGAAGAACAGCTGTGATAAGCGGTAAGAATGCTTTCAAAGTCGGCATAGAGGACATAAGGCAATTTCAGCATCCTTTCAATGTTCTTGAAACTAACGATGGATTTCTCCGCTGTCGGCATAACAATCCTGGCAACTCCGTGCTGATTACATATTTTTCTATGTTCATTCAACTTCTCAGCTCCACCTCCCCCATGCTGATCATCAAAGTGCGTAAAAAAGCGCTTACAGATGTAGATCTTTCCGTGACATCTAGTTTTTTGCTGATGAATAAGTTTCTCAAAATGCTTTATATAGACGTAATGCTGGCGTCCAGCAGCGTCGCTTAATAGAAGCAGGTCGCGATGCTCAGTCAGTTCTTCATTGACAACTTTCATAGGAAACACTTGATTATTTTCATCCAAACCGAAAACATTTATGGATATGTTATTTTTTCGTTCAAATTTCGGGATATCACTCCAGCTCATAGGCAATGAGACGCAGTTAAAGTCATATCTTTCTTGAAGATCCTTATACTTGCTAACACGTTGAGGATCCTTGTGAATGAACTTGGCAAGTACGGCGTACATAAAACATTTCTCATCATCATAGTTCTGCGGATTTATACAGGCTCCTTTAGCTCCAACAATAGCCGGTAGAGGGATGTAACTGCTCCCTTTTAGACCATTATTCTTGTTGATCCTAACACGCACACCATCAACAGCTAATAAAGCCCAGCTGCTTCCTTTAATTTGACTTTCCTCCATTTCAGTACAACTTTTCTTAAATTTACTTTCCAATATGGCGTCCAAGTCACTTTCTAAAAATATTGCTTGATTTGGTGTTTTAAAGGCTTTATCAGTAGTATCACCAACGGCATTCACAAATTTACATTTAGCCATGAGGTTAATTTTCACACTTTTATGCATCCTCAGTTGCTTCTGAACGGCTTGAATTATCCGCTGTTTTGGTTCCTGGAGATATGTATTCAGGTCTTGGCATGTAGAGCACTTGATGAAATATGATTTCAGTCGATCCTGGAAAGCTGTTTCATATTCTACGACATCGTCTTCATCAGGAACCATTAACAGCAATTTATGTTTGGTAGCCTCGATCTTGAGTTTCTTAGCAGCAGTTATTCTCTCGCATCGTTCTTGATGAGTATCTCTGCGATTCTCAGTATCATAAACATTACCACAATGTTTACATTCGTAAAACCGGCCACATACCAGCTCATGTCTCTTTTTATTGTAGCTTTTCAGGAAACTCTTTGCACATATGCTACACCTATTTTCAGGTATAGTGTCCAACAGACCTCCATCGCTATAGTTTTTTGTTGTGTGCAGGCTAATTCTCGCGGAATATCTTGCCAAGTAAGTGTCTTGATACACTTTTCACTTCTCTTCTTCACCTTGATAAGTTATCAGCGCTACTGATGATGAATTTCAATGTAGAAGCTGATCCGCTATGCTATAAACAAACTAGCGTAATTACAATCTAAGATCGATCAAGCTCTCTTTATACACTTAGCACAGACCTAATAGAAAACTTCATCATCCCCTCCTCCAACGGGATTCGAAGGTGGCACTCCTATCGGAGAAAACCTAAAGGAAAACTTCATCACACCACAACCACCTTTGTAGTTCGAAGGGGGCGCTACTATCGGGGAAAGCCTATCAGAAAACACTATTAACGTGCTACCACCGGGGTTCGAAGATGGTTCTACTATCGGAGGAAACCTAAAAGAAAACTATTATCTTGCTACCACAGGGATTCGAAGATGGTTCTACTATCGGAGAAAACCTTAAAGAAAACTCTATTCATTTTTGCAGTTTACGGTTATTCTTTATCTAGTATACAAATCACACGAGAGAAAAAATTAGACAAATTAAAATTAAAAAAGGCAATAAATAACTAGATTTGAAGATAAAATTTAGGCAATTCAAACGAGTATAAACATGACTAAGCTACGCGTTTTAGTTTTAAAGTTACATTAGGAGCTCCCATCGCCACTCTTAGGCATCTCTCCATCTTCAATCATACCTTCTTGGAACCTTTTGAGACATCTCTTAACATAACAGTTCGATTTTTCTCAAGTTCATCTATTACACCGTTTAACTGATCCATGGGGCACCCTTAGAATCCTTCACTTCATCCTCAAACACGCCTTCTTGAACCCTTTTGATATATTTTAACCTATTTATGTTCGTTGCTACGGGCATCCGTTCTCTTTTCTTAAGTTAAATTATTACGGCCATCTTGTTATGTCTGAGTCTCATGCTTATATATTAAACTTTGTGATTAAGTATTTTGATTTGAAAGTCTATGTAAATCGGTTAAGGTAAACATCTCTTCTCAACATGAGACAAGTCATGATGTATGATCTTATGGGGTGAGCTTGTCAACACGCCTAAAAGCATTTATATTCAAAGGTATTTAAATTATCCCACCGAGATTTGAACCCTGATCCTAAGGCGTAAATTACCATTTCAACAACAATTCAGACCTAAAGTATATATGTATACGCTATTTCATTGCGCTAACGTTATTAGTTCAAGAGTTATTTAAGATTCAAGTTATTGCGAGAGAAGCGGTTATCGAACCACGGGTCTGTAGGATACGGAATCAAATCATTCACAGCATATGTTGAATGAAAAAAACCTGCGCTTTCCCCTGCTGTTCTATGTGCAATAGATCAGAAATAGAACACAATTACATAATTCAATGGACGATGGGAACTGAACCAGGGACCCTTGAGCTACACGTTGTCAGCATATGATTAACTATGAGAAGCATAACCACATAAAGGTTATTTCACTTCTCTAGACCCAGTGGTTACAGAGATATTTAAATTAAACGATTCAGGACTCGAACTAAGGACTACAGGTATACAGTATATACCCTGCGGACCTAGCTAACCATATGTAAGTAATAAAGTTTATCCGAACTCTCTATCATAATTAGTTTCGGAGTTATTCCAATATAAGCAGTACTCTTCTGCACGAGATTCGATTAGGGGACCATTGATAAAACTACAAGTCAGACAGTCAGTAAGGGCATGGACACCCCTTAGCAGGCGGTAGAAAGGCAGCATACAACGTCTTTCTCCCCTACTCATGTTTCCCACGGTTCAGGCAAACTCTTGTGCAGCTGTCTAGTGACAAGGGTTTGACAAGGGTTTGACAGGTGATTAATCAAGGAGTAGTCTGTTTATGTACGTTCCATTCCAGATGTTCAGTCTCAACCCTCCCCCACATGCCTCAGACACCTGTCTAGACATGTCTCCCAACCCCTCTTCCCCCTCCCCCTCGCTGTATCTAGAACGTACATAAGAAGACTACTCCTTGATTAATCACCTGTCAAACCCTTGTCAAACCCTTGTCACTAGACAGCTGCCAAGAGTTTGCCTGAACCGTGGGAAACATGAGTAGGGGAGAAAGACGTTGTATGCTGCCTTTCTACCGCCTGCTAAGGGGTGTCCATGCCCTTACTGACTGTCTGACTTGTAGTTTTATCAATGGTCTCCTAATCGAATCTCGTGCAGAAGAGTACTGCTTATATTGGAATAACTCCGAAACTAATTATGATAGAGAGTTCGGATAAACTTTATTACTTACATATGGTTAGCTAGGTCCGCAGGGTATATACTGTATACCTGTAGTCCTTAGTTCGAGTCCTGAATCGTTTAATTTAAATATCTCTGTAACCACTGGGTCTAGAGAAGTGAAATAACCTTTATATGGTTATGCTTCTCATAGTTAATCATATGCTGACAACGTGTAGCTCAAGGGTCCCTGGTTCAGCTCCCATCGTCCATTGAATTATGTAATTGTGTTCTATTTCTGATCTATTGCACATAGAACAGCAGGGGAAAGCGCAGGTTTTTTTCATTCAACATATGCTGTGAATGATTTGATTCCGTATCCTACAGACCCGTGGTTCGATAACCGCTTCTCTCGCAATAACTTGAATCTTAAATAACTCTTGAACTAATAACGTTAGCGCAATGAAATAGCGTATGCATATATACTTTAGGTCTGAATTGTTGTTGAAACGGTAATTTACGCCTTAGGATCAGGGTTCAAATCTCGGTGGGATAATTTAAATACCTTTGAATATAAATGCTTTTAGGCGTGTTGACAAGCTCACCCCATAAGATCATACATCATGACTTGTCTCATGTTGAGAAGAGATGTTTACCTTAACCGATTTACATAGACTTTCAAATCAAAATACTTAATCACAAAGATATTTGATGGATAGAGTCAACATGAAAAATTCAATGCCATGGCCGGGATTTGAACCACGGATCTCCTGGTTTCCGTCCAGTCGCTCTTAACCTTTGAGCTACCATGGCCAACGTCCGTCCTGACATTAAATTCTCCAGTTGACTCGTATATTTCCCCGGTAGACCACTAGGGGCTCTCGCATCCGAGATACACCGTTTGTGGCGACTTACTATTGTAAGTACTTAAGTCCCAGGCTTCATCATTTAACTCATATTACTTTAGTTAATTGATGGAAATTAATCATTTCTCCACACTAGCCATATATAGGCAAAGATATTTGATGGATAGAGTCAACATGAAAAATTCAATGCCATGGCCGGGATTTGAACCACGGATCTCCTGGTTTCCGTCCAGTCGCTCTTAACCTTTGAGCTACCATGGCCAACGTCCGTCCTGACATTAAATTCTCCAGTTGACTCGTATATTTCCCCGGTAGACCACTAGGGGCTCTCGCATCCGAGATACACCGTTTGTGGCGACTTACTATTGTAAGTACTTAAGTCCCAGGCTTCATCATTTAACTCATATTACTTTAGTTAATTGATGGAAATTAATCATTTCTCCACACTAGCCATATATAGGCAAAGATATTTGATGGATAGAGTCAACATGAAAAATTCAATGCCATGGCCGGGATTTGAACCACGGATCTCCTGGTTTCCGTCCAGGGCCATGGCATTGAATTTTTCATGTTGACTCTATCCATCAAATATCTTTGCCTATATATGGCTAGTGTGGAGAAATGATTAATTTCCATCAATTAACTAAAGTAATATGAGTTAAATGATGAAGCCTGGGACTTAAGTACTTACAATAGTAAGTCGCCACAAACGGTGTATCTCGGATGCGAGAGCCCCTAGTGGTCTACCGGGGAAATATACGAGTCAACTGGAGAATTTAATGTCAGGACGGACGTTGGCCATGGTAGCTCAAAGGTTAAGAGCGACTGGACGGAAACCAGGAGATCCGTGGTTCAAATCCCGGCCATGGCATTGAATTTTTCATGTTGACTCTATCCATCAAATATCTTTGCCTATATATGGCTAGTGTGGAGAAATGATTAATTTCCATCAATTAACTAAAGTAATATGAGTTAAATGATGAAGCCTGGGACTTAAGTACTTACAATAGTAAGTCGCCACAAACGGTGTATCTCGGATGCGAGAGCCCCTAGTGGTCTACCGGGGAAATATACGAGTCAACTGGAGAATTTAATGTCAGGACGGACGTTGGCCATGGTAGCTCAAAGGTTAAGAGCGACTGGACGGAAACCAGGAGATCCGTGGTTCAAATCCCGGCCATGGCATTGAATTTTTCATGTTGACTCTATCCATCAAATATCTTTGCCTATATATGGCTAGTGTGGAGAAATGATTAATTTCCATCAATTAACTAAAGTAATATGAGTTAAATGATGAAGCCTGGGACTTAAGTACTTACAATAGTAAGTCGCCACAAACGGTGTATCTCGGATGCGAGAGCCCCTAGTGGTCTACCGGGGAAATATACGAGTCAACTGGAGAATTTAATGTCAGGACGGACGTTGGCCATGGTAGCTCAAAGGTTAAGAGCGACTGGACGGAAACCAGGAGATCCGTGGTTCAAATCCCGGCCATGGCATTGAATTTTTCATGTTGACTCTATCCATCAAATATCTTTGCCTATATATGGCTAGTGTGGAGAAATGATTAATTTCCATCAATTAACTAAAGTAATATGAGTTAAATGATGAAGCCTGGGACTTAAGTACTTACAATAGTAAGTCGCCACAAACGGTGTATCTCGGATGCGAGAGCCCCTAGTGGTCTACCGGGGAAATATACGAGTCAACTGGAGAATTTAATGTCAGGACGGACGTTGGCCATGGTAGCTCAAAGGTTAAGAGCGACTGGACGGAAACCAGGAGATCCGTGGTTCAAATCCCGGCCATGGCATTGAATTTTTCATGTTGACTCTATCCATCAAATATCTTTGCCTATATATGGCTAGTGTGGAGAAATGATTAATTTCCATCAATTAACTAAAGTAATATGAGTTAAATGATGAAGCCTGGGACTTAAGTACTTACAATAGTAAGTCGCCACAAACGGTGTATCTCGGATGCGAGAGCCCCTAGTGGTCTACCGGGGAAATATACGAGTCAACTGGAGAATTTAATGTCAGGACGGACGTTGGCCATGGTAGCTCAAAGGTTAAGAGCGACTGGACGGAAACCAGGAGATCCGTGGTTCAAATCCCGGCCATGGCATTGAATTTTTCATGTTGACTCTATCCATCAAATATCTTTGCCTATATATGGCTAGTGTGGAGAAATGATTAATTTCCATCAATTAACTAAAGTACTTAATCACAAAGTTTAATATAAAAGCATGAGACTCAGACATAACAAGATGGCCGTAATAATTTAACTTAAGAAAAGAGAACGGATGCCCGTAGCAACAAACATAAATAGGTTAAAATATATCAAAAGGGTTCAAGAAGGTGTGTTTGAGGATGAAGTGAAGGATTCTAAGGGTGCCCCGTGGATCAGTTAAACGGTGTAATAGATGAACTTGAGAAAAATAGAACTGTTATGTTAAGATATGTGTGAAAAGAAATAGAACACGTGGTTGAAGATGACGGAGAGGTGTCTACGGGTGGCAATGGGAGCTCCTAATGTAACCTTAAAACTAAAAGGCGGAGCTTAGTCGTGTTTATACTCGTTTGAATTGTCTAAATTTTATCTTCAAATCTAACTATTTATTTCCTTTTTCAATTTTAATTTGTCTAATTTCTCTCATGTGAATTGTATAGTAGTTAAAGAATAATCGAAAACTGGAAAATTAATAGAGTTTTCTTTTAGGTTTTCTCCAATAGTAGAAGCATCTTCGAACCCCTGTGGTAGCAAGATAATAGTTTTCTTTTAGGTTTTCTCCGATAGGAGCGCCACCTTCGAACTACAAAGGGGGTGGTGGTGGTGGTGGTGTGATGAAGTTTTCCTTTAGGTTTTCTCCGATAGGAGTGCCACCTTCGAATCCCGTTGGTGGAGGGAATGATGGAGTTTTCTATTAGGTCTGTGCTAAGTGTATAAAGAGAGCTTGATCGATCTTAGATTGTAATTACGCTAGTGTGTTTATAGCATAGCGGATCAGCTTCTACATTGAAATTCATCATCAGTAGCGCTGATAACTTATCAAGGTGAAGAAGAGAAGTGAAAAGTGTATCAAGACACTTACTTGGCAGCATATTCCCCGAGAATTAGCCTGCACACAACAAAAAACTATAGCGATGGAGGCTCTGTGGACACTATACCTGAAAATAGGTGTAGCATATGTGCAAAGAGTTTCCTGAAAAGCTACAATAAAAAGAGACATGAGCTGGTATGTGGCCGGTTTTACGAATGTAAACATTGTGGTAATGTTTATGATACTGAGAATCGCAGAGATACTCATCAAGAACGATGCGAGAGAATAACTGCTGCTAAGAAACTCAAGATCGAGGCTACCAAACATAAATTGCTGTTAATGGTTCCTGATGAAGACGATGTCGTAGAATATGAAACAGCATTCCAGGATCGACTGAAATCATATTTCATCCAGTGCTCTACATGCCAAGACCTGAATACATATCTCCAGGAATCAAAACAGCGGATAATTCAAGCCGTTCAGAAGCAACTGAGGATGCATAAAAGTGTGAAAATTAACCTCATGGCTGAATGTAAATTTGTGAATGCCGTTGGTGATACTACTGATAAAGCCTTTAAAACACCAAATCAAGCAATATTTTTAGAAAGTGACTTGGACGCCATATTGGAAAGTAAATTTAAGAAAAGTTGTACTGAAATGGAGGAAAGTCAACTTAAAGGAAGCAGCTGGGCTTTATTAGCTGTTGATGGTGTGCGTGTTAGGATCAACAAGAATAATGGTCTAAAAGGGAGCAGTTACATCCCTCTACCGGCTATTGTTGGAGCTAAAGGAGCCTGTATAAATCCGCAGAACTATGATGATGAGAAATGTTTTATGTACGCCGTACTTGCCAAGTTCAATCACAAGGATCCTCAACGTGTTAGCAAGTATAAGGATCTTCAAGAAAGATATGACTTTAACTGCGTCTCATTGCCTATGAGCTGGAGTGATATCCCGAAATTTGAACGAAAAAATAACATATCCATAAATGTTTCCGGTTTGGATGAAAAGAATCAAGTGTTTCCTGTGAAAGTTGTCAATGAAGAACTGACTGAGCATCGCGACCTGCTTCTATTAAGCGACGCTGCTGGACGCCAGCATTACGTCTATATAAAGCATTTTGAGAAACTTATTCATCAGCAAAAAACTAGAGGTCACGGAAAGATCTACATCTGTAAGCGCTGTTTTACGCACTTTGATGATCAGCATGGGGGAGGTGGAGCTGAGAAGTTGAATGAACATAGAAAAATATGTAATCAGCACGGAGTTGCCAGGATTGTTATGCCGACAGCGGAGAAATCCATCGTTAGTTTCAAGAACATTGAAAGGATGCTGAAATTGCCTTATGTCCTCTATGCCGACTTTGAAAGCATTCTTACCCCTTATCACAGCTTTTCTTCTAATCCCGAAACGTCTTATACAGTTCCATATCAGAATCATATCCCTATGAGTTTCTGTGTATATGTCAAACCGTCGGCCTCGATGGAAGGCCTACAGACCGATCTTCCTACTGAACCCTGCGTATATCGCGGTTATGATGCAGCTGCGAAGTTTATGGAGTGTTTAACTTCTCTTGCAAAGAAGATTAATAGTATATACAAAACTGATGCTCCATTAACACTAACATGTGAGCAACAAAAATCTTTCGAATGCTCTACAGAATGTTACTTATGTGGTAAAGAATTTACCGGAGAGAACTGGAAGGTACGAGATCATGACCATATAACCGGTGAATACCGAGGAAGTCTACATAATAAGTGTAATCTAGCCTGTAAAACACCTAATTATATTCCTGTCTTCATGCATAACCTGAGTGGATATGACTCCCATTTCATTGTTAAGGAGTTAGGATGTACTAGCGAGAGAGTAGAAGTTATTCCTAGCTCAGAGGAAAGTTATATATCATTTTACAAGTATGTTGGTGACATTAAACTCCGCTTTGTGGATACCTATCGCTTTCTTAGTACCAGCTTGGATAAACTAGCAAAAAATCTAACATCATATCCTGAAACCCAGAAGTACTTTGGAGCAGAGAAGATCGAATTGATGATGCGTAAAGGTGTGTTTCCCTATGATTACGTTACATCATGGGATGTTTTGAGTGAAACAGAACTTCCTCCGAGAGAAGCATTCTACAGTAAGTTAAACAAAGAAGAAATTAGTGATGCAGAGTATCAGCATGCAAAAACCGTATGGAGTCACTTCAACATCAGAACACTAGGTGACTACAGTGACCTCTACTTAACTTCGGATGTCCTTCTACTAGCAGATGTGTTTGAAACATTCAGAGAGCAGACCCTGAAAACCCATAAAGTTGATCCTGCACATTATTATACATCACCCGGACTTACGTGGGATGCAATGCTGTTGTACACAGGAATTGAACTGGAATTACTACAGGATTATGACCAGCCACTCATGGTTGAAGCAGGTATAAGAGGAGGATTATGCCAAGTTTCTCATCGGTATGCAGAAGCGAACAATCACTACATGAAGGGGTATGACTCAAGTAAGCCCTCTCAATATATTACGTACGAGGACGCAAATAACCAATATGCGTGGGCGATAGGGAAGGCCCTTGCTTACGGGGGTTTTAAGTGGGTTTCTCCTGAAGATATCAACCTAGATATACTACGAGAAGATGACCCTCTCGGATACATTTTAGAAGTGGACCTTCAATATCCTACAGAACTCCATGACCTGCACAATGATTTACCGTTCCTACCTGAGTGTATCAAGCCCCCGGGTTCTTCTACAAGGAAACTAATTCCTCACCTTGGATCACGAACTAGGTATGTGGTGCATTACATGACCTTGAAGCAGGCCCTTAGTCATGGGTTACAACTGACTAAAATCCATCGGGTGCTACAATTTCAACAGTCATGTTGGTTAAAGCCTTATGTGGAATTCAATAACCGGCTACGACAAGGATCGAGAAATGATTTCGAGAAGGATCTTTACAAACTTTTTAACAATGCCATGTTTGGTAAAACTATGGAAAACATCAGAAACCGACTGAATATACGACTTGTCACCGATTGGAAGACATTGGAAAAACTGGTTGCTAAGCCTACATTTATTGATAGAACTATATATGGACCTAATCTGGCTGCAGTACACATGGCGTCACGGGAGATAGTCTTCAACAAGCCTATATACATTGGGATGTGTGTGCTGGATATCTCGAAGACCTTGATGTATTGGTATCATTATGATGTGCTAATGCCGTATTACGGGCTTGAAAATCTGAAGCTCATGTACATGGATACTGACTCTTTCATCCATCGTGTGACTACCGGAGATATATACCAGGATAAGTTACGTTTTCTGGAACATCTGGATACTGCTGATTATCCTAGCGGCCATATATGCCATTCTACAAAAAACAAGAAAGTGTTGGGAAAATTTAAAGATGAAGCCAATGGAAAAATCATTCGTCGTTTTGTTGGACTGAGACCGAAGATGTATGCACTCGACATCGATGGAGGCATAATCAAGAAGATAAAAGGCATAAAACATTGTACCGTTAAACAGTACATAACCTTTGAGAGCTATGTGGACTGTCTTAAAAGCAGAGAAATCATAAGAACGCCAATGAACCTAATTATGTTCCGTCAACATAATGTTACGTCAGTGGAAGTGAACAAAATATCCCTATCTGCACATGATGACAAGAGAGTAATTGCAGATGATGGAGTATCCACATATGCCCATGGACATTACCATATTTTGAACGGCGAAAGAAAGAAGGAACCCTAGAGCACAAAACAAAAAATAATTTTCATTCCGAGAAATAAACACTAGAACGTAGCATTAAAACATCTAAGCATGAAAACAGCTGAATAATAAGAGCAGAGGAGGGCGTTAAGTCTACCGTTCAGAAAACAAATTCTGACGCTGGTCCCAACTCCAGAGAAAAAGACGAGGGACGTCTACCTCACCGCATAAGCTAACTGAACACACTTTAGTTAATGTTAAAATAGGTAAATTTAAAAAGTAACTACTATCTCGTAATCTGAAATATCCTTGAAAAAACCTTTTAATTAGTTATAAAATGATTCAAGTAACTGAACTAGGTCTAAAAAATCCTTGAAACGCGCATAAACCTCATAACATCTGAAAAAAAGCTTGAAAATAGCATTAGAACATTGGTTTAGCGTTACGACTTATTACAGGACGATGCAGAGGGAGTAAAAGCTTAAAAAAAAGGCACAAGAGTATGATGACATCAATCTGCATGAAAAACGTATGAAAAACTATGCGCATAGACCATTGCAAATATACCACTAACAGTAACGAAGATATCTCTAGCTGGCAAACTTGTAGCTATGAAACCTATAGCTCTTAATCCTAGAGCTCCGAGATCGTACCTCAATACCTAACCTCCGGATCCTACAGCTTTTAACCTCATGACCTGCAACCTTTAGCTATGAAGTTTACAACTCAACCCTACAGCCCTCAGACCATGCGTAACCTCCAGATCCTACAGCCTTAAACTCTAGACCGAGAGACCTAACCTTGAATCCATACGACCTAACCACTAAACCTACAGCCTTTAACCTTCAGACCTGTGAGCTTAAGCTATGAGACCTACATGCTTTAAACCACAGACCCTAAGATCATGGCTCAAGATCTAACCATGTGAGCAAAAGAGATGAGGAACATAACCAATATACATAGCCGTTCAGATCAAAAGACATAATCATAAAGCCTAAGATATAAGCATAAGACCTCAAAACATAACAAAGTGGAATAGAGTTCCTGAAAGCATAGAGAAGGTACGAAAAACAAGAAACCTTAGCAACAAAAGAAGCTCAATTTTTAGGAAAAGAGAAGCAGATACACAATGGGTTAAATTTACTGTATAAAGATCTGTAATCAGCATATATACCTCTTGCAGTGACAAAGATAGCTATAAGATCGATATGCCTAAAAACTTTGCATCATACATACAAGTAGTTAGCATGAGAAAAGAAACATGCTTAGGATAGGTTAAGGAGGTGAAAACAGGGCAGCTTAAGAAAAGAGAACGAATGTTAATACCAGAATCAACTAGGTTCAACAATGATCAAGAAGTTAAAACCATGGGATATATTAGGTTAGGTTAAAGAGGTAGAATAGAGGAACTTAAGGAAAGAGAACAATTAGGTTAACAGATGCAATAAAGGAAGCCGCTAACAAAACACAGCTAGGTTAGTTTATAATAGGATGACATAGTAAAGCATAAATGAAGGACTTGCCTCGAGATTAATTGCCTTTAATCGCTGGACTAGCAAACTGAACTTCAAAATGATAAGACCATACCTCAGCCTATAAAACATAGATAAAAGACCCTACGGTCTTTATCCTCTAGACCAACAACATTTAGCTATGAACCCTACAACCCTTAACCCTAGAGCTCATGCCACATTAAATCCTATAGGTATTAACCTCCCATACCAGCAAACCTACCTGTTAAAACCTGCAACCCTTAACCCTAGAGCCCCAGATCATACCTCAAGACCTAACCTCTAAATCCCACAGCTTTTAAGCTTCAGACCAACAGACTTTACCTAAGAAACCCTGCAGCCCTTAACCCTAGAGTCCCAGATCATACCTCAGGACCTAGTCCCTAATTCCTACAGCTCTAAACCATCCAGACCAACAGACTTCACCTCCAGACCAACAGACATCACCTGTGAAACTCTTAACCCTAGAGCCTAAGATCATGCCACAGGAGCTAACCATTAAATCCTATAGCTATTAACCTCCCATACCAGCAGTCCTACCTGTTAAAACCTGCAACCCTTAACCCTAGAGCCCCAGATCATATCTCAAGACAAGCTCTGGTCATACCTCAGGACACAGCATTATAAGTTACAGCAAATTAAGAGGATTGACTGCCTACCTAAACACTGTCTAAATCCACTAAACATACAGATTGCGCATGGCCGCCATCTTGCTCATTTGGGTCTGCGCTGGAACACTCTCTAATACCCTACTCCCAGTCTTGTGTTCCTTGTCAATTTCTTCGTAAATAAGTCGTTCAGTGTCAGTCAGCTTAAAAATATCATTTCTGTTTGCTACATAATTTGAGCCCACATTAACTCAATTGCATTGCTCTAGCAGTAGTAAGGGGCGAAAGGTGGATCGTGTCTCATTGATCCAGCTGATACACTTTTTCATGGAAGAGTAACTGAATAATGCTGCTTTGAACTCCCTAGAGTAAATATAGATTAGGAACCATTCATAAACAAAGATATGTGACCACACCCGTCCTGCCAGTCCAGCAAGAAATGTATCGTTTCCTTTCACCGAATTTAACAAACACCTTGGCTTATTCAAAGTACATATTTCTTTCACCACATCATGTCAAATGTTTACGCTTCAGTTCTGAGTAATTTCAAATATACGTTCACGCATACATGCCAACCAATAATGATATCCATTACAGTGCTTACGTCGCAATGCGTTGTTATAATATAATGGTATCTAATTTATTTGTTTTAGGAAAACTATTTGAGCTAAAAATATGGGGTTTTTAGGTTAAGTTAAATACATTACTCTCTCCTTCCTCATGGATCACTTTTTACAAAATCTGAATTTTTGTCTTAGCGCGAATAGTATTTATTAGAGACTGATTAGTTTGCCGCTCGTCACACACCACTTATGGGGAATGCTGTACAACACCGCAGGACTCCGATTGGTTGCTCACCTAGTAGCGCTCAAGGACAAACACCTTCCCATTTGAAACAAATAATAGAGAAGTGTTTGAAAATAAAACGATTAGTGCTGGTGTATGGTCCCCTCACTCCCCCGATCTAACAGTGTGTAATTTTTACACACCTGAAAGACTACCGAAAGAGATGGCTCAGGCGGTTTGGTCTTCGGCCAGCATTCGGGAGCCCCGGGTCCAGTCACCGTGGCCGACCTACCTAGCCTATGGATTTTTTCGGGGGTTTCTCGGGTCGCCAGGCGAATGCTTGGTAAGTTAGTTACATCCTCGAATTTCCTATCCTCTCATTTCATCTCCATTATCATTTAACATCCTCAATCATCTGGTGGTTTCTTTAAGGGTAGAAGTGTCGGTGGGTGTTTCGGCAGTGCATGGCGGGATGATATGCTCTGAGTGAACCAATTCCTCCTCCGGTAGGACGTTGCATGTCTCCAAACCGGCTGCTGGGACTACTTCCGAACCACAGTAGGGTTGTCCGTTGTCCTAGTCTACTGGTGGAGGTTTCCATCTAAGTAAAATGTAAGAACCCTGCCTTCTGCACTGTCATGGCTGCTTGGAACGGCCGCCCTCTGTCTCCTTTCGTCTCATCCTTCCTCCCAAGGATGCCCCACTTGGGGGCATAGGTACAATAGTTCAAGACTGCTTGCAGTGCCGAATCCCCTCCGAGGTAATCCTAATCCGGGAGTGGGTGACATTTGCAGCATCTTCTGTAAGGTAAGAATGTTATACATGCTTTATGCGTGGAGTTTATGCAGGAGTAAAGCCGGCTGTGGCACACCCAATCGCCCACAGGCGAAATGTCGTGCATCCGTTAGGTTTTAAAGGAAGAGCCCTGCATATTTTCATTGAAGTTAATACTCCAAATGAAATGAGGAAGGTTACACCCATACTTTCAAAATATAAGCCCCTATGAACTTCGTCATGTTGATTGTTCAATGTGGCTCTTCATAATTCAGAAACTCCATACGTTAAATGCTCCCCATATCATGTTCACATGCGAAAAAAAAAAAACTCGCAAAAGAGTCATCAAATATTTAGGTGGCAACGGGGGTTACATAGAGATCACTCAATAAAGTAATTTAAAGTAATCATCTGGGCATTTATTGGTATACTTATTTGTTTGATACTCTATTCTACTATCGCATACTTCAGTTAAAGCAATCTATAACAGCTCAACAATTCATTTTAGAAAAGAAAAAGGCTTTTATAAAAGCTGTCTATTTCATTGTTGGGAATTTAATACACATACATATAAAATCACAGTTCCGTTTAAAATTCTGGGGTTCGTGGTAAAAAAACAAAAACATATTAAAAAAATAAAAAAGAATATATGAAAATAATAACATTATTACAATTAGCTATTAACAATTACACATGACAAATTATTAGCATATGCAAATGTAAATAAATAAAGCAAAACAAAAAAAAACCGTCCTCCCTCAACCCCAAAAATAAAGTCAAGGCTGAAACAGCCATAGGGCAAAGTAAGCCAGGGTGAAATAAACCCATGGGCGAAATAAGTCCTTAAACCCCATTATCAGTAGTGCCCTTGTCTTTCATAAGATGTTCTGTGCAACTACTTTTCATGTCACAATTTGGAAGGACACTTACTCCAACAAGATTGGAATTGCCTGGACCCGTAGCTCACTAGGTAAAGCGCCTGCCTGCCTTGCGAGGGGTCCCGGGTTCGACTCTCGGCTGGGGGTGGGGATTTTTCTCCGACTAAGATGATTCCCCATCTTCCCCAGAGTCTGGAAGTATGAATGAGAGTGCGAATGTGTGCGTAATCTAATGATTAAAACCCAACGAAGGCGAGTTATAACCTTCGATATGTTCCAAAGGAGAACGACCGCCGATATGACTATTGGAGTTAAAGACAGGGTATAAATGGAACAAATAAAAAGAAGATGGAAATTCTTGGCGTTTGTTCTTATTTCTATTAATTTAATCTGCATTACTGTTTGTGGGTCAACCTGTGCACACACAAACACACGCACATGGAAGCCATTACAAAGTAAGTAATCAAGTTTGGTGCTTTGTAGTGTAAATATGCTCACATTTATTTCAAAACATTTTTGAGTGACCTCTTTGAATTCTCTGCATTTATTATCACTGCCACTTACCCCGACAATCAGCACTCTGGCTTGGATGGAACATTTCTACATATTAGGCAGTGAAAGCATTATGACCTTTACTCCTTTAACCTTCCAACTAGTTAAATAATATATTTAAGCTATGATATTGCATTGCCTGAATACTGAGAGAGAATGGTGTGAATGTGGAATACTGAGGAGTAATGTATGCAATATTTTGTAGGTATGTAATATATTTATATATAAACAGTGAGAGCAAAGGCTTAGCTAGGAGCATAGAAGCTAAAGAAACAACACACAAAGTATTAAGAAAATTACAATAAAGGGGCAAAGGGGAACGGACGGAAAGGAACTCCTCTTGCACTTCGACCTCCACGCAGGAGGTCACAGGGTCGCAGACAGCCAAGCCGGAGAGACATGCTGAGAGTTCTTGAAATGTGCACCAGGACACCGGGTATGACGTTAACAAGCATCGACCCTCATACGTGAGGACATCTAAAATGCGTAAACATCCGTGCAACCTATCCGGCACGGCCATACACCACAAGCCTGAAAGGTGATAATCAAATGGAATGAAGAGTAATGATAGAAGAGAAATTGCGGTATGAAGGTATAATGGAACAAATAACATACTTCAAGTATTTAAGATGCGATATTACCTATAAAGAAGATAAAGATATAAAAAGCAAAATATATAAATTCCGGCTCTATGTGGAACTATTAAAAACTTTAGGTCGGAAAACAAGAAAAGGTTATAAACTTGGCTGTGCCTTATTTGGGTACTCAAATCAAAGGATAGCAGTAAAATACAAGCAGCGTAAGTGCTATTTCTGTGGAATGTAAAAGGATGCACAAGAGCAGATAGAATACGAAATGGGCAAATAAGAGAAGAATTAAACATATACAAATTAGGAGATAAAATTAAAGTAAACAACAAGAAATGGACAGAACGCATGAGGATGAGTGAAGAAAGGATACCTAGGGGAAAATTTCAATGTAACCCAAGATAAACATGAGATGTTGGCCGACCTCGCAGAAGGAACGGGCTTCATTGCCTAAACCGTGTAGAAGAATAAGTAGAAGACGAAAAAGAAGAGGGAGAGTGAAGGAGTATGAGAAGATGGAGTAGGAGAAGGGGGAGGATGAGGAGGAGGATGAGGAGCAGAAGAAGGAGGAAGAGGAGATGATGATGGTGGTGGAGAAGAAGTAGCTGATTATGATGATGATGATGGTGATGATGGTGATGAAAATATCCTGCAAAATTCAGAAAGTAAAAGTAATGTAAGTTGTTCAAAACATAAATTCCTTAGTCGCAAACGATGCTGTTAGATTTACTATCATAAAAGTATGTTAGATGACGTGTTCCATGGTGCGAGCATTCGAAGCCTAAAACTCGCATCGTCTGGTGAGACGTGCATTTCAAACCAGGTTCCTTGGAGCAAGAATTGAAAATGAACACCACGTGCAAGAAGAATATTTAATATAATGACTATTCGGGTTTTCTGTGAAACTATAAAGATCTGTGTAGTTTGTTCTCTAATCTGGTGTGGTTTCTTTACGCAGGAGATCAACATTCTCACTTCAGAAACACTTCTCTGCGTTGTGAAATGAGATGAGGGGAACACCTCACACGTTACGAGCTACCACCCCTCATAGGAAAGAGAAAACGAAAGGGAAACCACAAGCCGGTAGAGAATGGAGCCAGCGAAACCGCAGAGACGCATAAAAGTTCCTAACAATTGAAGAGATCTTCTGTATCACCGAGGCTTCTCAGCACCACCCAGGGAGAGGTCGATTTGGAAACCCTAATAGCCTCAGCAGGAACTTCAAGGAGGCCTGGCCATGCATCTGTGCCATATGCACGCATCCACCTGAACTACCGCACTAATAGTCAAACCTGAAGCTTGACAAGTGAATTAAATGAGAAAGGGAAGGGAAAGGATCAGCTCCATCATTCACCTAGTGACAAAGAAAAACCATGGAAAATACCAGTTAGGGTGGTCGGTGAAGGGGATCGAATCTGCATATTCCCGAATGAGTCGCAACGTTATGTAACGATAATGCACGACTAACGCTATCCTAGCGCCCACCACTAGCATTAATGACACGTTCTACCCGATTAAGGGTGGACAGACCATTAACTAAGAACTAAAAGTACTATAAGTTACACATGACTACCTCCTCCATCATTGAGGATGCAACCACTACGTTAGGACGGCGTTTCTTATTGGCCTCGGTTAGGTCATACGGCCAACCTGTACACACTCTCCATGGATCCACAGGTGCTTATAGCGGTACTGCTGGAATTCCTCTCCTGACTACTCTCCGGTGGAGGTTTTTTTAGTGGGTAGTACCTTCGGGTGAAGCTCACACTCCCGGCTGCACCATCCCAGTACAGTCGGGGTTAGTCCATAAATGTATGTTTCCTCCACTTGAAAAAAAAAAAAAAAAGAGTAACGTTACCGCGGCGTCGCCTTACTCGGTCGTCGTTATCTTTGTCGTTTGTTGTTGTACTGTTGCGAATAGGCGTAAATAGGGCAACTAATAGATACCTAAATGTGCATAAATTGGACTAGTTTATGTTTTGGCATAGTTATCGGTAATACTATAAAGTGCATATAGGGCTTAAAGTGGAGGCTCAAATAAACATTGTGGTTTGTATCATTCCGCCGGAAAACACGTGTTATATACTCTGCGTCAGCTGTTTACGTCTAAGTTATTGCAACCGTGATGTATTTTACTGCAACAGTGTAGGGTTATAAATGCACTCGGCTCATATTTACTAAATGAACCAAATCAATTTGCTAATTAAAGAAATAGTTAAAAGAAAATTATACAATATAGCTTAAGTAAAAGCTTACTGAGGCAAGTGCTTTATCTGTTAGGAGACTCGTTGCTTAAAGAAGCTATGCACTTAAGAGCGAATAGCACTTACAACAAAATTATCCATTTGCCTTAAAACACTAAATAGCCTTTCCCTTTTCCATTTTTTAAAATGCAGAAGCCCAGAAACACCAGTTATTTCAAACGACAGTTCAGCTAAGTCTTTTAGAACCAGGGTGTTATAACGTTGAAAGGAAAAGTTAAGCAGGTTTAATAAAGGCTTTTCACCCTTTTTAGAGGCTTTCCGCTCTTAAGCTTCCGTGCACTACCCAAAGCACCTCACCATATTTACTTCACACGTGAACACGCGATATTAATTGGACAAGTGAAAGAGCAACGCTTCACTACTATAAACAACGCAATCTGGGAAGTACCAAGTACCACGTGACAATAAATGGAAGCAAAATGTTTAAGCTTATGTTTAAATGTTTTGGAAGTTGAATTACGCTATTTACTCACTCCGTTCATTACTTGAGTGTATCAAACAAGCAATAATAAACGCAATGAAGTAACGAACTATTTCCACTCGCGCTTCTCTGTTTTGCTCGCTCTAACAGTTGTGCTACGGTGTAATGTTGACATCCCTACACACAGGCTGCAACGTGGCTGAGTAGTTAGACCGCTTGGCTCTCACAAAGACGGCCAGGGTTCGATCTCAGGCGACCGCAAGGTGAGATTTGTAGTAGCCAACATGGCGCTGGGGCGGGTTTTCTCCGAGTCCTCCGGTTTCTCCCCACCGATTGCTCCATCATCATATTTCCTATCACCTCATCTCTAGTACTTTCACTTCTGGCGTTGGGCTGATCCTTCATCCCGTAATCTCTCTGCTCAGGAAACCTCTGATTCTTAACCCGTTGCCTACGGGACTCGAGATTGCGCGGTTCGGAAGGTCCTATGTTCCACTTAAGGAATTACAGGAATTCATTCATTCATTCATTCATTCACTCTTTTAAGGCGGAACAGAGACTCAAGTATATTTTGCACCTGAGATCCACTGAGCAGTTGCTGCCTTGGTAGCGTAGATGAGAGCCTGTCTGCCTCACGCGCAAGAGGTCATACGTTCGAACCTCGTCAGGGTGAGTTACCTGGATAAGATTTCTATCCGGGATTTTACATTATCCTGAAAGACGCGGACTCATTTGAGCATCATTTTACCCATGTCATTCGTCGTCCGATAGGACTTAATGCTGGAGGACAGAAATTAAAAAAAAAAAAAAGAGCAGTCTTTGAGAGATAAACATTTTTCAGCTGTATTCTGAGTTGCTTTGTGGGGTGCATTCTTACTCTACTACTTCCAGTTGTCTATCCACTGCGCTACTCGCCAGTGCTTATGTGGTACTTACGCTCATGTTTTGACGATAATTCCAGTTAAAATAACAGGAAAATAATTTTTAAAAAGAAAATACACTGTGAATTAATGTTACAATGTTTGGGACATTCCAAGTCGGAAGTTCTAGAAGCACCCGGGTTGTATGCCGAGTGTTGCATTTATAGAGAAAACACAGAAAGAAAGTGAACCATTTATGTTTAAAAATGTACAAGTGTTGCATTAGTTCTCATAAAAGAGCATGACAAAGCCACACTCCATTTTCTTTTCATGAACGATTTTTTCCCGAATGTTGTGCTTTGTTGCTCAAATTAAATTTTCCATGGTATGCTAATATTCATAATAATGTTAATGCTCAAACTGCTCATGGATAAAGGGTTAAACTGTTTTTAATTAAGGAGTTAAGAAAAACTTTCCGAAATCAAATTTGATTTTTTCTGTACAATGTTAAATTTATTAGTTTAATTATTAGAAAGATAACTTGTTATAGCATAGACAGCCCCATTACTCAATCATGTAAAGAACAGCGGGTACAATACCACTACTAAGCACCTCCTGCTTGAACCTATTTGCGGAATCGGAATTAAGACAGCAAGCACGCTGGTCACGTTTGCAAATTAAGGTCGTGATCACTTAATGCCCGAAACAAGTCATTTCATGAATTTCTCGCTCCCAGTCACTGCAGCAAACAGGTCAATCCAGCCTTCATATAGCATGACAGCAAACCTTTATAAAGTAAGAGGTAGGTGCACATCACATGGCATCACTAATGAAAGATGCAAACTCAACAGCACAAAGTATTCAAAAGCATTGATGCTGTAAAAGGTGTAGGAGGGGAACACCTCATTCTTTGGGACCTCCACACAAATCTGTTGTGGCTAACACACTCAGGAGGGAGGGATAAAGTGACAGAACCGCAGGAGCCCAAAGGATTGCAGGCAGAAAGGCCACAGTCCCTAAATGGTACTGAGAGTTCTTCACCACGGCGGCAGGATCCACTACTCAGCCACCGCTCCGTTGTCGACAAGCATCATTCTGGTACTTAAGGACAGCAATCATACAATGCCACCCGCGCCAGAAACATCATCCTCCCCATCTGTCCGGCACTGGTATACACCACGAACCTGAAAGATGATAAGAAAATATCAATGGTAAGGAAGTGATGGAAAGGAAGTCGTGGTATAAAAGTAAGTACACCGATATTCAGCTAAGTGACCTCATGAACATGGTCGCATCCTTCTTTGACTGGAGTGGAGTTCGTTTCTACCCCGCTTTCATCCAGTGGAAATCGATTCGTACCTAACTTTAGCTAGTCAGAAATATCAGAATGTCTTCCCCTCATGGAGTAAATCACGTGATAGTAGCTAGTTTCGCTTTACTGCTGTGAGCACCTATGTTTCGATGTCAGTCAAGTTATAAACTGGACTATACTTAACTTTATCTTACGTTATAACTAGCAATCAAGACACACTACGTAACCTTTTTCTTTAATTGTCTAAGTGAACCATGTTGATGATGAGCGACAAAGTTAATGGGTTTCGAGTTGGGGATGACAAGTTGTACCGCCAAGCTGATGCACCATTACTCAACACAGAGTGATAAATGGTGCCGACAAGGCGATGCCAGCTCTACCCAACTAATTTCATCTGCTTATTAAGCATTAGCTGCTTGCTGACGCAATATGCTGCCAAAAACAATTATCTCGGATATTCCCGGTTTCGCACGCTGACCTGCCGATATGTTTTAATGGCTAATTAAAGCAACATGCGCTATTGCTGGCCACAATAGATCATCTTAACAACATATGTATGTACATTTACTGTATATCAACGTGCTCCAAAGGAGCTGAGAATATGGTGCCAGAAAAGCCGTTAGCTGTAGTTGTGCTTATTATTTTGCATCAATACGCCTCTTTTATGCTATTTCTATTCAGTGTGCACTCCTCTGAAATATAGTAACTCTATATTATACATTCTATCTAACTGAAACTTGAACCAGTTGTTACATGCATCAGCAAAACATTTCAACTCATTAATAGTTTCTGCTTTTAAAAATGCTCCATGGCGGTGCTTTTATATCGTTTGATTAAATTTGTACTCTTAAACTTAAATGAATCGATTCTCTATCACATAAGACAATACTAAACTTTAATTATAATAAAAGAAAATATATCTTCCTTTATACTAAAATTGACTAAGACTTTGGATTCCCTAGATATTAATGATACTTCTCTGAAAATTAAACCCTTCCACTTTTAAGCGAGGTTATCTTTCCTTTCAATGATTTTCTTAGCAACTGAAACTCATTTGCGCCCTGTGAGATGCCATCAATATGCCAGTTGCTGAGAATAAGGATAGAAGCTTGCAGAAAACAAGAGTAAAGATTTGATATGACCGTCAATCGAAGTTGCATGACTGAGACCTAACACTCCGCGTTCAGAAAACTATGTCCCCATCCCCAAAGTTTGAATGCCATAGTGCTCTTTTACTACACAGAACTAAATTTCGGATTTTATCATCTCTTTACTGAAATTGATCATGTATTAATAACGGAGGAGAATTTTAGCACGGTGATTAAGCTATGCTTAATGTACTAAGTTAACTTCCGGGAGAAAGAAACGAAACAAGAGAGTACGAAGCGTGGGCGGATCAGATGGCAGCAGGCGCAGCGCAGTGGAGTTCCTAACGTTTCGAGATTGAATATTTCGAGCCAACCTTTGAAATATTCCCCTTCCTTCAAGAACAGGTTTGGATAATGGCACAATGCCGGGGAAGAAACAATGCGTAGTTTAATAAGATTGACCTAAGAATTTTTCATTGAAACAATTATTAGTGATGTGATTTAAAACTTGAGGGAAATGCAGTTAGTATACGCCGGTATAGCTCAACTACTTAAGGACCTAGTGAATTAATTCGACCAGAAAACCATTAGCTTAACTTGACATTCAGTTATGTCCATGTATCGCAGAAAAAGAAACAGAAAAAAGAACTAGAAAATGTTTGAAAACACGGATGAAAGTTGTAACGGGATTTTATTTTCGATCTTCTTCTTCCAATAAGAATCACGCCAACTTCTTTGTAATATCCAAGTCAAGTTTTAATCTAATAAGAGTCATGAGATCTTTCTAAGGTGTGGACGCGGATTTTTGGTGAGAATAAAATTTAGATGAGTCCAATTTTGTTATATATTATTTAATTATATAATATAAACTACGATTCACTCTTTTATATTATAAATATTGAATAACACTTTTCGAATCTTATTAATTTTCAATTTTGTTATATATTATTTAATTATATAATATAAACTACGATTCACTCTTTTATATTATAAATATTGAATAACACTTTTCGAATCTTATTAATTTTTCTTTACAATTATAATGATCGTAACATCTTAAGTCAACTTCCTCGTTCTCCAGCAAGACACAAGATTCTAACTTTTTTAGATTATTCATTTTCTTGTCCCCATAGTGATTCCCACTTTATTTTGTGATTGGCCGATTCACTGACACGTCATCACACCACGTGATACCACTACTACTTCGGCCAATCACACAACTACATACATTTTTATATATTTATTATTCCTTCGAACATTACTAAAAAATACTGTTACAAATGCCCTTCTTCGAAATATATGGAAAATAACCAAATAAAGGAATTAACAATTAACAATCTGTTTCCATATATTTCGAAGAACAGCCCCAATTAACAATTTTGTTTACACCAATATTACACAACATCAATACAACATACATAAAATATAATAATATACATACATTAGATGAAATATAATAAATGAACATTAATTAAAATACAACAATATATTGACATTTAACTATAATATACATGTTTTATTATTTAACTATTTTAACAATAAGTACTCCGTTGATTACAAATCTCTTGTATCCACACTTGCTTCTAGAAATGCTTGTCTTATAGCTATGGGTAAAGGTCGGCTTTTATGTGTATAGGGAGCAGTATCATTCACTTTAAATGTGTGTGTGTATTTGTTACACAGTCCAGGTTTTGAACTAAAGGCTTTTCTATTCTTTAATATACACAATTTCAACTGTTCTTTTCTCGCTTGGTCTAAATTGTATGTGTTTTCTAACTTTACTTGTAATATTCTCTGGAATTCTATTTCTTCCTCCACTTGGCTTCCGCCGTTCTTATCTTGTATTGTATATAATTGGCAACAATGCTTTTCAAGGTCAGTTACATTATTTTGCAATCCATCAATAATTAAATTCTTCCCACAATTTTCATTTTCATCGTATTCAATACTACCATTTTCTTGCAAAAGTATATCTTCCACAGAAAACCTTTCATTATTTATATTATCCCTGTTCCCTTCTTTTCTTTCATCTTCTTCCAATAATTTTATTACTAATAAATCATTTTCTGTCTTAACCTTCATTTCATGCATTTCGAAATTCAATACACTTTGCCATTCATATAATAAATCATTACCCACAATTACATCTCTTGCCAAATGTGGAATTACCAACGCAATGAAATTGAAATTCCATTCACCTATTCGCCCCTTAATTAATACTTGATATTTAATCCTATCCTTTTTCTTCCCAATTGCAGTACTGCAGTAAACGTTACACACATTTAAATATTCCACTTTATAGTTAGCTAACAGATTTTTAAACAATTCCTCACTTATCACAGTAGAACTGGCTCCAGTATCAATCAAGGCTGTACATTCTTTATCCCATAGGTAAATAATTATCTGAGGTGGGTTAACTAATTCCTTATTTTTCTGCAAGAGAGTGAGCTTATTTCCGTTATCTTCAACTTTCAATTCGCCCTGTGTCATCCTCACCGAACCACTTTCCAGAGCACAAAATGATTTGGTTTTTAGTTTTCCATCTCCCTCTGATTATTACTTTCATTGTTGGTTAGGTTGGTGCTATCGTTTATACTCACATCATTCTCTGTGCTTTGTGTATTTTCAACTCTTTCATTTTGATTACTTCTTTCAAATCTCACACCCCTAAAATCTCTTTGATTTGCACTAAATAAACTAGTACCTCTACCCCTATTAAAATTACTTATTCGCTGATTATTTCCTCGATAAAATCTTACATGGTTTATGTGATCATTTCTTCCAATTCTCGTCGACTGATTGTTATGATAATTCCTTTGCACATTATTTTGAACTCCCTTTCCTGTTCCGGGAATTACAGATTCATAAGTTCGTCTAGGATCATAACCTCTTCCTTCAAATCTTTGATTTCTCACGGGTGCCCCGCCCCAATTTAAACTCGTCCTATTATTCCTATTATTTGTAGGTTGTGATTCCTGTCGATTTCTTCCTCGCTCAATATGGACGTTATTATAGTTACCATCACAGGATGTAGTATCATTAATGAGGTTATGTGCTTCAAATTCGGATAATAATTCAATCATATCAGAGAAATCAATAGGCTTAGCCACAATTAAATGATTTCTGATATGTGGTGGATAATGACGTATTAGCATGTTGACAATTTCTGTCTCAGAAATTTCGGGATTGATCAACTTACTTTTGTTTGCTAATTTTAAGAAATATTCAGTCATAGAAATCCCTTTTTTAAACTCAAACCTACCCGTTGCTAACTCAACTTTTATTCTTCTTTGTCTCTCAGGTCCCCAAAATCTATTTATAAACAGATTTCTGAAAGTACTGTATGTTTCATGTGAAGCCAAAGTTAACCTTAACCACTCAAGAGCATTTTTCTTCAAACAGCGTTTTACTATTACCATCCGAAATTCATTGGGAATTCTCTTAATACGGAAATATTCTTCCAATTCCCTAAGAAATACTTTTGGATTATCACCTGATTCCTCATCAAAACTTGGTGGACTAATATCATTTAGTGAATAATGTACACATTCATTTTGACCTAGACTGTGGAGTTGTGTGTGTGAGGACATGTTCTGTGTGTTTCTGTGATAATTAATATCATTATCTGGACTCACAAAATCACTACATTCACTTACTACATCACTAGACTTCTGATGATTGCTTAATTCACCTGGTAAGTCACAATCGTTTATATTTGTAATTCTAGACATTTCTTTCCCGTTATTTACTTTTCTAGCCTGTAATGCAATTACAACTTGTGTCAATTTTCCTAAGTTATCCTTTTCTTTTTCAAAATGTTCTTTTACCTCTTTAATTTGCAAAATTACTTCTTCTTTTGCTTTACTTATCTCATCAATTTGTAACTTTATTTCCTCTTGGTGTATCTTACTTTCATCATGTTGTAATTGCATTTCAGAACAAATTACATTGATTCTTTGTTCTACTTTATCTCCTAATTCTTCTCTTTGTTTTTGTGTTATTTCTGCCTGTTGTATCCTAAATGTTTCTAACTCTTTGTTTAATTCCATTCTTATTTCTTGTTTCACAATGTCCTGACCTAACCTAGTTTCCTGAATTATCTCTCTCAACTCATTGACTTCCTTTCTATTCTCATCCTTATTAATCTCTATGATCTGCATAAGCCTTTCCATATTATCCCTACACTCTTTTCTCCCTTCTCTAATCTCCTGTGAAATTTCAGATTTTAATTCCTGTTTTAACTTCTGTAATAAATTAATTTCTAAGTTACTCACATTTTGTGCTAGTTCCTGTCTTACTCCTACATCTAAATCATCCATTTTCTTAGTTAAATCATTTACATTTTGTTCTATTTTAGAATCTAAATTACTCATTTCTGATTTTACATCTTTCATTCTAGAATCTAAATTACTCATTTCTGATTTTAAATCATTTGCATTTTGTTCTATTTTAGAATCTAAATTACTCATTTCTGATTTTAAATCATTTGCATTTTGTTCTATTTTAGAATCTAAATTACTCATTTCTGATTTTAAATCATTTGCATTTTGTTCTATTTTAGAATCTAAATTACTCATTTCTGATTTTAAATCATTTGCATTTTGTTCTATTTTAGAATCTAAATTACTTAACATTCTCGTTATTCTTTCCAACATTGACTCATTATCTATGCTTAATCCTGCATTCTCCCTATTCATTCCTACACTATCAGTAACTTCTCCTTCCACTGTTATTTCTTTTCTACTCGCCATCTTTTTAACTATTTTCTGATTTCTTAACAACATAAATCTACTACTACTACTATTTTTTTTTCACTCACTTAAACCAGTTCTCGTTTTCTTCTTTCTTCTCTCTTCTTTCTTCTTTCCTTTTAAATTCCCACGGAGCTGCACGATGCTTTAATCTCTTCTTCTTTATCCTATTCGAGCCCCACACGTTGCTGCGCCATTTGTAACGGGAATGTTTTCGTTCTCCATTATGGCGGTCGGTATAATACTTTCTTTCACTCCAAAATCATGATTTTCCATCGCTCTTTCTATGCTAGTCGCCATGTTTCTCCCATAAGACAGCACTAACGGCGCAGTTACTCGAATATAGTTAATTTAATCAATTTTTTTTTCTATCAAAAGTAATACTGGCTAGCGCCAAATGATAGATTCACAGATTAAGACAAAATGATATATAATTTTCTTGGAGATTTTATAATCATCGTAACATCTTAAGTCAACTTCCTCGTTCTCCAGCAAGACACAAGATTCTAACTTTTTTAGATTATTCATTTTCTTGTCCCCATAGTGATTCCCACTTTATTTTGTGATTGGCCGATTCACTGACACGTCATCACACCACGTGATACCACTACTACTTCGGCCAATCACACAACTACATACATTTTTATATATTTATTATTCCTTCGAACATTACTAAAAAATACTGTTACAAAGTAGAAGGAAGATGGTTCAAGTATAGCGACACTTGTTATATTTTGCTCATTTATTTTGCCATTTTTACTGAAATGAGGTTTCTTATACTTTTTTAGAACATACACAAGTGGCTTTGGTATACCTGATTTGCAACAGTGTGCCTTGTTGTGTGGAACATTAATACAAAAGCCTCTAAAATGTAATTTCTTTAATTCTCCATAACTACGAAGTGTTAGATGTTCTATGTATTATGAGGTCTACAAAAATTCAAATACTGTGAATCTCGTACAACATGAGATACATAGTAACCGCATTGTGGTTTGAAACAACTGGCCTCTTCTGTGTATGGTGGTTAACGCTAACGTTAATTATATTTCATGAACCGATATCGGTAATCATTCTGTAGAGTGGCGGTATGTAAGGCTAGGCGCCTGGGAGATTCTTGACCGCAAAATTTCCTTCCTGATAAGCATGGGTTAATGTTTGAAAGTAAGAAAGAACGTTATTTCTACAGAGTAATTTTAATTTAGGTCAGATGAAATTCAATGTAATAGATTTGTATAACTTATGAAGTATGATATTTTATTTCTATTTGTTACTTTTTAGGAGGTCTGTTGTATGGGATTGACACAGTACTGCGTCGATTTGCACTTCTGTCATTTTCCTGGAGGACGTTTATGCCGCAGCCTTGAAACGGATTTCGGATGAAAATAATTAACCAATGAGTTTTTTCAAATGAGAGGAGTTCTGGCCTGCAGTGATTGAGATGCGTTTGCGTGCTCAGCGTCGCTACTTCGTTAACTTTTCATAATTGCCTCTCTCTCGCACACTACCCTATAGCATGCAAGTCCCCTTGGCGCTAGACTAAAGGGACCAGAACTGAATTTTGCAAACTTTTATAATAATGGAGTAGTTAAAATCAAAACTGGAACAAGGATATTCGCATATTGTGTATATGTTTAAATGTTATAATTATGCTTCATGAATTACCAGTGTTTATAATCCAATGGAACTGCCTGTGGTTTATCCGTATAGCTGTCAATGTTACTTAGGTCAAGAGGCATATTCATAGTTGTCACTGTTTTTATCCTCTGTGTCAAAAAATTTCGTCACGTGACATTTCTTTACAAAAGTCGTTTTCTTTTAGTTTTTCTGTAAGTCTCACACAATTTTTCCTGTATTGTGTCTTTTTTGTCAGTTTTTTTCTCACGTAAATATGTCGTTCAGCGTCAGTCAGTTTAAAAGCGTTGCTTAGTTTGCATGTCCCCGTTTTATTTGAGCCCACATTATCTCGAGTGGATTGTATTAGTAGTACTAAGGGGACAGGCAGATTACCTCTTGTCCCATTTCAGTAACAAGTTGATCCATTTTATACACCATTCACTGGTTTTTAAACGGAAGAACAGCGGAATATCATGATTTGAACTGTCAGGGTAAATACATGCCGATTACGACGCAATCATAAACATGTGACGACTCACGTTCTGCAGATACAGAATTCTACATGCTAACCGGAAGTGAACTGTTTGCTCTCTCAGGAATTTAACAAATACCTTGGCTTGTTCAAAATAGTTGTTTTAGCACATCATTTCAATACTTTACATTTCAGTTCTGAGTAATTACACATATATGTACACACATGCATGCCAGTTAATAATAATGAGTTTGCTGTGCACTTCGCAATGTGTCGATATAATATATTGGTACTATATTTATTTGTATTATCTAAACCATATGAGCAAAAATATGAGGTTTTCACTGCTATATTGCTCCCAACTAATAATAATGATTTTTCTGTGCACTTCGCAATGTGTCGATATAATATATTGGTACTATATTTATTTGTATTATCTAAACCATATGAGCAAAAATATGAGGTTTTCACTGCTATATTGCTCCCAACTAATAATAATGATTTTGCTGTGCACTTCGCAATGTGTCGATATAATATATTGGTACTATATTTATTTGTATTATCTAAACCATATGAGCAAAAATATGAGGTTTTCACTGCTATATTGCTCCCAACTAATAATAATGATTTTGCTGTGCACTTCGCAATGTGTCGATGTAATATATTGGTACTATATTTATTTGTATTATCTAAACCATATGAGCAAAAATATGAGGTTTTCACTGCTATATTGCTCCCAACTAATAATAATGATTTTGCTGTGCACTTCGCAATGTGTCGATATAATATATTGGTACTATATTTATTTGTATTATCTAAACCATATGAGCAAAAATATGAGGTTTTCACTACTATATTGCTCCCAACTAATAACAATGATTTTTCTGTGCACTTCGCAATGTGTCGATATAATATATTGGTACTATATTTATTTGTAATATCTAAACCATATGAGCAAAAATATGAGGTTTTCACTGCTATATTGCTCCCAACTAATAACAATGATTTTTCTGTTGAGGCGGTAATCGGTGGATATAAAGGATCCTACACCGAAAGACCGATTTTGCTCCGGACTAGCGATCAGTATGGGAGAGCGACTCCGTTTCAGGGTCCAGCGGTCAAATAAAAATACACTTCGCTTCCTTGATTTTCCCACCAGTTTATTTATATAACATTTAGAATACAAACTTTGCTCCCAAACAACTTGCTCGTTACAACGTTACCTTCCCCGAAAACGATCTACGATGAAGTGTCGCCTCTTTTCTCCGTTCTCAGCGTCTTTTCCTACCGCAGACTATCTAGCACGCCCCTTTCCTATTTCCGTGACTATTCCGCCCGTATCACGTGATGCATAACCATTTTTATTGGAGGTTCGTTTTCCTATTTCTTTACTCTTACTAGGCTCTCACCCATCTGTCCCTCCTTTTTGACCTTCGGGGTCATGTGAAGAAATATTCAGACTTCTTCTCACATTCCTTAGGGGAGTGTTTCTTCCTCGCCCCTTGACACATTCCTTAAGTTAATGGATTTTTTCCCCCAACTGCGGTTTCCGACCCGAACTGCGGTTTCTGTCTCAAAATGCCCTTCGGAGGAATATTGCAATTTTCTTTTATTTACTTATTTATTTCTTTTTTAATTGGGAAAATTGTAAATTCCTTCGAAAGTCCCACTAAACAGTAATCAACAAAAATGATGTGAATTGGATTACTCCTAAGTTACTTCCTATCGGCCTTCGCTCCATCAACGCGCGAACGAGCAAGGAGTTTTTTTTTTTTGAGCTGTTACATATACACTGAACAAGAGACAAAATATATACATACATAGATATACACATATCCTTAAATACATTGTTACCTAGCAATACCCTGAAATACATTGTTACATATATGAGCCCTTAAATATTTCTGTTTATTTGTATTTAACATTTCTTGTGCAAGTCTACACTTTCTTTTGGCATACAGAACAATTGATTTGCCTTCACTTTTTTTTATTGACATATTGGTTGGTGCATATTTGTCTTTTGAGCTCTGTACTTTCATTGCAATATTGTGGGTAATTAACACTCCGTACACTATCACACGCATCTCACTTGTGCATATCTAGCACAGATTTCTTTCTTCGTGCACTATCACACTCTTGTTATTTTGAATCACAAACATATAACTCGGATATCAGGAAATATAATTGTTTTTTTTTTGTTACAATTGTGTCTTTATTCTTTTTGTGTAGACAAGGGTAGCATTTGGTTTAAGCTCGGGTTCTTACTTCCCAAAAATTTCGCTCTATCTCTATACTTCAATCCTATTTGCGTCAAACAGTTAGCTTTACAATAATTTTTTTTTCCTTACAGTTAATGAGGTCAGTGACTTCGGGATGCGTCAAATTATGGCTTGTCGTTGGCAATGGCCAATTCTCTAAAGGGTCTCAATAAAGATAAATTATACCTGCCTAATTTTTTATTTGTCTTAACATCTTCTAACTCAAAAGAACGGTCACCGAATTGAGCAATGATCACAGCTGGTCCTTCCCAGAGTACATGCAGTCTATGTGACGTCTTTGTCAGTAGGGAGGACTTGTTATGCGTTCTTATCAGCACCTTTTCTCCTAACTGCGGTGTCCATTTCTTCCTATATCGTTTCTTCTTTTTATTTCTGTTTTCTGCGCGTTTTCTCAAGCGCTCAAAGGCTTCTAAGATCTGTTGACTTTCGCTTTGCTCCTCGGTGCGAATGGCGCTCGGTAGCCCTGGGATTATGTCTTCAGACGGTTCCTTCAAAAGTAGTGTTACTGGAGCTATTCCCGTGTTTGGATTAATGGTGTTATTCATGACACGTTCTATCAGGGGTAGTTGGGGAACCCACGAGGTATGTTTCTTTTTGTAGGTGAGGATGCGTAGAAAGATGGACAAGTCCCGTATGGTCCTTTCACATGGATTACTTTGTGGATGGTACGCGGTTGAATTGTAAATTTTTATGCCTGCAGTTCTAATTTTATCCATAAATAATTTACCCTTATGTATGGACGCATTATCTGCCAAAATAGCGTCCATTTTGCCGTATTTGGGTATAAAGTCTTCTATGATCTTTGCTGCACAGGCTGCGCTTGTTAATTTCTTCATTGGGTATAATTTCACAAATTTTGTGAATATGTCCACCATTTCGAAAATATATTTCATCCCTGCTGTTCCCATAGGTAATGGTCCATGTGAGTCGATTGTTACCAATGCTAGTGGCTTGTCGCGGAGTATGGAAATTGGTGGTGTGTAGTATTTCACGTTAAGTGGTTTTGCTTTCTGGCAGATGATACATGCAGATATGCGTTGACGAACTTTATGTTGTAATCGGGGAATGTAAAAATATTGTTCTATTGTCAGGCATGTCTTTTCGGTTCCTCCATGAATGATGGCTGTATGAAACGAGTCAATAATTAAGTTTTCTATGACGCGTGGTGCGTACGTCCGCCATGTTAAGTGGTGTCTACCTTGCAATTTGTACAGGATTCCATCGCGTTTTCCAAATGATCCTTTCGTGTCCTTCTGAATATCTGGAGCTGTTGTGAAAATTTCTGCTTATTTGGGGTCCTCCTGTTTAAGTTGTCGTATGTTTTTTACTTGTTTGATTAACATTTTGTTTAGATGGGTGTCTATTTTTAGGATGTGTACTTCACGTGTGTTGCCTTGGCATTCTGGTATGTCTCCTTTTGTGGTCAGTCTAGACAGCGTGTCTGCGAAGATGTTTTGGTTTCCAGGTATATGTGAGATGGTGACATCATATGACATTATTTCGTGTATGTATCTAGAGATTTTTGAGCTTGTTAATTTGCACTTTTTAATGAATGATAGGCTCACGTGGTCCGAAAATATTATGATTTTGCAATTAAAGATGTAGTCTCTGAATTTTTGAATAGCGAAAAAAATTGCTGCTATTTCCTGTTCCGTTACACATGCTATTTTCTCTGTGTGTGTCAAGTTTCTAGATGCCGTACTTATCACGTACTGTTGTCCTTTCTCATCTCTTTGACATAGTACTGCTCCGAAACCAGAAATTGATGCGTCCGTGTAAATGTAGTAGGGTTTGTCGGTGCGGGGTCGTTCCAATAAAATAGCTTGTCCGAATAATTCTTTTACTCTGTCGAATGCATTTTGGTGTGTGCTCGTCCAGCGCCATCTTACGCTTTTCTTTAACAACTCTCTAAGTGGTGCCACTTCTTTAGCGTAATTAATTAGAAATCGTGCCTCATACTGGAATATACCCAATACTCGGCGTAGCTGCCTTATGTTTCTTGGCGCAGGGATTCCTGCAATTGTTCGGATTCTTTCTTTATCTGGAGAAATACCTTTCTCCGAAATGATGTATCCTAGGAATTTGGTTTCTTGTTGGAAGAATTTGGTTTTTTCTAAGTTCAACGTCAGCCCGTTTGATCTTAATTTTGTAATGACGTAATCCAAATGTTGTATGTGTTCGTCTATCGTATTGTCGTGTAGTAAAAAATCATCGATATATTCGGTCAGGAATTCTTGAGCAGTATCTCCAAATATGGCATACATGGCTCTTAAAAATCCGCTTGCACTTACTGACATGCCAAACGGTAGTCTGGTAAACTCTAACACTCGACCCTGATATAGGAATCCTGTAAATTTTCTTAAGTGTGGTGGTATAGGGATTTGTAGGTATGAGTTTGTCAAGTCGATGGAGGAAAACCATTTTTTTCTTCCGATGCTGGTGAGTATTTGTTCTATGCCAATTGTCCGAAAATTATCTGGTAGAATAAACTGGTTAAGGTGACGGGCGTCTATTGTTATGCGTACTTTCCCATTGCTTTTGCGCACTATGCAGAGGGGATTTATGTAGGGGGTATTTGATTCTTGAATTATCTTTTGTTCTAGCATTTCTTTAATGGCGTCTTCCACTGCTGGTTTTAAATTTAGTGGAATGTTCCTGCATTTATAGTGCCATGGTTTTACTTCTTTAATTTGAAAGTCGTAGCAGAAGGATGTACAAAGGCCTGTTTTATCCGTAAAAGCAGCTCTGTTCTTCCACAGAACAGAAAAAAGAGATTCTTTTTGTCTTTCGTCCAAGGGTGTGAGTCCATTCACTTTCTCCCCTAATTTGGAATGCATTTGTAAATTTGGGTCAAGGAACGGACATGCGGTTTCTAAGGGTGGCTTTCCCTCCAGCTGTTTGGGTCTGTCACTCACACCCACTCTCATGGGGCCATTTATTACTATCGTGACAGGGGAAAAACTTGCTTTTTCGTCCCTGCCGAATAGGTCAGTTGCCTCGCCATTAATCAAGTCAAAACTTTTACAACTCTCATGTGTGCTAACAATTTCCTCAGTCTTTAAAATCGCAAGGTAAATATCTTTGCTTATATTAATGCATTGAACAAAAAATTGTTCCTCCTCCAATTGGTTTTCGGCTTCTGTTAATTGCATGTTGGGAACTGCCTGCTGGGAAAAAGGAATTGGAAACTCTTCGTTGTTGCTTCCTATGTTTAAAATTCTGGCTGCGTAATTAATCTTTGCGTGAAATGCTTGGAAGAAATCGCTTCCTAGAATAACTTGTACAGCCAAATGCGGTATTATCAAAAAAATGATTTCCACATGATTTTGGCCTAAAGTGAATGGAATCATAACTTGTTTTTGTATACGTTGTTTCTGTCTTCCTATGGCCATTAGTACGTACACATTTTTGGTGGGTAACGTTTGTAGGTGTATGCCTTTCGCTTCCAAGTGGTTAAAGAATTTTAGACTACAGACAGATGCTGTCGCTCCAGTGTCTAGCGTTGCCAGGAAAGTTTCATCTGCTATGGTGATCTCTATTTGTGGCGTTTCTGCTATGTCTTGCTGTGTTGTATCTGAGTTCATCTTTCCAGCATTGTTTCCGACTGTCAAGTCTTTATCCTCATCGTGTATCTGTAGTTGCGCCATCGTATTTTTAGTGTTTCCATTCTTCTTAACATACCTCGAGGCAGAAAAAGGAAACGGTCTCCTACCCGAATTTAGTTTTCCGTATTGTGTATCGCACTTGCACCGTTTAGGGATGTGTGGGTGGTTGGGAGAAATGTCTGGTTCGCAAACCATTTTTGTTTGGGCCTTGCACCATTGTAATTTGTCGTTGGGGACCTACTCCTAATTGTTTCCTTGCTTGTTGACTCATGGTTCTCATGAGGTGCTTGTTCTGCTCGCTGGTCCGTCGTGTGTGGTCGATTATCATGGTCATGACCATTATTGGTCCATCGGCGTCCTGCAGGATTTTCCCTGGGTAAGTCATTTTTGTATGGTCTTTGAAAAACATCATACCGTCTCTCTCCGATAATATGGCTGTCATTGGCGTGTCGTCTTGGATATTTTCGTTGTGTGCGCATGAAATTTATGTAATGTGTTCGCTGGGGATGTTGAGGATTTTCTCGGGGTTGTCTTTGGTGATATCGGGAATTGTGTCTTCTGTGGTCATACGCGGGTACCTGGTCTCTGTACCGGTCTCTGGAGTGTGTCTGGTCGTTATGTCTGGCATTTCCAGTGTTGTATGCCCTCGTCCCACTAAAGTTTTGGGCATGTTGCGACGTCCTGTCATCTCGTAGTCCTGGGTTCAGTTCAGTCCTGGGTGGTTCTAGTGCCGTCAAAAGTTCGATGGTCTCGCTAATTGTACTGGGTCGTGCGACAATTAAATGATTTTTTATCTGTTCTGGGTAGTGTCGCGTAACTAAACTAATAAATTCCTGAGGTTCCATGGGAGGGTCCAACATTTTACTTTGTTGCGCTAAGTCTAGAAAGTAATCCACCATGGATCGTCCTCTGTGTGGATATTTTCCTGTATTTATGTTCGTTCGGACCGCATATTGTGTTGCGCTATTCCAATATTTTGTTAAAAAGTGTTGTTTGAAGTGTGTGTAACTAGTGTGGTCACCTACTGCTAGCCTAAACCAAGTCAGTGACCGTCCCTGCAAGCCTCGTTTAACTATTATCATCTTAAAATCATCTGGAATGTTCTTGAGCTGAAAGTAATACTCTAGGTCCATTATGTAACGCTTCGCGTTGTCTCTCACGTCATCAAATGTTGGCACGGCTATTTCATTTAACAAGTGAAAATGGTTAGGGTACCCGGTGTTTATACAGTTATTGTATATGCTCCCTTGGCTAACACTATTACATGTTTCCATAGGTACTGTTGAAGACGTGTTTTGGCACGTGTTCATCGGTCCCTGTCTTGTTGGTACACTTGAAATGTCATTACTCTGAGGTTGGTCATTACATATTTTTAAATCATTAAGAGTCTCTTTGAGTGATGCCATTTCTCGTGCATGGTGTTCAATTCTTTTATCAGTTGAGCGTTGAGCTGCGTCTGCCTGTGTCAGGGTTGCTTTAATTGCTATCAATTCATTATGAGTGGAATTTTCTGCTTCTTTCTGCCTATTTTGTATTATGACACAGGTGTTTCGCATCTCCTCCCTCAACTGGGCATGCACATTATCATAATGCTGTGAAATCTGTGTAAGTTGCTCCCTGGTGGTTTCCATGTCCTTTTGTGTATCGTACACCTCTGTGCGCATATTCAAAAATTCTGCCTCTATAGTGGCCTGCCCTAACCTAATTTCTGCTAATTGCTTATTCTGTTCTTCTGTTTTACTTTCTAATTGTCTTTTCAACGTGTTTGTGTATTCTGCAATCTTTTCTTCTAAATTATTTTCTAACATGCTGTTTCTTGCTGCTATTTGCTGACTATGTTCTGACATTCTACTTTCTGTTTGTTGACTTTGTTCGGAAATCTTAGTCTATAGGATGCTTTGGAGCTGCTGGAGCATCTGTTGCATCATAGCCGTGAGGCTGAGTGTTGCCTCAGGACTAATTTCTTGCACAGCGATATCTCCGGGCTGCCCTTGGATTTGTTCCTCCATATCTGTGCTAATTATCCTGCCACTTCTCAGGATCATACAAATTTTACACAGTCTGTAGTGTCACTGCCAGACTTGTCCTACACAGTGAGTGCCCCTTGTGGAAAGACTTTGGAAAGGGTACTTACTCGTGATGTTGTTGGTGTTTACCTCCGTTGGAAGTGGTGGTTGTTGCTGTCCTGTTGTTGTCGTGCTCAGCGACCCTGTCCGTCTATGATGTCGTGGTGTGATCTGCTGTTGCTCTGGGTGTTGTCTCCGGGCGGTAATCTCGTTCTCGGCGTCTATTGCTCTGGGTGTTGTCTCCGGACGGTAATCTCGTTCTCGGAGTGATGGTCTCGAAGGAGATGTTGGTGGTTGTGGAAGCTCGCTGGGTGGTTAAAACACGTTGGGTGCCATTTGAGGCGGTAATCGGTGGATATAAAGGATCCTACACCGAAAGACCGATTTTGCTCCGGACTAGCGATCAGTATGGGAGAGCGACTCCGTTTCAGGGTCCAGCGGTCAAATAAAAATACACTTCGCTTCCTTGATTTTCCCACCAGTTTATTTATATAACATTTAGAATACAAACTTTGCTCCCAAACAACTTGCTCGTTACAACGTTACCTTCCCCGAAAACGATCTACGATGAAGTGTCGCCTCTTTTCTCCGTTCTCAGCGTCTTTTCCTACCGCAGACTATCTAGCACGCCCCTTTCCTATTTCCGTGACTATTCCGCCCGTATCACGTGATGCATAACCATTTTTATTGGAGGTTCGTTTTCCTATTTCTTTACTCTTACTAGGCTCTCACCCCTCTGTCCCTCCTTTTTGACCTTCGGGGTCATGTGAAGAAATATTCAGACTTCTTCTCACATTCCTTAGGGGAGTGTTTCTTCCTCGCCCCTTGACACATTCCTTAAGTTAATGGATTTTTTCCCCCAACTGCGGTTTCCGACCCGAACTGCAGTTTCTGTCTCACTGTGCACTTCGCAATGTGTCGATATAATATATTGGTACTATATTTATTTGTATTATGTAAACCATATGAGCAAAAATATGAGGTTTTCACTGCTATATTGCTCCCAACTAATAATAATGATTTTTCTGTGCACTTCGCAATGTGTCGATATAATATATTGGTACTATATTTATTTGTATTATCTAAACCATATGAGCAAAAATATGAGGTTTTCACTGCTATATTGCTCCCAACTAATAATAATGATTTTTCTGTGCACTTCGCAATGTGTCGATATAATATATTGGTACTATATTTATTTGTATTATCTAAACCATATGAGCAAAAATATGAGGTTTTCACTGCTATATTGCTCCCAACTAATAATAATGATTTTGCTGTGCACTCCGCATTGTGTCGATATAATATATTGGTACTATATTTATTTGTATTATCTAAACCATATGAGCAAAAATATAAGGTTTTCACTGCTATATTTCTCCCAACTAATAATAATGATTTTTCTGTGCACTTCGCAATGTGTCGATATAATATATTGGTACTATATTTATTTGTATTATGTAAACCATATGAGCAAAAATATGAGGTTTTCACTGCTATATTGCTCCCAACTAATAATAATGATTTTTCTGTGCACTTCGCAATGTGTCGATATAATATATTGGTACTATATTTATTTGTATTATCTAAACCATATGAGCAAAAATATGAGGTTTTCACTACTATATTGCTCCCAACTAATAATAATGATTTTTCTGTGCACTTCGCAATGTGTCGATATAATATATTGGTACTATATTTATTTGTATTATGTAAACCATATGAGCAAAAATATGAGGTTTTCACTGATATATTGCTCCCAACTAATAATAATGATTTTTCTGTGCACTTCGCAATGTGTCGATATAATATATTGGTACTATATTTATTTGTATTATGTAAACCATATGAGCAAAAATATGAGGTTTTCACTACTATATTGCTCCCAACTAATAATAATGATTTTTCTGTGCACTTCGCAATGTGTCGATATAATATATTGGTACTATATTTATTTGTATTATGTAAACCATATGAGCAAAAATATGAGGTTCTCACTGCTATATTGCTCCCAACTAATAATAATGATTTTTCTGTGCACTTCGCAATGTGTCGATATAATATATTGGTACTATATTTATTTGTATTATCTAAACCATATGAGCAAAAATATGAGGTTTTCACTGCTATATTGCTCCCAACTAATAATAATGATTTTGCTGTGCACTCCGCAATGTGTCGATATAATATATTGGTACTATATTTATTTGTATTATCTAAACCATATGAGCAAAAATATGAGGTTTTCACTGCTATATTGCTCCCAACTAATAATAATGATTTTGCTGTGCACTCCGCAATGTGTCGATATAATATATTGTTACTATATTTATTTGTATTATCTAAACCATATGAGCAAAAATATGAGGTTTTCACTGCTATATTTCTCCCAACTAATAATAAAGATTTTTCTGTGCACTTCGCAATGTGTTGATATAATATATTGGTACTATATTTATTTGTATTATGTAAACCATATGAGCAAAAATATGAGGTCTTCACTGCTATATTGCTCCCAACTAATAATAATGATTTTTCTGTGCACTTCGCAATGTGTCGATATAATATATTGGTACTATATTTATTTGTATTATCTAAACCATATGAGCAAAAATATGAGGTTTTCACTGCTATATTTCTCCCAACTAATAATAATGATTTTTCTGTGCACTTCGCAATGTGTCGATATAATATATTGGTACTATATTTATTTGTATTATGTAAACCATATGAGCAAAAATATGAGGTTTTCACTGCTATATTGCTCCCAACTAATAATAATGATTTTTCTGTGCACTTCGCAATGTGTCGATATAATATATTGGTACTATATTTATTTGTATTATGTAAACCATATGAGCAAAAATATGAGGGTTTCACTACTATATTGCTCCCAACTAATAATAATGATTTTTCTGTGCACTTCGCAATGTGTCGATATAATATATTGGTACTATATTTATTTGTATTATGTAAACCATATGAGCAAAAATATGAGGGTTTCACTACTATATTGCTCCCAACTAATAATAATGATTTTTCTGTGCACTTCGCAATGTGTCGATATAATATATTGGTACTATATTTATTTGTATTATGTAAACCATATGAGCAAAAATATGAGGTTTTCACTGCTATATTGCTCCCAACTAATAATAATGATTTTTCTGTGCACTTCGCAATGTGTCGATATAATATATTGGTACTATATTTATTTGTATTATCTAAACCATATGAGCAAAAATATGAGGGTTTCACTACTATATTGCTCCCAACTAATAACAATGATTTTTCTGTGCACTTCGCAATGTGTCGATATAATATATTGGTACTATATTTATTTGTATTATCTAAACCATATGAGCAAAAATATGAGGTTTTCACTGCTATATTGCTCCCAACTAATAACAATGATTTTTCTGTGCACTTCGCAATGTGTCGATATAATATATTGGTACTATATTTATTTGTATTATGTAAACCATATGAGCAAAAATATGAGGTTTTCACTGCTATATTGCTCCCAACTAATAATAATGATTTTTCTGTGCACTTCGCAATGTGTCGATATAATATATTGGTACTATATTTATTTGTATTATGTAAACCATATGAGCAAAAATATGAGGTTTTCACTGCTATATTGCTCCCAACTAATAATAATGATTTTTCTGTGCACTTCGCAATGTGTCGATATAATATATTGGTACTATATTTATTTGTATTATGTAAACCATATGAGCAAAAATATGAGGTTTTCACTGCTATATTGCTCCCAACTAATAACAATGATTTTTCTGTGCACTTCGCAATGTGTCGATATAATATATTGGTACTATATTTATTTGTATTATGTAAACCATATGAGCAAAAATATGAGGTTTTCACTGCTATATTGCTCCCAACTAATAATAATGATTTTTCTGTGCACTTCGCAATGTGTCCATATAATATATTGGTACTATATTTATTTGTATTATGTAAACCATATGAGCAAAAATATGAGGTTTTCACTGCTATATTGCTCCCAACTAATAACAATGATTTTTCTGTGCACTTCGCAATGTGTCGATATAATATATTGGTACTATATTTATTTGTATTATCTAAACCATATGAGCAAAAATATGAGGTTTTCACTGCTATATTGCTCCCAACTAATAATAATGATTTTGCTGTGCACTTCGCAATGTGTCGATGTAATATATTGGTACTATATTTATTTGTATTATCTAAACCATATGAGCAAAAATATGAGGTTTTCACTGCTATATTGCTCCCAACTAATAACAATGATTTTTCTGTGCACTTCGCAATGTGTCGATATAATATATTGGTACTATATTTATTTGTATTATGTAAACCATATGAGCAAAAATATGAGGTTTTCACTGCTATATTGCTCCCAACTAATAACAATGATTTTTCTGTGCACTTCGCAATGTGTCGATATAATATATTGGTACTATATTTATTTGTATTATCTAAACCATATGAGCAAAAATATGAGGTTTTTACTGCTATATTGCTCCCAACTAATAATAATGATTTTTCTGTGCACTTCGCAATGTGTCGATATAATATATTGGTACTATATTTATTTGTATTATGTAAACCATATGAGCAAAAATATGAGGTTTTCACTGCTATATTGCTCCCAACTAATAACAATGACTTTTCTGTGCACTTCGCAATGTGTCGATATAATATATTGGTACTATATTTATTTGTATTCTCTAAACCATATGAGCAAAAATATGAGGTTTTCAATGCTATATTGCTCCCAACTAATAATAATGATTTTTCTGTGCACTTCGCAATGTGTCGATATAATATATTGGTACTATATTTATTTGTATTATGTAAACCATATGAGCAAAAATATGAGGTTTTCACTGCTATATTGCTCCCAACTAATAACAATGACTTTTCTGTGCACTTCGCAATGTGTCGATATAATATATTGGTACTATATTTATTTGTATTATCTAAACCATATGAGCAAAAATATGAGGTTTACACTGCTATATTGCTCCCAACTAATAACAATGATTTTTCTGTGCACTTCGCAATGTGTCGATATAATATATTGGTACTATATTTATTTGTATTATGTAAACCATATGAGCAAAAATATGAGGTTTTCACTGCTATATTGCTCCCAACTAATAATAATGATTTTTCTGTGCACTTCGCAATGTGTCGATATAATATATTGGTACTATATTTATTTGTATTATGTAAACCATATGAGCAAAAATATGAGGGTTTCACTGCTATATTGCTCCCAACTAATAACAATGATTTTTCTGTGCACTTGGCAATGTGTCGATATAATATATTGGTACTATATTTATTTGTATTATCTAAACCATATGAGCAAAAATATGAGGTTTTCACTGCTATATTGCTCCCAACTAATAACAATGATTTTTCTGTGCACTTCGCAATGTGTCGATATAATATATTGGTACTATATTTATTTGTATTATGTAAACCATATGAGCAAAAATATGAGGTTTTCACTGCTATATTGCTCCCAACTAATAACAATGATTTTTCTGTGCACTTCGCAATGTGTCGATATAATATATTGGTACTATATTTATTTGTATTATCTAAACCATATGAGCAAAAATATGAGGTTTTCACTGCTATATTGCTCCCAACTAATAACAATGATTTTTCTGTGTACTTCGCAATGTGTCGATATAATATATTGGTACTATATTTATTTGTATTATCTAAACCATATGAGCAAAAATATGAGGTTTTCACTGCTATATTGCTCCCTACCTTTCTCGTGGATCACTTTTTAAAATTTGAATTTTTGTTTTAGCGCAAATAGTATTTATTAGAAATGGATTCATTATGTGCTCGTCACACCCCACTTAAGGTGAAATCAATATGAAAACACCGCAGGACTCCGATTGTTGCTGGCCTGGGAGCATTCATGGAAAAAGTGGGATGAATCAGGCGGCAAAGTCTGTGGCCCCAATTGGATATATTGTAGACCTTCTTTTCCCATGGAAATTTTGGGGTGTTTCCCCGGATATCGAGGTAAATCCTGGGAAGGATAATTAAATGTCCCCAAATTCTTGCTCCTCCATTTCGTCTCACTTTTCATTTTACTTTTCGTCATTTTCTTTTCCAGTACACGTAGTTGACTATTTCAGAGTTGAAAGTGTTGACGTAAGTTTCGGCGTATATGTCAGGGAATTCACTCTCTGAACGTCCTTGTTCTTCGAATCGCAGGAGATATCCGTGTTCCAGTTCCCCTAGGAGATTTTTCAGGGGGTTTCCCCATTCACCAGGCGAATGCTGGGTAGGTTAATTACATAACCCAGATTTCGTGTCCCTCCATTTCATTTCCATTATCATTTCATATCATATTTTATCAGCTGGTCTCTTTGAGGCTCTAAGTATTGGCGGGTGTCTCTCTGCGGTGCATGGCAGGATGATATGCTATAAGTGAATCAATTCCTCCTCCGGTACGATGGTTGCCGGTCTCCGAACTCAGGTCTCGTGTTGGGACAGTTTCCGAACTGCAGTAGAGTGGCATGTCCGTTGTCCTGGCCTGCAGGGGGAAGTTTACATCTAAGTGAAATGTAGGAACCCTCCCTCTGCACTGCCATAACTCCTTGGGACGGCCAGCCTGTGTTTGCTCTCGCCTCATCCTTCCTCATCGGGAATGCCTCACTTGGGGTGCATAGGTAGAATAAACCAAGTGTGGTTTCCGTGCCGAGTCCCTTCCGAAGTAATCCAGCTATCCAGTTATTTAGATGTTGAATATATAATACTTAAATGTACAGGAACTGATATTTTGAGAAAAGGATACCTCAGTAGGATGCGGTTCAAGTTACAAACAATGCTATAACTGAAATGTTTCATAAAGACAATAAAAAGTAGGACAATTTTTATACAAAGTGAAGAATAAATGTAAATCGATAGTAAAGAGCCCAACAGAATGATATTAAGGAACTAGTGTTACATATGTGTGCATGTATATATACAGTATGCGCCAAAATATACAGTACTGAAAATCATGTAACTCTTATTGTCATTACCTTACGTATCGAGATGATAGAGTAAATGTTCAAAATGTGCTCCATTGCGCTGTAGGCAGTACTCATAACAATCACGCAGATTTTCCAGCATATTCCGGAACGCAGGTTGCTGCAGAGTCCCGAAGAACCAGACGATCTTCTGACGTAATGCAGACACACTTTTGGGTGGAACTGGACAGTTAAAAACTTTCTCCTTTAACATTCCCCACACGTAAGGATCAGGTGGTGCTAACATCAGGGGAATGTGATGGTTGGGGGAACTCAGCCCCGTGGGAAATTATTCGTTCTGGAAAGGTTTCTTGCAGTATAACCATAGACTGTCGAGCGGTGTGGCAGATCGTCTCGTCTTGTTGGAACCACTGTCTATTCATCTGCATATTCACGACAAAACCTTCTTAGATCCTAAATAAATGGCCCGATCACCATGTTCCTATAGCGTTCCTGGTTAGTAATAAAAGTTGTACCATCATCATTCTCTATGAAATACGGGCGTAGCACACCGTTTCCTGATACTGCACATCAAATCATCACACGCACGCTATGTAGCGGTTTCTGGACTATAGTGTCTAGCCTCTCGAAACCAAGAAAGCAATTCGTTTGGCGATTTATAAAACCGTCCAAGTGAATGTGACTTTCATCGGAGAACCTCACGTTGAACAAGAAATCTGGATCCTCGTACACCATGGCCAAAAAATCGTGCACAATATTGTACCCTGACATGCCTATCGTGCTCCGTCAGTTGTTTCCCAACCTGTATTCAGTACGAAAATCCATCTATGTCTTTAAACAGTCATCGAAGTGAGGTTTTGCTAATGTTTAATTTCAGGGATGTTCGCCGAAGACTTCGCTTTGGAGACTGTACCACCTTATTGAGGACACGTCCATGATTTTAATTTGTGGACACAGTTACTGGCCTACCAGACCTTCCCTTGCGTGACACAATACACTACCCGTACGATGAAAGTTTTAACAGATAGCGTAACTGTGTTGCTAGGTGCTGGCTTATTGAAGTGTTCACAATGTTGTTTCACCACTAACATTAAACTCGGCCCGCGTTGATACCGTTTCCATACGAGCAAAAACAATACTCCACTATAAACAGCTTTTCCTCCGTCGCGAGACCTATTGTCACTTCCAATTACAGAGCACAACGTTATTTACACAACTAACTATACATCATGGCGATGTAACAACAGGCAGACGCTCAGGCGAATATGAGTACTGTATATTTTGGCGCAACCTATATATATATATATATATATATATATATATATATATATATGCATAAATATACAGAATACTCCACAAAAAGCAGGACATTTGAATTTTCTACAATAAGAGCGACTGTATGTTCAATAATTGGTTACAACGTCTACGCTGCTGTGTGGAAGCCAAATGGAATCATTTTGAGCACTTACATTATTTATGAACATTCGAGTGACACTGTCAGTAAAATATAAATGAAAATATGTGTGTCTAACTCATATTACAGAATCTAAAAAAATGTTCAGCTTTCTTATGGGGCATTCGGTATATTGAAGTTACGTCCTCCAACGTTAAGTCATCCCGGACAATGAATGAAATGGGTGAAATGATATTCAAATGACCTCAGGATCCATAGAGCTTAAAAGCTACCAGACACCTTTCAGGATAAGGGAAAATCCTCCCAAAATATTCAGATAATTCACTCCGGCCGAGATTCGAACTCGGCACCATTTAAACCCTAGATAGGTACGCTGCCATCTACGCTATAAGTCGCGCAATGGTTTAAGAACATTCACTTTCACCCATAGAACAGTCAGCGAGCCCTGGTCTAAACTTATTTCTCTTCTGTCTACTTCCAATCCCTATACTCAGCGAAATTCTCACTAATGGTACTTGATGCCATGTGAATTGTCTGCCCCCCTCCCCCGAAAACAGTTGACTGTAAAGTACCGTAACAGCCATACGCATATTTAGTGTTCATAAAGAAATGCATACTGAAAATTATGTTAAATGGTTACGCACAGTGTTAATTCCAAATCTACTCCTTGACTCGGTGCTAGCAATAGATAAATGCTTCCTACCATAATACACAAGTAGATAAAGGCCACGCTGTGGCTCAGTGGTTAGACCGCTTGGCTCTCACCAAGGCGGCCCGTGTTCGATCCCAGGCGACCGCAAAGTGAGATTTGTGGTGGACAACACGGCGTTGGGTCGGGTTTTCTCCGGGACTTCCAGTTTCCCCCGCCATCTCATTCCACCGGTGCTCCATCTTCATCTCATGCATCATCAGTGTCACCGCCTGCGGTGCCGTATGTAGTAAAAGCGGGCGTTAAACACTACACACACAAGTAGATAAGACCCCACAGTCAAGTTCTTTAAGAAGATTTATACTTTCTTGGTTACAAAATAGAACCATGAATGATTTAATTCTAGCCAACAAGCTGACTCAGAAGGACTTTTCGACTGACCAAGAATTGTCAGAATATAGCATTCAACCCTAAGGCTTCCTCCGTAACATAACAGATGTTGCTTGCTTGCAGAAATATGTCCTTTAAAATGAAAGGCGAAATGTTGTGCTGCCAATCATATGAGCAAATTGAACAAATGGAATGGGAAAAGGTAAGCCATATGTGGCTGAAACGAAACAGGAGTATTAGAAAAAAATGCCCTAACGAAAGAAAAACTGAAAGCATTATAATTTAATACAATGCTACGGAAACAGTGACAAGGATGACAGCAACAATTACTTCACAGATGTCAAGGCGGCCGAGGTTCGATCCCAGGCGACCGCAAAGTGAGATTTGTGGTGGACAACACGGCGCTGGGGCGGGTTTTCTCCGGGATCTCCGGTTTCCCCCGCCATCTCATTCCACCGGTGCTCCATCTTCAACTCATGTATCATCAGTGTCATCGCCTGCGGTGCCATATGTAGTCAAAGCGGGCGTTAAACACTACACATATTCACAGATGAAGACACGTCAGGCGTAGAAGAATTTAAATATGATTAAAGGAAAAATTGTTTAACTCGTGTTTAAATTGTGTAAGGTGAAACAAATACCTTTCTGAAACTATAGCTATTAATTTGTTTATAATTTGTGTATTCGGGAGAAAACTGTGCCCACTGTCAAAATTTGGGGCTTCTGATACTTCAAGACTCCATTAACTTTAAAGGGGAAGGACTAGTTTAAAGACTATCTTAAGTGACATAGGTTTCAAGTGGAAGAAAACAAGAAACAAGAATAGAGTCAACATGAAAAATTCAATGCTATGGCCGGAATTTGAACCACGGATCTCCTGGTTTCCGTCCAGTTGCTCTTACCCTTTGAGCTACCATGGCCAACGTGCCGTCCTGACATTAAATTCTCCATTTGACTCATATATTTACCCGGCCATGGCACTGAATTTTTCATGTTGACTCTAGCTATCAAAAACCTTAACCTACATACGGCTAGTGTGGAGAAATGATTAATTTCCACCAATTAACTAAAAGAAACAACAGTTATTGTTATAGGTAAGGTAAATAAGAAGTTGGCGCGTGTCACATTTACGTGCCATAAAAATGTTTAGAGACAAAGGAAGGCCGATTACTTATGAAGATGAAACATATCTTTATACGAGAACCGGCAAACTCACTTCCATGTGCTACAAGCCACAAAGGCATCACCCCAAATGTTTATTTTCCTTTAAATTAAAACATTTGTAAAAGCCAAGTAGTAAAACAGGATCTGTTGTTTCTCAGTGGCTAAGATGAGCAAGTGCTCATATATCTTAAGGTATGCGTTTTAGTAAAGACGAGTCTGTAAAATATGGCCGTGCTGCATTGTCTTTCGTCTTCTAGCGTTAGCAGAAGGTGAAAGTGACGCTTCAGTGCGCGAAGAAAGGTCACCGGCACAGAACTATCGTCGCTACTGTAATCCCTTTTGTTGTCCGTATGATGTTTATGCTCACCTCCGGGATATGATATGGATGCTAGGTTCGTGTAAAATACACAGTGTTGTCACATAACTCACCCATGCATAATACCTATCAGTGTATCTACTGAAGAAAGCATTAGATCTGGCAGCATGGGTGACTCATATGCACGGTCATAGACTCATTTCGCAGTAAACAGATCCCCTACTAGAGCACCTAAACAGTTCAAACCCCTCTCCCTCTTCATGCTCTACTTGCCTTCTTGTGGTGAGCAGAATGTACTTACCTGTATATAACTTGGGGCTAGCAAATGAATAAATAAACTTAACTACCTTCAATAAATTAATTAGATTTATATAATAGATTTGTCATTTTGTGAGCCCAATTTACTTTCCTTTTTAACTGTTAAATCACTCACGCACGTACTTGTATTTACAACCACAAACACCCTGAACAAGGAGGGGCCCGATCGGTCCTTACCATGGAAACATCAATACATATTTATACACCTCTTTGTCAGGGGTGCGCGTCGAGCTTTTTCTATTTTATTAAGGATTCAGGAGACCACAAAACGAATATTTCCAGTGAAATCTCGATATCGAATTTTTGGTGAAATGCAATACCTTCTCTCTCTCTCTCTCTCTCTCTCTCTCTCTCTCTCTCTCTCTCTCTCTCTCTCCCCTGTGTACGTGGTAGAGAAAGTAGTAATGGAAAAATGTGAAAGACAGACTTTGAGTGCGTGAATATTTGCAGCATATTTTCTCAATAACCCAGAGTCTCAGCAGTATCTGCTACCATTACCCGTTATCTAATGCTAGTGCCGTCTCAACTTAATTATCCTCTTACTCCTTCTCTCATTGAGCTACATGGATACCATGTTCCTCCCTTCCTTGCAAAATCCCTAACTCGGTGATGGTTATCTGTATCCTTTATTACGAAACGAGGCCAGCGCTGTATATACGGTTGTTCTGCGCTGGTCACTTTAATTAAGAGGGTAAAGATACTAAGGATGGGTGTAGATCTTCCTGGTGCTATGTGGATATTAACAGCTTAAGTTCACTTTGTACAAACGCCGATAATATTTACCATTGTTAAACAAGATAGCAACGATAAAGTGAACTATTAAAACCATGTCGTACCATTTTTTTCTAGACAGTAAAAACGTTAAAGGAATGACACCTCACCCACTATTTACGTAAATGTAACTCCAGGTGTAACAGCCCGCAAGCCACAACCTGCCACTCCGACTGCCGACCTCACGCCCATATACGCAAGCCAGAGGTAAGCGATCATCTAACCGATTTGGGGAGGAGATGTGGTCAGCATCACCCAATTCCAGCCGTAATGTTGACTTACTAGACCAGGATTTTTTTTGTGCAATTTACGTCCTCCAACGTTAAGTCATATATGACGATGAATGAAATGGGTGAAATGATGCTCAAATGAGTCCGGGGTCCATAGAGCTTAGAGTTACCCGACATTCGTCTATTAGGATAACGGAAAACCCCGGAAAAACCTTATCCAGGTAACTCACCCTGACCGAGATTCGAACTCGGGACCTCTTGAACGTGAGGCACACATGCTACCATCTACGCTACCGAGGCGGGCTACTACTAGACCAGATTCGCTACCTAGCGTAGCTCCTTGCAACGGTATTCTATAGGCGACGATCATTTGAAGCAGTTTCGCGATGATGATGATGATGGTGATGATGATGACGGTATAATGGTGATTGTCCCACGTCACTGCAGCTTTTGTAGCCGTATTCATTTGGTGATGTTGCAATGATCAAATGTTATGATGGACCACGTTATGACGTTATTTGTAGCTCCGGTTTGCATGGAATATTTTCTCAGTCGTAGTATCGGATACTTGGATTATGGAAATTAACGTTAGGGAAATTAAAAAAAAAAATGCTGAAAGTTTTTCTTTAATTTAAATGCGAATTTAACTTGATTTGTATTTGAAATCAATACTACTATACAAATTTAAAACAATATTTTTCCCTTTAATAAATTATTAATGCAACTTAACTTATCTATTATAAACCACACTTTTGCAGATATACAGCACTTCTAAACACGCGTCCGTTCACCTTGAAATCACAATGCAAAAGTCATTAGTTTTCAGACATGTAACTTGCACTATATCCAAGCTTCTACTCACGTTGATGAATAATATAATTGTTCTAATTCTCAGGTTTGCTACCTGCTTTTTGCTGCAATATATGTAGCATTCTGCACGCACGTCACACATGTGTCTGCTCACTTTGAGCTCACCATGCAAAAAACGCTAACGCCTCCTTTCCATTTATTGATTTTTACCCTTTTCACCATGGTAACTAAATATTCTAGTCTACATCACTTTTTCCAATGGCATTAATTTTCAATTACATAATTTTCTGATTTTCCAAATATAAAATCCTAAAAACAATTTTCTTTTATAAAATTATCTTTCTATTTAATGTATCATATTTACCACGTATCTAGACTGGATATTAATATTCATCTTCACCTGTTTGTGACCTATTCTATTCAGTCATGGCCACCTATTACTCACACCAGTTCAAAACAAAGCTCTCATCATCTTAAACATATCAATATGAATCATAAATTAATAAATTTAACATCGCTCTGATACTTGACATATTAACATTTGTATCATCCTCAATTTACTCACGATGCTGAGTGGGCACCGGTCCCATATCTGAGACTTAAAATCTGCCCCCTTCAGGAGTGGGATCGATCACGGCGCATTTCGTGGCAAGGAATAAAACCACGATGCTCTAGCCCCACTATACCATGGGAAGGATGCCCACTGTTAGAGTAGCCTTACTTCCATAATGCCCCTGACAATGGCGACGATTGCAGTATGCGAGTCTTCCAGCCGTCACATGTGCAAACTTGCATTTGCGAAAGACAGTGTGTTGTTGGGGACCAAGCTCTGTTTGGTTGCTGGATGCGGGGAAATCAGGATAAGGGGGAAGGGGGATAAGCTGGTGACCAGAGGCAATGCTTGCATAAGCAGAAATTATCACGTGAGATTGTTATTGTTTCTTAAACGAGCGCAGCGGACGATGATTTGGGTGACATCACAAAGCTTCCTCAATCCCCTTAGAGTAGCGCACCAACTCATACCACACCCATTGAGCTGGATAGGACTCGCTTCTAAGCTTAGTTATTTTAAATGCAGCGACAGATACATCCATAAGGATGTAGGCTACTCTACCTCCACAAAAATTTATTGCGGCTAAGAGGTTAATACCTCCAGGAGGAAGGGACACATTGAGGGAACCGCAGGAAGCAACAACGTTGCCAGCAGGCAGGCACATATATGCGCAGAAGTCCTTAACAAGTGCTGTGAGTTCTTCATTCCGGCGCCAGGACCAGCGGAAGCAGCCAGGACCGAAACTCTAGGTCACTGTCGACAAATGGCATCCCCACACGTGAGGATAGCGACCTGTGAACGCTGCTCAGAGCCGAAAGCAACATGTACAATGAGCAGGCATCCGCGCTATTTGTCCAGAGCCTGAAAGCACTTCTGAGAAATTGTAAGGAAGTGGAATTAAGGGAAATCGTGGTATGAAACTAAGCACTCTAACATTTGCCAAATTGTCAAGTGGAAAAAAAAAGCGATAACTCCAAACCACGACCCCCCCCCCCCCCTAAGCCAGCACAGTCAACGGATATCGAATCGGATACTTTCCGAAAGGGAGTCAGACACGTTACCCCACTTTGTATGAGCAGCTGTATTTATGGTCAAAAGTCAGTTACATTGTCCATTCTCTCTTCCATGGTAAACGGTTGTGAAAATCACAACGTGTAATTTCTCCCCTTTTCTCGTTCATTAGTAGAAATAATTTCTTGTCTGCTCATAAACTGTATAAAGAAACATCCAAGGGGATGGCTCAGTTGTTAGCGTTTGTGACCCGCATTTCGGTGGCAGTGAGTTCAATTTTCTTGACCAAGCTTCCTGACCCATGAGCCTCTGGGCGGTTCCGAATGCTGGGAAGGATAATTACATCCCCCAAATTTCCTATCTTTGTATTTCACCTTGCTTCTCATTTTATACTTCACCTTACACCCTGGTTGTCTATTTCAGGATCTTAAGTTTCTGAGGGAGTTCTCCGTGTCCTGCGGCAAACCCGCATACCGGAGTTAAATTGATTGGGTTCTAATTGGAGCTATGAGTTCTCTTATCCTCAGGGGAATGGTTGTAGAAAATGGATTTTGGTGGTTGTTGGCTACTCAGTTGTATTAATAGCACTGTGGTTCGTTGCAAAATTATTTAGTTTAATTCTTACAAAGTTTGTTTGATCCTTATTGACTTTTATCGGTGACCAACTTTTAGTAAAATTCCTAACATAAATTAAATTTACTGGAAACCCTGGATTACTTGTTTAAAGTTACTCCCGCGCGGTTTCTATTTCTTCTTTATACGGCGACTACATTGCTCTAATAAACTTCTAATACTGCTTCCACTTACGCTGGTTGCGCTATTCTTAACTTCCCTACATATCGGACTTATAAATCTTCGTTTGTCCTTCTTACCGCGCATTAACCCGTCCTTCCTGTCATAGTATATCCTTTTAAATAAGTTTTTCTTACTTCGCGATTCAGTTCGAACCTTATTCTGATCTCCTCTCTAACTTTATCGCATGACCAAAATAGCTCACCCTTCTCAAATCTTACATTATTATTGGTTTCTCATTTATTTCAAATTTTCGCATTGGTTTCCAAAACACATTTAACTCATTGACGTTCAGCCCACCCTGTGTTGGGGAACACCTACCCTGGACTCTGTAACGGTATACATCGTTATCAAATCAGTGAAGTAAATCCCTTTAGCGTTCATGCTGCGCCACATTTGGAAACCCTTTTGTCCCAACAAATTCCTGACTGGTGAGTATCCTATAGTTGTCAGACATTGATCATTTCCTTGCACAAAGAGAGTAACAGTTCTTCCTTCCTGTCTCTCCGAAGTGTGCAGATTTTTACAAGAATATTTTCTCTGCCTTGCCAGGATGCTGGTATGTATGCTATATTAAATTATATTCTTCCCTTCTTTTTCTTTAAGTCAATCGCTATTTTAAGCATTACTCTATCCATTATAATTTCATATTAATATAACAAGACTTTTATATTAGTTTAGCAAAGCATTTTCATTAACTTATCTTCTTTTTTAATTATCTGATTTCAATTACTTCGCCGCCTCCTAATCGCTGCCTGATACTGCGGCTACAGTCCCCAGGAGCTATGCAAAGCCTACGGAAACTGATTATACGAGTGGTCTTCTGTAGCTGTTGGAGACCCTGCCTTATGCTGTGAGTCCACCCTTAGCTTCCTCCTACCTTCCCCTCACGGGGCGTAGACACAAAGTTCTTCCATTGGTCGAGGTGCTAAGTCTCTCCTTTATAGTAATTAAGTCACACGTTTTCTCTTCCAATATTTTTCGTGTTCTGTATGTACGTACACCCATGAAATACAGAGCATTTATTTCCGAAGAGATTGTGTAAAGATTGCAGCAATACTGGGGGAGTTATGCTCTAGGAACTTGCATTTACTATCAGTGGTTTGCCTCTATACTGTGATATTTCCAAATAAATACCTATATATCAGATGTTTTATTAAGAAAATAACACCTTATAAAATATGACACTCATCGGTCAGTGTCTTTTATAGAACTAAAATTTAACTGTCATTCCCTTGGCTAATATTGCGTGAGTGTTACAGTTCCAATAATACTTGGCCAAATATAGGCTAAGGCAAGTAAGTTGAGCCACGTTTTTAAGAATTCATATATGGGCCGCGCCGTTTCGGAGCGGTTAGACCGCTTCACTCTAACCAAGGCGGTCCGGATTCGATTCTAGGTGACCGCAAAGTAAGATTTGCGGTGGGCAACACGGCTATGGGGCGAGTTTTCTCTGGGTCCTCCGGTTTCCCCCGACATCATTCCACCAATTGCTCCATTATCATCTTTCCTTCCATCTACTTTGCCTTCATTTCTTTCATTTACTTCCCTCACTCTCATTCCGTTGACCGGGCTGATCAGCCCTCCCTGGATTTCTCACTCTGATCCATAGTTGTGGCTCCCTCACCCGACGCCTAAAATGGCATAAGGAGTAGAGGCCTTTAAATGTACAGGATTGTGTCATATATCAAGAGGTAAAAATCAGATTTGGACGAAGAAGAAAATATTATATGAAATAAAAAATATTTAAGGAGCGTAAGGTATTTCGTCACGAGAGTGTCATCACAAAACGCCAGAGTTCCGGCCAAAGTAATCTACTTCTTCTCCAAAATATGATTTTTCCTCTTTAACCTTACAAATGTGATGAAAACGTACAATAAATAGCGTAACACTAAATGTGATAATGCTTGACAATCTGTGTAGGATATATATATATATATATATATATATATATATATATATATATGCTCTCAGCAATATGAAAATGAGGACCAGTTTGAATTAATATTTGTAATACATTTTGAAGAAATCACATTATCATTGAAGTGTGAAAGTCACATAGAGAACAAAAAGCCGAAGAAAGCCATTCAGCTTTTATTATGATCAGAGGCGAAGATATTTGTCGAATCACTTTTTAGAGATTTACTGTCGTATCCTTAATATTTATGTTTCTTGCTGACTTTAATTTATGCTTGCATGTTTTCAAACAAGAAGACGAACACTTTGAGCTCCAAAACTATCTTCTGCTGGATGTTTTAGTTCCAGGTTTTAATATTAAAATATTCATTACAGTCTATGGAAATGCACATTGAAACAATTGCACTATACCAAAATTGCATGGCTGGCATGTTTGTTTTATACATTTAGAGTTAATGCTCTTTAGTAAAATAACATTTATGTGTCAGTGTAAAATAATAATATGGACGAAGGTACTTATTTGCCCACATTTAATTACATAGACATTTATACCTACATATTATAACTTTCCTCTAATTGGAATACCTTAAATTTATCTTAGGATCATATCCGAGCACCTGGTTATACTTTGTATGGCAACCCCTCTGCATCTCCATTTTCAATTTATGACCGTTTCCTTCCTACCTTTTCAATAAACTTCTCCTGCTCCTACTTTCTCTCTTTCTCTGCTTTTCTGCTTTTCTCATCAGCTTCACTCTTATTACTCAATTTTCATTATATTCTCCACTAGTCTTCTCTCTCCCGATTTCCCCACATATCTCCACATTTCACTATAGCCTCAATTTCACTGTGTGTGCATTTCCTCAACATTTACAGTTTATTCAACGTTCACTTAACTTTTCCACGCTTGGCAAAATGTCCATGTCCTTCTTTGTCTATCTTGGATCAATGTTTTGATTAGGGTTACGGTTAGGATTCTTACGGAGGGGATTCGGCAACAAAACGTGTGGTTTATTGTGCTTAAGATGTAAGTGGGGGATCCCTGCGAGGAGGGATGAGGTGAGAGGAGATAGAGCGGCCGACCAAGGAGTCACGAAAACCTGAAGGCAGGGTCCCTTCTATTTATCGGTTGGGAACTCCCGCGGCATTCCACCCGACGTAGTCCGGAAACGGGCCACCAGATAGGCCTGGAGACCGTAAACCTCCTACCGAAGGAGGAGTTGTTTGCCAGGAGCATATCATCCTGCCATGCAGCACCAAGACTCCACCGATATTTGTACTCTTAAAGAGACAACCAGATGAGGGATGATATGAAATGAGAATAGAGGTTGAATAGAGAGACAGGAAATTCGAGGAATGTGATTGACCTACCCAATTAACTCAGCTGAAGAAATCTCCGAGAAAAACCCATGGGTCAGGCACCTCAGACACGGAAATAGAACCCGGGCTTCCCGAATGCGGGCCAGGGAAGAAACCGTCTGAGCCATCCCACTTGGTTTGTTTTGATTAATTACCAAATTTATCTTCTCCACACTGTACTTCATTACCCGATATTAAGCATTTTAAACTTACCCTTATCCCTTTTCTAAGTACCTTTCCTTCCCAATTGCCTTCCCCTCACGGCTTACCATAATTCAATTTATTACTACACTTCCGTTGACACTCCTTATCCCTTTCCACTTTCACCACACTTCTTAACCCACTTGCTTTGTCTTGTCGCATGTTGTACTCTTTCTGATTTCTTTGTAATCTTCGGTTCCCTTTATAACCATCATTTTGGCCTTCTGTCTGCAAACGACCTTTTTCATTCCTCCATATCCTATCTTATTTTTCGCATTTCTTCTCTTTGCCTGCCATTCAGTACATTTCTCACCCATCATCTTATCCACTGATTCAAACTCCTGGTAAACTACATCTTCACTTTCACGTTTATTTCCAATTACTTTGGGTGTCACCGTGGTAAACTTGCTGGTTAAACTAGTGACTTCCACGCCATGCTCTAGCAGAGTTGTTGTCATCCCATCTCTTTCCCTCAGTCATCTATCAACATTCTTTTCCTTCACCACATCTTCTCTTCTGTCCTCGCTTCACTATGTTCTTCTAACGTAACTACCTTTATAGCTTTTAGTGTATTTCTTGGTTCCCTACTCCCTTTGCCATGGTTCGCCCCTTAAGTTGATTCACGTTCGCTGATCCATCAATTTTTGTGTGAGTATATATTCTGAATTTCTGCATTCGTCAATAAGTTTTTCTTGGTTCAATGCTCGCAAGATAACCGCAGTATTGTTCTCTCCTTGTGCTAGCTTGCCGTTTATTCATAATTTAAAATGTCTTTACATGGCAATTTCCCTTCACTATATGCAACTTTTCTGTGCTCTGTTATTTTTTCCAATAATTATCTTTGCTCATAGTTAACATCTTTGTTAATATAAATGTTAGTGCCTTTTAGGTTCTTTATCGCCTCAAAAACTAGTTGCGCATTTGTGAATTTCACGAATATTTTTCTTCTCCCATTTCTCTTCTTAATATAAAGCGTCACATATTTCATATCTGCTCATTCCTCACTCCCACTTTTCCTTTTAAAAGATTTTTTACTTCAGGTCTGGCGTTCTTTCCTACATTCTCTTTAATTCCCGAAAACAGCGGGATGTATTTTCTGCTCTTATCAAATTCTTAACTCTTCTTTTTGTGATTCTGACTTCTCTTATGATCTCCTCTAATTTGTTGCTTATTTTGCCTTCTTTATTCTCATTGTTTAAGAGCATGCTTTGTTACAGCATATTTTCTAGTTCCTGTAATTCTCTCACCTTTTTAACCCATTCTGCCCTTAGTTGCCATGTTCTTTGTTCCCTTTTTCTCTCATTTGCGGGAGCAACCCCCCCCCCATGCCCTTTCGCTACCGTCTCTCGATTAGTACTCGGCTGTAAAATGATAATGTTTATTATGTTTTGAGGAAAATGTTATGCTGTGCAGTATTTACGTGTAGTTGCACTTGCAAGTCTTTATCTGGCAGAAATAATTAAACAGATAAACCTGTCGTATCAAAATGACGAGATATAGAGGCACTATATCTTGCTAGTGTACTGACGGCCGCTTCGTCCTGCGCATACCCGACGTTGTTCTCCCTGTAATTTCTGTTATAAAATGGTTTTAAAACAAGTGTAATAATTAATAATAGAATTTGGTGCTAATATTTTCACAAGAGTTGTTGGGAGCGTTTAGCTATTTAAAGTGATGCATAATTTATACATTCTTAACATACTATTATGTGCAACCTCTAATTCCTCCAACGTAATGTTTCTAAGTTCTGTTGTAAATGTAACATTGTCCAGTTTTTAAACTGTCACTTCACTAATTTTCACTGTCAGTTAATAACCTAGTTAAACTTCCGTAGAGACTTCGCCTAATTCATACTATCTCTTACAAATGTGAATTTCTTAAAGTTCCCCTATCACTTCACTTTCCTTGTGCCATAGCGATGCAGCCTCTTCTTCCAGACGGTTCACTTGCTGGGCGCAGAATACACTATATCTGCAATTCCTCTGCAAATTACCGTAGTAGTTTCAAATTCCCTCGGAGAGCAACTCCTTTCTTAGTAACAGAAAAATATTAGCCTAATTACTTGCTGACGTATTCGCTAACTCACTGATATACTCAATTCTCGAGACCGACATCTTGTGAAAGTGCTTACTTATATACCTAGCAGTTTGAAATTTTTACACAGCTCCAGAACGATCGAGATGCCGAAATGTCATTATTATCATTTTGTACATTTGGCAATAACGTTTCCGAAGTATACTCTGAGTGAGCGCGCTGCTTATCTGTTTGCATTCCGACTGCGCGGCTCCGGCTTCCCAGTAGCCTTGTGTCACAGGCGCTGAGTCATATTTTTGTATTTAACCTGCTCCAGTGTGACAGTATTATTTGAATACACTCTGTTTTACAGTGTACCTTCCAGATACTGTAGCGTTTGGGGAACGAGGAGGCCATAAACCACTGCAGGAGAGAGCAATGACGGTAGTGTGCGCTCCGAAGTTCCGGTCACCATTGCTACGCTCCTAAAACGGGCTAGCTTTCGTGCTTCGTAATGCGGGGGATTGTGGGTTCGAGTCTTGCCTCAGGAATGGGTGTCTTATATGTTTGAAAATTTATGTATGTGAATATGTATCTATTAGTAAAACTGGAAAAACTTTCAGGAAAACAACAGGAACATAGGTTAAAATGATGAGGAAAGAGGGAAAAGACCACACACAAACACTGGCAAGATATAAATGAGTGGTTCTGTAGTATATGCGAGTACATCATTGAGGCACTACCAGGTGTGACGATTTTCTTGTCATATTGATCCTTGGATTTAGTTATGGAAAGGTTCTAATATGAAAATTACAAAGAGAGTGGTGGTTGTTGCGACGTTATTTCCTTCATCCAGCTAGTCGACAGTCTCCCCGCTCTCTGACTGTCTGTCTGTCTATATGTCTCTCTCTCTCTCTCTCTCTCTCTCTCTCTCTCTCTCTCTCTCTCTCTCTCTCTCTCTCTCTCTCTCTCTCTCTCTCTCTATCTCTTTAAGAGGGTGTTATTCATCTCCAGAAGGACAGCGACCATTGTATAGTTATTAACTTCATTGTTAAGTGAACAAAGATGTACCTTTTTCTTCTTGGCAGAGCCAGTTTTCCTAACTTCTTTATATTATTTCCTTGAAACGTCCCAAATTTCCCCATTTTTATGACCACGAATGACTGAGAACATCAGGAAATTATCGATGAAGCACTTAGTGAATCAATGAATATACGAATGAACCCCATTTCAACTTGTAACTGCCTCTTACAAAAACACGTCACTTAGATGCTTTTTACCACCACCTTTCAATTACCTTTTCCAAATGGTTCATTCATATTTTCAAATATGTAGCAACTTATTATTAGTTCACTCAAAGAAATTCTCTCAGAAGATATGGCTTTATCTAACATGGCACATTCGAGAATTTCTTAGTCATCTCCTATCTCTCTTTTTCTACACGTAGGTATTCCTTGCACATGTTCTTCGAGGCCTTTCTTAACAAAAGGAATTCTCCAGATTATCTACACTGAAGTTTTCCAAAGTTCTCTTTACATAATGGACAGCACAGTCACTGTAAACTTTAGGCTAGCTTTAAAAAGGTAGAGTCAGACTGAAAAATGCAATGCCATGGCCAGGATTTGAGCCACTATCTTCCATTGAATTTTTCAGTCTGACTCCATCTTTCCAAACCTCGTCCTACACACTGGTAGTGTGTACTTCCATCATATTAATGCTTCATTTTATATTCAGATTATTTATACCTATATATAATCTGCATGTTACTATTTAACTAGTAATCATCAACATAACTTTTTTTTGAGAAAAATTATACCTATAACATCTCTTATGATTTATATCACCCACAGGATAAATGGATTGAGTACAGTAAAACCAGCCTGAAACGGACTCTTTATATACCGGAAATCTGAAGGATAAAGAAACGGAAAATTCATTTCGGGACGGAGCGATTTAACATGTAAAATAATACTCTAAGCAGGAAAACTGCCTAACGTGGAAACGGAAATACTTTTCTTGTCAATGACAAGATTAAAACTGATTATTATTATTACTTCATGTATAATTGGTTAAAGCTTACGTATTTTAAAAAATTACAATGATTTTGAGGGTAACTGCACTTGCACCGAAGTTCTACTTACTTTTACTTTTAAGGGTGTCTCCACCCTTCAGCGGTTGCCCTGTATTCCCAGAGTCGAGGCCTATCAATCCGTCCAGCTATCATACAGTGGGCTGCTAACCCCCTGCCAAATCCCCCAACCTGGAGGACCAGACCGTTGCCTCTTCTGTCGGTTTTCAGGGTTCCTGTTTGACCTTCACGGCTACTGTAACGGTTCCGGGGACACGAAGTCTCCACCGTACTACACTCAAACAGGCCTTGACTGGTTTGAACCATTACGCTACGGGGGCCATTGCAGAATTTCATAGCAGGTGTAAATATTATCACCACAAATTGTTCCAACTACTGTGACGCTCAACAATTCTAATAACTAAGTTGGTCAAGGTAATCTATAATTTCCTTCTGCTAATTAATGCTTTAACTGCTAAACATATAGCCCACCTCGGTAGCGTAAATGGTAGCGTGTCTGCCTCACGTTCAAGAGGTCCCGAGTTCGAATCTCGGCCAGGGTGAGTTACCTGGATAAGGTTTTTCCGGGGTTTTCCCTTATCCTGAAAGACGAATGTCAGGTAACTCTAAGCTCCACGGACCCCAGACTCATTTGAACATCATTTCATCCACTTCATTCATCGTCTGATATGACTTAACGTTGGAGAACGTAAATTACAAACAAACAAAAACCCACAGGCATTCCGCTACTTCCCGCTGCCCACCCCTCGGGACGTGGACGCAGAGGTCGGATTTTGGGGGCACCGAAGTTCCATGGAGCATAAGTCATGAATTATAATTCTTCGAGGAAAAGGGAAAAGAAACAAATAGCTCTCTCAACTCTCTTCCAACACGCACGGTAAGGGTACAACTGTTCTGCAGTGTGTTCGTTTTCAGTTTCGTTGGCACAAGTGATCAAGTACACGTGGAAGAAAACCGTGAAATTTGGTGATTTTTAAAAACATTTTTTGTGCAGAAATTCTGTAAATGAGTTCTAAACATAAGACATTATTACTGGAGGAAAAAAATTATGGTTACTGAAAAACACAAAGAGAACAAACGTGCAACTAAGTAATTAACCGTGTTGTTTAAAGTGAAAAAAAAAACAACCTCAGATTTATAACATTTTGAAGAACAAAATAACAATAAAAGAGGAATGGCTAAAGAGAACAGCAGGACATGTGAAACGCATCATGTAATCTACAAAGTCCGACGAGTTAAATCGAGCTATGTGCGCGAGCTGAAGCAATTGTCATTTTTGGACCGTTGCTTCAGACTCGAACTTTAGAGACAGCAAGGAAATTAGACAAAGACCACTTTAATACTTCCAATGGATTACTTGAGGCTTTTAAACATCGCCATAAGTGTGTGGTGGAACCAAAGATGTTGATATGCAGACAGTTGCAGATTGAAAAGAGAAAATTGAAAACAGACAGAGAAACTATTCGATAAACTACAATTACTGGACGTAAGTTGAAAATATCGTACATAATACATATCAGCTTTATTATTATTATTATTATTATTATTATTATTATTATTATTATTATTATTATTATTATTATTATTATTATTATTATTATTATTATTATTATTATTATTATTATTATTATTATTATTATTATTATTATTATTATTATTATTATTATTATTATTATTATTATTATTATTATTATTATTATTATTATTATTATTATTATTATTATTATTATTATTATTATTATTATTATTATTATTATTATTATTATTATTATTATTATTATTATTATTATTATTATTATTATTATTATTATTATTATTATTATTATTATTATTATTATTATTATTATTATTATTATTATTATTATTATTATTATTATTATTATTATTATTATTATTATTATTATTATTATTATTATTATTATTATTATTATTATTATTATTATTATTATTATTATTATTATTATTATTATTATTATTATTATTATTATTATTATTATTATTATTATTATTATTATTATTATTATTATTATTATTATTATTATTATTATTATTATTATTATTATTATTATTATTATTATTATTGTTATTGTTGTTATTGTTATTGTTATTATTATTGTTATTATTATTATTATTATTATTGTTATTGTTGTTATTGTTGTTATTGTTATTGTTATTATTATTGTTATTTACACTTCACTTTATGTTATTCCTTCACTGTAAACCTGTGCGACTAAAGCTTCTGGAATTTCTTTGTATTCAGACACAACCCTGTGTAAGATGGAAACTTGCGTCAATAGAAAATAAATGCCGGAATGACCGCGTTCCGTTTTAGAGAGGTTTTACTGTACTAAGAAATCTAAGTTTGTGGCCGCTCTATCCCAAGGGCACTAACACTCTTTGCAAGCTAGTTCGTAGCTTAGTGCTGAAAGGTGTTTTTGTAAGTTTACTATTTCTAATAAAGATGTATAAATTACGGAATATTTGTAACAGTACATGAGTATTTAGTACCTATTCAGTTGTACTCTATGGCAGCAAGTGTACTGCTTACACAATTGGAAAGACACGCCCTCCTGTTTGTCTATAGCAGTACAATACAAGTGTACACCAAGTATCGATAATACCACCCTTAAAGAGAAGCGTTTTGTTGTTGTTGTAATTTTAAGTCATCCAACGTAAAGTCATATCGGACGATGAATGTAATGGGTGAAATGATGCTCAAATGTGTCCGGGATCCATGGAGCTTAGAGTTACCCGAAATTCGTCTTTATGGCTAAGGGAAAACCCCGGATAAACCTTATCCAGGTAACTCACCCTGGCCGAGATTCGAACTTGGGACCTCTTGAACGTGAGGCAGACATGCTACCATCTACGCTACCGAGGCGGGCAAAAACGAGAAGCGTGGCACATATAGTTCAATTCATGGCCGAGAGGAATGGCCCTCATTCGGGAGGTCCGGGTTCGCTTCCCGTGGCCGGTCTACCTGTCCGATGGGGTTTTTCGGGGGGTTTGCCGCGTCGCCAGGCAAATTTTCTACTCTTCATTTCACATCATCTCTTACCTGGTGGAGAGGTGTCGGCAGGAGTATCGACGCTGCATGGCAGGATGATATGCCTCGTTCGGTAGGATGGTCTCCAGGCCGGCCTAGTAGGCTATTTCAGGACCATGGTGGGTGGGATGCTGGCTGTACTGGCCTGCCGCGGAGTTTCCAACTGGTCGATGGTAGGAACCCTGCCCTCAACACTGTCGTGACTCCTTGGTTCAGCCGCCTTCTGTCTTTACTCGCCTCATATTTCCTCCTGGGGATGCCCCACTTGAGGCATAGGCACAATAGATTAATTCTGGGCGAAGTACCGAATCCCTCCTTAAGATTCGTATTGTTACCCAATCGGCGAACTTGCGGTTGGCTATGCGAGGGGATGGCCGGTGGAGGGGGGCGTGTGGCATCGGTACCGCACCCTCGCCGGTCAGCTGGCGCCTACGGAGGCATGACAGAGTGGAGAGAGGGGAAACCACGGGGATGGCTGAAACTTCGTTTCCCCCTCCTCATGCCGCCTGAAAGAACGCGAAATCTCCGGAATATTTTCCCCCTCCATGGTAAAGAATTCTCTAGAAACATTTAGCCACCTATAAATAGAGGGACGATGTGACCACCATCCGCAGACTGCAAGCCGTGCAGAACAGGGTGCTTAGGATGATCTACGATACCGAACTATGTTTCCTTCACACATCTTGCACTCCCATTCTGGCATACCTTACATTGAGGACGTTGTGCGTGAACGCTCGCGCACATTTTATGCCAGGATTACATCCCATCCCAACCACACTAGGGCAATATGACCACCGTGTGCCCAGGAGGAGAAAGAGCTACCGCCTCCCCAAGGACGCCCTTGGGTGGTGAGACCAGCCTCTCATCCTCTCAACACTACACTCTGTCACGGCCACACTAGGGCTGAATCTGGCCCGTCGGCTGACCCCCGGCAGTCAGGTCCCGCTGTGTGACCCCGATGAGAACCACAACAGTAGTTCATAAATGGGGACTTTGGAACAATAGAATATCTAATTTGCATATAAATTGATAAGGGGGTGGGGTGGGAGACATGTTGTAACATGTCTGGAATGTTACCACGCCCCCTCAATTAATCACCCACCCCCCTAAGCTGTCATGTGTAAAAGTGCAGGTGTGTTTCTTTGTAACATTTTTCTTATAATTAATGGGTCATAAATAATTCGATGATTGTTAAGTCCTTTGATGTAGATATGATGCCGACCAGATGTCACCGAGCGCTGGCGTCAATGAACTAAAGAATGTCTTTCTCCCCTACTTTAGGGTTTGTGCCGGTTGTTTTCCATCGGTATTTCACATAAATTGTTTTCCAGGTAAGTATAGCGATCTCAGTTCATGTCATGGACATAGGTTACATGCAGGTTATTTAAAGTTATTTATTGTTAAACCCTGTGCTGGGAAATAGGATTTCATGTTTTACGTAAAGAAAGAGATGCGGTGGACTTGCTGGCACCATAGAAAGAATGAGGTTTTTGTGCAGGTTACATTCAAAATGTTAATTATTTCAACCCTCTACTTCGTGTTTTCCATCGGCACTTGACATAAATTGTTTCCAGGTAAGCATAGCGATCTCAGTTCATGTCATGGACATAGGTTACATGCAGGTTATTTAAAGTTATTTATTGTTAAACCCTGTGCTGGGAAATAGGATTTCATGTTTTACGTAAAGAAAGAGATGCGGTGGACTTGCTGGCACCATAGAAAGAATGAGGTTTTTGTGCAGGTTACATTCAAAATGTTAATTATTTCAACCCTCTGCTTTGTGTTTTCCATCGGCACTTGATATAAATTGTTTCCAGGTAAGCATGGCGATCTCAGTTCCTGACATGGACATAGGTTACATGCAGGTTATTTAAAGTTATTTATTATTAAACCCTGTGCGCAGGTCTTCTGAAAAAAAGTAACAAATGCCAGTGAACCCTTGTGGACATTGTTAATAATGCTCTCCAATAACTTTGCTTTTCTCGTGAAAAATACCTCAATTCAAATGACAATGGCCGAGGTGAACCCTATTGAGAGAGTCCCCTAATAACGAGGGTCCCTCTCTTCCGAAAAGAAATCGCCAAACTGTGGGTTGTAACACACATTAGCGTCACATAAGTTTACCCAACCCTCACAGCTGGAGGTGTGGTTCTCTGTCCAACCGGCTGTTAACCTTTTGTTATGATTATATCCATTTCAAGTATATGTCTAATATATTTCTTTACTTGTTCATTTTCACAAGAAGTCCATAAGATTGTTTGTATGAGATCTTTTTATTTTAAACCAATTTCATTAATAAGCTGGAAAACCGAGAATTTTAATATCTAGTGATAACTTTGCGTATATTCACGGATAAAGCTTACGACTACCTAGAGTGTGAGAGTAAACATATTCCTTTATTTGTGAAATTTTGGATAACGAAGATAGACACTCGCACACATACTTTAAACTTATTTTCACTTTGTTTTTAATCACGTTACGAATGTTTTCTTCTCTCGTTTACTAAGATTACAACGTTGGCCTTCTTAGAACTGCTTATGACAAAAAACGTTTTTTATTTTCTTCATGGACTTAAAGATACAGAGTTTGAATTTAGGTGGAACACTTCATTTACGTATACATTATTCTTAATACCTGCTAATATTCTAAAGCATTTGCGTTAGCTTTTTTTTCTGATCTATCTGCGAACTGATTTTCACGAGATAATTAGATAGAGAATTACTTAATATATCAGACTCAAAAGTATACTCTGGAAGCGGTTGCTTCATACACACACACACACACACACACACACACACACACACACACACACACACACACACACTCATGTACAAGCAAGCACCAAGGAGAGGGAAAGAAAGAGAGAGGGAGGGAGTGAGAGAGGAAACAAAAAAGTTTTCGGAGAAGAGACCTTCAAATTCTGTGCAAAAGCGACACACAACCGTTTAACGTCGTATGTGGGCAGTGATGACCAACTGGGCGGAGTTAGTGAGAACGTCTCTTGACAATGACCTTACTGTGATTGGTTTAAACCAGTTTTTTTCCTTACAAAGTATTGACCAATAACATCAATCGTAGACAGGGTCATGGAAATTTACACTACGCATGCGCGTCATTTTTTATAAAAAAATGCTACGCACATGAAATTTCATATTTCAACACAGTGAGTAGATGTGTGTGTATTTACAACAGCCATCACCGAGTGTGTTTTTACCTACAACGAATTGAGTTCTACACTGAGCAATGGAAGGTATGTTTATAGCACTTTTTATATTGTTTTTTTGGTTTACTTAACGTCCTTTGATATTTATTTTCTCTTCAAAGGATTCATTTATTAAAAATATTTATAAAGAATGTATATATATTTACCTAGTTTATATAATGTCCATGAGAATGTTCTTTCAGAGGTTTAAGAAAACATCATATCACACGAAATACGTTTCATTGATATTTTTTAAATATTATCACTAGAGTTTTTAAATGAACAGAAAGTTTGAGCTTGCTTATTATTAATATCTTGATTATTTCTATATAGATAATAAAACGTCAGAGCAACTCCTAATATCAGTACTTTTTATTTAAAAACACATACTGAAGCGAACTACAACCGTATGTTTACTCATTCTTTCAAGTTCAGTTTACATGCATTCTGAAATATTCGCTCTAAGTTCAATCCGTCTTTCTTCTGTTATCATAATTTGATAATCTTGCTTTAACTGACTTGTGAATGTACTTAGAAAAAAGAATTAGTAAAAATAATTCTTGTATACTCAATTAAGTTATAGAATACTACAAATTTCAAGCTGAAAAAAGTATATATAATTTACAGGAAAGAAGAACACCAAATCTTTTAAACAAGAAAGAATATTAAAACGTTGGATGTCGTCACGCCTGAGTTTGACTGGACGTCGGCTGATAAAATCCTCCGAGCCAACTGTACCAGGAAATTCAGAATCCAATGTGCGCAAGCCCCTTCGGGACGCTGAGGGGAGTGTTTGTGATACTGGGTGCATATGTGACAATTGTGCACACGAAGCTATGATGAAAGAGATATTTTCTGAAGTGGACAGTGAGTACATTTATTATTTTTTCCTTGACGTTATGTGTATACAACATACATTGATTTCTTTTTTATATAACTTTAAATTAACTTTGGTCAAAATTATACATATTAAATAAATAGATATGTAATAAACAAATATTCTTTTATAGATCACAACTTTCATTTATTTTCTATGTGAAGCATATTGTTAATATATACCTTTTCTTTTACAGAATCTGAAACACATCATGTGCCAGCCTACTTAGGTGATGGTTTAGAGGGATTGTGTATTTGCACGAACTGTACATACAGAACCCTAGTTATGCAGCTGCTAAACGGAACGAATGGTAATTAACACTTTATTCTTTTCAATAGATTCCCCTTCTTAACTGTTTCAGTATCTACATAGAAATAAAAACCATTTGAAAAAAAATAAATTTCAGAACACCATTTCAATTATTATTTGAAAGAAATTTCCATTATAGCTTTACCAAACTTTAAGTTAATTTCATGACATTTTATATATTTCTGATAGCTATATTACTTGTTTCTGTGTTTACAGAGTCTTTGTCGTTCGTTGAAGAATCCTCCATTGGCACTACAGATCAAATGTGTTGCTGTGAGAATTGCAACTTCCAGACAATTCTCATTGATTTGCTTCAATCCTTTCAGGGTAAGTTTCCCTTTTTTGTAATATCAGAAGCAATCATTCCCCTTTTCTATATACTGAATCGTGCTCAGAAAACATTTGATTACAATACGATTTTATTATTATTATTATTATTATTATTATTATTATTATTATTATTATTATTATTATTATTATTATTATTATTATTATTATTATTATTATTATTATTATTATTATTATTATTATTATTATTATTATTATTATTATTATTATTATTATTATTATTATTATTATTATTATTATTATTATTATTATTATTATTATTATTATTATTATTATTATTATTATTATTATTATTATTATTATTATTATTATTATTATTATTATTATTATTATTATTATTATTATTATTATTATTATTATTATTATTATTATTATTATTATTATTATTATTATTATTATTATTATTATTATTATTATTATTATTATTATTATTATTATTATTATTATTATTATTATTATTATTATTATTATTATTATTATTATTATTATTATTATTATTATTATTATTATTATTATTATTATTATTATTATTATTATTATTATTATTATTATTATTATTATTATTATTATTATTATTATTATTATTATTATTATTATTATTATTATTATTATTATTATTATTATTATTATTATTATTATTATTATTATTATTATTATTATTATTATTATTATTATTATTATTATTATTATTATTATTATTATTATTATTATTATTATTATTATTATTATTATTATTATTATTATTATTATTATTATTATTATTATTATTATTATTATTATTATTATTATTATTATTATTATTATTATTATTATTATTATTATTATTATTATTATTATTATTATTATTATTATTATTATTATTATTATTATTATTATTATTATTATTATTATTATTATTATTATTATTATTATTATTATTATTATTATTATTATTATTATTATTATTATTATTATTATTATTATTATTATTATTATTATTATTATTATTATTATTATTATTATTATTATTATTATTATTATTATTATTATTATTATTATTATTATTATTATTATTATTATTATTATTATTATTATTATTATTATTATTATTATTATTATTATTATTATTATTATTATTATTATTATTATTATTATTATTATTATTATTTTTTTTTTCAAAATTTATATATGTATACGATTCGATAGTGTTCTAATTATTCGATAACATTTATTCCTAATGTATACATAAGTATATCCTTTTAGTTTGCTGATAACATTTAATTCACAGATAAAATCAAATATATATTATCTTATACCTAATTTTGTTCTATTTCTCTTGTTACAGTCTCTGAACCTCAGTCGCAGAGCCTACGGTGCATTGCTGAGAACCGAGAAGAGTCGACAGATGAATGCTGCCAGCTTTCGGATTCGATCATCTGTCAGGAACCATCATCTTCAAGCATACAGGCGGAGTCAGGTCCATCGGATATTGGACAGCAAACCGGAAGGAACAACAACAAAAAAACTAAAGGTAAGCCATACACAGTTAGAAAGTAAGGTTGTTGAATCTGCATTTAAAGGAAGAGTATTTAATACCAGAATTGACAACCTTCTAGGAATAGTTGACCCACGTGAATTTCTAGATAAATGTCGTCATCTTGTATTGAAAGAAATGGTTTCCTTGTTAAGCAGAAATCCGTCAGGCTTTAAAATTAACAGTTCATGTGAACTAACGTTCCTAATTCAAAAGCTTGACGAAGTGCACACGGAATCCATCTTTTTTAATAGCAAGACTAAGTTGGCGCTTCAATCTACTAATTTAGATACCTTATACACTTCTATGGTTGATGAAATCATTGAAAATATTTCAAATTTTGAAGGTAGAAGTAGTTCAAAATCTCTGTTAGCAGTCCGGGCTCTTGTTTTTGGAGCTAGCTTTTATGATCCATTAAATGCGTCACGTTACATTCCGTTACCTGCTTCAATACAAAGAAAACATGCCGTCGTAAATATTAAAAATAAAGATGAATACTGTTTTGCATGGTGTTTGCTTGCTGCAAAGTATCCCGTAAATAGCAATGTGCACAGAGTGAACAAATACCCTATAGAACAGTTATTTACAGCTTTTAATTACGACGGTATTGAATTCCCTGTTAGTCTCCATGATGTTCAGAAGTTTGAAAACCAAAACGAAGACACTTCGGTATCGGTATTCGGCCTTGACAGTAAAAATTCTGTTATCCCCATATATCAAACCAGAAAGCATAAAACCTTGAATGTTAACCTTCTTAGAATAGAAGAAAATAACAATGCGCACTACTGTCTAATAAAAATATTTCAAAATTAACAACAAGGCAAATAACTAAGCACCATGCCAAACACTGGATATGTGAGCCATGCATGAAGCATTTTAGCAACAGGGATACATTTAGAAAACATCAGTTAAAGTGTCTGAAGTGCCAAGTCCTTAAAATGCCGAAACAGGGTGAAGTTATTCAGTTTTCATCCTTTTCAAAGGGTGTTCCTGTATCATTTGTTATTTATGCTGATATTGAGAGTGTGCTAGCCAAAGTTGAGTCCTGTGAACCGTCTCCTAATATGAGCTGGACTCGGGCTAAACAACACCATGAAGCAGTATCAATATCGCTTAAGCTAGTATGTCGTCATGATGAATCATTGTCGAGATTCAAGCTTTTTAGAGGTCCTGAAGCAATCAAGGAGTTCTTCATTGAGCTTAGGTCCATTGCAGATATGGTTATTACAGAGTATAAGCGCAATGAGGAAATGATCATGACTACCCAGGATAAAGCTGATTTCGATAATGCTCACCATTGTCACATATGTAAGATGGAGTTTGAAATGGGAGAGGTCCGGGTTCGTGATCACTGTCATATGACAGGAGTATTCCTTGGAGCTGCTCATAATGTATGCAATTTAAATAGACAGGCACCTAATTTTATACCTATATTTTTTCATTGTCTCAGCAATTATGACAGTCATTTCCTGATGCAACACTTGTCGTATGATGATCAACCGATTTCATGTATTTCAAATTCCTCTGAGCGATATATTTCGTTTAGCAAAAAATACAGGAACATATACTTCAGGTTTCTAGATAGCTATAAGTTCTTGAATGATAAGCTATCTAACCTTGCAAGTATGTTAAGTGAGGATGAATTCAAGATAACTAACTCAGAGTACTCTAATTCAGAGCAAAGGGCACTGGTAAGACAAAAGGGGGTATTTCCTTATAGTTATTGTGACAGTATTTCAAAATTTAATGAAACACAGTTACCTCCAATAAACGAATTCGATAACATAACCCAAAAAGAATATGATCACGCTATGAAGGTCTGGAGTGTTTTTCAAATTAAGAATTTAGGAGACTACAGTGACCTGTATTTGAAGACGGATACGTTACTCCTGGCCGATATAATAGAGAAGTTCAGGGATCTCTCGCTTGAAGTGTATAATTTGGACCCATGCTGGTACTACACATTACCTGCTCTTGCATTTGATGCAATGCTTAAGGTGACTAAGGTTAAGTTAGATCTTATACATGATCAGGAAATGTTGGAATTCTTCGAATCCGGAATCAGGGGTGGAATGTGCTCTGTTTCTAAACGGTATGGTAAAGCCAATAACAAATACATGAAAAATTATGATATTTCACAACCAGACAACTATTTATTTTACATAGATTTAAATAACTTATATGGTAAAGGAATGGGAAATTTCCTACCGTTTAGGAACTTAAGATGGGTGCCACAAGAAGAGATCGAAGCAATAGATTTCACAACAATTTCCCCTGAATCCGAGGTTGGATATGTGCTTGAAGTGGACCTTGAATACCCTGAGCATCTCCACGATGAGCACAATAATCTTCCTCTCTGTCCAAAAAGTGAGATACCACCACAAGGCCAATACAAGAAACTGCTGTCAACATTACACGACAAAGAGAAGTACACCTTGCACTATAGAAACTTGCAGCAGTGCATTGATCTAGGTCTCATCCTGAAAAAAATACATAGAGTTGTGGCATATGAACAGTCTGATTGGCTGAAGCCCTACATTGATTTAAATACAGAGAGACGAGCAAGGGAAACTTCCAAATTCGGACAGAATTTATGGAAACTTATGAACAACTCTGTATATGATAAATTTATAGAAAATGTTAGGAAATATAAAGAATTCAAAATAGTCACGAACTGGGGTCGGTGTAAGAAATTGACTGCGCGACCATCATATGTTCGAAGTATTATCTTCACAGAAAATCTTGTAGGAATAGAACTTACCAGAGAGGAAGTATTCATGAACAAACCCATATATATTGGTCAAGCCATCCTTGATATTTCAAAACATATCATGTACAACTTCTATTATGATATTATGAAACCCAGACTCAGAGACTTAACATTAAATTACATGGACACTGACTCATTCATATTTGAAACTTCGACTGACTTTTATATGTTCATAAAAGAAAATCAACAATATTTTGACACATCAAATTACGATAACAACAATAGATTTGGTATTATCCCTCAAAATAGAAAAGTTATCGGACTGTTTAAGGATGAGCTTGCTGGAAGACCGATGATAGAATATGTGGGATTGAGGTCCAAGTTATATGTATTCAGGTACGAGAACCAAACTGTCATGAAAGCAAAGGGCATTAACAGAACCGGAATGCAGAACATAAATTTTGAACACTATTTCGAATGCTTAAATAACATTAGAAAACAAATATTTGTAAAACAAACAACGTTTCGGAGCTTTAAACATAAAGTCTCAACCATAGAGATGAATAAGGTCGCACTCTGTGGAAGTGACGACAAGAGAAAATTAGTAGAAGGTTCCGACCAGACATTAGCGTGGGGTCACTATTCGCTGAGTATGGCTGACACTTAGGTTTTTTCTTTTCAATTCTTTTGAATCCTGTATATATTAAAAGTTGCTTAAGGTAGCTGATGTACGTATGTAAAGAAAAATGTTCTAGTTAACTCTTGTATATACATTTAAGTTGCTTCAGGAAACTGATGTACCGGTATATGTAAAGGAAAAGAGATGGTATATTGAAGAAATAAAAACACATGTTTTGAAATATATTGCTCTTCTTTTATTTCAGTAATAGTTTTTACAATAAATCCTTCCTGTCAATCCACTGGCTATTAGGGAATCCATACCACTTCACTAAGATTCTGTTTCCTTGGCGTCTCAGAATCTTTTCAACCAAATAAGTGTTAGGAAATAATGTAGAGTGAAGTTCATGGCCGTAGAAGGCTCCCTTTATTTCCTCACCGTCCTTATCCTTTAGAATGTAGGTGGTAGGAATGGTTCGCTTGACCTTATCAACTTTGAAGATTTCAACGCTCCAGTTAGGTTCAAAACCCTTTTCAAAATGTCCTTTATTTTTAGATATCCTCACATAATCACCAACACTAAACTTGCTGGCACTCCTCTTCTCACTTGCTGGCTGATCATAGTTGTAAACAGACAAAAGTAGATCATTATTCTGCACTTCACGAGGCTTCATCCGGATAGTGGTGTGGTAAGTATCATTGTATTTTGCAATGATTCTAGGTAAGAGATCTAACCACTTGTAGGTTCCTTGAGCTAGAAACTCTCGATACATCATATTCTTTAAAGTTCTTATTAACCGTTCCACAGCTGCAGCCTTCACATCCGTATAGGTACTGTAGTGATTGATATTATACTTGTTCATTAAATTCTTAAAGTGTTTGTTATAAAATTCTTTCCCGTTATCACTCTGTATATTCCTGGGAGGTGTTTTCATGTCTTGTAGTATATCCTCCATAGCCTTTGAAACTCGGAGTCCCGTCTTGCTCTTTAACGGCTTGGCATATGCCATTTTAGAGTAGAAGTTGACAGCAATAAGGATATATTTGAAATTCTTGTTGATTCCTGCATGCGGTATCATCTCCACCAAGTCGATCTGCACCAAATCATGTAGTCCTTTGCTGATAATCTTGCGGCGTAGAAAGTTTCTCCGTGCAGGAGCATGAAGCTCGCTAGCTATATTTTGCTTTATTTGGATCATGCTATAATCTTAGCTGATTTCAGTTCTTGAATTATCTCCTCAATTTCTTGGTTATGATTGTTATTCCCCGCGTCCCTAGATGCAATGAGAAGTCTTAGACGATTTACCAACTCGTTGGGGTCGTTCCAATAGATGTAGTCTTGTTCTACGCCAGGACGAAGCTCCTTCCACTCCAATCCTAAGCCCTTGTGTTTCTTCACTAATGGTCGTATAACACTTTTATACTTGTAGGAATTGCCCGCCCTCAGCTGTCCTTGCTTGCTATAGTTTCGTCGATGCACCTGAGTTGTTTTCAGTATTTTGCTATAAGTATCCAAATCCTCTTCTGTATAGACATGCATCTCAGGGATCCTCGTAAAGATGAGTTCACTTAATCCAGGGGTAACCTCATATGCTTCTTCGCCTACTCGAATTCGATTATTAATAAAGTCAATGATCTTGTTTCCAAGCATGTAGCTGCCATCTTCGTATCTTATACCGTATGATGCATCTAATTCATTTTTATCCTTCCTTCGAACTTTCTGTAGGTAGTTTGAGATCTTCTCTTCATTATCCCTTTTAGGTTGAATATTCTTTTTCATGGTTTCTTCCTTGGTTATATCAGTATTGTTTTTTTGGAGTTGTAATATATCATGCAGTGGTTCTGTTACTGGTTGAAGAGCCTCACTCATTATTCTCTGGGTATCGAACTGGTGGCCTTTTAATACCCTCAACTTTTCGCGTATAGCCTTGGAATGCTTGACTATAGATTCCTTTAATGTTATGCTTTCACTGTTCATTGTGCAAATGGCCTCGTACTAAGAGATTATATTCATTTATAGTGTAGGTGCAGGGGAGAGTTTATATTCAAGCACTAACTCTATGTGTAAAGTACATCGATCCAATACACGATTTGTAGGTGGAGTGAATGATATGCGATCGCCCTTTTTAATGATTACAGGAAAGGCTTCAATTGTGTTCTTATTTATTGAGATTGTAATATCGGTTTTGTGATGAGGAAGTATACGCTCACCGCTCCTCAATTCTTGCTCGGGCGCTGTAATAGCGCACGATAAGAGATTTCCGTCTATTGTAAATGAATAGTGTCCGGCGGCAGTAGAAAGTATGTACGTACCGTTACCAGACCTGATTGGAAACGCTTGAAGTTGAATAATAAGATGCCCTCTCATTAATAATATCCCTGTTCTCAATGTATCCACTGCTTTAGCGATCTGTTCGGTAATTGCTTTTGCACGCTCAAAATTGGTATTAATCTCATTGATTTGGCTATTCATTTCACTTGATAGCGTATTACATCTATTTTCTAGTGCTTGACGGACTTCTTGAACTTGTGTAATAGAATTTCTCAGCGAATCCCTATTTTCTTTTGTGGAGTGCGTAAGTGTATCTACCATATTGCCAGTTTTGTTCAAATGTTCTCTAATTGTTTTCAGCTTCTTGTCCACCTGTGTCTCAATTTCCCTAGTAACAAATTTGTTTAACTGATTCCGTGTTTCGCTTGTTTTTTGAATAATCATGCCACGGAGAAATCTTTTATTTACAGCATCCAGATCTCCGACAGGATCTGCTATATCAATGATTCGCTTCTTGCCGAATATAATGTTGCCATTATTATCTTGCGGCTGCATGCGAGAGTTCATATACTCGGTGATGAACTTTCTATTTGCTACATCACTATCGTGAACAGGATCTAATAATACTTTTAATCTAGCATTATCAATAACAATGTTATTTTCTTGGTCTCTCTTGAAAATAAACTTTGAAACCAAATCATGGATCATAGCTTTAAAGTTAGTCTCAAGTCTTCCGGTATTCTGTTGTGAGGAAACAATCATCCTTTTTTCGAGTGCATCCACATATCTTTTTGTGCTCGCATCATTATCTGTTTCAGGATCCTGAACAATGCATAGTCTCTTGTTCTTGAACTGATAGTTACCTTCTCCATCTCTGTTTATGATAAAGTGGTGAAGCGATCTTTTGGTTGGGAGAGCTCCTCGTGCTCCGAACCTGTCAATGCTCATTTTGAGCTTCAAATGACATTTTCCTTATTTCCTACTTCAATATATACATCAAATCCATTCCTATATCGACCGTCATTCATAGAGAATTCAGGAACTATCGTTACAAAAGGTCTTCCTTCTGTTCCACTCTCCCAGACACTTTTGCACAAGTCTTTAAACTCTGTATATGTCATGTCGGTGTTTACATAATCGTTATATATATGCTTCAAGTTCAAATTATCTTGCCTAAAGAGAATGATCATGTTCGTGTTATCACGAATTAAATGTTTCGGGACTTTAGCGTAGGATTGTGCTAAATATATTGAGTCTACGTTACGATGCCTACCCATGCTGTAAAATGAGGCAATCTTTCCCTGCTTTTCAGTGATGACATCATCAAATATAAAGATTGAGTTTTCTTTAACATCGGTGGGATGTAATACGTTTTCTCCATCCTCATACGTATATACTTCGATACCATCAATGCTTTCAAGCAGTTTTATGAGATATTGATACTTTGGTTGATAAAGGGACTTTGAGTATATGTGTACATTTTCAAAACGCAGACCATTCTCATGGAGCAGCCAATTCAGTAGTACATTGGTTTTTCCTGCACTGGAGCTCCCTAGAATAAGAGCTCTGACGTTAGAAGGAAATAGCTTACCGTGGCGTTCGTGCTTGAAATCACTTTCAAAGTCTAGCACCTGAATAGGTAGAGAGCAATCTTGCTTCACAAGCTCCATCTTAGCGACTGACTTTTAGGATCATCTCTAATGAGTATATAAACGGAAAAATGTGGGATATTATGAGCGCTCAAATTCCTCAAAGGGAGGGGCTATATCTGAAAAAATGTATAAAAGAGGCTAGTAAATCATAAAATAGATTAGTTTATAATGGGAGGTAGGAGCAATAAGACCACAAGAGGATCAGGTTTACTTAACTCCGTCATTAACCGCCTACCGTTTGAAGTACATTTACGCGGCTACAGATATTGCGGACCCGGGACAAAACTGGAAAAACGCCTCAAGAGAGGAGATTCCGCAATAAATCTTTTGGATGAGGCTTGTAAAAATCATGACATAGTATACGCAGAGCACAAGGACACCGTCTCACGAAATATTGCTGATAAAATCTTAGCAGAGAAGGCCTGGAAGAGAGTTCAATCATCGGACGCTAGCCTCGGGGAAAAGTTGGCTGCACGGCTGGTAACATCAATTATGAAGGGTAAGATAGCTATCGGTGCAGGATACCGGAAGAAGAAGCGTGGCGGATTTCTACCCCTCATACCCATTATTGCAGCCTTAGGTGCTGCAGCTGGAGGTGCGGCTCAAATTGCTACAGCAGTGAATAAGAAAAAAGCTGCAGATAAACAGCTTGCAGAAATGGTTCGCCATAATAGAGAGATGGAAGCGAAAGGAAAAGGTCTCCGAGGGAGAAAAAGTAATAAGAAGATTAAGAAAAAGAGAACTGGCGGTTTTCTTCCAATGCTACCACTGACTGCATCTTTAGCAGTTGCCTCCAAAATAGCCAGAGCCTTAAAAGGAAATAAGACTACTAAAGGAAACGGTCTGAAGAGAAGGAAAAATTCCCAGAATAGACAGACCTCAAAAAACTCGAGTCGGGGACTATACTTGTCCCGGAAAAAGCCTAAGTAACATAGATCTTGCACTATATGCTCGTCGTTTAAGAATTCCCCATTTTAGAGGTGTATATATGCTCGATAAGTTACCTTCAAAGCCATATCGACGAGAGAGGATTATTGTCAATCTCGATTACTCTGATAATGAAGGATCACATTGGGTGGCTATAAAGAAGGAAGGTGATATCGCGTTTTATTTCGACAGCTTTGGAAACTTGAAACCTCCAAAAGAGGTAGAAAGCTATCTCAAGGGCGTTAAGTTGATGTATAATACAAGAAGAGTTCAGAGTTTTAGCTCAGTCATCTGCGGGCACCTGTGCTTGCAATTTCTATCACAATGAGTTACACTATTGCTGTTAGCGGGAATGATTCAAATCTTACCACCTACCTGAATCCTCCTCTGAGGATTGATCCTAAAGGGTATTATGAAATTGCTCTTTTGAATTTTGAAACCTTCTATTCCATTCCCAATGTGGATGAGAGCAATAATCTCTTCCATTACATTTTCAATGACACCACTAAGGTCATCGATATTCCGCATGGGACATATGAAATTTCTGATATTAATACTTACCTCAAAGATAAGCTAAACTTGGATGAAAACGACTTCTTTATTCGCCCTAACAATAATACAATGAAGGCTGAAATCAAGTGCCCCTTTCCTATTGATTTTTCTAGGGGACGCTCTATTGGATCTCTTTTAGGATTCAATGAAAACAAAGTTATTGCTCCTAATCAGGTGACTGAGTCTGATTTCCTAGTAAACATATTTAAGGTGAGCATCATTCGAATCGAGTGCAGTATTGCGACAGGTTCTTTCATCGATGGTAAAAGAGGACACTCGATCTATGAATTCTTCCCTTCTGTCCCGCCGGGATATCACATCTCTCAAGAGCCTCCAAACCCCATTTACCTACCCATCATAGACACTAACCTTATCGATCAAATCACTCTTCGGGTGGTCGACCAGAACGGAGATAGCATCAACTTTAGAAACGAGGATATAAGCATACGTCTTCATATTCGTCGAAATGGGAATAGATTTTAGAAGGAGAAACCACCGCAAAAGATATAATAAGACAGGACAATCACAGATTTATCGTACTCTCCCTTTGACGCTCAGAGAGTTAACATCAAGCAACAAGAAGTTCCTCGAAACGTTGGGCTTCAGAATTCTGTAATGGACATCTTTAATGTGACCGAAACTCCTTCATTTGAGGATAAAATTGCTAAAGAAGAGGAACATGTGTTTCTCCCATATAATACATCGGCTCTGGATGCTAATGATGAGATTAGGATCCCTTGTCAAGCTGAAGATTTATATACTCTGCCTAACCGGAGTTATCTCTACATTGAGGGCTCTATTTCTAAGCCTAATGGAACACCTACGCTGGCGAAGCTGACTAACAATGCTCTGGCATTTATGTTTGATGAGATTCGACTGGACATGAATGGAACTTGTATAGACAGAACAAGGAATCCAGGTATTACATCGACTATGCGCAACTATGCTGCTCTCAATCCTATGGAATCAAATCGTTTGCTCAATGCCGGATGGTGCTACCCCGGGGAGGATGTAGATATTGTGCATTCAACAAGCGGAGCGTTCAATGCCATAGTGCCGCTGTCAATGCTTCTGGGGTTTGCAGATGACCACAAGGACCTCGTTCTCAATAGCAAGTTTGAGTTGGTGCTAATTCGATCTAAGGACTCCAAGAACTGCATTTTGACACCTGAGGGAGAAGGAAATGCCATTGTTAAACTAACTCGCATCGAATGGAGGATGCCTGTAATTCGCCTTTCAGACGCTGAAAAGGTAGCAATCCTCAAGATCGTCAAGTCTGATAGAGCACTGCATCTTGCATTTAGAACCATGGATCTACATACCCAACCTGCTATTCCGCAAACTAGATCCTTTACATGGAACGTCGCAACAACGTCGAAACCGGAGAAGCCGAGATTTGTTATTGTGGGAGCCCAAACGTCCAGAACAAATAATGCGTCGATGGACTGTTCCGAGTTTGATCATTGTAACATAACAAATTTGAGGCTTTATCTCAATAGTGAGTGTTATCCCTATCACGACATGAACTTGGACTTTGAGAACTCAAGATTTGCAGCTTTATATGAAATGTATTCAAAGTTCCAAAACTCATATTACGGGAAAGACAATTACCCTCTATTGAAGAGAAAAGATTTTCTCAAATATGCGCCATTATTCATCATAGACTGCTCACATCAACCTGAGGAGATTGTAAATGGTGCTGTGAATATCAGACTTGAAATTCAAGCTAGTGCAAATATACCCGCACAGACTACTTTGTATTGTCTGATAATACATGACAGAGTTTTCACATACAAGCCCCTGACTCATGTGATGCAGTCCTTAATCTAATTCCAGCAGGGATTCTTGTAATGAAGGATATTAGGAATATAAGAAATATGTAAAGGAATTCAAGTGAATAAAAAGATATATAAGTTGAACATCATTTTCTTTTTATTTAATATCATTGTACATTTCGAATACCATCCTTCTCCAGCTCCTTGTTCCTACATATGTCATTTCTTTACAGAGAGTTAGGTTTATTAAATGCTTTTGTATATAGCATTCTAACCTCGTTAACTGACAAAATTCACTAACATTTAAAATTATTTCACCGCTATTTAGAACTGTATTCAAAAATCTGATCCTTTCATCTTCCATAAACACAGTGACATTAAACGAATATACAATGTTCTCACTGTAATCACAACACACGTAGTTTTTCTCTTTGAAGAATGCTTCGAATACATGAAGACTATTTCTAATTATTTCCCAGTCATGTGCTGACAGAAACACGAAGTTGTCACTGACTCTGTTCTTAATGATCAGAGATGGAATGTGATAGATTAGTCCTATGTTAACACTATAACTTTTGGAAATGTGAACATCGCGGAGCATGGTTGCTTGTGACATGTTTCCCAGATTTTTATAAAGAAGAATGAGTCCGTTCCCTCTAATGCTTTCAGAGGCTGAGTCGTCTTGGCACACGGGAGCTACTTGCATGCCTCTCTGGGGTTGCAGCAGACGTCATTCGCCCTTCTAGTAGTGTCAGCCTCCTTTGCAGATCTGCAAAGTTATTTTTGGTTCTCTTTTTTCGAGGTTTCCTGATAGCGGTCCTGAAACAGAGCACATTGCATGTGTTACTTAGAAAGAGAAAAAAGATGGTATCTTGAAAGAATAGCATTTGACAGGTGAAACAGTTTCTTTCTTTAAGGAGTATGACAAGAATACTTACATTGATGTTTTGAGGCGTTCCAATTGTGTGCTCGGGGAACGCACAGGAGTAACATTCTCAATAGCTTCACCACCCTGATCTACCAGGAAGTCATCTATGGCCTGAGTAGATCGCTCCGCAATAGGAACATCGTTTTCATCCTTATCACTGGTGATGTCAGAATCAATAACAGGCCGAGGATCTCGAACTGTCATTCGAAGCCTGTAACAAATAATGTTTTCCATAGAATTAGATATTTCAATGATTCACTAAGGAAAGAGGCGCAAATTTCTTTTTTCACTTCCACTTACTTTGATTGTCTCTGCCTGAGTTGATACACGCTACACTTCTCATTGCAGAGGAAGTAAGAGTACATATGATCATGAACCTCAGGCTGCGTGCACAGGGTAGCGTGAGTATCACCATTACAAAACTCAGAGTGGTGTATAGCATCGTGACTTGAAGCAAATCCGTCAACGTCATCAACTCCTATGTGTTCTTGGTCATGAACAGCCCCTTGCCTAGAATAACGAATATGTTTCAGATTACTCCTTCTGCTTAAAAAAACAGTAATGAATTCTCAAGAAAATTAATAATTATTGTACTTACATGTATCGCTTTCTGTATACTGAACAGTTCTCTGTGCATACTTCACGAGAAGACATCTGATCGTGGTATGAAGGCCGATTGCAAACAATTGAATGCATTAGACCATTGCATAACTCTTTGTGGTAATACGCGTAATGATACGCCTCCACTGCGCACTCACTGTCGATATCTGATATATCAGAGACGGCAAATAAATACACTGGAAAAAAATTCACGAAGTAATGTGATGCTCCAAGCTCGAGAGTCATATACTCTTTCAATAGTGTGGGGGGGGATTTCAGGAGCGGGGAGCGATGCATACCCATAGCCTGAGATGGAGTGGAAGGGAGAGTCTTCCATCCAACCATTGGACACCTGGGCAACAGGGGGAGAAGAGGTTAAAATTATTTTCATCTCAAACATGTACCAACCGGCACAAACCCTAAAGTAGGGGAGAAAGATATTCTTTAGTTCATTGACGCCAGCGCTCGGTGACATCTGGTCGGCATCATATCTACATCAAAGGACTTAACAATCATCGAATTATTTATGACCCATTAATTATAAGAAAAATGTTACAAAGAAACACCCCTGCACTTTTACACATGACAGCTTAGGGGGGTGGGTGATTAATTGAGGGGGCGTGGTAACATTCCAGACATGTTACAACATGTCTCCCACCCCACCCCCTTATCAATTTATATGCAAATTAGATATTCTATTGTTCCAAAGTCCCCATTTATGAACTACTCACAACCTAAACGGTCCCCAATCACCCGACCTCTCGCTCCTGGCCCCGCCACGCTGGACGGACACTGCAACGCAGGCCGCCCCTAGCGTGGTGGTTTAGGGCACTGGGCTCATATTTGGAAGCTCATCCCGCTGCCAGGAGCACTAGCAGAGGCCGAATCAGGTCCATCAGTTAACAAGGACATCCAAGCATTGCAGGAAAGACAAATCCTATAAGACCGCACGGATAAATCCGCACAGCGGATAGGTACCGTGGCGCTCTACCCACCGTCCGGGAGCACCCAGACGACTTGTTCTCGCTCTTGGCTCTTGGGTTCTCGAGAGTTCAGTTCAGTTCTTGGCGAGCAGCCATGAGGAGCGCCCAGTGAGGGACTGGAAGACTGTGTACGTGCATTGGAGGAGTGTACGTAATTGCGAGTGCAAAGTGGAACTGTAACGGACGAACTGGTGCATTGTAATTGTGTGTATTACGTAATACTGTGTAATCGGCAAGTGTTCCAACTGTAATTCGGTGGAAATAAAGAGCATGTTGAGTCTGTGCAATTGGACTTTTAATTTCACGAACCCACAAAGTCACAGTATCCTATCCTGTCCTAGTTCAATTCATAAATATTTTAAGACCTCGGTAGCAAACATAATTGGTGGAAATAGAGTCAAATAATGAAACATTCTCAGCGTTGACACTTAAAACTTCTGTAAGCTCTAGAAAGTTAAGGTGAATTCCACTTAACACTTTTGCATATGAAGTTAAAAATAGCTGCATGGTAAGTATGTTAGGGATAACCCTTTTTAGATTATGTCTGTATGGAGGAAACGTTCTACAGGATGTCTCTGTATTGGTCTTAAATATTTCGGGGACCCTCTCCAACAGCAATTTAGTAAAAAGTATTCATATGAACATGGGTTTGAAAATCACAAGAATTACAAGAAAAATTGAATTCTGCAAAAACTGCTCCAGGTGGCTTTTTCTCGACTTGATGTATGGCCTTAGTATGCCTTCCGCGCTATCACGTAATCTATTGCAAGTTCCAGACCATCTCTTATTTGGTCAAATCCAATGTGAATACGCTCTCTTAGAGTGTTACTATTGTATATAGGAGTCGCATAAACCAGGGATTTTAAATGTTTCCAATCGAAGAAATTGATTGGATTCAAATTGGGAAATCCAGGAAGCCATGCAATGAACCCCTCTTGACCATTCCATGTATATGGAAATTTGTACTTTAAAAAAGCTGCATATTATCCGACTGAAATAACCATCCTGTAAAACATATTCGTTGGATGATCCAGAGACACATGATTGATTAAACCATGCAGCTAGTTTCTGAAAAACTGTAGAAATGTCTCTGCATTCAGGCGTGGAAGAACGGATGTTGATGTCTGTTCAGTCGTAGGGTTTTCATATTCAAATTGAAGATATCATCGCGAGCAAACAAGTTGCACACTAGGAAAATCACGAACATAGGATAATTCTGCAACGAAAGAAGGTTCTTCTTAACTCAAAGACCGACATATTGAACCCTTGTATCCCTGAAAGTGATATAAATGCAGGAGATTTCCACGCAAAGTTTTCCAGATAATCGTTTGAGTCATGCCTTCACTTACTGAGTTGTGCCTTGTGCTGTCTGACGGGTGCGGGTTTACATCACGAAGAACTCGTTCTTCAGGGCCAATCCTTCATACCTTTCTTGGTCTCCCAAAATCTGAAACATTATCTCAAACGACCGCTCTCAAACGTTGTTGAATTCGTGAGAATGTTCTGATCATGTTATCTGCCTGTCGGGGCATCCTTCTGAACAAAGCTCACGTTCTCATGATGCACTGCCATCTACATTCCCAAAGGTACATGTAATGTATATCGGTCTGTTCACTCATAGAATATATTTTTTCTGCCTTCTGTGCCCTCCAACAAACAAAAGCAGTCTATCAGATGGGAATAGTTTAATTAAATTTATTATTAATTCTTTGCCCTACAATAGACAACCAAACAAAAAGCAATAAAAACCAGCGGATAACAATATAATTCAATTATTATTGGTGTTACTGAAGGGGAAATTCCTCTAATAAATCTCTAACAGGCGATCGACAGATCCATGTTCATATGACCTTTTTTGCTGTTTTATGTTGGAAGCGTCTCTCTGAAGTATTTTATACCAATAAAGTTAAATCTGTATATTAGAATCAGGGTAAAATTCTAGTCTGGATGTAAAGCTTAACCGAGTTTCTGCCGACATTTTTGTCAATGTTTGCATAACGAAATGTATACACTGAATCCTTTGGGATTGGAATCTGCAGCTCAATCATGAGAGTTATAGAGCGTTTGCAACCGGCATTGGCCAGGTAAACAGGGAATTGCAAAAAATAAAAAAATAAAGAGCTGACATTGTCTATTTTACAGAAATGGGACGAGCGTTTTACGTATGTGAACGCGATAAATAACCCACAATGGCTTCATTCGTGTCTTATTTTCACTGTGTGGGAAACTGGGGCAAAGTAATTGTCGTAAAAAGTTTCAGTTTTATTGGGTACTCCTTTCTTCCGCTTTCTTTTGTAATGTAGTCATTGATATGTTTATTTGCCTTATGAAATTGCAAGATGCTGTTCAGAAACATAGAGCGTCTCAGCCTGTTATCGTTTTGTACTTTCGGGATCGTAGAGGGACCTGTATGAATGAAACACTCCTCCGACAAACCCTCGAAATCACCATTTCTGAGGAAATTAATTTTTTGAAGATACATGAATTATGCAGGTAATAATATTGATAGTTCCTGGTATCTTTGAATATAAAGCAAAAACAAAATTCTTGGTCAACTATATAATTCATCTTAGCATTACGTCATCGATTCCATTTATAATAATGGCTAAAGTTATCCAAATTTTGATACATGAAATAGGAACACATTGTGTTTGAATTACCTGGACATCATGCAGTTATACTGTTTTCAACGTTTTTTATTTCATATAATTTTAGGATTTGTAAATGTTATCTTCAAATCGTGTAATTCATGTAAGTGACTTGCTTTCAAGACGTCTCACCAATTAACTTTGAACCCGCCTCGGTAGCGTAGATGGTAGCGTATCTGCCTCACGTTCAAGAGGTCCCGAGTTCGAACTCGGTTAGGGTGATTAGGATAAGGTTTATTGCGGGGTTTTCCCTTATTGTGATAGTCGAATGTTGGGTACATCTAAGCTCCATGGATCCCGGTCTCATTTAAGCATCATTTCACCAATTTCATTCATCGTCCGATACGACTTAACGTTGGAGGACGTAAATTTAAATAAAAAACTAGCTTTGTATATGTTAACTCCACTGAATATTTGGAATTTCATGGCGAAACCCCACAATGTTTGAAATTTTAAACATTTGAAGGAAAACGGATTTGAACGTTGGTACCGGAATTATTCACTTGAACAATTAATAACTTTATAATGTAGAAGAAGCGTGACTTAAAGGTAGCATAAGAAAAAGATCGTTGGCTAATGCAATTTAAGCGTTTAAGTAAAGTCAGTTAGTATAAGGTTAAATTCAATCTACACAAAACAATAGCTTAAAGGAGAGACTCCAGGAAATCAGTTATGTTCAAGGTTTAGGAAGTTGTAGAGACCAAAGTGCCCATAATTCTTAAAATTAGATTGGAAATGGAATTATTATAATCTGGCAAAGCCCCGAGTGAAACTAGTGAAGTTTAGGCAAATGGGAGACTACGATTTCAGCAAACTAAAATAGGAACATTGTAGTGGGCGTAGTTCAATGTCGACAGGACTTAAGCCAATAAGAGAGAATGTATTTATACAATGTTTGACTCTTCGTGTTTTACAGTCTTAAAAAGTGTTTACCGTGATTCATTATCGGCAGTCTCATCGCTTAAATTTCGCGCTCAGGTTAGGGAACCTTCTGTTTATTACTTCTACGAACTACGGCACTGTATGTTTCACAACAATAAAAACAACAACAACATCATCATCATCATCATCATCATCATCACCACCACCGTCGGCCGCCCGAAGGTCGAGTGGTTAGACCACTCGACTTTCACCTAAGCGGTCCAGTTCGATCCCATGCGACCGCATCTGAGACTTGTGCTGGACAAAACGGCATCGGGGCAGGTTTCCTCCGGGTGCTCCGGCCTACCCCGCCTTCTCATTCCACCGGTGTTCCATCTGCATTTCATGTATCATCAATGTCACCACCTGCGTAGGCGCATGTAATAAAAGCGGGCGTTAACCACCACAAAATTATTATTATTATTATTATTATTATTATTATTATTATTATTATTATTATTATTATTATTATTATTATTATTATTATTATTATTATTATTATTATTATTATTATTATTATTATTATTATTATTATTATTATTATTATTATTATTATTATTATTATTATTATTATTATTATTATTATTATTATTATTATTATTATTATTATTATTATTATTATTATTATTATTATTATTATTATTATTATTATTATTATTATTATTATTATTATTATTATTATTATTATTATTATTATTATTATTATTATTATTATTATTATTATTATTATTATTATTATTATTATTATTATTATTATTATTATTATTATTATTATTATTATTATTATTATTATTATTATTATTATTATTATTATTATTATTATTATTATTATTATTATTATTATTATTATTATTATTATTATTATTATTATTATTATTATTATTATTATTATTATTATTATTATTATTATTATTATTATTATTATTATTATTATTATTATTATTATTATTATTATTATTATTATTATTACAGAAACAGTTATTTTATATTACAATATCCGTATACGTCAGAAGTTAGCAAATATAATTCAGTGGTTACAATTCCGGGTGAAAACATTCAGAAAAGGTTTAGTTGCTGAAGCTTAATCAGTTGGAAGCTCGCTCGAAACATCTCATTGTTAGCCTCCATTAAATTTGTCAGCCACTTAACTGGTACTGTCCATTCTTCTCTACCCACATACCCAGAGAAAACCGTTGAAGGGAAACGCACGCATGTCTTCCTTCGGAAGGGAAGTAAAACCTGTGGCCCCGTGAACTAGATTTACGTCACGTAAAGGAAATTTGAGCCTGATAAAGAGGCTCTTGAGCAATATTCAGCGGTCTTTCACCAGCAATATAGAATGGGACGCTGACAACAGTTGACAGCAGTTAGACGGCGTCCATTTAAAAATAATAAAAGTAAACTTACTGGGAAAAAGATTCGTAATTCCCCACTGGAGCAGTTGACAGCAGATGCATTAAAGATGGCACTAAATGTGATGCACAGTACTCGTTGTCATCAAATTACTTATTGAATGTTGTTAATGTTATTTTTAAACTTTTTATTTTAGATCCTCTTATTTTAGATATTACATTTATTTAAATTAAATTGTTTTTTTAGTGATGTCGCTGTCTATCTTCCTGAGAACTGTACTAATCTTTAGTTCAAGACTTACCTTACCACTATCTTCCTCGAGAAGCTGCAGAAGAGAAAATATATAAAAATATAATTTTGATCCCACCATTATAGTTGTACAAGATGTTAATTGTATCATTGAGATATGAACATATTTTAACAAACATATGAAAGGGTTAAACTCCCTCATTAACTTTTTCACTTAACGAAACCTTTAAAAGAAAATTTTTAAACCTAGATAAAATAAAACTTTAAAGATAGAGGCAAAAATCTATTTCATGCTAAATATATTAATTCATCATATCGATATCACGAGAAAATATATTTTATTTGAAGATAGTAAAGGGATAAAGGAGAGTAAATTAATTTCTAAGCCTACATAATTGTATCCGGGAACTGCCTAGTGAGAAGGTACGTGAATGGGAGCTTAGTAAAAATATACATGGAATTAAAACCACTCCACATTTCACAGAACACCAGAAAAAGTATTTTTAAAATTAATGTTCTTTGTGTATTAGTGTCGCCTTTATTTTTCAAGTTTCTGAAAGTTCCACTTATATTCAATAAAATTTGAAATAATAATAAAAAAGATATGGACAAAATTTCAGCTCAGTCGATAACTGTGAGACGTCCCTCATCGACCACAAATTGTTTAATTTTTGTCAATGGAGTGTTCAATGCAATGCCATTATTATCGTAATAATTTTAACATCTTGGATTTTATAATTTTAATTATAATGCTGTAACACGTAATTGTATTAATAATAAACATTACAACTTCTTAAAAATACCTTTTCAATGACTTTTTCAGAAATGTTTTTGCTGGTGTTGAAAATTTGCTTTCGTGGCATGTTCTTCTCAGACCTCAAAAACGATATCAACTGCGGTTCTTTGTTTCACAAGCTACAAAAATTATATCTATGTTTTAGCTACATTTAGAATTAAATCACAGGAGCCAAGTACCTTCAGTAAAGCAAGTTTTAAGAATTTTGTTCAACAATGTAAGAACTGCAAATCTAAGAAACAAAATGCAGCATTTATGAAAAAGCACGACTTGTGCTGGTAGAATAGGCCACATGTTGATCAATTACAGTTTGCTACAGCAAAGAAGTCCCAGGGGAATGAGGCGCAGGGGAGAAAAGACCGATTAGACACAGTTCCGATACCCTGCCTGGTAGTTGTTTATGACACTCTGGCCAGTTCAGTTGCAGCCTATTCAGAAACATCTGGCCAATATCTGATGCCTTCTCTTTTTGTGTATACCTTGTCGGTTTTAGTATACTGAGTGAAACTTTTTTTTTGTCTAGGACGTATATTTTTGAATGGTTCTATTCCTTGTATATCATGCGTTCTTTGTCACACACATTTATTCTCCTTGTTGCACTGTTTTGCAACTGATTAGGGTAGTACATTCCTGTCAGAGACTTTCCTTCCTTGGCGAACAGTACTTAAAATCTACGAAGAGGCACATTCTGCACAAAGATGATTCTTTCACACATCGAGCTTTTGACTTCTGTAACTCCTGCCACACAGAACCTTTTTCACGAGATTTTCTATCAGTAACAATTTTGGCAACAATGACCCTTCAACCTGGAAGAATGATCATTGCTACAAAAGTGGAATTCAAAAGCTTGAAAAGACAGTTTTAAATACTGTTGAAGTAGGAGGTGTCAAATTCAGTCAATATCATATTGTCACTAATAAAACTGAGATACAATAATTTTGTTTTGCAGATATTTGTCGAAGACAAAAGAAAAGTTATACTAAATCTTCTCTATGTTCAATTCTTCTCTTCTCTAATGTTCAGTGTTCACTAATTCAAATAATATTTCGATTCTGTATAAATTAATGTTGTAAATAAAGGCTTGTTTCTCTCATTTGAAAGTGCGTTCGTTATCAAAGCAAATTAATATTTCTTAATTTGGTTGTTCCTGGAAGTATTTGAATGAACGTTTGAACTTTTGAGTAATTTGATTAAGAATGTACATATTTAAGCAACTGCTGGGGTCGCCGTGTTATGCCACATAAATATCTCCCAGAAGAGAATAGAAAATTATCCAGATTAGGGAAGACTAATCCACTTTTAAATCGAATTAATTATTAGGAACACAATGTTTCAACTTAAGCTGTTTGAGAATAGCCTAGGAGTTACCGGATTGAGGTGAAAACTTCCACAGTCCGCCTCTCTGTCTACTGGAACAGGAATATTAGGTGGGGGCATCAGAATTCTAAACTTCGGAAAATTACTTGTAGCTGATGGTAAAGATGACGGTGATGATGATGTATATTTAAAGGCGTTCAACTTAGGCATCAGAACGCCATTTACAGCTAAGAACGCCCAATCGTGTATTTTACATAACCTACAAGTTGTTCTTAATACCTATTCACTGGTTGAGCGTAACGAGGGGTATAGGATGCTTTATATTTACATTAATTCAATATTAAGTGACCTTTTGTAAAACGTCCTTTCTGTATTCAAATTAGTTACGAATTAGTGTTCACAATTCAGCGATAGCAGCTGATGAACTACATTTTCGTACACGGTACTTAAAGTAATGAGCTCTTTTCATTGATTCTCCCTGAACTAACAGAAGTTTAATTGATATGCTCTCTTAACAAAGTCATTCCTTCTTAATTTCTCCTTTCTCCCAGATAACTACCCTGATCTAGATTCGAACTCAGTACCCCTTGAGTGTGAGGAAGGCATGATACCACCACGCTACATAGGCGAGCACCTGCACTAGTGAAAAATATTTTACAAGGGTGGGTCAAAAAGTAATACCTCCTATTTTTTCTCTTTTATTTGCCAAGAAAATTGAATTCAATTTACATAGCTTGAAAACTACAACATTGACGATCAATTTGTCACTATTCAATATAATCTCCGTCCTTTTCCACAGTTTTGGTCCACCTTTTAACTAGGACATGTATTCCAGTGTGGTAAAACACACGGTATTGCTTCCTAAGCCATTGACGCACGGACGTTTACACAGCCTCCTCATCTTTAAAATGAATTCCACGATGAGCTTTCTTTAGTGGTTCGAACAGATGGAAGTCTGATGCTGCCAGGTCAGGGCTGTATGGGGGTAAAGTAAGACTTACCATCCCAATTTCTCAATTTCTGTAGTGGTGTAACGGCTGGTGTGTGGTCTTGCATTGTCATGCAAAGGAAAAACATCCGCCATAGTTTTTGTTGGGCGAACTAGGCGTAGATGTGCTTTCAGCTTTTTGAGAGTTCTGACGTATTGAACAGAATTTGTTGTGCATACCTGCTCCAAAAAATCAATCATAAGCACACCCTCTGCATCCCAAAACACTGTCGCTATAACTTTCCCTGCCGACCGCTGAGTTTTGAATTCATTTTTCTTCGGTGACGTTGTGTGATGCCATTCCAGTGACTGCCTCTTTGATTCAGGTTAAAAAAAAAATGAACCCACGTTTCGTCTCCGGTAACAATTTGTTTTCAGAAACTCCTCTCTCTCGAAACTGAAGAGCTGCAAGTGTTGGGAGGCTATTATTTTCCTTGTTTCTTTGTTTTGGGCGGGTAACATTCTTGGTACCTAACGTGAACAAACTTTTGAGTAACCCAGTTGTTGAATAATCGTCATCACACTGCTTTTACTGAGGTAGGTAATGCGGCACAATTCACCTGTTGTTACCCGGCGATCACCACGAATGTCATCGACTCGCTGAATGTTGCTTGAAGTCACTGCAGTCACCAGCCTGCCGCTTCGCTTTTCATCTGCCAATGGTGTTTGCCCTTCAGCTTCGTTACAGCGACGAACCCATCATCTAACAGTGCTGACATCCACCGTTGCATCACCATACACACTTTTTAGCCTTTCGTGAATGCCAATTGGCGTTTCACCTTCCGCAGTCAAAAATTCAATCACAGAACGCTGTCTAATACGAATGTCGATGTCAGCCATTTTGCAAGAGGATGCAGTGCTGCCACCTTTTGAGTTAGGAAGTTACTACTGCAGGGGATTTGAGAAGAAGGTTTGAGGAATTGCGCCAAATTCAAAGTTTTCACATAATTTATTTAAGCGAAAAAATAGGAGGCATTACTTTTTGACCCACCCTCGTAGTTACTTTGTTGACTTGTGCTTGATATGTGCTTAACATTGCTCTCAAAGCTTGAAAAATATTTAAATTGTTTACAGCAGTCTACTGCTGCTAGTACTGGTGCTTTTACTAATTCCAACAAAAATAAAAAATGCAACAATAATAATAGCAACAGCGGTTTTTAAACGCCACTTGCATTATTGAGTGAATCGTGGAGATTCGGCTCCATCTCACACTATAGGTATCTCCTCCTTTCTACATCTATTTCCGATTCTCTCAGACACTTCTCTCTTGACCTTTATGGAGGTTTTAAAAACTGTTAATACATCCCTTTTTCTGGGGTGCTGATAACCAGAAACCTGGTTAATACCAGACCACATACTTGTGCCTGTATCTCATATTTTTTGGGATCGGAATGATGTTTACATACATCCGTAACCATAATGAAAACCGGAAATAGCCCCTTAATATACAGGTACTGAAATGTTGCATTTAAAAACTTGTCAATAAAACTTGGTCATATCTTGTTTCTTGAAAGGAAAAGGCGCAATACAAAGTGACTTTTTGCTGTCGTCCTCTATTATAACCCATTTATTGGTAGAGAAATTCATATACGAAGTATGCTATTTGTTGGCGTACGTTATCTTCAAAGATTCATATCGATTGATTCGGAGTTGTGTAAATAAAATTAAACATTCTCTGTCGGCCTTATACCAGTTGCAAATGTAATTGAAGAAAATTGAGGTACATATTCGTTAAAACAGTTTAGAAGTCTGACAATTGTGAGACTCTTCTGTTGAATTGTAAGTGTGAATACAGAAGAACCATTAAAGGCTGAAAAATGGAGGAAAAAGAAGCCATCAGAAAGGCTGACAGAAACGCGTATTCCCACTCAGAATAAAGTGCGCATAGAGAGGCACACGCCTTTATTGTTACGTGAACCGAATACGTAGGTTTAGAGGAACCACTAAAGATAAGGGATGCTTGTGGAAAAAAATTGGCACAAAAACACACTCGCTCCGTTATGGGCACTTCAAATAAAACGAAAAAGCTTTGTGTTTGAAATTTGGAAGCCATTCCCAATCAACGATATAAATAAACATGCTTGCGCTAAAAGGCAACTAATTCTAAAGATTAATTTTTTCTGTAACACCAATGGGCAACGCTTGAAGTTAGTATCATTTGGAACAAGATTGCATTAGTTCTTAATGATTATTGCATTTTATTGGGTCCTATATAGCTAATCGTAAATTTTTGTCCAACGCCATACCCTTCACCCCTTTCCCCATTCTTCAAGTTTTTTCTGCTTTCCTCATTAGAAACATATTTAATATTTAAAAAAAACTAAATTTAAATGTTATATAAATCTCTCTCAATGCTTGAATATGTCAATATTTAACCTGAGGGCCTGTGTAGTAAAACAATTATAAGGGTTCGTCAAAGGAGTCGGCCGACGTGCACATGAGTTAACTTTAAACGAGTAAGGGGCAGAAAAATACCACGTGATAGTATTAAGATAAATGTTTCGTCTAAATAATATAATGTCCATTACTGCAAAACTTCCTTAGTTTTGACAAATACAACTCTACTGGATCCCATAATAACCCTTACCTGATTCATAGTGCGGTATTTGAAACCCAGCTCCTTTAGGAGGCCGAGCAAAGTGCAGTGCCCATAAGGAAAATCACAAATTTATTGCAAATGTGCAACCAATTCGTCTAAGGTGGGCGCTCTCCCTTTTGCATGGAATGTATAAATTTCTCGACGAATTAAATCGCATGTGAAATTATCTATTTTAGAGAAACGTTTCCTTATGTGGAAACGTAGAGTCAGACTGAAAAATTCAATGCCATAGCCGGGATTTGAACCACGGATCTTCTGGTTTCCGTCCAGCCGCACTACCATTGTGCTACTATGGCCAACGTGCCGATATGACATTAAATTCTCCAACTGACTCGTAGGCACTGGCCTACACACGGCCAGTGTGAAAGAATAATTACTTTCCATTAATTAACGTTTCCTTATGTTTTCACACTTGATCGTCGCCTTTGGTATTCCTTTCGTCACAATATTTCTTACTGTATTTCTGTGAATACCCAGAATTTATCATCAGGTTCATTGCACGACCCCTTACCAAGATTACTTGTCAGCACATATTTATATGTGTTCAAAACAAGCGCTTGAATTTGCTTAGAAACAGTTCCCGTTATAACTTTGTTTTTTTGAGGTTTTTGCAGTAATATAACTCGGCCCAGCAACACTTTCCAATTTATTCACAGTATTCTCATCACTTTGATTATTTTCACTTCACTGAAAGTTATCTACTACTTCATTTGCATTCACCACTGCATTTCCTTCCCGCGGTCTCCACATTGTGGCACACAACGAATTTCTGCACGTAATGAAACAGATCAACTGGAAGTTGGAACTTTGGCAACTGAGACTCCACGTGGAGCAAACATTTGACTGTCATTTCAAGAAAATCAGGGTTACTATTCGTCCTCAAAGACAGTGTTCCATTTCTGAAGTGTGGAGATAGATTTATGACGGTCATTATTGGGCGGGAGGCTCAGGTTCCTTTGAGTCCGAACTGCACACGCGTTGGCTAGACAGATTTTACAATTATTTCAAGTACATTTAGAAAGAACGCAAGTACATTCCTCTCATTCAATGTCCCAAACAATTTTATGTCCACTTCCTGATTGGTCTATTAATTAATAATTGAACTAGCAAGCGAATCGTGACATTGCAACAGCAAATTAAATAAGTGACAAAGTTAAATTCTAAGTGTATTTAATCGTTCAGCGTTTGAATTACTCGAAGGCAGTGTATAAGTAAGCGCATAGCGTTTGCGTTCTGAGTCCAGTTGAAACTGCCAAGCGAATTTATTGAAGAGCTCATTAATTCATTTGTTTATATGTTCATTTATAAGATGAGTAATTGGGTGAAATACTTATGCTGTCTACGTTTAATTCAACACTAAGTGAGTTTTCAACAGAAAATATCTATAAAAGTATAGTATTAAAAATAGCTGACAAATGTGTAAGTGCACGTTTACAAACAGCTCCTTTGTTTAAATTCTCCAGATCTTGTCGGTTGATGAAAACATTAAGTTATACCAGTGTCACACATCTACTTTTCTTCTCAAGAAGTATGTTTCTTTTATTTCCACAAATGCAGTAAAATATTACTCCAGTTGAAGTTGATAGCTCACGTTCTTCAAGGGGCATAAACTGACCTAAGTATCGAAGTTTACTAAGAAGCAGGTGACTATCTTATCTTAATATTACAGAAAAAGGTGCAATTCATAACATTCTCGCGACATTGCCATTTCAAATATATTCTTTATATCTTTAAACTTTTCATAAACAAACAACTCTTTAGCCGTTTTGCATTTATCACCATGAAATGATGGCCAAGAAACGATTTCAGATTCAGCAATACTGACTTCATTGCATTCAACTTGCAGTATGTGGAAGCATGCATCACAAATCGGTGTTTATTGGTCCTTTTGGTTTATAGGGTGGGACAGATGGATTAACGTCAAAATTTAGCAGAGATAACATATTTGTGGTCAAAAATAAATGTGGCAATTATAGAAACGTGCGGTTTCAAATAATGCGAGAAGTACGAACGGCTTAATTTTGACTATGTATTTCTTTATAACAATGAATTTAATATGGATAGTTTAATGAAAGTCCACTATTTTTTCTGCTGTACAAAGTTTCATAGGAAACTTTAAAATGTATCATTAATAAAACAGACTGAACTTCGTTTTCTCTATCGAGCCTGAAAACCACTCTTTCTCTTGTGTAATTGAATGAAGAGTGAAAATATGCTATAGGGGCAATAATCTCTTATAGCTTCTGAATGCATATATTCCAGACCATGTCGATAATATTATGTGCATATTATGATGAGAATTAAGCAAAGCTTTAGATAGTTTATGAGCAAATGAAAAGTAATTGTTCTTCCACACTACCAGCGTGACGGGCAAGGTTTGTGTAGGTTGAGTCCGACTGAATAGTTTAATGCCATAGCAGGAATATGAACCCCGGATCTCCCGGTTTCCGTCTGGTTGCTCTTAACCACTGAGCTACCATGGCAACATACCAGCATGACATTAAATTTTCCAATCGAATCGTACTTTCATATGCAATGAGATACATATATTTTGTGGCGAATTACTATGCTGTCTCTGACTTCATAGTTTAACAACTATTAGATCAATTAACGGAAGTTAATAATTGCTCTTCCACTCTAACCCGTGTGTAGGGCAAAGTTTGGATAGGTAGAGTCAGAGTAAAGGACATTATAAGCAAATGTTTAACGTCACTCATATAATTTTAACTGAAAAGGGGCTTCTTAATTGCACTACTGAATGCTACTAAAGTACCTATATCATCACTGCATCTTCAACAGAGTAATATCACAGATGGTATTTGTGCTTCAATGAACACTAATCAAAACATTGGTTACACATGACAAGTATCTCATTTTATCATTAATTATATATTCATTGGTGACTGGATTATCTATCAACATATCATCAGCAGACAACTACCAGAGCTGAATCTTTGTGCTTTTATGGAATATTATTTATAACGTGGCTTCACTTGAGAAGTGAGTTGTTTTATCATCATATCTTTATTAGCTAGTGAGTTATGTATAATATAACATCAACAGACCAGCTAAATTCTGCTTTTATGGAATACTGATAGCAATATTGGCTCCAAGTGGTGAGTGGGTTATTGTATCCATATATCTGTGGCACAGCACTAACGCAGGTGAAAATTTCTGCATCTAGTGGCTACAGATCACAATATTAGGTACCTACAAGTTATTGTGTCGAGTGCGTTATTGTGTAGCTATAGGTATTGGATTAAAATTGTTCAGAGGGGATTCGGCATCTCGACCAGACTAGTCTTTTGTACCTATGCCCCAAGTAGGGCCTCACCGTGAGGGAGGATGAAGTGAGAGGAGACAGAGGCCAAGCGGCTACTAGGAATCTCTACAGTACAGAGGTACCCTTTACTAGATAGAAAATCCCCGGCAGTTCAGGACAATCGTCATCCCACCTACCGTGGCCCCGAAAAAAGTCACGAGGTCGACTCGGAGAACGGAGGCCGCCCCTCCCCCCAGAGCAAGGAAGACTCTAGGTAGGCTTGTACAACCGCAAGCCTACCTTAATCGGCCCACTAGGCCGGCTCGGAGACCGGAGTCCCTCCCGCCGGAGGAGAAAGTGTTCACTCAGAGCATATCATCCCGCCATGTACCGCCGAGACTCCCGCCGACATTTCCACCCTAAGAGAAACCACCAGATTAGAGATGAAATGATAATGGAAGTGCAATGGAGGGACAAAATAAAATAAAATAAAATCTGAATATCATACCCCGGCTCCTTGAAACTATATCGGGGCACACATTCAAATTTTGCATTGATTATTTCTTAATAAAACATTACATTATTAATAATACATAATTGTTTCAGATTTCTACAACTACAAAAACTACAAAAACAAAATTGATAAAACACAAAAAGAACTACTACTACCTATAATACTACAAAATTTACTGGTAACCAGCAAATCTCTACTGAACACAATACTAATATTCTTTTAACTACTTAACCAAACATTACAGATAAATTTAAATAACAAAACTATACAAAACTACAAAAAGCTACTGATAATTGCTGGAATCCAGCAATTCCAATTTAAACTGGAAAAATCTCAGCTAAATTTATTTTATTTATAACATATATTTAAAAGTACTGGTAACCAGCACTTATATTTAAATTAACCACAAGAATAATAAATTTATTTGTTCTTTTATTTTCTTATTTTAATCTTCTTAACTAAACATATAATTCAAAAAGAAATTTATATATTACATCTCTAATTTAGATGATGATTAAATATAATTTTAAACAACAATACGTTCTTTTAATATTAACTATTAAGATACTTTTTACCAAATTCTGAAACTAAACTCAATAATTCATATTTATTTTTACAAATATATACTAAGTCCATATAAATAATATAAAATTTCACTAATTGTCTCTTTGGTCTAATTCTTCTTCTTTCTGCCCATTCTTATCTGCCGGTCGAAACCACATAATATTTTCTATTTAACTACTCTCGTTCTTCATCTAATAAATTCTATTCCTCTTCTATATCTTGTCCAATTTGTTCGATTTCCTCTTCTTCTATTATTATGTTTAAGGATCCATTTGCATTAAAATTTTCTCTTATAATTCTTTCTTTTGTTCTATCGGATCTTCTTAATTCTTGTCTTTCATTTGATAATCTTTCAGGTCTTCTTACTTCTATAATTTCTGACTCCCAAGCTTTTTCACTTACATACTTGCTTAGAAATTGTAACTTTTTTACTAATTCAGAATCCCTTAATATGTCATGAATATAAAATTCTCCTAAAACATATCTTTCTTCTAACTGCGAAATTCCATATTTTTCGCATTCAAAAATAACATGCTCGGGATCACCTACTTTATTACATAAATTACATAAATCATTTTCAGTTTTATTAATTTTTGTCCAATATGTGTTTTATGGTCCATGACCAGTTATATAATGAATGAAACCTTTAGTTGGTTGGATGAAATTTAATCTTAATCTTTCTTTTATACTTGGAAACAAATTAAAAGTTCTTCTTCCTTCTGGAATTTCATTCCACTACCTTTGCCACTTTTTTATAAGAGAGTTTTTTTACCTCCCATACTTTATCGGTTCTTATTCCACAAATTTTATGTACTTTATCCAAATTTCCATTTCGTATCCAATACTTTGCCCCCCCTTAGCCTAATTAACAAATCAATGGGTCATATTGCTGCTGTTACCAGGAGAGCCATGGTAGATGTATTTATTGACTTTTCTTTTTCTTTCTTTTTTTTGGGATGTAATTAACCTACCCAGCATTCGCCTAGCCATCCGGTAAAACCCCCGAAAGGCTCCATGGATCAGGTAGGTCGGCCACGGGAATCGAAACCGAGCCATCCCGCTCGATCGTTACAGGTATACACAAGACAGAGGCAGGAGTACAATTTTGAAAAAGCGGTGGTGTAAATTAACTTAAAAACACATACACGGCATTTAAATTTAGTTTTTTAAATATTGAAAATCTTTAAGCATTGAGCGAGATTTATATAAATTGAAATAAGAGTTACATAATACATTTTGATAAAAATAAAAGTGTAAAGTTATGTTACCAGTTCCACTTACATATATATTTGATTTGCTAAATAGCACGAACCTTAAGTCTAAAGTACTGAACTGATAAAACCTTAGGTAGAGCTGGAACAGTCTGGAAAGCTAAATGTGGTCATTATACGCCCCTGCTGGCACAAACACCTCCGCATTCTTGGTTGGAGGTGAGCATCGAAATCCGCCGAGCTAATTTCGTTGTTGCTCCCTTAAGCTTTCCTAGGAAACAGTAAAATCTGCTCTTCGTACTATCGCAGCAGTCAGAAGGCGAGAGCCATATCAGAAATCATGCAGCTAATTTCAACTAAGTCTACTTAATGGGAGAGCATAAGCGCAGGTAATATAGGCCATAGAGATTGTGAGTGGGCTGGAGCTGCCATACTCAAATGACTTTATAATTACCGTGTTAACAAGTCCTGCGTGCACTTCTTGCGAGGTATTCTCTAACATTTAGTAGTTTAGATTAGATGCGCATCTAATGATAGTTTAAGTGTTATTGACTTGTATTCATTTTAAATTTACGCTGCACGATTATTTTTGTGTATATCATCGTGTGATGACGATTGTATTATTTACATAATTTGTTCGTGCAGTATCGTACTCCACCAGAAATCTATAGTTTAAACGTAGGTCGTCGACACCAGAAATTTTATGCTTGAGATTGCATTCTTATCGGTGAAAATGCTGGATGGCTTGCATGTACGCTTAGGTTACCAGCATCTTCATGTTATACAACAGTAGATTTTTTTGTGTCCTGAATTGGATTAATTCAATCAATTACGAGACTGGGCGAACATAGAAACAGTGTGCATAGGGAGGATAACCTAGCGGGATGGCTCAGGTGGCTTCCTCTGAGGTCCGCACTCGGGAGGCCCGGATTCGATTCCCGTGACTGACCTACCTGATACATGGGTTTCTTCGCAGGTTTTCCCGGATCGCCACCTGAATGCTGGGTAGGCTAATTAGGCTTAATTATATCCCCCGAATTCTCTGCCCGCCCATTTCATCTCCATTATTATTTCACATCATTTCTCACCTAGTGGCCTCTTTCAGGGTAGAAGTGTCGGCGGGTGCTTCGGCGGTGCATGGCAATATGATATGCTCTTAGTAAAATTTCCTCCTCCAATAGAACGGTGTCTGGTCTGGTGGGCCGTTTCCGAAACGGAAACTTGTATAAGATTCTCCGGAACATGTACTGTTTGAATGCAAAAAACATGAAGATCAACTTAGTGAACAAAGGCAACTTTTAGAAGGCAAACTATTAGATGATATCCTTAAAAAGAAAGAAGATTCCGTAATATAGAGGAACTTTCAGGCAAAATATCAAGACTAGGGCTGGAACAATACCTAGAAGAAAAGCAAAGAGGACAACATAGATTATTAATAGGACAAGCAGATCACCAACCACTGAGGATGTCAGAAAGATTGAGGCAGAATATTAATCGAATGGACTAGTGGAGGAGCAGTCGATTCTACCCAACCCACTTCAGAACCAGGAGGAGCCAGTGATGATCAACCGATGATGACAACTTTCGATACTGAGGACAACATACATTATAAATGGGATAAGTGGATCACAAACAACCGAGGATGTTAGAAAGTTTGAGGCGGAATAGTAACTGAATGGACTAGTGGAGGAGCAGTCGTTTCTACACTCAGATGACAACCTACTTCAGGACTAGGAGGAGCCCGTGATGATCAACCCATGATGACAACTTTGGATACTGAGGACCACATGCGTTATAAATGGGATAAGTGGATCACCAACAACCGAGGATGTTAGAAAGATTGAGGTGGAAATGTAAATGAATAGACTAGTGGAGGAGCAGTCGTTTCTACACTCAGATGACAACCCACTTCAGAACCAGGAGGAGCCCGTGATTACGAACCGATGATGACAACTTTGGATACTGAGGACCACATACGTTATAAATGGGATATGTGGATCGCAAACAACCGAGGATGTTAGAAAGATTGAGGTGGAAAAGTAAATGAATAGACTAGTGGAGGAGCAGTAGTTTCTACACTCAGATGACAACCCACTTCAGAACCAGGAGGAGCCCTTGATGACCAGCCTATGATGACAACTTTGGACACCCATGGAAGGATAGAGGCTGGTAGATGTATAATGGAACAACTCGTGATCAACTGGAAGAAATATGATAAACCCAATTTAGGCTAAGTCAGCAATCTTATTAAAGAATGAAAATAACTTTTTATTTTTTTTGGCAGATGCTTGTAATTAGTTTAAAATGTTTAGTTGTATAATTTGTATAAGATTGCTGAATAGGTTAGATTTATATTGTAAGTTGCTGGAAGTCAGCAGTTAGGTTTATTAGTTATTTAGTTTAATTAGAAATAAAATGTATCTGCACAACTCTGTTTTGTAAGAGCATAAAAGAATAAAGATAAAGGGAATAAAATCGGTAGATCGGTAGATCCTTAGGAATAGATCGGTAGATGTTTTGGTATAGCTTCTAGAAGCCAAAGCTTTGGTAATGGAGATTTTTTTCCGAAACGCAATCGGGTGAGCTGCCGAGGAGTTTGCAACTAGTGAAATATAGAGACCCTGCCCTCTGCACTGTCGTGGCTCCTTGGGATGACCGCCCTCTGCCTCCTCTGGTGTCACTCTTCTTCTCGGGGATGCCGCATTTAGGGCATAGGTATAGATCAAGCCTGGTCGCAGTGCTGAGTCTCCTCTGCACCGCAATCCAATCCAATCCAAAAGGGAGGATAATGATAAGTGGCGTGGAAATCATGTAATCATCTGAAAACGTGGAAAGTGTGAAGAGTTTTGTTATTGCTCCAATATATTCAATCATTGCAGTTAATGAGCAACTTGTATTTTACGCGTCGTATTTTCAGTTTTAGTATTGTAACAATGCACTTCTCATTCACGTTTATTGCATCAAAATACCCTTGGGACGTCAACGACATGAATAATCGGCGTGTGTAAGTTGTACAGAACATGACTGTTGTGTTTTGACCAGGTATGTCCTGTGTATTTTCTTATGAGCTAATGACGTCAACCTGTTTCTCTACTTCCCCTTCACTCGTTCAGGTAATCAAGCATTAGAGAGGTTTGCACTGTCTCAGGAGTGCTTCATAATGTGGCGAAGGATGGGTGGAGGTAAATCCGTCCTCCCTTCTTTCGAACAAGGTTGGCACTAGTGTCAGTCCTCTGTTTTTCTTTCTTTTTGCTTTCTAACAACTTCATGAATTGCGGGTAACTGGACGGTAGGGTGGTGCTATGATGATGGAGTAGGAACCTTTGGACAATGGTCAAAATCAGAAAAAAATATTCCCTTCTCCGGTTAAAACGCAACTTAACTGGAATGATTATAATATTCACGATTTTTTTTTTTAATTTACGTCCTCCAACGTTAAGTCATATCGGTTGATGGATGAAATTGGTGAAATGATGCTCAAATGACTCCGGGGTCCATGGAACTTAGAGTTACCTGACATTCGTCTATCAGGATAAGGTTTTCCCGGAAAAAGACCTTATCCAGATAACTCACCCTGACCGAGATTCGAAGTCAGGACCTCTTGAGCGTGAGGCAGACACGCTACCATCTACCCTACCGAGGCGGGCACAGAATATGCATGTATAACATGTGTGATTGAATATAAATATAGTAAAATACCTTAAATTATTAACTCAACACTATATATCAAATGTACCCGTACAGTGAAAAGCCAGGCCGTTTAGGGTAATAAGCTCACATAATTGCTGTATTTGCGTGTATTGCATTTGTGTACGTTTACGACATAGGGTATATACAACAGAGGGGCCCACCTCCGCACACTTGGACCTGCAGAGGTCTATTGGACTATCAACTCTCTGGAGGAATGGATGAAGTGTAAAGGCCAGTAAAAGCTACAGGCTGCAGAGAGCAGCTTCATAACGATTCTTAACTCTAACACCCAGCCCACTGGAGCTACCAAAAGAGAGAGAAGAAGACCCATTCAACCAAGCAGTCGTCTAGTCTTCCCGAGAGATACTTTTTCCTTTTAACAAGCCTCTGTGCCTTCTGTTTGATCCCATATGCCAGAAAACCTAAGCACGCCTGAAAGATGAGCAGAAAAAGGAAGAAAATGTAAATGATGGCAGGGAAATCGCAATAAATGAGAAGGCACTTCGCCTTACGGCCAGTACAAACCAAGATAAACCCAAGGTCAGAGTGGGAGTTTGACAGGAATCCAAGTCGGTATCTCACACACTACCGTAGAACTAACTTTCTCGGTATATTTAAGATCTTCTTGTGTAGCTGCTACATAAAAAGATATCACAACACCTGCAAACTGACACAGGAAGCAAGGAACGTCACTTCTAAGTTTGCCGTCTATGTACAGTATGAAGGTTCGAACTCTGTATCTTGTTGTTGGTCTCAGAACGGAAGTGCCCATGGTTCAGACGCTGCATTGTCCCGTGGCCCAGTTATGGTCTTGTGCGGGTAGAGGAAGGGAAGTTATATGTAACTTGGGCTTCTCGTCTTCAAAACTAAGACCAGTTGACCCTGTTTCTAGCGCAGGATATTACATAAAGGAGCGGGAATAAAAAGAAAGAGATGTTCTTGTTTCGCTTCACTTTATTTCACCATTTATATGCTCATTAAACGCCGTTTGTAGATAACATTACTTTTATATCAAAGTGTTTATATACCTATTTTATATTCATAATTTATTTTAGGATGCGCCATGAATTTTAAATTATGTTGATCACTTTCAGGTTTAGTTTTCATTGATCACATTTTCTCTTACTTCAACTAATAGTATAGAATTGAATAAATCGTAGCAAAATTTCTATGTTTCATTATTCAAAATTCTTATTCATTTAAAGAAAGAGCTTTAATTCAACTTTATAACTTATTTGCTAAACAAAATCTCGAATATGAAATCATAAGTCGATAAAGTACAATAGAAAACGTACAGTTAAAAGTTTTAAAATACATTCTCTTTAAAATAACTGGACACACGAACTATGAAACCTTTTTAAAAGGATTTGCGGCCGGCCCTCGTAGCCATGGTCGTTAGAGCGTATGTCTCTAGCGTTCCGTCGCGCAGAGGGTCGCGGGTTTGAGTCCCGCTTCGGGCATGGGTGTAAATGTGTATGTGTATCGTGTATATATGCGCCACTAGATAAAATAGATTCCCTTCAATGGCGAAATGGTATCTTCCCGAAGGGCCCCCCCCCCCAAAAAAAAACGGAGTGTATGAATTTAAGGCTCTAAATTTCAGAAGAGATATTGCAGCAGTATTATTTCTGTACAAAGTATTACATTCGATTATTGAAGCTAATTAATATTACAGCAAATATATTATTTTATGTACCCAGTAAAATAAGCATATTCAAGAGTCTCTTTTCACATACAGGGCAAATACAAAAATACATAAATATTGATCATTTCATAAAATTATGTATTTATATGATGAACTTCATTATTTCGATGTACGTATTTTCAAACTCAATTAAATATGGCATAATTATTAAGCTCTTCTTCGTAGAACAGTATAATTACAAAGTTAATAGTAATATAATAAGTAGAATTAATTTCTAATTCCACCTTCATTTTTCTTCTTTTTATATAATTGTTTCTGTTCCTTATTTATCTCTTTCTAGATTTATTTTGTATTCATTTATATTTTCCTTGTTTTTTCTAGTGTCTAGTTGGGCTACTACTGAATGTATCCAAACATTTATGATGAACATTGTAATTGGACTTAGGTATGTAACATGTATGTAAAATTGGCCTCCATAGGCCTCCTGTACATTGTATAGGCCCCAACTGAAGATTTGTTGAGACGAAAGCAGAATTTCAAAGCCGCATATTGTTCCTCGCATGTTACTTCCGTTGCAGCGGTAGGCGATACTGAATATGTCTGAACATGCCTGGTTCTCACTGGCGGGATCCAGTAGTACCAACAGTGAAACTACTACGGCGTGTTTGTTTCACAGTAAGCTAACAGAACACAACAAGATTTAATTTTAGTGCGAAAAATTATGACCGTAAAAAGGTATGATCCTTCTGTATTGAACAGCCCTCGTATAAGGAGTACTGCGATATGAGCACTGAAAATTGCAATCCCTGTTTTAAATAATCGTAGGACTCCTGAATTGCCTTCTATGAATAGAGTCTAACTTGTTAATCGATTGGAATTACAACACCACAAGGCTGTCTCAAAAGCGCACCTATGAAAGAGGTTAATCCAGTTTGTATGTGTTTAATACTTAAACAGTTGCATTAACTTAATGAAGCCTGAGTAAGAAAGCTTGCCTCGCTCTAAACCTAATATAACTTTATGACAGAACTTCGGCTTTCTGTTGTAATATTTTTCCCAAACCTTGAGATTTAGTAGTTATTTATGCCATAAGGGAGATAGGCATAATTTACGATCAGAGGACTCGTTTGCGCCCGAAGTAAGGGCTAGCAATATTGAGTCCGAGGATGGTCATTCCACCCACCTCCCGAATTGCATATACGATTTTTTCCACTCATACTTATTATGTACCTATTATTAGTAAGTTCTAGTTAAATCTTCTACAATTGCCTAAAGTTATGTTTGTGATAGTTTGCAGAACAAGAATTTCTATTTTCTTGTCTACCAATTTTTTTCTGAAACAGTTTGCTATCACTGTTTCTATTATTTTGGTATATTTGGTCATGTGCTCCTTTTCATCCATCGATACGTTAATCAGGCTATGATACTGATATTGTGACTTTGTGGGTTCGTGGAATTAAAAATCCAATTTGCAGAAATTCTAAATGTTCTTTATTTCCGTAGAAATACACTGATCAATTCTCACGTAACAACATTACGTCACATACACACCACAATCCACCAAGGTCGGTGACAATAACAAACAACGTTCTGATCAGCTCTCGTTACAACAACACTCTTGTTACACAACTCGCCACTTCCTTAAATACCTCATTCACAATTCGAGAGATTTCCAGAACAATAAAGAAACCAAATAAACAAGATGTTACCAGAATTTTCCATTTATCTCAGTTTGTTTGTTTCACTAAGTCTTTTATCTCAAGCGCTATGTTTATCTGCTTATGCAAGCTCGTTATCTACGTGAAACTTCTCCGTCTGTTGTCTTTATCTGCAGTCTCTTTTGTGTACACAAACCACGCTTATCTCTCGGCACCGAAACTTCCGTGCTTTTTCGCCGCGACAATATGATATTTATTTGTACAGTTTCCATTACATTTTCATTACAATGACTTTGATATCTAACAATCACTATTATACATCCTGTACAAATACATAAAATTTTTGATCCAAGATTTACTCGCTGACTCAGGTCTCCTGGCCATAAGTCTTTGGTCTTCCTGAGCTTGTCATTTCTTCCTGACCTTTGCTTCTTTTACCCTAATCCACTTTTCTCTTAACCTATATAGGAATTCTCCTATACATCTATTTTTCTTTTCACTCATCCCCGTTAACATGTGTAATGCCACTACTTCTTTGCTCACACTGTCCCATTTCTTATCCCATATTTTTCTCCTGCAATTTGTTAACTCCTTACATGTAATTAACAGTGCTCTCTTCATCTCCACAAAATTCACATATTGCTACCTCATTACTTCTCAACCCTTTTAGATATATTATTCCTACTCTCATCCATGCTATGCCATCTCTTCCAATTTTGTCACATTGATCTATATACTTTCCCTACCCTATTCTGTCTTTAATTGCGTATAAAATTTCAAAGATTTCTTTTCTTCTATACTTTCCCAAATTTTCTGCCTATCTATGTCTTGTACCCTGGTTTACAGAACAAGAAAGAGGTGGCCTAAAGTGTTCTTTACGAAGGAGGTGGAAGTTCTAGTACCAAAGAGGCAGTAGTTGCTAATATAAACATGGTTGAAATTCAAGAAAGTGTTGAAGTAAAGAAAGAAATACAGTCAATTCCTGAAAATGGTCAAAACGTTGTGTCAAATATAATCTCCTGAAATAGTTGCAGTATTATAATACATTTTAAATAATTTATATGATGTAAAATGTAAATGAATATCGAATTTAATAATTATAATGGGTTTCTATTAATACTCTATTTCAAGTAGCTATTTATGCAATTCAGGAAGCAATCTCTCACATCTGTTATTGTTTTAAAAGTTACATTTGTTTCATTCGTATTTAATTTTGATTCTATTGTTGGATATTTTTCTTTGGGTAGCAGTAAATAAATATGAGTATTTTGTGAATTGCATGGAAATATTGTAAATGATTTCAGCTCCTACAACAAACTCAGGTCTTCATGGCAGGGAGGTAAGTAGGGAGATAAGTCTCACGTTCAAGAGGTCCCGAGTTCGAATCTCGGTCAGGGTGAGTTACCTGTTTTTCTCCGGGGTTTTCCCTTATCCTGAAAGACGAATGTCGGGTAACTCTAAGCTCCATGGACCCCGGACTCATTTGAGAATCAATTCACCCATTTCATTCATCGTCCGATATGACTTAACGCTGCAGGATGTAAATTACAAAAAGAGAGGGAGATAAGTTGACTTCCTTCTCCTGAGAGGTAATTTCTAATTACTCGTAAAGATAAAATATACGTAATACTATGCTTATCACAACACGAGTGGAAAGAAATTGTTAAACTGTAACGTTAAGAGTAACACTAACATTTATTACAACTATGCAAATTAAAAATGAATCCATCAGTATATGACAACAGAGCCAAAGTTTAATATGGTAATAATAAACCACAAATAATAACAATAATAATATAAATAATAGACTGATACATTCCCAACTCTGTTAAGATTTCCAGCTATTTTAATTGAACAGTTATGCACATTAGTTTTCATTTTAGTGTGTGAAACGGTTGCATCTGCTTAATTACCTATGCGGTGCTCTTTAAAGCTTTTAATGGCAACCATTAATACAAATAACAGTTTATTCTCTGGTAAAGTTGTTAGCAGCCACACGTTCACCGAGCAGTGAAAATTAGTCGATTCATTTATTTTAACATAATTGTACATTCATGCGAAACTGACAAAGAACAGCAGCTGCGCTACGAAGCATTATGACCAGGGATTATTTACACGCCACTGTGATATTAAAATTCAGCGGAAATGTGTTGACCTGGATTCCTGCAATGTTCATAAAAATCCATGCAGCATCCTATATTAAGATAGATCCTTTGAATAATCAACTATTTGAGACTGAAATTAAAAATGAGCAGAAAGACAGCGCTGATCACACACGTAAGAAATGACCTTCACCTGTACTTGCATATATACTTTGTACCAAAGTAAATTTATAACAAGCTTCCTTTAATTTCTCTTTCGCGTGCCTAGTTAGTAGAGGAAGAACTATCTTCCAAGCAAAATTTGATATCGAGAATTCACTGCAAACATATTTTAAGACTTGATAAAATAAAAGTATTTAAAACAGTGGACCTTCAACACTAAAACATTTTAAAACACTTGTGAAACTTTACCACTTACATTTTAAAAATTAGAACATGTTTCAAGGAACAAGCTTCCTCATTATCAGCTGACGTTCGACTGTCTCTCTTCAGGTGACCGCCTCCCTCTCCTGCTGTTGTTTAATCAGTTGAATTACATTCTCAATCATTTCCATATACAAGTGCCACATAACAAAAACAGCGTAAGAAATATCCTAAATCCCCCGCTCAAGAATACGAGTCTAACCAAAAAATTAGCAGGAATTTATAGCGTCAAATGTGATTATTGCCATAAGATATGCATTGGGAAGACGAAAAGAAATTCAGAATCAAGAATGAAAGAACACATGAGACGCATAAAAGGCAAACAGATAAATCAGCCATAGCTCATCACTTTTGGTCAAACAGTCATAATATTTCCAAAGACATCAAACTTCTGAAACCGGTAAAAAGGTATTGGAAACTAACAGTTTGGGAAAATATATACATTTTTAAGAATGAAAAGAGAGCCATGAACTTGAAATACCAACAGCGGATGACGTGTTTTTAAAGTTTGACAAGTGTTTTAAAATATGGTCCAAAATGGTCCATTGTGGTTCGTGTGTATATCTGTATGTACGTGTGTGCATGTGCATGTGTTGGATAGAATAAATCAGACACAAAATTTTGGATAAATATCAAGCTTGAGATTTAAGTTCAAGTGCAATATTTTAAGAAAAATTCTTTCATCCCAAATTACTATTTACGTGGAACATTTGGTGTTACTTTTATTTTAGTAAAATTGACTCTTAGGAACTTTGATTAAACTACACTTTAAGATATTTACAGGAACATTTTTCGATTTTTCTGGGCTGTGTTGTACTTTTCATTCAGAAGGAGTTTTTCACAATATTATTAACAAATAGTAATAGATAGACAAAAAAATGACTGCACAAAATACATATATTTTTTAAAGACACAGTTTATTTCAAATATGTCGTTATAGCTTCAGCCATTTCCGAGATATCCGTTGTGCTTGGTTTGAATGTTCCACTACTTGATATTTTTTCGAAGTGCTACCATTCAGTTGTCTTTATAACGTCATAGTAAAGCCAGCACAGTAATCCACTTTTAAATATTTGAGTGTCGTATCGGTTTCACATATCCCTTTTGTACATAGAACGAAATGCACAGTGAAACTGATTCGACGTATGTTTGATATAAAAGGTTTTGTAAGAATGGACTATTTAAAATTCAACAATAGAAGGCAGAGAAAGGAATGTGAATGTAACACATTTTAATTATTTTGTATTTGTACACTGACTTTCATCAAAAGGGCTCGATTGCAGGGGATATTTCCTGGGGGGTCAAGGAGGCGTTTGGGTGGATTTTCACTGGGTTCTCCGGTTTCCCCGCCATTTATTCCACTAAATGCTCCATTATCACTTTTCACAGTCATTTCATATTACTCTTTCTCCACCCTCATATAAATTAGCGGTTGATCACCCATCCTCGATTTCCGCCTAGGTAGCGTGGTGGTAGAATGTCTGCCTCACGTTCAAGAGGTCCCGAGTTCGAATCTCGGTCAGGGTGAGTTACCTGGATAAGGTTTGTCCAGGGTTTTCCCTTATCCTGAAAGATGAATGTCGGGTAACTCTAAGCTCTATGAACCGGCTCATTTGAGCATCATTTCACCCATTCCATTCATCGTCCGATATGGCTTAACGTTGGAGGACGTAAAATTTAAAAAAATCCTCGATTCCCTCTATAATCCAGAGTCCGTCTACTACTCGGCAGGTGCCCACTTGTAAGTCTTGATGAGGTGTAAGTCTTGAGCACGAGAAGATAACTGGTGATAAAATAAGCGTATGTTAAAATATTTCTCAATGTAAAACACGAAGCTATAACAGGTTAATAAGGCTTTTGTCAAAGGGGAAAAATGTGCGTTAAAGAACATGGACATAAAAATGTTTTGCCACTCTCCATTTTCTTGTAGCTCAGAATCCTAAAGTTCTGTCCGCAGTAAAACTTGTTCCACATGAACCTGAGCTCCCACATTTACATTTAGAAGAAACCACTTCAATAAATATACATTTCCTTTGATGCATAGCACAGTCCAGAACCTGAAAATATATCCTTCGTGGTAAACCATTCCAGACTAAACCACTTAGGGATGTGAGCATCCTGACACAGCTATTTGAGATATTGCAACTGCGACTTCAACGGTGGAATTTGCTAGCTCCCAATTTTGGTATTTAGAAAGAACCATGAATGTCTTTCCGTTAGTGTGCAATGAAAAATGCCCTTTGCGAATACACAGGTATAGATTATTTAGTGACCTCAATACATTCTAGAAGAATGAGGGTTATTTATTGACTCTTCTAAGCTAAGCCTCAGAACAATGTTGTTACTCCACGTAATATTAAACTAAAGCAGCACATTTTAAAACAATGAAGGAAACAATGAATATACGACTGTTCGGGTAGATACAGTTAAGGGCATTAGAAAAATTCTGCAGATTTGAAGATCAGTGCCATTTTATTAAGGCTACAAGAAGGATTCACAAAGCCTGTTGCTTTCTATGGCTGCAGAACAGTAGAAATGCTAAACCACACTACACTGCAAAGTAGCGTCGAAGGAAATTTCATGTCCCAGAAGAGCACAACGTGCCATTAGAAAACCCAAAGTACTCTAACTCCTCTGCATATAATATTGTGGGTTCGTGGAATTAAAAGTCCGAGTTGCAAAAGTAAAAATACACTGTTCAATTACCCCGTAACAACATTACGTCACATACACACCACAATCTACCAAGGCCGATGACAATAACAGTGTTCTGATTACATCAGCTCTCGTTATAACAACACTCTACGATTGTTTACTGCTTACAACTCCGTTTACGACTGTCGCGACTCACTCTTGTTTTACAACTGTCCCCTGGCATGTCACCATCTCTTATATATCTCATTCATAAATTCTAGATATTTCTAAAACAAACCAGAAATCGAATAATCTCTATCAGTCAAGAAGTCACTAGAAATTTCCATTTACCTCACTTATCTGTGTCGGTAAGTGTTGTCTCAGTGATACACTATCCGACTGTTATCTTTATCAGTTCCTTTGTGTAATCAAGCCGCGTTTACACTCCGCGAGAACCTATTATGTGGGTTGCCGCGACAATATTAAGTATGATAAAGTACTTCGTTAAGACTATTAACAAAATTGGAGAAGACCTTGTTTATGCTAGAAGCCAGTTTGCAAAACTGAACAATGCAAAATTTGAGTATCAAATTTTGAGGATTTTACAAGATAAGAACTTTGAAGGAAATTTGAGTAGGTGTTAAGAAACTAGCAGACTGGAAAGAATTTTGTAAAGTAGCAAAAATACTCCTGGTAAGTAATTAAATAGGAAATTACTGACAGTTCAAGCACTCCTAGATACTCACCTAAACCTAGGTTACCAAAAATATTTTCGGGGAATTAATCTGGGGAAGAAAGTAGAACATTAATATTGCATCCCGTTAAGGCCAAATTTTTGTATGCTTCAAGCCTGACAGCTGCAGTGCTTCTTCAGTTAGGATCCTTGTTTCCACAAAGAGATTTTGAAGCATCTTCACAGATTGATATCCGTGCTGCTTTCTCCTTTTACATAATGGTTTTAAATTCTGCATCAGACATCACTTCTCTGTGTCAGGATCATAAATATACATACCTACTTTTAATTGTATTCAAGATGGCGATGGAAATTTCTCACATACCTATACAATTGAAATAACTTCTTTCCTTTACAAAGTGTTTCGTTAAACTAAGGTTAATGTGAACCGTACAACCTAAGGACTCAAAGGTTTTAGCGCACAAAATATTTAGCACCGACTTTCAAATATTCTTCACCATGGTCAATCTTTCTTGGTCAGGTAATCAACTCGCTCCCTGCTATCCTATAGACAAAGAAAGCTTGAAAATTTGGTAAAACTAGATGGTTGAACCAGCAGCATAATAACTCCAACATTATCACAAACTTGCCAGTTGTGTTCACTGTAACTCTGTCGCGATAACAACTCTTCTAATTCCTTGTGTGACTCTTTGAGGAACGTTGAATAGGCAACGTTTCTGTTATGAAGGAGAACACACGTTCAACTTGACTTGTAAGCGCGAATGAACAGTTCCCATTCACTTGGGCCAATGTTTAGAAGTTTAAGTTTTAGCATGGGATCTTTCACATTGTTGGCAATATACGAGATCAGTATATTGGAGAAAACGAATTTAAAATCAATTTTGTATTGTCTGTATATAGATCTTACTGTAGAGAGCCGACCGTTTATCTTGCAGTCTAGAAGCTAAATTTCAGGGAAGTGTTTGGGCAGGAGAAGATCTCTAAGTCATTTAATTAAAATTGGTTCAAGAGGTGATGGCTGCACAAGAATTGGATAAGCCCATTGGAAACCGGGGCCGGACAACTAAATATAAGATTTGCTTTTTATTTTTTGAATTGCACCGCTTGTTGATACTTAAAAGAAGCAACACTCTTTATAAAGGCTTGGCTCCACTGTCCGAATTGTAAATATTCCAAGGATAGCAGCAAACTTCTGCATTTGATCCGTTGACACAAGTTCTTCAATGCACAGTTTATATATTTTTGTGTGGTGCCCAAGCTTTATTTTGGTCTCCAAATATAATTCCAAAATACGCACTTATAACCTCTTTATACCATCTGAAATATTAATTCTCTGCTTTGACAATTTCTATTTCGCACATATACCTTTAACAAACCAAGGAATGGTTTACATTTCCATTTCCCACAAACAAACAGACAGAATGGCAAGGCTCTGCGTACTTCTTCTCTAACTTCCTTGGGTATTTGCACTCCTTATCAGATAAGAAGCTTCCAGTGACCACGATTTTTACTTTAAGCCCCTTAAAATATTTAGAATACACTTGCTATTCTTGAAATGTTGGTATTACACATGTTAAAGTATTCCGCTTTAAACAACTACGCTGTAATCAAATTATCAATATATGAAATTATAAAGAGATTAAAATTAAAATAACACAAACAAATAGCACACGACATCAAATGTCTCGTTTTGAATTTGATTTCAGCGTACTAAAAATGTCATAAAAGCACCCAAACTTTAGAAGCAGGAGTTTTAACGTAGACTAGTGTACTCATTTCACTCCATGTATCATGAGTGTCCTCCATCAATAGTGACGTGTGTAGTAATAATGACCATTCTAATGAAAGAACAAAATAGAGGACGCTCTGTTTCTTATATCTGAAGGAGGGAGAACAACGACGAGCATTGAGTTGAATCTCATTTTTACTATTTCTGAGATCAACTACACAAATGACATCAGAATATGTTCTAGACGTTCTCGGGCTTCGAGCCAGGTAAGAAGATGCTGTGACATCGACGTTTCGGGAGCGTGCATCTCTCCCATCTTCAGGATGCTGAAGATGCATTCAGCATCCTGAAGATAGTTAAATGCAGAGGTTTACTCCCATTAGTTCTGGACTCGTAGGACCAAGGACCCGGGCCTCCTTCTACCCGGGAGCGATGCATACTCCGGGGCTCTTTCCATAGGGCAATACCTTGAGTCTAAAAAGCCCATTCCCCCGCTGAGCACAACGTCAAGACGGGATGGAAGTGGATACGCCACTTACGCGCCTCAACCCCGCAGGGAAGACTACCGAAAACCTCGGTGGGGCCACCTGGTGATCTAGCACACCTACTAGCTCTGCAGGCTAGTACCCGGAACTTCTTAGGCAACCCTCTACCCCCTCCGGGCGGCCTTAGCCTGGCCGGAGGCACCCAATTCCCCGTGGGTGTCGGGAACACACTGTCCCCTCGAGTCCAACCCAATCGGGAGGAGCTCGGCAGTTCGGCCCGTGGTTCCTCTAGTAACGTCAGAGGTACCACGAGTGCTAAGGGTCCGCAGCGCCCGCACCTTGGCAGCTGAAGGGGACGGATCTCCTCCCCTACGGGAAGCATCCTGAATATAGGAGAGATGCACGCTCCCGAAACGTCGATGTCACATCTTCTTACCTGGGTCGAAGTCCAAGAACGTCTAGAACATATACGCCACCAGGAAAGACTCAGCTCATATTTCGACATCAGGATAGTACTCTATCCATTCTAACCGAGCACGCTAGGTCCAAGTCATAGCAATGAGTGAGTAACACGCAGTTTTCGTAACTTTCGACAGAACATGTGAACTGCAGCACACAGGAAGCTGTTTTACCATAGATTAATACACTATTTTTTGTACATAGTGGACAAACGGATTGCTACCGTAATGCCATATTTAAATAAATGGAATGGACAGACAACCAAGTGAAAATGCTTTAAAACACCTTTCATAGATGGAAGAAGGACCGCACATTTCAAGAAGTGATAATTACATTAATAATATGAATGGTATAGTAGCTATAAATTATATAAATAACACTATTTTAAGAATAAAAATATTTAACAACGTTTTATTTTTGCATGAGCAGTACATAAAATCCATCGTCTTTAAATAATAGCAGTGGACAAGGCAAGGCTTGAGAAAAATAAACCGTACGATTAATATAGCACTGGATTTCTCAATTTTTTAAATGTGTTGAAATGTATATTATTAATAAATTAAGTATCGAGACTAAAATCAAGAGTATTTGCCTGGATCTTAAGCACAATTAGTTTTAGAGTGTGTTTTCTACCAGGAACTTACTGCTATAAAGGGCTCAACAAATTACGGAAATTGCGATGCAAAGAAACGACGGGCATAAATAAGAAGTAAACGTTCTGAAGTAATTACTTCTAATGGCGCAAAATAATGCAGTGAGTCTCCGCCTGTTAATTAACTAAAATGTCTCACATTTAAATCTCTCAACTCCAAATAATCAGAATGATCAATTCCTGTAGTACCTATTGAAACAGAAACGTTGTGCTGCGCGATCCTGATCCTGATTTTACCAATATTATTAATTGCGAGTGTTTTGAAATAAATACTTAGGTATTACCAAATTAACAGATCGTGGTTTATTACTTTTCGTAAATTCAACACATAAAAACAATCAACAATCTATCCTTTTACATTCAACTGTTTTGTCAACATCAATTAGCAACGTACAAAAACTAAAATTCTCTATTTGGTATTATCACAATCTTCAACAATGTCCTCCGACGTTGTCATATCGGACGATGAATGAAATAGGAGAATTTAATTGACCCATAACTTCTGTGTCAGTATTTAGGAGAAATCTATTTCGTGCTATGTTTTTCGTAAAACTCCTGGTCCCGTGAATCACGCAACCGTTGCATTGTATATGGTTAAATCGGGAGGTCCTTGGCTCCCTAGCACAAATTGTAAGCGGGTTTATATATGTAGGTACAGATACAATTGGGGGTGGAGAGAGCAGAACGAACATCTCTATGATGCCGCCAAGATCTCCTTGCCTCAGCTGCGCAGCTTCAGTACGTGAGCTGTAGGTTATCTGCAAGCAGTGGCTTAGAAATTAATGAGGTATATAGAGGCTTACATACAATCCGCGTATTGATGTATTTTAAACTATTTGTTTGCAAAGCTTTTATTCTGCCCATACTTCTATCCAAACGTTAAGGGGTCAAATCAGGCGCGGACCCATTGCTTTAATCGTGCTGGAAAGCGTCAGCCCCATGTCCGTATATTTGTTAGCATGTTAACAAAATTCCAACGGAACAAATTTCCGACTCAGCGGCGGGGCTGATTTTTTTTTTTTTTTTTTTTTAATTTCACATCCTCCAACGTTAAGTCATATCGGACGGTGAATGAAATGGGTGAAATGATGCTCAAATGTGTCCAGGGTCCATGGAGGTTAGAGCTACCCGACATTCGTTCTTAAGGATAAGGGAGAACCCAGGAAAAAACCGTATCCAGATAGCTCACCCTGACCGAGATTCGAACTCGGGACCTCTTGAACGTGAGGTAGACACGCTACCATGTACGCTACCGAGGCGGGCGCGGCGGGGCTGATAAGATCCTAGCAACAGATAGCGTCATTAAAAAGTATTTATGTTAATGTAATATAGATACTTATATATTATGCGTTTCAAATGGGAAGGCTTCCGGAGACCAGCTAATCAGATGCCGTATCACACTCAGCGTTGCCAGCTTGTTACCCCACTCATTTTATATTTATATTTCTCTCTCTCGCACACTCATACAACATGCACACCTGCTTGGCGCTAGATGTAAGGTTGAGATAATTATATTTTACAAACTTTTACAATGATGCAGTTGCCAAAATCAAAATTGGAAAAAGCATTTTCGCAAATTATGTATATTTTTAAATACTATAACTATAATTATACTTTATGAATTACCTGCTTTTCCAATCCAAATGAGGGACACACTTGTTTTATCTACACCACACGCTTCAGCAGTAAGACGTTGAGCATTTTTGAAATCGAGCTGATTTCTATATTCCTCATTCCCCAATTTTTTGAAGAACGTCTACTATGGAAAAGCGATAAACTTGTACACTTTAAAGATTATATACATTACATGGAAGAGTCAGTGTTTCCAATTTCTTTAAACAAATTCAGCGTGAATTTTAGTTATTTTAAATATAACTGATTTAACAAGACTTTCTCTGGAGTTTTTCTCTATACTATAAATACAATTATTGTACTTCAGCATCATTAGATAAACTTTACCCATGACCAGAGAGCTCATGTGTCCAGCTCTTCTGTTATTAAGGAAATGGAAGTTTCTATTCTCTCTCTGATTCCCTCTGAATGAAACCTTTTAAGAGCTGTTTTTCCATCTCTTCTAACAAACGTACACATCACTAACCTTACGTCGGAGCAATCATGAGAAATTAATCTGGAACAATCATTTTAAAACGTCATAAACTTTGTCTTTCTAATTCTATGAATGTATTGTGAAAGGTGAGAAAACAATACAAACAATAAGAAAAGAGGAAAGAGATGGAGTGTCTGCTTTCTAGGTCAGTTCATAAGCAAAGGGGAGACGCAGAATTTGTAGGTTCCAATCTAATGAATTAAACAAAACAATGGTGAGATGGAGAAGTTCGGTATGAAGTAAGCAAAATAAAAATAAAAAAACAGCGTTCTTGAAAAGGAAGAGCTTCTCAAGTAAGAAGCGAAGAAACAGGAAGAAGGCACTTCCAGAGAATAAAAGGCGTTTTCATTATAAAAGCAAAAAATGGCTTTCTGTATTAACAAAAACTTCCAACAGCAGAAAAAGGTGAGTGAATACTCACACCGCGCTTGCTCGTATGAATGACACACTTCCTTTATAAAATCTTGTTAAACAGCCTTACGAAGTATTGTATACAGACTGTATAAATGCTATTGTGGTAGTTTCGTAAGGGGCTTACCGATGTTTGAAGCGAGGAAAGAAGATATTATGACGGATGGCTCCGTCGCCTTTTGCTTTTATTTACCTGCTCCAACGTACAGCATCGTGTATTTCTTCCTTCTTTTTAGATAGGTAGAGGAAAAAGAAAAGCTCCCACTTTGTGTAACCACAGTCCTCAATTCCCATGATCTCGCATCTATATATTCGAATGCCCCGTAAGTTCTGGCGTTTATTTAAAGTGGAAGTTCAAAAAGCTTTCACATTCCCTTTTATGTTGTTGGATAGAACATGATATGCGCTACTAAATAATGGGTTTAATTTTATATGCTTATATACTGTTTGTTATTTTCAGTTCAATAAAATGAAGTGTCAAGTCTACAGCAAAGAATATTTTTGATTCATACTTTTTGCTTTTAATCACGGTGCCAAGGTCACAGAAGAGGCAACAAACTTTTCACTTAAAAAGAAAATAAATAAACGTCTAATTTAGCTAATCTGTTATGTAAGGTGGCCGTTTTACTCTTTTTCCTTCTGGTTGACACGGACTTTAGTGTTTAGCGTACTAAGAAATACAGTGCCTTATTTTCCACTGGTGGCCGGCCGGTGGCTGCAGAACAAGGCACGCTGCCACCGCGTTGAATATTTAAATTCAAGCGCTTAGGTTCATCATGCAAATTATAATTACAATAATGACATAGCTTTGATACAAAAGATGTTGGAAATAGCGTCCTTGTGCGGTCACACATGCCTCACGCTTTCAAAGAAAACTTATGTTGATACGCATTAATTCATCTTCTGCCCGCCTCGGTATCGTAGATGGTAGCATGTCTGCCTCACGTTCAAGAGGTCCCAAGTTCGAATCTCGGTCAGGTTTCCTGGGTTTTCCCGTATCCTGAAGACGAATGTCGGGTAACTCTAAGCTCGATGGACCCCGGACTCATTTGAGCATAATTTCACCAATTTCATTCACCGTCCGATGTGAGTTAACGTTGGAGGACGTAAATTCAAAAAAAAAAAAAAAAAAAAAAATCGTCTTCTGAAATTGCAGTCATTTCTCTTCCGATATAGTCTTTCAGTTCGTCCAACATATGGGGATTATTCCGATACACTTTATTTTTTTAAGTTCTCCCGTAAATAAAAATCGCATACGTTAAAATCTAGGGGATCACGGTGGCCATACTCCTTTACTGATGACCCTATCTATCGTTGAAATTAATCAGGGTATTTTTTGAAGAAGCGTGCCAACAGAAATTTTCTTCTACGGGTGAGATATGCGTGGCAGCACGAGGGCAAAATTTCCAACGCCTTCTCTGACAAAGGTATGTGAGCATTGTAATTATAATTTACACGATAAACCTAAGCGCTAGAATTTAAATAGTCAATGCGGGAGCGTCCTTACAGCTTCAGCACTAACCGCCGTCAGCCGGTCGGCCACCAGTGAAAAATAAGGCACTATACCACATCGGACATTACTTAGTTTCAGATAATTGTTTGGAGATAGACCAAATTTAATGGGTACTTTCCCCTTTTGATAACTTTTATTAGCATTTTAAAGAGGGCATTACAGTTTGTGTGCTGTAGCATTCTGACTTTTTGAAAATGAGGACAAATGGAAAAACGTAGCAGAATTAATAAATTAAATCACTTGTTTGTGTGTGTGACCTTGGAAGAAACAATCGCTAAAACAATGTAAGAGTACTGTAATTTTGGAAAGATGAATCAGACCTAAAATATGTATATGTTAATTCAATGCAATTCAATACAAGTTATGTTCAAATTATCCAGCTGAAGCAGCATAGAGGTGCACACAAGAAGCCTTTGTGGTACAGAGTGCTTTTGTGGAATCTTTAGAGAACAGCTACATTTATTATTTTCGTAGGAAATTCCGAACTCTCTGAAAACTTACAAGTGCTTGCCTTCCTTAATCGTTGGAATTTGCCGGAAACCACTTCTCCGAAAGGAACATTTCCGTGCAAGGTTCAATAAATAAACCCTTAAAACTGTGCTGTATTTCCTTCCCGGGAAGTCGTAATGCAACCTGGCCTAGAAGCTCTGTGAAAGCTTAAGGTGTTCTGGTTGGTTTGGTTATAGTTCCGGACGAATAACTTTTGACCTCTTTATCCAGAGAAATTAAATTCCAGAACATTAATGATTTCAGATAAAACACCTTAGTTTGAAGCTTCATACCACTGTACTAAAATAAAGATGTAATAGTATATAGTACAAAATTTATAAGTTTGTCCCAACAGAAATTACTTACGGGCGCAAATAAATCGCTTTTACCCTGGCGTGAAGTCATTTTAATACGAGTGTATATTTCTTCCTCTGATTGTTAAGGTATTTCGGCTAGATATGTCATTTCCTTTAGCCATAAAGGATTAAATTCTTGTGCTTGGAGGTTGAATTGTTTCGTCGCAATTTGCATTTTCTTCTATCTGACTCGTGCGATGCAGAGGCTTTTGTCAGCAACCCCACGGATTGTTCCTAAATAAAATATGACTGTAAATTCCGTATTGCTCCTTGCTATTACTTGTCTAATACTTGACTATGGTAAACAGTTGAAGAACTGCATTTCAGCTAAAAATTGTAATTTTACCCGAAATACACAGTTTGAGGCTTCCTGAATCCAAAACCGCGCGGGATGGCTCAGGCGATTTCGTCTGTGGCCCGCATTAGGGAGGTCCGGGTTCGATTCCCGTGTCCGGTCTACCTGACCAAAGAGCTTTTCTGGAGCTTTCCCGGATCGCAAGGTGACTGCTGGGTAGGTTAATTACATTCCCCGAATTTTCTGTTCCTCCGTTTCATCTCCATTATCATTTCACCTTATCTCCCATATGCCGTGTCAGCGGGAGTCTCGGCAGGACTATATGCTGCTGGTAAACACTTCCTTCTTCACTACGACTGTCTCCGGTCTCCCGGCCGACCTGGTGGGTCGTTTCCGGACCAGTTATGTGCAGAGGTTCTACTCCCATTAGTTTTGGACCGGTAGGAACAAGGAACCGGGCCTCCTTCAACCCGGGAGCGATGGATACTCCGGGCTCTTTCCATAGGGCGATACCCGATTTCTTAAAAAGCCCCCCCCCCCCTGCTGAGCACAATTTCAAGACGGGGTGGAAGTGGATACGCCACTTACGCGCGTCAAACCCGCAAGGAAGACTACCGAAAACCTCGGTGGGGCTACCTGGTGATCTAGCACACCTTCTACTAGGTCTGCAGGCTAGTACCCGGGACGCAACCCTCTGCCCCCTCCGGGCGGCCGTAGCCTGCCTGAATGTATCCAATTTCCCATGGGTGTCGGGAACGCACTGCCCCCTTGAGTCCAACCCAATCCAAACAACTCCCATTCAGGGAGGGGAACGAATGTTCGGCCCGAGGTTCCTCTAGTAACGCCAGAGGTACCACGAGTGCTAAGGGTCCGCAGCGCTCGCACCTCGGCAGCTGAAGGGGACGCGTGGGACGCCGATGCAGTTTCCAACTGGACAATTATTGTAGGGACCCTGCTCTCTACACCTGTGTGAATCTCTGGGCCAGCCGCCCTCTATTAATTCTTTATTTAATTTTACCTCTCAATACAATCTACAATTGCATATTTTGAAATTCTTAAGGTATGTACTGTTTTCTGGTTAGGCTGAGCCCTGGAGTGAGATCCATATTTGCTGAAATATAGTTTATTAATACGATATATGGTAAATTTATTAATATAACATTTTGTGTCTCATTTTATAGCTGAATTTAGCCTTATTATATTATTATTATTATTATTATTATTATTATTATTATTATTATTATTATTATTATTATTATTATTATTATTATTATTATTATTATTATTATTATTATTATTATTATTATTATTATTATTATTATTATTATTATTATTATTATTATTATTATTATTATTATTATTATTATTATTATTATTATTATTATTATTATTATTATTATTATTATTATTATTATTATTATTATAATTATTATTATTATTATTATTATTATTATTATTATTATTATTATTATTATTATTATTATTATTATTATTATTATTATTATTATTATTATTATTATTATTATTATTATTATTATTATTATTTGGTAATTTACGTCCTCCAACGTTAAGTCATATCCGACGGTAAATGATTTGGGTCCATGGAGCTTAGAGCTACGCGATATTCATCTTGAAGGATAAGGGAAACCCCGGGAGTTATCCAGGTAATTCACCCTGACCGAGATTCGAACTCGGGACATCTTGAACGTGAGGCAGACATGCTACCATCTACGCTACCGAGACGGGCATTGTATTATATATTTTGCTTAAATTAATGAATAAATGCACAAATATATAAAACCTCTCTGTTTCAGTCACAGCATGACATGAGTGAAATGATGCTCAATGGGTCTGCAGTCCACAGGGTGGAGAATTATCTGATGTTTTTTTAATAGCAGAAGTGCAATTTTTTGCTGGAAAACCTTATCCAACCATCTTCCAAATTAAGATTCGAATTTGGGCCCCCAGTGTAGGATGACAAATAAGCTGCTTCTACGAACGTAAGGTTCTCTTTGTGGTCTACACAGGCATTTCAGAAGACGAAGGCTTAGAAAATTGCAAAAGGTTGCTCTTTGGGGCAATGATAGCCATTAAAGGAAACAAAACATCTCTTTAAAAGATACAGCAAGTACAGTTAAACCTTTTCTCTCTGAATAATTATAGGGTCACTCTCCCACGTAAACAATCGCTAAGTAGCTGAATTGAGTGGAGCTGGGTACAAAGGCTTAACAGTTTGAAAGACTTCTAACTGTTTAAATCTCATTCCGTGAACGTGGAAACACTTTAACTGCTGCAGGCCTTTGTGTAAAATCATTTTATTACTTATTGCCTGCCCGACGTTGTATGGGTAGCATTTAAACGAAAATTTCAAACTAATTAACTAATTAACTTCACACAGTCATGTTGACTCTTTCAAAAACCTTAGCCTATATCTATGGCTAGTGTGAAGAAATTATTAATTTCCATCAATTAACTAAAATTATAAGAGTTAAATGATGAAGCCAGGGACTCAAGCACTTACGATAGTAAGTTGCCACAAACGGTGTATCTCCAATGCGAGAGCTCCTAGTGGTTTACCGGGAAAATATAGGAGTCAAATGGAGAATTTAATGGCAGGACGGCACGTTGGCCATGGTACCTCAATGGGTTAGAGCGACTGGACGGAAACCAGGAGATCCGTGGTTCAAATCCCGTCCATGACATTGAATTTTTTAAATATATTGACTCTATCTATAATTAACTTAATTTTTATCTCTCATACTGAGGCTAACTCTTAGAATTTACGTTCAAGAGGTCACAGGTTCTATCCCCGGTGCCCGAACAATATAACTAAGGCCACTTTTTCGCGGTTTTCCTTGATCACTAGGTAAATCTTGGTTGTTACTTTTCTTTTGGTGATTTCGCAACCCTCAACTTAATTTCACCATCATTTCAATCCAGTTTTTTCGGGTCGAAATTGTTGGTGACAATGGTGAGTGTGGCGCTGCTACGTGGTGGAATTGGTGCTCTGTAACTGCTGTTCTCGGCGCAGGATTGGTACGGTCGCCTGTCTCACAGAGGGCTAGGGGATCTCCGTAATGGTAGGGATCCATCCCCTTCACCTGCCGTGGTGCGGGCGTTGCGGAACTTTAGAACTCGTGGTTCTTCTAACGTTATTAGAAGTAAGTTGGGTCGAACTTTCTGAGCCCCTTCCGAAAGAGAGTTGTTCGGTTGGGTAGGCTTCGGCAAGGTAGTGGTTCCCGAAGTCCATGAGTATTGGGAACGTCTACTGTCCAGCAACGCAAAGAAGCTCCCTGAAAGGAATGTGCCACCCTTACTCAGTGGGACAAGAACAGCAAATATGTGTGGCAGAGAACGCATGCTACACAAGGAGCAGAACCGTTAAAAAACATGTGCCCTATTCATTCAGTACACTAAAACCGGGAAGATACGTTGACAAAAGTAGAAGCCGTCAGAATGTTTTTGAATGACATGGAGTGTCATAAACCTGTCGGGGACGGTGTAGGACATTTTCCAACCGCCCTGCGTCTCATCTCCCAGAGACTTTCTCTCCTGTGGGGAATTCTATCTGGTTTGCTAGCAGACAGGGTTGTGGGACGCCTCAAGGTCACCGGTACTAGCCTAGAGAGCTAGTAGCATGGTGGGCTAGATCACTGGTGGCCCAACCGAGGTTATCGGTAGTCTTCCCATATCCACTTTCATCCTGTAACGCGTGGAGAGCGGTTTTCTAACCTAGGTACCGTTCTACTGGAAAACTCCGTGGAGTCGCGTGCGGCTCCCCGGTTTTAAGGAGGGAACCCCGGTCCCCAGGTAGACCTCTGACCACACAAGTGTACCGCAGAGGAAGTTGAAACCCGGTCTAGCGACTACATAATTTAACTCTATTATGGAATATGGAATATTATTTTGGGGAAACTCAGTAGAAAGTTAAAAAAAAAAAAAATATGCAAAAGAGGGTTATAAGTATCATTACTAACACCCACAACAGATGCTCCTGTAAAGATCTTTTTACAAGATTGAAGATATTAACCCTTCCTTGCATGTATATATTCTCGATCCTAAAATTCTTTGTATGCAATCGTGCCTTATTTGCAACAAATAATGTAATTCACAAAATAAACACTAGACGAAAGTATAATATCCATTATCACAGTGCTAAACTTTCTTGCTTACAGAAAGGTGTGCATTATGAAACTATCAAAATATATGGCGCACTTCCTAATGTTCTTTAAGAAAAAGTTGATAATTTCGGTGCTTTTAAAAATGCTGTTAGAGAGTAACTTTGCTCAAAATCCTTTTATTCTGTACAAGATTATCTGAATGACAAATTATCCTGATAATGCTTCTGTAGCTCTATAAGTAGTATCTAACTATTCCAATGACAAATCATTACTTATAAATATTTGATGCAAGTTGAAAGTTTATTTTTAATGTATATATATTTAATAAATAATAAGAATGATATCCATTGCAAAAAGGTTGAGACGTGCTGGCATTAAGCTAAGTGAAAGCTGGTTTAAAAAGTGTTTCATTTTGTATCATATATAATTATTCCTGCATCGTTTTCCATATTGTTTTTCATATTGCCTGTATACTATAATATGTGTCTTATGTTAACTTTTGTACATATATATATATATATATATATATATATATATATATATATATATATATGCTATTAAACATTATACCTCTGGACATGTTCAATGTTTACAGTCTTTTCTGGCTACAAGTGAACCTACTGAACGCAAATCAATCTAATCTAATCTACACGAAGACACCTGGTGTTGAGATGAAGAATCTTCAGCACATGTTAGGTATCCCGCGCTTGCTCACTGTTTCCAGTACACCCGCAGGGCACTCCGATCTCCTCCGTCCCTCCTCTGACATCCAATAGACTGACTATAGGCTCAGCATAGAATCCTCTCGATTTGTATTCTACTTTCACCTCTCTTTTTCTCTCCCCCTGTTCTGAAGAAATTATTGCGAAATTATCTGAAAGATTGTTATGGTGAATCCCCTCCGTTGTCCCTCATAGCATTGGTGCATATTGAAAGTACGCAGCTGACATCAAGGTTAGGTGCAAGATTTTAAAGTAATAAGCAGTCTGTAATTTGTACATGCACCTAAAGCGAAAGTGTTCGACGCTTTGTCAATATCGGTCTAATAATAAGAATATGTCAATGTGGGGTTGACAAACGTGGATATTGAAATTTATGAAATTGTATGCTATCCTATGATTTTCACCATTTTTTTTTTTTGTATTCCAAGCCCACAATTTTGCGTCTTTGTTGACCATACTTTTCAGTTTGACGTATAAGGGGTTGAAAATAAAGTAAAGGTGTCTTTTAAATATTTCAAGCAACATGTGAGTCAACAAAGACTTAGGTACTTTTTTGTTATGGTATAACTCATGATTCCTATTGTGAAATTGTGCAATATTTAAACAGTCATATTTCTGCATAAAAATATAAAATTAAGTCACGGTTGCTTCTTAGAGTTGTGACGAAACTTCTAGTTTTCTCTGGGTCTTATAGCCGTACAAGGTTTCAGCCAGATAGGACAAAGAATGATGATTTGTATATTATGGCTTGAAAATAGGGGTTGAATGGACGGATAGGTTATCACTTCTGTCAACTTACAGAATCTATAGGTATCTATAAAGTTTTGTGAAAGACATGTAAAAAAATATAACCTGATATAATTTCAGTGATATATAGAAGAAATGTAAAATACAAATAACTCTCCCCAAAAACCTCGCCAAAAGTACTTTAAAACGTTTTAAACATACCCCATTGCCTCTTTGGGCCCGAGATCATTAAAAACCTACCATATTTGCAATAAAGTCCCGAAGGTAGCCCTGGATATCCGAATTCAACAAAAGGAAATTAAAATTTGGTAGCATAAATATGGAAAAATTGATGGGTTGCATTTATATTGATTTTTCTACCCTCTGTGTCTTCTTAGTGGATGTATAAATTATTCATATAGAAGCTTGTCTACTTTTCTATCTATTTTATAAAGAAAAAACTTTTATAAATAGATATAAGAATAGTCCAATATTTTAGAACCAGACATCATATGAAATGAGTCCATTAGGTCCGTTAAATACAAGAGTCCGCTACTTACATCAAGGTAGGTCAGTTAGTACTCAAACGGAAGACAGTCCCTATGAGTTTGAGTCATTAATCTCTCCAATATCTCTGTATTTAGAAGCTTCGATGCTTAACACGCTTACTTTCCATCGCTTCCGTTTGTTCTATTTCCTTATCTTTCAGGCTCGCAGTGCTGGACAAATGGGGTGGATACTTGCGCGTAGTAATTCCTATTCTTGACGCTGGGTGGCGTTGTGTGGTCATTGTCCTCAAGTGGGGAGATGACGCTTGTCGGCTGCTGAGCCGGAGTGTTGGCTACAGTTCGGCCATTGTATTTCCGGCTCTGACGTTTTGCGACTGCAAGAGGTGGAGGGGGGAGGTTAATAGTACCAACATACAGTAATGAGCAATTGAAAAAATATCCTTGAAATTATCTTTAGAATGAAAATATAGCTTTCAAAACACTGAAATCCAACTTGCAATTTCATTATCAGGCAAGATATTCATTACAACACCACTCTATTCGAATATTTCGTTCACACCTTTCACACACACTAACTGCATCTGTTGGTAGTACTGGGAGCCACTACATCCGGTGTTGTGGTCAACTAAATCTGTCTGCTAGTGTCAATCAGCAATGTCGCTGCAAGGCGTGGCTTCCGAACCCAACACCGTATTGCCAGCCTAAATTTGTTTGAGCCACGTGACTTTAGCTGCTTGCGCTGGTGAACTTTCTTTGCTATATTTTGCGTGTCCGAATTCCGAGTTTTAGTGTTCGTAAGTCCTATTATCGCTATTATAATAATATGGCTACTAGTTCGTGAAATATGCAAATATGTGAAATATTTAAAACGCCATTGTTCCTCTGCTTGAAATTCCCGCTAAAGAACTGGCAACAGCCTGCTTCCCCCTCTCGAGAAATATCAGAGCCGGAGAAAGAGCGACCGAACTGTAGTCCATAAAGCACAACCACTCAAGTCAATACATTTGGAGTGACATTCCAGTCAACAGGGACAGTGTTCACAATTCTCATCAAGGAGAGAGCGCACGCTGCAAAGAGGGTAATGCGTGGCACAACGCATTCCAGCAGAAGTCCTTAAGACATCACTGAAACTATTCTAAGCAAATGTAGTGCCGGCGGTGACATATGGGCAGCTCAGGAGCATATATCTGAAACGAGCCCTACAAACTAAACTTCGTGACAAAACTGTGAGCCATTCCTTAGACGGCCAAGGCCCACCAATTACCACTGCATTTTCCATCTCGGCCCACAACGGGCAGATCAGTAGTGGAGGATGGGACAAAGTCAGCACTCCGAGTCCCTCTCTGCCGGTAAATACATACTTTGCAACCTAGGATGGGAGTGGTTAGCAGAGATCCAATAACGGGAAAGAGGTAACAGTTCGAAGGCTGGCCTGAGAGAGTGGAAGATGATACGAAATGAAGGTGGAAATGATGAAAAGAAAGGTGGCGATGGAGCAGCTGGTGTAATGAATGGCGGGGGAGCTAAAGAATCCAGAGAAACCCCGCTTGGATGCTGTTTCGTTTACCATAAATCCCACTAGCAGTTGCCAGGGATCCCATCTTGGTGAGAGGCAAGTGATCCAATCATTTAACAAGGACGCTGAAACAAATCCTGTTGTCCCAAAGTTTACGCCCTCCTGACTTACGTATGTATTAACGGGAGAAATACTCTTAATACAAGGTTTAAGAATCAAGCCACTCTTGTCGGCTACGAGAGACTAATGCAAGAACTGGAGGACAGGCGAAAGAAATACTGGATGCAAGAACTTCCGACACGTCATGGCGAAATTTGCGGTATATAACTTACACTTAAAAATAAAGGAGCATGAGTTTCTATCAAACCGTCCCAGATTGCAAGATTTGTGGTGTAGTATGATAGCGAAATTATGGATTCAGTAAATTAAGAATCATAATAAATTAGATAAAAATATTTGATATATTTGTTAAATGTGAAACAGGATGTCGGTTGAAAAGTTAACTATGCGGAAGTTGGCTTCCAGGGCGGTCCAGACGGTCCAGATGGTTGGCACTTGTGAAAGAGGCGATAAACTTTTCTTAGAGGCTGGTCGTCGAACGGAAACAGAAATAACAAGAGGCCAGTTGGTTAGGGTAATTCTGGTGTGTCAATGACACCTTTCTTGAGAGTCGGTTGAGCAGTTAACTATGCGGAAGTTGGCTTCCAGGGCGGTCCAGATGCTTGGCATTTGTGAAAAAGGCGAAAAACTTTTCTTAGAGGGTGGTCGCCGAACGGAAACAAAAATAGTAAGAGGCCAGACGGTTAGGGTAATTCTGGTGTGTCAATAACATATTTCTTGAGAGTCAGTTAAGCAGTTAACTATGCAGAAGTTGGCTTCGAGAGCGGTCCAGATGCTTGGCATTTGTGAAAAAGGCGAAAAACTTTTCTTAGAGGGTGGTCGTCGAACGGAAACAAAAATAACAAGAGGCCAGATGGTCAGGGTAATTCTGGTGTGTCAATAACACCTTTCTTGAGAGTCAGTTAAGCAGTTAACTATGCAGAAGTTGGCTTCGAGAGCGGTCCAGATGCTTGGCATTTGTGAAAAAGGCGAAAAACTTTTCTTAGAGGGTGGTCGCCGAACGGAAACAAAAATAACAAGAGGCCAGATGGTCAGGGTAATTCTGGTGTGTGAATAACATATTTCTTGAGAGTCAGTTAAGCAGTTAACTATGCAGAAGTTGGCTTCGAGAGCGGTCCAGATGCTTGGCATTTGTGAAAAAGGCGAAAAACTTTTCTTAGAGGGTGGTCGCCGAACGGAAACAAAAATAACAAGAGGCCAGATGGTCAGGGTAATTCTGGTGTGTGAATAACATATTTCTTGAGAGTCAGTTAAGCAGTTAACTATGCAGAAGTTGGCTTCGAGAGCGGTCCAGATGCTTGGCATTTGTGAAAAAGGCGAAAAGCTTTTCTTAGAGGGTGGTCGCCGAACGGAAACAAAAATAGTAAGAGGCCAGACGGTTAGGGTAATTCTGGTGTGTCAATAACATATTTCTTGAGAGTCAGTTAAGCAGTTAACTATGCAGAAGTTGGCTTCGAGAGCGGTCCAGATGCTTGGCATTTGTGAAAAAGGCGAAAAACTTTTCTTAGAGGGTGGTCGCGGAACGGAAACAGAAATAACAAGAGGCCAGATGGTCAGGGTAATTCTGGTGTGTGAATAACATATTTCTTGAGAGTCAGTTAAGCAGTTAACTATGCGGAAGTTGGCTTCGAGAGCGGTCCAGATCGTTGACATTTGTGAAAAAGGCGAAAAACTTTTCTTAGAGGGTGGTCGCCGAACGGAAACAGAAATAACAAGAGGCCAGTTGGTTAGGGTAATTCTGGTGTGTCAATAACACCTTTCTTGAGAATCGGTTGAGCAGCTAACTATGCGGAAGTTGGCTTCGAGAGCGGTCCAGATCGTTGACATTTGTGAAAAAGGCGAAAAACTTTTCTTAGAGGGTGGTCGCCGAACGGAAACAAAAATAACAAGAGGCCAGTTGGTTAGGGTAATTCTGGTGTGTCAATAACACCTTTCTTGAGAATCGGTTGAGCAGCTAACTATGCGGAAGTTGGCTTCGAGAGCGGTCCAGATCGTTGACATTTGTGAAAAAGGCGAAAAACTTTTCTTAGAGGGTGGTCGCCGAACGGAAACAGAAATAACAAGAGGCCAGATGGTCAGGGTAATTCTGGTGTGTGAATAACATATTTCTTGAGAGTCAGTTAAGCAGTTAACTATGCGGAAGTTGGCTTCGAGAGCGGTCCAGATGCTTGGCATTTGTGAAAAAGGCGAAAAACTTTTCTTAGAGGGTGGTCGCCGAACGGAAACAAAAATAACAAGAGGCCAGATGGTCAGGGTAATTCTGGTGTGTGAATAACATATTTCTTGAGAGTCAGTTAAGCAGTTAACTATGCGGAAGTTGGCTTCGAGAGCGGTCCAGATCGTTGACATTTGTGAAAAAGGCGAACAACTTTTCTTAGAGGGTGGTCGCCGAACGGAAACAGAAATAACAAGAGGCCAGTTGGTTAGGGTAATTCTGGTGTGTCAATAACACCTTTCTTGAGAATCGGTTGAGCAGCTAACTATGCGGAAGTTGGCTTCGAGAGCGGTCCAGATCGTTGACATTTGTGAAAAAGGCGAAAAACTTTTCTTAGAGGGTGGTCGCCGAACGGAAACAAAAATAACAAGAGGCCAGTTGGTTAGGGTAATTCTGGTGTGTCAATAACACCTTTCTTGAGAATCGGTTGAGCAGCTAACTATGCGGAAGTTGGCTTCGAGAGCGGTCCATTTCGTTGACATTTGTGAAAAAGGCGAAAAACTTTTCTTAGAGGGTGGTCGCCTAACGGAAACAGAAATAACAAGAGGCCAGTTGGTCAGGGTAATTCTGGTGTGTCAATAACACATTTCTTGAGAATCGGTTGAGCAGCTAACTATGCGGAAGTTGGCTTCGAGAGCGGTCCAGATCGTTGACATTTGTGAAAAAGGCGAAAAACTTTTCTTAGAGGGTGGTCGCCGAACGGAAACAAAAATAACAAGAGGCCAGTTGGTTAGGGTAATTCTGGTGTGTCAATAACACATTTCTTGAGAATCGGTTGAGCAGCTAACTATGCGGAAGTTGGCTTCGAGAGCGGTCCAGGTGCTTGGCATTTGTGAAAGAGGCGAGAAACTTTTCTTAGAGGGTGGTCGCGGAATGGAAACAAAAATAACAAGAGGCCAGACGGTTAGGGTAATTCTGGTGTGTCAATAACCCATCGCCCAGGAAGAAAGACGTGCCTAGAGGAAGTAGGTATCTCTTCTGGCCATACATGTGTTATCGCGTAGTGTACGTTTCACATACGTAACTCCGTATATTAATAGAGCTTAGTGTACATTGGTCGGCAACTTCGCGATTTACAGGAATATTATAAAAAGAAGCAGTTGTTAAAGAAGTGTTGATCTTGGATTCCGTTGTAATCCTTACTCCAACATAACCACACATACCCTCAGATAAGGCTCTTGTTCGAGACTGAGTACAGATCACAAACACAGCTTCAAATTTCTGTAACGTTGCGGAAATAATGATGACCAGGGCAGGAACTTTGGACACCAAAGCATTGGAACGAGGCGGCTGCAGGTTGCGAGACACTAACCTATGGAAGCTCGCCATCCACCGCCTTCCAGACGTATAGTCACGTTCAGAGGGAGGGTTTAAATTCGAATATTGAAATTTGTGTTCCTTCAAGGGCAGTGGAAAAAGTTTGTGAATAAATAAACGAAGTCCTTGATGATACTAATAGTAATTGTCTTAAGCAAAAACTTAAACGTGTTATTAAAAACAATCCACCATATTCGAAACTGTGTGAAGTGCGAAATAATGCAGTTGTTGACATCACAATTTCAACAAGGATATTCGTATATTACGCAAATGGTTTAAATATTTAGCTTAAAATTAATCGTAGTTTATGAATTGCTTATTTTTATAATCCAACGAAAATACCAACGGTGAAAGTTGCGTTAATAGATATTTCGTCATTGGCATTGTGTACATCATCTGAGTACTGCAAATTTATGATAGGTGCCAAAATCGCGTTACTTCCTATATCTTTCCAAAAGTCGTCTTCTTTTAGTTTATCTGATGTCTCACGCAGTTTTCACAGTCTTGTTGTGTTCCTTGTCAATTTCTTCGTGAATAAGTCGTTTAACGTCAGTCAGTTTAAAATATTATTTCTGTTTGCAACATAATTTGAGCCCACATTAACTCAACTGGATTGTTCTGGCATTAGTAAGGGCGAAGGTGGATTGTATCTCATTGATCCGACTGATACAATTTTTCATGGAAGAGTAATCGACTAATACTGCTTTGAACTTCCTAGAGTATATAGAGATTAAGAACCATTCATAAACAAAGATATAATGTGACCAGACACATACTACCAGTCCAGCAGGAAGTGTATTGTTTCCTCCCATCGAATTTAAGAAACACCTTGGCTTATGCAAAGTACATATTTCTTTTATCACGTCATGTCAAATGTTTAAGTTTCAGTTCTGAGTAATTTCAAATATACGTTCACGCATACATGCAACCAATAATGATGTTCAATACAATGCTCACGTCGCAATGCATTGTTATAATATAATGGTATCTACTTTATTTATTTGTATTAGGAAAACTATTTGTGCTAAAAATATGGGGTTATTACGGTTATGTTGAATACATTACTCTCTCCTTCCTCATGGATCAGTTTTGCAAAATCTGAATGTTTGTCTTAGCGAGAACAGTATTTATTTGAGATTGATTAGTTTGGCGTTCGTCACACACCACATAGGGGGGGGGGGGAATGCAATACGATAACATCGCAGGACTCCGATTGGTTGCTCACCTAGTAGCGTTCAAGGACAAATATCATCCCATTTGAAACACATAATAGAATGTGTTCTCCCGGTATAATGCTTGTTTAGCCAAGAGTGGACATTTCTAGCATCTTCCATAAAATAAGAGTGTTACACATGCTTTCCGCGCGAAGTTTATATTGGAGGAAAGCCGGCTGTGTCATACCTAATCGCACACAGGCGAAATGCATTGCGCCCGTTAGGTTTTAAACGAAGAACCGTGTATCACTTATAACACTATTTGTGTCTTCAGTTCATTGTATATTCACTGTCATATTCTGACTTTCTAATTATTTTGCTGGTTCTCTCTCCCACGTTCCTATTTCTGGCAATGGTAAATCAATGTCTTACTGCATTTTCGCGGAAGATGCCTGTACATCTTCGTTTCGGTCTACCTCTCCTTCCGCTTGCGTGTGTATGGGGTCCCAAAATTACGGTCCGCTCTGTCCTTTACTACTTGCTCAAGACTTGTAATTACTGGCCTTAATATTCCATTATTCTTTTCATGCAGTCGCGATAAGCAGCTGAATATTAGCAGGGATCTGAAAGAATCACCAAGCGTTGCACAATTTGAAAGCGGGTAGTAGTGGATGTCTCGGAAATGTTTTGTGCCACAAAGATTTTGTATGAAGCTAATTGTGTCTTTTAAAGAAATCTACTCTTTTTGTAGTACGTTTTGGCCCATCCCGTAACTTAATTATATAAGACTGTACAAAAACTGTTCAGAATAAAATTGATTTTACTTCCTTTACTCCAGATTATTCAAGATATACATTTCCATAGTCATGAAAATGTGTTAAACAGATGGCATTTTAAACTTAATTGTTACAAGCACTTTTTGAGAAAATCAAAATTTTCGAAAGTTTTTGCATACAAAGGGTAGTTCAGTGGATATTTAAAAAAAAACAGGTATACTTGGAGGATTATTCCAAACTTAAATACTAAAATCGGTATTAAACAAATTTCCCAATTTTGAGTTCTGCTGTCCACACGTAAATACGCACAAGAAACCATTTAATAAATAGCCGTTTTGGTGTTTCTACGGAGTATCAAATCGTGTATCAAATAGGTTTAAAAACATTTATCAAATTTTTGGGTGGAATACAAATTTCGTTGAAAAAGTAAAATGATACTCCAAATTTTGGCAACATTATAACCTGTGACACTGTGAAAGTACAGGGCTTTTCAATAGTGAAATCCTTATCAAAGTCAGTTGAGTGCTTTTGAGGTGACTACATATATAAATAATTGCAATCCTTGTAAATTTAGCAATATTTAGCAAAGCAAAAAACGAACGTCACAACTTTTGATCCAGAGATATCCAGATATAAATAATTGTAACACATATCTTCGAAATCTAATGAGAGATAGACTTTACATACATTAAAAATTATAATATTAGAAACTTGAATACTGTCGGGAAACAAGGCTACAAGCGGACGATCTGAAAGCATTTCTCGTACTCCGTAGAAAAATAGTGCAAACATATGTGTTCAACACGTGGTTTTAGGGAGGTAGGCTGGTATTAACTCCAAACTGTATTTATTATGTTAATTATTGTAGTTAAACACAGAAACAGAACCTTGCTAGAGAAAACTACGTTGTATGCCTTGAAATAGATAAGGCTTGGACAAATTCCCTGCTGGAAACGTAGAGTCAGAATGAAAAATTCAATGCCATAGCCGGGATTTGAACCACGGATCTTCTGGTTTCCATCCAGCCGCTCTACCACTGAGCTACTATGGCCAACGTGCCGATATGACATTAAATTCTCCAACTGACTCGTATTATCCCGGTAAACCACTTAGGAGTTCTCATAAACACATGAGACAACTACCTTAATGGCGACTTACAACATGTAATTACTTTAAGGCCCGGCCTTTCATTCTGACTCTACGTTTCCACAATTTAGCCTACACACGGCCAGTGTGAAAGAACAATTAATTTCTATTAATTGACCTAATAGTGGTTAACTATAAAGCCCGGGCCTTAAAGTACTTACATGTTGTAAGTCGCCATTAAGGTAGTTGTCTCATGTGTTTATGAGAACTCCTAAGTGGTTTACCGTGAAAATACGAGTCAGTTGGAGAATTTAATGTCATATCGGCACGTTGGCCATAGTAGCTCAATGGTAGAGCGGCTGGACGGAAACGAGAAGATCCGTGGTTCAAATCCCGGCCATGGCATTGAATTTTTCATTCTGACACTACGTTTCCACAATTTAGCCTACACACAGCCAGTGTGAAAGAACAATTAATTTCCACAAATTCCCTGCTGCTTTTAGGCCCTAAAGAGGTGATATTTAAGAAAATTGGCAATCAGATAATTCCTGCTAATGTTAATTTGCATCAATATGAAGTAGATACAGGAATAAGTTATCTGTTAAGAATAGTTCGTACAAGAGTGGAAGAAGTCATAGGAGAGTAGTAGATATATGACATTCTATTTTGTTATAAATTAGTTCCATTTAAGTTTTATAAAAGGAAGAAGGCTTGTTTCAAACTTTCAAATGGGACTTTTATGCAATATTTTTCTTGAAAGTCTGAAGAAAAGCAAACTAAAAAATGAAATAGAAAAATCAGAAGGCTTGTTTCAAACTTTTAAATAGGGCTTTATTGCAATATTTTTCTTGAAAGTCTAACGAAAAGCAAGCAAACTGAAAAATGAAATAGAAAAATCAGCTATTCCAGTGTTTCTGAATGAAAAAGCACACACACATACATACTCTCACTCACAAACGTACACAAGCACAGCGTTATACATACACGTACATAAGTACATACACGAAATCATGTACCAATGTACACAAAATCCACACAGGTAAAAAATATAAGAATAAGATATCTTGGCTTATGTATCCATTTATGAATATATCTGGTTATCAAAAGTTATTTATCCAGAATCGAAGGTTATCGGAAACAGATTTTTTTTTTTTTTGCAGCTTTGTTACTGTACTAGCAAATCTCACAACTTTATTCGCATTGCGTCAGTTGTCAAGATCCTCCATTCTTCTAATTCTCTCTCTCCCTCTAATATAACTTTCCTCGACTTCCGTCTTCTTGTCTCTTCCGTCTCCGCCTTCTCTTCTCTGTCCCTCTCTCCCTTTTACTTTATGCTCTGCCCTTTATTTCCGTGCACAGTTCGCCTTCTCTAACTTCCTCCCTATTCCCTGTCTCACTCTCTACGCTAGCAACCTTATGTTTCATGGCGTTTGGAGCTATGGTTTTTCACACTGCACCCAGAAAAGAACACAGCTAGGAGAAAAAAAGTAGAGCAAGAATAGGGTTGTTATTACCCGGGACATTTAAGAAGATACTTCGTAGTGGAGGTGCTATTATCTGTTTACACCATACGGTTGGCTATCAGAGGGGGGAGAGGTGAACAGCATGTCATAAAAATATGTACTTATGTACTCAATATGTACTCATTTACTACATAGAATAACTTCTTCACTGTTGGAATTTCTTTACGCACTTCATTACACTGTAAAAAGGTTCTGCGAATAACGTACTTTTAGAAATCGTCCATTTGAAATTTCTTTTTCCGATTACGATGTTTTCCGCGTGTATCTGAAACACTAGCCTTTTCAAATTCTTTAACGATTCTTGTTACTGTGACTTCACATTTTCCTACAGCCGTAGTCGTTCTAGCGACTGTCCTTTGGAAAGGAAGATATAGACCGCTTTGCTTTCCCTCCGTTCAGGACTGAAAAACATTCTGAATAATCCTTCTGCTTTGGGAGTTTAGAACCCTCCATGGTGAATTTTTTGTTTAAGTTTCCGTGTTTGAAAATTATTATTAGACACCTATTTTGTAATACGACACTACACTGTACTGCGGTACTCATGCGTCACGCTACAGTTAACAACTAGATTAACAACTTAAAACGCAGCCTATAGCCAGCCATCACAACAGGCCATTTTGAACTCCTACAAACTTGTAGCAGGCAAAAATGTCTGAGAAATGGAAATATGTTAACTCTTACATATTTGTTATAGGATGAACCTGTTTGTTTAGTAACAGGCGGTCAGTAACTCATCCCGACTCATGATCAATTGTCAATAATCTGCCGGGGCCTGTTTATCTACTAACTTGCAGTCAGTGACTGTTAAGGTGACTGTTTAAGCCAAAAAGCAATTTAACTATAATCACACGTAGTTTCCATATCCCTTTACTTAATTTTCAAACATTCCTGGTAAATATAAATTAATATAAATTAATTGTTCTTTCACACTAGCCGTGTGTAGGACGCACTATGGCAGAGTAGAGCCAGACTGAAAAAGTCAATGCCATAGCCGGGATTTAAACCACGGATCTTCTGGTCTCCGTCCAGCCGCTCTAACCCATTGAGCTACTATGGCCAACGTGCCAACATGACATTAAATTCTCCAACTGACTCGTGTTTTCCCCGGTAAAACACTAGGAGTTCTCACAAATACATGAGACAACTACCTTAATGGCGATTTACTATGCTGTAAGTACTTTAAAACCCGGACTTTATAGTGAATTATAGAAGTTTTCAGTCTGGCTCTACTCTTTCAAATATAAATTAAGTTTTCAAGGTTTCCAAAGTTAATCTTTTATGATTTCGTATCTCAACATAAGTTTCTCCAATCTTTTCTCAAGGTATCCACTGCCAGCTGCTCTAGTGGTGACTTGTGAGATGTTATTCTCGGGGTGGGTGTGGGTAGGTGCGAGGGTAAAAATTACCAGTTAAGGGTATGTATGACTGAAATTTTCAAATTCTGAACTAATAATGCTAGGTTTTTCAAATTTACACCATAGGTGTAGTATAATGTAAGCATGTTAAAACCTAAATTTAAACCATTTTTCTCCAGCAGTTTAGAAATTATGATTAATTTTGTATGTTTTTGGTTACGTCACTAAAAAAGTCCCTTGCGACAAAGTATTTTGAATTTTGGTCTAATATTTTAACCCTAAGTTCATAATACACATACTTTTTGAAATTGCTCTGGTTTTTTCTGTGTCTCCTTTAGTTTAGGTCACAAAAATTTTGTAATTTACAAATATTCTTTTTTGTCTAAAAAAAATGTAAGTTTTGTGTTTGAAAATTAAAAATATATGCTTATATACATTTCACAATAAAACCTAGGGCAATTTCCATTCCTCATGATATTCTGAACCTGTGTAGGAAATTTCATGAATGTAGTTCAAAAACTGCATCGCAAGGAGCATTTTACAGGAAGAAAAATGCTGAAAATATGAACATTGAGAAAACAGCGATTAAAGATTTGATTGCATAACTCACATTAAAATCCATCAGGCTGATAGGTTGGACTCTCAGATTTCTTTTTCCTCTCCTCTGTTGCTGCTTTTCCCATCTTTTTCTTCTTTAGATGTTGCTTTTCTTCTGCACAACTTCGCTTCTTGCTTTGCAGGATAGGAGTCTGATCTCGATGCACTGAAGTTTTCCTTGCTGAGTCTATTACACTTTCACCTCTGATATTTTGCTGCAGCTCCAATGACTTAAGACTACCCATGTTAAACTCACTGATGCTTTTAATAACAGAAAGATCCAATTTTTGTTTTGATATGAAAACTTCCTTTGGGCACTTATTCCATATGACATGATGCAAAGATTCATTGGCATTCTGTGTTTTTCCTGTTTTGCACCTCTCTAGTAATGTTGTAGAAGCCAGCCTCTGATATATTGGCAACATTTTAGGAACTATTTTGTCTGAAAGCCTTATTTTTCTTTTCTTGAATTGAAAATTTAAGAACGGAAAACAGACAAAGAATGTGGATGTAGGCAAAAGAGGGCGTGACTCTGACAGAGTTTAAAGGCCACCGACATTTAAATAAGCATTTACAAGTGGCGTTCTGAGGCAAATTATGCATTTTTCACATTCGGGAATGTCTAAATTATTTTTTAGAATTAAAATAAAAAAAGTCGTTATTTTCACGATTTTCATGAAATTTCAGTCATACATACCCTTAAATTGATTGATAAATTTAATGGATTGTTAATAATTTGAGGTGAGTTGCCTACTGTTTGAGATCGAACAATTAAATTGTGCTTGAATTTTAACACTTAAAATTAAGTTCGACATACATATCTACAATGAGCGGTTTAAAGATGTTGGTTCAATAATAATAATAATAATAATAATAATAATAATAATAATAATAATAATAATAATAATAATAATAATAATAATAATAATAATAATAATAATAATAATAATAATAATAATAATAATAATAATAATAATAATAATAATAATAATAATAATAATAATAATAATAATAATAATAATAATAATAATAATAATAATAATAATAATAATAATAATAATAATAATAATAATAATAATAATAATAATAATAATAATAATAATAATAATAATAATAATAATAATAATAATAATAATAATAATAATAATAATAATAATAATAATAATAATAATAATAATAATAATAATAATAATAATAATAATAATAATAATAATAATAATAGTAATGATGATGATGAGAAGGAGAAGAAGGAGAAGGAGGGGAAGGAGGGAAGGAAGGAGGGGAAGAAGAAGAGGAAGCTTCTCCGTTGATTGATAAATTTGGGTAGGTTTATCACTCCAGCGCGGCCTTTAAACGTTAAGGCTGCCGATAATATTTGATCACTCTGAGACTTTAAAACATGAAGGGAAAAACAGAAATTTTGGAAATAAGTGCTTTTATTAGATTTAGTGCCGCCTACTTCCTACTAGTATATCCACTACCGACGCTCCTACATATGTGTACCAACCATAATGCTGCCCGCCTCGGTAGCGTAGATGGTAGCATCTCTACCGCACGTTCAAGAGGTGCCGAGTTCGAATCTCGGTCAGGGTGAGTTACCTGGATAAGGTTTCTTCCGGGGTTTTCCCTTATCCTTCAAGACGAATATCGGGTAACTCTGAGCTCCATGGACCCTGGACTCATTTGAGCATCATTTCATCCAATTCATTCACCGTCCGATATGACAACGTTGGAGGACGTAAATTACACCAAAAGAAAAAAAAAACGTAATGCTGCTAGTTCGTATCTGAAGCGTATCTGCGACTCGTTAAATTGTATGAATCTTGTTCCCATTATAATTTTCAGAATTTTCTCTGCCTGAAAAACAACTATAGCCGAAAACAACTGAATTCCAGGAATACCTAGAGTTAATCCCTTTTTTTTTTTCGTTACGATTCCTTAACTGATTGCCCTTTTTTGAACTCTTAAACGGCTTCGCTAATAACTCTAAATCGGTTTTATTACATTACGCATTTATTTTAACGTCCAGAAGTTGTTTATTATAATTACCTAGTTACGGATCTCCGTATTCTTTTTTCATAAGGTTATAGATCTTACCTTTCAATTGTTCGGATTCCAGAGTGATCTCCACATTAGACCATTATTTATATGTACTTGTGTACAACCTTCCAACATTAATCTTTCACTGACGGTGTTTGTAGCTGGTTGTAGCTTTACCTTACGGCTGTTACATAAATATACATGGAAATCTTTTGAAAAGTGTGTAATAGCTAGAGCTCGGATTTATGGGATCTCTGGAGCTTAGAATTACCCGACATTTGTCTTTCAGGATAAGGGAAACCCCCGGAAAAGAAACCTTATCTAGGTAACTCACCCTAACCAAGATTCGAACTCGGGACTTCTTGAACGTGAAGCAGACACGCTACCATCTACGCTACCGAGGTGTGCATAAGGTATGGATATATCCATGCATCTACGCACTAATAATGTAGTAAATGTGCTCTAAAACGTTATGATATGCATTTAAAATACTCGTCAAGTACATTATTTTAACGTTATCACATTTCTTAATCTTGAAGTAATCTAACAGCAAATTCTTAAACACAGGTATTAAGTAATATTCACTAGCTCTCCATTTACTAGTCGTGTTTTTTGTAATAAACAATTAAACATTTTTCACAGTTTTTTGAAAGTAACGACTTTCTTCTGCCACTTGAAATGTTTCTATAAGAGGAGAAAGATGTATGGTACATACAAAGCAGAAAAGAGCCTTTCTCACATACAGAATAAGGATTAAGATATTTTGCAGATTCACCTTGTAGCATCCCTTTTCACATCCCGAAGAAATATTAAACCTGGATACCTTGCTTCAGTTTTCTCAATTTTGTTACAAAGACTCTTTCCTACGTATTTCTCTTGGTATGTTGCCTATACCTGTAGGGTAGAAGATAAAGGCATTCCTTTCTCTTCCAAATATGTGATTGCAGCTGCAATTTTAATAAAGTAGCTCTTAATAAACACTAATTTACTCTGAAAACGTCTCATTGCAAGCACTTACTGCAACAGAGATGCTTGCTTCATTTTTGTCCATCACCTTCTGCATTATCATTTTCGGCGAACTTTTATGTAATTAGAAACGTGATATTTCCATGGCTGGCTGGTTAGACTACTTGGTTCTCACCAAGGTGGCCCAGGTTCGATTCCAGGGGACCACAAAGTGAGATTTGTGGAGGCGTCGGAGTGGGTTTTCTCCGGCTTCCCCCGCCAGCGTTCCACTAATTGCTCCACCATCTTTCCTATCACTCATCTTGCCTTCATACAATCATCCAGTTCCTTCACCCTCACACCAGGCATAAGGCTGATCACCCATCCTGGTTCTCTAACACGATTCAGAACTTCGCTATCTCAAGCCCGCCTTAAAGGGATAGAGGAACAAGAATCCCCTAACACCACGATAGTGGTAAAACTAGAAAAGATGAAGAAAATAATGAAGATGAAGAAACGTGATACTTAAAAAGTTTTGCATAAACAGAGCAATAAAAGAGAAATTTTCTCGTGTTCTTCACTTCTTACGATATTGCGGTGAAATAAATTTACAAATCATTGCTGAAAAAGTAAAATATATGCAGAAATTAAATATGCACTTACATGTGCCATAAAACTTCCATAATAAACTCCTTACAACGTGGAACAAATTTATTACTAACATGCATACGTTTAAATATTGTCGCGAACTCGTGTCTACGATTGCGCGGCTTGTTTACACAAAAGGAACTGATAGGCGGGCAGTGTGAAAACCAAGAGCCGGCAGACAAAGATAACATGCAGATAAAGGTCTGCCGAAACAAACAGAGATAAATGGAAATTTCTAGTTACTTCTTGACTGATAGAGACTGTTCGGGTTCTGGTTTATTTGCGAATAATCTAGAAATTATCAGTGAGGTATTTAAAGAGGCGACGACTGGCCAGTAGTGGAGTTGCGAGTTGTAAAACAGTGACGAGTTGCAGTGTGTAAAGAGTGTTGTTGTAAAAGGAGAGTCAGCTGTGTTGGTGTTGTAATGAGAGCTGTTTGTTATTGTCATCGACCTTGGTGCTGTAGATTGTGATATGTGATGTAATTCCGCTGCTACGGAGTGTCTTTCTACGCAAATAAAGAACATTTAAAATTTCGGCAAATTGGACTTTTATTTAATTTTACGAACACACAAAATCACAATATCAAGGAATAAAATATGAAAATTTTCTAAAATCCGAGCTATAGTAACAACGCATCAGTTTACAGTTGATTGTTATGAAGTCAAAAAGGGGACAGCAATGACAAAGGAAGCTTTCAGAAGAGAAACAGATAACTGCGGCCCTTTCTTGTAAGACCTAAGTGCTCTGTGTGAAGTATGTTGTGTAGGACGTAAATGTTTATATGGCGACGAACCGAGGAAAGCCGTAAGAAACTTTGGATTAATGTGGAATGGAGATAAGAATAGAGTATGAAATGAACAAAGTAATTAAAAAATGTTAGAATGGGTGGGCCAAAGGAGGACAGTATTAAAATTGAGCAGAAGGAAGGCAACGTTTGACGGGGGCATTAAATGAGATGAAACTGTTTGCTAGGATATACAACTAAAGGAATAAAGAGTAGGCAATTTTTGAATTCAGAAGAATTTATTGAGTGAGATATAAAGATTCACAATTAGAAACGAAGAGAAAAACGGTGACAAGAATGAAGGAGGCTGGATTTTCAGTGAAGAAGCTCCATTTGGGTGCTAATTTATGCGTGGTTTATGGGTGAAGGACCTATATACATATTTACAACCTGTATATAAATCAATATGTGTCATCAACAGTTCTTATTAGAATTTTGTGTAAGGCGATAGGTAATTTTAGAATTTTGTGAAAAATTAATAAATACAATAGTTAGAGTTACTAAGAGAAAATAATATATAGGTCGTGCAAAGGATAATAACGTTTAATTGCTATTGTTTTTCCCTCCTTTCTTCCAGTTTCAATGGTAACGGAATGTATGTATGTATGTATATTATCGATTGAAAAGCTAGAAATACATACGCCCCTCTTGCATGAATGTACTTTCTGTCACAGAGAAGCGTATTATAGTCTCTGACATACAAAACAGAAAGCAAGAAACATTATTTACCCAACTGAGCAGATACGGACGAAGAGGGAAAGAAAATCAAAATTATCTCTCAGCATTATTGTTATGATTATCCCTTTTGCATTGCTGTTTCCAAGCTATGTTCAAGAGATGGCAGCAGCGTTGACCTCTCCCACCGCCAACCACGTGATTCGATTGACAAGTCGAGGCCCCGCCTACCAGAAGCTGGAGTTGCTGAATGGAGCGAACAGAAAGAGACAGTTGGGTGCAGGCTGCAGAGAAACGCGAAGCAAATTGTGTGCGTCTCCAGTCAACCTCGTGTGTTCTTGTGGTGTCGTGAGTTTGTGCTCCCTGTTTATGTTCTTCATTCTCGCCGTTCTCAAGGCGAGGTCAGAAGTGGTCCACCAGCACGTCTCGAGATGATGGAAAACACGAGTTCGAGCGAAGTTTTGGAAGATATCGACTGCAAGATCGTTCTTGTGGGTGACACCAAGTGCGGCAAAACCTCCCTGGTCCAAAGGTTCGTCACCGACAAGTTTATCGAGGTAAGGTACTTGCCCTTTTTTACTCCAACGTGCACTGATGGAGGGGGAGGGGGAGCGTACTACGGAACACTTGGTTTAGCACAAAAATGCTAGGGGATAATTTCCAGATTATTTTGACACTAAAAATTATTACGCATTACCTGATCACTCTGAATTCGACAAGTGTAATGTTTGTTCTAAGGAACTGGAAGAGATAATGAATGGAAGGATGGGAAGTCAGGTTTAAGCATTTAAATATATTGGGAACAAAACAGCGTAGCTGAACAAAGTTAAACAGATTAGTAAACTTCTGAAGTTTAAAGAAATGTTTTTTTCTTTCATATTACAGCCCGTAATAGAAACAAATTATTTTACTTCCTATCTTCTCATATTTTAAGTTTAGAAACTTTTTTAGAATAATTTAATTTGGATTTATAGAAGTTTTCAAAACTACAGTGAAAACAAGGGCATATGCTGTTTAGCCTTCGTTTAGGAAGTAATATTTCCCATCCACCTGTCTACCTTTTGTGGGATATTTTGTTAAAGTTTTCACACATACATTTTATTAAATAATTTCATAGATATGCTTTTAGAATATTTACATTTTTGTAAAATAGTTAATAGTATCGTACGGAGCGTGTTACAAAAGTTTTATTAAGAGACTAATTTCAGCTCTACTTACGCTGGGTAAACTTTTGTAAAGGGGATTGTAGCCTACGAAATGTAGGCGCAGGTTTATAAACAAATCTTTATGTAATATTTAGTAATACAGTTTTTCCCAGTCTCTGTTACTATTTTATAAATTTCCTGTCCACTGCTAAAGTTAAGACATTAATGTTTTTACTTTATTTTAAGCCGTGATTTTGGTGGGGTTTAGAGATTTAAAACTCTGTCCGCAATGAATTAATTGTATTAAAATAAAATAAAAGTACTGTTGCTATGCAAATAGTACGAGTAGCTTTTATAATGTGATTTTCCTAACCTAACTTTCTTGAAAACAATATGACAAGAAGTTGTGTTCCGGTGCATATCGCATTGCTGCAGTACACGTTACGGCAGACTAACATAACCGCGCCCCACTCAGCTGTTCTATAACCTCCCCGAGAAACAGCGTCGGTCCCCTACCAACTGGTAAACAAGGTCATTGTGTGCCAACCTTGATCATTGTGCTCTGTTACGGTTAATGAATCGGGCCATTTCCCAACTTAAATGGGATTCTGAAATCCAACTATCGTGTTTAATTATTGAAAATTGTGTTCGAAACTACAAACTTTAAGCATGTATTTGTCCTAGTTAAAGGCCAGAAATGTGTACTCGGAATTTGTCCATAAATAAATGAGAAACTGCCGCATATGATACCACGAAATTTAAAATTCTCTCCTTATCTACAACATAATTTTAAGTTATTCAAAAGCTCAGTATCTAGAACACAAACGCTATGAAAATGTTCTATTGTATTTCCAAATTTGCACAAATTCGTAGGATAGGACAACAGGTTAATTTACCAAAATCTCTATTTAGATATGTTAGAATAATGAACTACAAATATTTACCAGTGAATTAATATTGATTGTAAGGATTTATTACTGCATTAGCATAAGTAAACTGTGGCAGCAAAGTTAAGCCTATCTTTCAAATTAAATCTTGTTTCATAGAAACCTACCGCGCCCTGTGTAAGTTCTTCACCCTTCCCATGACTGGCTAATATGCGCATTCGAATAATGTTAAACATGCCGTGTGCAATTCAAGGATGGGCGGTAAAAGCAAATTTAACACACTATCATGGCATATGCACGTGCTTTCGTCATCCTAAGACGCGGGTCTAAATAGAAGAATTTACATACATTCTAGTTCTATCAACTCCGGCAAATTGGCGGCAACTGATACGATGCATATTTTATTTTGTCTAAATATATTTAATTAATAGATTATTAAAATTAAGCTGGCAATTATCTTAGAATATATTATTCAAGATAAACAAGGAACCATTGTGCATAGCAGAACAACGCATTTCACGACAGCAGCCGCCGAGACAAGCAGTCACGTGATACTTAAAAAATACTAGGACAAATAATAAGGTATAGGGCTCAGGAAACAAACGACAAAAGAGAACACGTACCGCATTGTATCAGTCTATGCTCTTTTGTTTTTCTTTCTTTCTTCAGCGCCTTTACGAAAAGCATTTTACCCTCGCATGGTATCAGCTCTAGGCAAACATATTATATGTCTAGGGTCTTTTTTCACCCCCAAAGTAATTCTAACAACTATGTGGCGATGAAGTGTAAAATATTTCTACAAAAAATGACTATTTTGAGACCAATGCACATCTTTTAAATTATAACTCCATTGTTGTAAGCTGTATACGTTATGCACTAGCCACGTCTGATATATGAAAACATATGTTTTAGTTCCAAAAATATCTATATACTATTTTAACACAAGATGTTCATTTACCTCTCACTATATAATAATACTGTAATTTTTTATTATGATGTACAGTATCACTTTATAAACAATTCTGTTATAAGTAAATTTCTACTCATTCTCCACTTGAAATGATGAACACTCATTGCACAACACTTTTACTCTTGTAAGTTCTTTGCAGATAAATTTGTGACACTAACCACTTAGTTTATCATTATCACTGTTATGGATAAGGTTTTTTCCGGGGTTTTCCGTATCCCGAAAGACGAATGTCAGCTAACTCTTAAGCTGGTCCCGGACTCATTTGGGCATCATTTCACCAATTCCATTCATCGTCCGAAATGACTTAACTAGCTGTTGATCTGTTGAAATATTTTACTCCCTACATATTTTTGGTAATTATAATTTTAGACCATTTGATTTACACAACATTGCTTATATTGTTTATATGTCCTGGACAAAGCAGTGTCATCACCAATGAGTATGTGAAGTGAAGCGGAAAGTTACTCTAAAGATACTAAGTAACTTGTAGCATGTTCACATGGAAATAATGTCGAATTTTTCGTGTTGCCTTTCCTTGTTTTGTTTTGTATTTTTATATTTTTAAAGCATAATTAGCGGCTAAGTTTTAACATCCTCAAGCTTCTGTAAATTAAGCTGCACGTCATCAACTGAAACGGCAGTCAGTCGTATTCATGCATTCATATTCATCATTAGTAACCTGTTCTGTCGCAGGAGAAGCACAAATCGCTTTAGACCTAAATTATGCCAATGCTTGGCAAAATCACTGTAAAAGTATATTTGCAGCTTAAGCACTGTGGTATTAGAATAATGATATTGATAATAATGGATCATGATAACAATGTTGTTCTGATTTCCGTGTTTATCTCTTTGTGTGGAGAAATCCCATCCCCAGGACTTACAAGTGGGTGACTGGAGTTGGATGCCTGTCAAAGAGCACACAAACCATGGATCTGAGAGGGTAGCTGATCACCCCAATCTTGTATGAACGTCATGTTACATATACCATGAGGGCAAAATGGATGAAAAATGTAAAGATGGAACTGATGGTGGAATGAATGGCGGGGTAAACTGGAAAATCCGGAGAAAACCATCATCGATAAAATTTTGTCTACTACTAGTTCCACATGCGTTATCTGGGATCGTCTTGGTAAAATGCGAGCGATCTAACCACTTGGCCACAGCATCTTTATTATTATTATTATTATTATTATTATTATTATTATTATTATTATTATTATTATTATTATTTTATTATTATTTTATTATTATTTTATTATTATTATTTTATTATTATTATTTTATTATTATTATTTTATTATTATTATTTTATTATTATTATTATTTTATTATTATTATTATTTTATTATTATTATTATTTTATTATTATTATTATTTTATTATTATTATTATTTTATTATTATTATTTTATTATTATTATTATTTTATTATTATTATTATTTTATTATTATTATTATTTTATTATTATTATTATTTTATTATTATTATTTTATTATTATTATTTTATTATTATTTTATTATTATTTTATTATTATTATTTTATTATTATTATTTTATTATTATTATTTTATTATTATTATTTTATTATTATTATTTTATTATTATTTTATTATTATTATTTTATTATTATTATTTTTTTATTATTATTTTTTTATTATTTTTTTATTATTTTTATTTTATTATTTTTATTTTATTATTTTTATTTTATTATTTTATTTTATTATTTTATTTATTATTATTTTATTTATTATTATTTTAATTATTATTATTTTAATTATTATTATTTTAATTATTATTATTTTAATTATTATTATTTTAATTATTATTATTTTAATTATTATTATTTTAATTATTATTATTTTAATTATTATTATTTTAATTATTATTATTTTAATTATTATTATTTTATTATTATTTTATTATTATTATTTTATTATTATTATTTTATTATTATTATTACTATTATTGTTGTTGTTGTTGTTGTTGTTACCGCATTTACTCGAAAATAAGACCTTTTTAAAAACCAAATTATAGCCGAAAAATCGGGAGGGACATACAATCGCATAGTTCTGAAAATAAAAATTGTATCACTAAAGTATACATTAAACATAGACTATTCTAAGTTACACAAAAAGAACGATCTTATCGTTTTAAAATACACGGTGTTTGACATCAGCTGCGGCGCTTTTTTCAAGTACAGTAGCACCGGCATGTTGAAAACAGATATGAATGGTTTACGAATTTATAGTTTGAAACAATTGCCGTTATTTTAAAAATTAAAAAGCACTCTGTGGTTTTTTACATACTTGGAACACAATTGTTCACTCGGAGTTATTGCTACTTTCATCATCCTCGTCTTCACCGTCATCGATGTCAATCTCTCCCTCAGCTGCGTCGTCAGAATCCTCCTATATGAGATTATGTACTTACCGTACCATCCAATGCGCAGGATTATCATTTCGGAGTAATTTTCTCCCAGGCTTTAACAACCCCGCTGCAGAGTCCCCTTCTTGGTGAAGGTGCGATCACTATTTGCCATCCATTTGGAGTAAATTTTTTCTGATAGTTCGTGAACGGTTTGTTTATGCTTAATCCAAGGGCTGCAGCACGAAGTGAGGTCTCCTGGAATTACTGCAACCTCTGTGTGAATCAATCCTTCACAAAATGAAATGAAATGTGTAGTGTTTAACGCCCGCTTTTACTACATACGGCACCGCAGGCGATGACACTGATGATACATGAGATGAAGATGGAGCAACGGTGGAATGAGATGGTGGGGGAAACCGGAGATCCCGGAGAAAACCTGCCCAGCGCCGTGTTGTCCACCATAAATCTCACATTGCGGTCGCCTGGGATCGAACCCGGGCCTCCTTGGTGAGAGCCAAGTGGTCTAACCACTTAGCCACGGCGCGGGCCAATCCTTCACAGAATCTTCGAAGTGGCCACGGAAGTTATCTATCTGAAACGAGAGCGGACTGGGTCTAATATTCAAAAACGTATTTTTTTCTCTATAATTTGCTCGCAGAACTTGGCGCGTCATACAATCCAGGGGTTTTTATTTTCGAGTAAATACGGTATTTATTATTATTATTATTATTATTATTATTATTATTATTATTATTATTATTATTATTATTATTATTATTATTATTATTATTATTATTATTATTATTATTATTATTATTATTATTATTATTATTATTATTATTATTATTATTATTATTATTATTATTATTATTATTATTATTATTATTATTATTATTGGCGCCGGGGTAGCGCGGTGGTTTCGTTCGCGGCTCCCGTTCTAAGGGTCCCGAGTTCGATTCCCGGCTCTGGGGTTGGCGATTTTAAGTCGGCCCTATCCACGCCTTCACCTCTGTCTAGCACACGTGAAGTATCCCCTATGCCCAACGTGGTTCGGAGTCCACGGTAAAAACTGTAGGTCCTCTCACCTCACCGCCATCTTCACTATCACCCTATCATCGGAGGTAATGGACACCGCCCTCTGGGTGCCTCCACCTGAGAAATGGGTCCGGTCATCACTTGGTGGGGTGAGGTTACCCCGAAGGCCAAGGTTGCCATGTGGGGAGTGTTAGTAACTAACTTATTATTATTATTATTATTATTATTATTATTATTATTATTATTATTATTATTATTATTATTATTATTATTATTATTATTATTATTATTATTATTATTATTATTATTATTATTGTTATTGTTATTGTTATTGTTATTGTTATTGTTATTGTTATTGTTATTGTTATTGTTATTGTTATTGTTATTGTTATTGTTATTGTTATTGTTATTGTTATTGCTATTGCTATTGCTATTGCTATTGTTATTGTTATTGTTATTGTTATTGTTATTGTTATTGTTATTGTTATTGTTATTGTTATTGTTATTGTTATTGTTGTTATTGTTATTGTTGCTATTGTTATTATTGCTATTGTTATTATTGCTATTGTTATTATTATTTATTATTATTATTTTTTATTCACTTCATGGCATAGGCAATAAAGTGCCTGTTCTGCCTTCGAAGTCCTCCAGCCATCGTTTCTTGTGTCTCTGACCTCGGATCTTCCTCCTTTAGGATAATATTGCATTATTTGTTTCGTAAGTCTATCTGGCATTCTTTCTTTACACTTTTGTTTGAAATCTAACCTTTCATTTATATTAAAAATTCCTAACTCCTCTCTTATACTTTCATTTGTTATTTGGTCTCGCTTCGTACGTCCTTTCACAGCTCTAAAGAATGTCATCATTAATAATAGTTTAAAAATAATAATTTTAATAATATTGAACTTTAAATTTTAAACCAGATACCGATTTTCTTCTAATCTACCAATATTTTTTTAACGTTTCCCGATGTTATTCATACGGGTTGACATGTAGCGCTATAGGCAGACTCGATTTTCATTTAATTGGCTGAGTCTTCCGTTTTTTTTTTTTATTTTTAAATCATAATCTGTGTATTTCTGCAATGGCATATGGATGCCATTTGTCTTCCAATAATGCCTTTTGGAAAATTCTGTATAGTCTTTTAGTAATTTACGAATTGAAATTAGTTTTTTATGGTCGATGTACGTCAGAAAGAGTATAGTTTTTCAAATTATTTAGAAATGGAGTAGCATTTGAGATTATCGTACATGAATTTTTCTCTCATATTCCGCATAAGCGTAGACATGTAAACGGAAGTAACAAGGATGCTATAGGTAATGGGAATCTAAAAATAGAATCTGAAAATCTGGGATGAGACGTGCAATTACACCCCACTGAGCCGAGCAATCTGTTCCTCTCAACCGTGAGGACTAGATGATGCTATCCTGAGAGTAGCCTTAAAATAATCCTTCCTAAATGGTCGTGTATCACGAATGTTATTTTGCGCGCGCGTGTGCGTGTGAAATGCAAGGCATAATACACGAAGGAACTGCGATAAACTGAATATCGATCAACAACATTTGCATATCAAACCTCTAAAAATTGCATGCGCTGATAGCGACCAAATTAGGTGTTTTGATTAATAATTTTGAGCCCCAGGAGCAGGAATTTGTGATATTTATGTTAAAATTCCCATTTGACTGGCCTATGGCATAATCGAAATTTTCGGAAACGGAAACTATTTGGTTATAAATCCCTTATGAATTACAATATTAACATTCCAACAGTCCTCAGATTTTAATGACAGTAAGTTCAAAATTCCAAATCTGGTTTTTATTAAGCTCATCTCGAAACTTTAATTCCGACTATTTGGCTTCCATTAAGTCTCTAGCCAATAATGTGTTACCTATGTGTAAAATATATGTAACGAAAAATTTTGGTGCCCCAATATTTGAGAAGAGTTTATGGCAGCAGCAATTTATGCAGTTCCTCGGTTCCTAAATAAATATTTTGGTTGTTAATGACGATGTCAAGTGCCAGGATGAAGCCGCTATTTATGTCTGGCCCCGAACCAAGTACTTTGTGGATTTTGAGGTGTTGTTGGAGGTTTAAGGAAAAGATAAAAAAATAACATGTTTGTACACTGTGTGAAAGTGTAGTTGTGATTAGAAGGCAGATAATTTTTTTTTTGGGGGGGGGATTTACGTCCTCCAAAATTTAGTCATATCGGACGATGAATGAAATGGGTGAAATAACACTCAGTGCCTCCGGGGTCCATGAAGCTTAGAGTTACCTGACATTCGTCAATCAGGATAAGGGAAAACCCCGGAAAAAACCTTATCCAGGTAACTCGCCCTGACCGAGATTCGAACTCGGGACCTCTTGAACGTGAGGCAGACACGCTACCATCTACGCTGACGAGGCGGGCAGAAGGCAGATAAGAAACACGTAGTATGAGAGATTAACGGTTACAAAGATTACAACTCAACATTCGGTAGATGCTTAAGGAAATAAGAACGAAGTGCTCAGAAGTAGTTGAGAATAATTCCATTGTTTCAATTTATAATGTGTGTTTGGTTAATTAAATAATTATCTTCAAAGAAGTACCTCTATAATCATTTCAATAACTTGGAAATATAAAATACATCGATCCGGGATCACACCGTGGCTGAGAGGTTAGACCGTTTGACTCGATCCCAGGCGGCCGCAAATTGAGATTTGTTGGACAACACGGCGCTGTGGCGGGTTTTCTCCAGGATCTCCAGTTTCTCCCGCCATCTCATTCCACCGGTGCTTCCCTTCATCCCATTTATCATCAGCGTCACCGCCTGTAGTAAAAACGGGCCTTAAACACTACACATTTCGTTTCCGAGAACAGGTTCTAGAGATAGTTTCGTGTTCACCGACTGAATTGAAGCTGGGTAAAGTAAGTTAGATGCTTTATTAAACTACAGTAGACGCCCGAAATAGCGCGGTTTTAACGCGGATGAAAGTATGGCTCCGTTAAGAAATATTAAATACAAAATTAGAGATTTTCGATAAGGGGCGAGTACACAAATTTGTCACGCATTGATCATTGCATAATTTAATTATGCCATCAGTGTACTTTATAAATTAGGATCCAAAACATTGCACAGTCAGTTGAGATATTGTTTCAAATGTATGAGCATACATGAAGAAAGGTGCTAAAAGTAAAAACTGTTTACACCAGAAGATTTAAAAAAAAGATTCGAAAAGCTAAAGGTCACTTCAAGGAGTGTCAAAAAGAACAGTGAAGATGAATTTTTAAAAACGTCAACAAAATGTAAATCGGAGCACATCTTTGGAACTCCAGGAATAAAGCACATCGTTCTCAAACGAGTAATAGATCCAGATGACTTCGACAAATGTGTCGTTAAAAGAACGATACAAAATTGTTATGTCCTGGAGAAAGGTGCTCAATTACTTATTAGTTTTAGAGAAAGCATTAACGTTCAGGGAATGTCATTCTTAAACAGAATAGTGAGAGAGCCGAGTTTTAAATGGAAAAAAGACTAAAACAAATAGAAAATGTTTACAGAAAAGCACGACACTCGTTCTAAACGTACCTGGTGAAGCAGGCAGTCTAGGTATATGGTATTGAATAACTTAAATAGATTTATTTACGGCTTCTGCAATTATACTCGCATTAATACTAATTTAGCCGATAAATTGTGCGGACATTTTCTGCATGGACCGTAGCGCTTTACTCGAAGGCGTTATCTGAGGAGATAGGTTAGACGCTGGAATACATCTCCCAGAATAATCAGTAGTACTTTTAAAAGTACGGTAACCGTATATATAAGAGCTTAATACTGTAAAGTAGTTTATTATTGCATGCATGTTTCTCTCCTGCAACGTATCGCAGTTGAGTCCGTCCCTTTCTGTTACATCTCTATATACCGCGATAAGGGGGAGTGAAGGTGTCTCCCGACAACCGCGTTATTTTGGTCTTCTACTGTATTCTATATTCAAAAGTAAACATAACACACGCAGAGCAAAATTATTAAATAAGTTATATTACAAATTGGCGTCCCATCACACAACAAAGGGAAACACACTTATTTAATTTTATCATTACAAGAATCAACAGCATTGCCCACGAGCCAGACTTTCGTCTCGAGGAATACTTTTTCATGCCAGTAAAGCTACTGATGTGGGCTGCTACTTTTAAGTATAGTTAAAATCCATCGATCTGGATCGGGTTTGAAGCAACGACCTACGATCACTTGGCCAGCACCACCAAATAAACATGGTTCGCAGCAAAAGAGCTTAAAAAAAAAAAAAAAAAAAAAAAAAAGGCCCAACTAATATAAAGAAAAGTTCAAATTATTTTTGTGTTAACGACATTGTCAATTGCCAGGATCATATCAGCGCCACCGGTGTGCCGAAGTTTTCCCCCGAAAGGGATCTTTAACACATCAGTAAATCTACCGACATGAGGCTGTTGCTTTTAAGCACACTTAGACCAAGAAATTCAAATAATACCCACAAGTTTGTTAAACCGTCTTCGAAATGTGTGTGTGTGTTGTAGATGGTAGCGTAGATGGTAGCATGTCTGCCTCACGTTCAAGAGGTCCCGAGTTCGAATCTCGGTCAGGGTGAGTTACCTGGATAAGGGGTTTTTCCTGGGTTTTCCCTTATCCTAAAAGACGAATGTCGGGTAGCTCTAAACTCCATGGACCCTGGGCCCATTTGAGCATTATTTCACCCATTCCATTCATCGTCCGATATGACTTAAAACAATTAAAGGACGTAAGTTACAACAACAACAAAAACTTTCTAAACTCAAAACAGTACGTTGATGGAAATGATCACTTCTTCCGCACTAGCTGTGTGGAGGCTAAGATTTGGATGAAGTAGAGTCAGACTGAAAAATTCAATGCCATAGCCGGGATTTGAACCACGGATCTCCTAGTCTCCGTCCGGTTGCTCTAAATCATTGAGCTACTATGGCCAACATGCCGATATGACATTAAATTCTGCAACTGATCGTATGTTTCCCGGTAAACCACTAGGCGTTCTCAAATACAATGAAACGCGCACCTTTTGTGGCGACTTACTATGCCGTAAGTACCTAAGTCCCAGGCTTCATAGTTAAACCACAAAATATTCTTTTAACTGTGAAGCCTGGGACTTAAGTACTTACAGCATAGTAAGTCGCCACTAAAGTTGCGTGTCCCATTGTATATGAGAACCCCTAGTGGTGTACCGGGAAACATACAAGTCAGTTGCAGAATTTAATGTCATATCGGCATGTTGGCCATAGTAGCTCAATGATTTAGAGCAACCGGACGGAGATCGGGAGATCCGTGGTTCAAATTCCGGCTATGGTATTGAATTTTTCAGTCTGACTCTATTCAATCAAAACAGTGTGCTTACGGATATCACATTAATTTCAGTATTGAAAATTCGAGATTAGAACTGTGTTCTAATGGACTTTAGCTTTCTAATGAACTTATTAGGGTCTTAAATGCAAACCGGGAAAAGGTTTAGCTCCTCACCAAAATTAAAGCTCAAAGAACTTCTTTGCGGCTCAAGTCATAGCCGTCATACTGTTGACGACGTGCAGAAGATTTATTGACGAATTATTTCCTTGTACAACATTCGGAGAAAACGGTATAATCAAGGCATTCTTTACGTTTTTAGTTTGAAAAGTCAATTTGTAGTTAAAAAGATATAAAGAAAACATAAAAGTTGAAAATATGTTTGATGGCTGGAGGTTATACAGATACAATTTGAATGACATAGAACGCTAATTTTAGTTAGATTTTTGTAGGTTAGTGTATTTATGTATATTTTGGAATTAAAAAGGAACTGGAGCTGAAAAGTGTTAAGAAGTGAGGCATCGGCACAGTTGAGTGATAATGATCCACAGTAGGTAGACAGTTCGAAAGCCCCCTCCCCCCTCACGAACAACACAATTTACGTTAGAACGGACTTGGCAGGGTTTCAGCAGCACACGAGCTTGATGATGCAAGCAACAAGCCATGAGCTTGCTTTAAACGAGTAAGAGTAGCCTTTTTGTTCCATTTCTAGAGCACTTATGTCGCTTACCTTGCCTGTTATCATTTCTAGGTTCGCATTTACTCGGAATGTGTAAAAAGGACCACCTAAATAGCACGCGCCACAGAGCGTTAGGATGCACTTACGTGATGCGATCGTATCCTTCATTGGCTGTCACTCGCATCTAGTAGGAATCGGTTCGTATCGAACTTTAGCCAATAAGACATCCGCATAACTTCCCACGTGGACTAAATCACGTGATGAGAGGTTTTAAAATGAATAGTAAACGCATTTATCAACACTTTTGTGGAAATAAAGCTTTTGCTTCAAAAAGAAAGTTTTAGACCATTTCAACGAGCAGACGAGCTCTATTGTTACTATAGTGATGAATGCAATAATTACACTAGGACAGACTTAAATTAAAATGGATCGGCCTGGACACCATATATTTGTTGTAAATCATTTGTAAGTTACGTCCTCCAACGTTGCCGTATCGGACGATGAATGGAATGGGTGAAATGATGCTCAAATGAGGCCAGGGTCCATAGTTACCAGGGTCCAGGTAACTCACCCTGACCGAGATTCGAACTCGGGACCGTTTGAACGTGAGGCAGACACGCTACCACCACGCTACCGAGGCGGGCATTTGTTGTAATGAAGAATTCATTTCTGTGGTACGCTCATGAATCGAACCTGTATACGCATGTATACCAGAGGTTCTGATGAGCTCTGGTGGAACAGAATGTATAGAACAATATATTTGTTCACTCCTTTTGCTCTTGCAGACCATGTTTTGAAGGTAGAACCAATGTTTTTAGTTAGCTCCATGCCTGGAATTAAAAAGTACTGAAAACCTGTCTAAAACGGGCCCCTTATCTTCTTCTTCCTTCACGAGTTTATGCTTAAGCCTGTTCCGGTCTCACATTTCCTGAAGCCATCTCTTTAGGGGGCGCCCTATTGATCTTCGTCCTCTTGGTTTATAATTGAAGGCTTGTTTTGGTATTCTTTCTCTTGGCATGTGATTAAGGTTTCTATATCTTTGGCTTTCTTCTAATAACGGTTGGACTTCTAATTCTTTTCTAATAATTTCATTCCTAATATAATCTTCTCTTGTACATCCTTTGATTGATCGTAAGAATGTCATTTCAGCAGTTTGTATTTTACTCTTCTCCTTTTCCCTTATTATCCATGCCTCACTTCCATAGTTTAGTATTGGGATTGCCATCACTTTGTAGAATCTTATTTGAGTTTCTTTCCTTGCTTTATTTCCGAGGGTTTTCTTAATTGTTCCAAAAACTGCTTGGAATTTTTGTATTTTATTCCTTATTTCTTGATTTTCGGATTCATAGGTTATATCACAGTCAAGGTATTGAAAGTGCGATACTTGACGGGCCCCTTATATGCCGGAAAAAAAGGGGAAATAAATTTCGGAACTATTTCTCATGTAAAATTATAATCTTAAGTGTGAAAACTGCCTAACGCGGAAACGAAAATATTTTTTTTTTTTGGGGGGGGGGGACCGTGTGCGTGAATAACCTGATTAAAACGAATTACTTTATCTGTAATGGGTTACAACTTACGTATTTTAAAAGAGTACAATAATTTTGAGAGCAAAGTTCTATGAAGCATTAAGTCATAAACACTCATCCTTCCAGGAAAAGGAAAAACAGCTCTCTCAACTCTCTTCCAACACCCATGGTAAGGGTACAACTGTTCTGCAGTGTTCCTTCTCAGTTTCGTTGTTACAAATGATTAAGCACGTGTGGAAGAAAACTGAACATTGATGTTTTTTTTTTTTTTGAAAAGAAAAGCCTACCTGCGTGTACTCAAATTCTGTAAAATGAGTTCTAAACATAAGACATTATCACTGTAAGTAAAAATTAAGGTTATTAAAGGAACCGAAAAGAACAAACGTCCAGCTAAAGATTTAACTGTGTTATTTAAAGTGGGGGGGGGGGGACTTAATTATGAGTTGTTGAAAAACAAAATTAAAGTTACACAAGAGGCTTAAGAGAACATCAGCGCATGTAAAACGCCTCACACAATTACAGAATATGACGAGCTAAATCGTGCTGTGTTCGAGTGGTTTGTTAGTACGTGCGGTAAAGGAATTCCTATTTCTGTACCACTGCTTCAGACTAGAGCATTAGGGACAAGAAGAAAATTAGTGAAGGACCATTTCGGAGCTTCCAATGGATGGCTTGAGAGTTTCAAACATCGCCATAACATTGTATTAAATGCTATGTGTGGAGAAACAAATGATGATATGCAAACACTTGAACATCGGAAAGGGAAAAGTGAAAGCAGACGAACTATTATGTGTTTCAAATGAAAAGAGCTCTGGAGTCCAGCTAATCAGATGCCGTATCACACTCAGCGTTGCCAGCTTGTTACCCCACTCCTTTTATATTTCCCTCTCTCTCGCACACTCATACAACATACAGGTGTGTTTGGCGCAGACGTAAGGGTAAGCAAATTATATTTTACAAACTTTTACAATGATGCAGTTGCCAAAATCAAAATTGGAAAAAGAATTTTCGAAAATTATGTATATTCTAAAATACTATAACTATAATTATAGTTTATGAATTACCCGTTTTTCTAATCCAATGAAACTGCCTGTGGCTCATCCATATCGCTGTCAATGTCACTTCCGTTAAGAGACAATTCGTCATTGTCACTGTCTTGATTGTCTGAAATGAAATGAAATGAAATGAAATGTGTAGTGTTTAACGCCCGCTTTTACTACATACGGCACCGCAGGCGGTGACACTGATGATACATGAGATGAAGATGGAGCACCGGTGGAATGAGATGGCGGGGGAAACCGGAGGTCCCGGAGAAAACCCGCCCCAGCGCCGTGTTGTCCATCACAAATCTCACTTTGCGGTCGCCTGGGATCGCACCCTGGCCGCCTTGGTGAGAGCCAAGCGGTCTAACCACTGAGCCACGGCGCGGCCTTTGATTGTCTGAGTGTTGCAAATTTATGATTATAGGTTCCAAAGTCTCATCACGTGCTATTTCTTTCTTAAAATCGTCTTCTTGAAGGTTTTCTGCATGCCACAGGCAGTTTTCCTAGTCCTGTTAGCTTGTCAATTTCTTCGTGAACAAGTCGTTTAACGTCCGTCAGTTTAAAAGTATTATTTCTGTTTGCAATCGCCCTTTTTATTTGAGCCCACACCAGCTCAGTTCGATTATATTGGCCGTGGTAAGGTGGGAGGCGTATTACCTCCTGTCCCGTTTCAATTGCAAGTTGATCCAGCTGATACTTTTTCCGTGTTTTTAAACGGAAGTCCTCTTTGCAATAACTCATTTTTAGTTCTGTTTCCGAAATTTTTTGAAGAGCGTGTAGACCTCAAAAATAATACTTGGAGCCTCACTTTGCAATACCTGCCTTTTTGACTCGCCACTAAATTCACCGCAAGAAGCCATTGCACTATTTAACTCTTACTCTACTGTTGTGTAAAGAACAACTGAATGATATTGATCTGAACTCTCCAGAGTAAATAAACACTTCTTATCCAGCATTCATTCATAAACATAAGCATACAACATTCCACAGGTTAACAGGAAATGAAGTGTTTGATCTTTCTCGAAGTTAACACCTTAACTTATTCACGTAATTCTTTTATCCGTCCTGTCAGTAGTTTACATTTCAGTTCTGAATAATTAAAAGTATGTGCACATACATACACACCAAGCACTTCGAACTCTCTAGAGTAAATAGAGATTAAGAGCCATTCATAAAGAAAGATATGTGACCAGACACGTTTTGCCAGGGCAGCAGGAAATTTGTTTCCTCTCGCTCGAATTGGATTATTCAAAGTAATTCTTTTATCACGTCATGTCAAACATTTACGTTTCAGTTCTGAGTAATTACAAATATACGTACACGCACATATGCCAACCAATAATGATATTCATACAGTGCTTACGTCGTGATTTATTGTTATAATACAGGTAATAGTGGTTTATTTGTATTAGAGAAACTATTTGAGCCAAAAATATGGGGTTTTCATGGTTATGTTAGATGCATTATTCTCTACCTTCCACGTGGATCAGTTTCGGCATAATCTGAATTTTTATCTTAGCGTGAATAGTATTTCATACATATTGATTAGATTGACGCTTGTCACACACCACTTAGCGGGAATGCAACATGACAAAACCGCAGGACTCCGATTGGTTGCTTACCTAGTAGCGCTCAAGGACAAACACCTTTCCATTTGAAGCATATAATAGGCGATAAACTACAATATTTTTTGTATGTAAGCTGAAAATATAGTAGATAATACATATCAGCCTATTATTATTATTATTATTATTATTATTATTATTATTATTATTATTATTATTATTATTATTATTATTATTATTATTATTATTATTATTATTATTATTATTATTATTATTATTATTATTATTATTATTATTATTATTATTATTATTATTATTATTATTATTATTATTATTATTATCATTATTATTATTATTATTATTATCATTATTATTATTATTATCATTATTATTATTATCATTATTATTATTATCATTATCATTATTATTATTATTATCATTATTATTATTATTATTATTATTATTAATTATTACTTCATTCTATATTATTCTTTCATTGTTAGCCTGAGAGATTGCAGCTTCTGAAATTTCTTTGTATTCGAACGCAACCCTCTGTAAGACGGAAACCTGAGTCAACGGATAAATGCCAGAATGATACTTGCAACGTTGTAATGCGCCTATATGTTATGTACACTATCTGAATATTTCGCAACCTTGAAGATTCACAGAAATGTATACCGCAGATGAGAATCCACTCATTAGGTAGGCCAAAGATCCAGGATTCGAGTCTGGTCGTAAAGATGAACAAATAACAATTAAATGTTCTACTATACATCGTGTTTATTTTTAAGTGTGTCTTCGTTTTCCAATCCATGATATCGCTCTTGGAAGCGAGTCTACGATTACCTAGAAATTCAGAGCTTGTGGTATTAGTCTGCAGCTGAATCAGTTGGCTAATATTAGGTGAACGTGTTAGAGTATTTTTTTCACTTGAAGCTTCCCCTTAGCAATTGTTCGCAGAATTTACAAGACTGTACTTTGAGAGTGAACTTTGAAACAGTTCGCATGATATCAAAACAATTTTTTTTAACCCTGAAGGGTGAAATAAACCTGACAATACGCACGGTGTCTACATTTTGGAATGCTATTTTCGACCCGGAGTGCTGAATGAAGGGGGATATCCGTACGATATGGATCGCTCCATAGATGATTTTCTGAACGAAATTGCAAGACGCCCGGAAGGATCCTTAGCATAAATGTTAAAAGGTAACTACAATTATTTTTGCTACTTTATTACGGCATGTCCTACATAAATGGCATATAGGTATGCCAATATTTAGTTGCTAGGTGTTTCACTCCACGATTTATTCATATAGCTCTTTTGTTGTTGATTTTTTCCCCTGGTAGGTGCGTACTACATTTTTAAAACTTTACCAACCAACAAGTCACGACGTCAGTGTCGCTGTCAGAAAGTCTTCCAATAAACCGCCGGAACAAAATAGTTGCGTGCTCTATAAAAAGCTTCGTGAACACAAAGCGCAGGCCGGATAGCCAACTAACATTAGGTCTAGGCGCTCTTTAAGTAATGACACCCATTTACTTCCACTTGTTGAAAGTAAAAGACCAGCGGAAGCGTTGACGTCATGCGCGGACGTCGATTGGGACAATTAAAAATGAACAGTAGTTATTATTCAACTGAGCGAGGTGGCTCCATGGTAACGCGTGAGTCTCACATTTAGGAGTCCCATGTTCGATTCCATTTAGACGAATGATGCCATGAAAATTCCTGTGATTAAGGATAAAGGGAGTGAACGGCGCGCGAGATGTATGGTGTAGGATTTCGCTTTTTGGCAATGTCTACCCTGATGCTCGGTGATAGACCTCGGGGTATTGCTGTTAGTCTGGAAACTTTAGGGACCCCACCTTTGTCCGAGCCTGCCGCCTTAGTTCTGGCCGCCCTCGCGCCCTCTTCCTGGAGGTTTCCAGGTAGAGTCTGGCTAGTGAACGCGAGTGCAGTTTGCCCCTCATAGGAAACTCACCCTACCGCCCACTAATGACCGTCATAAATCTATCTCCACACTTCAGAAATGGAGCAATGTCGTAGAGGACCAATAATTTCTCGAAGTGACAGTTGCATGTTTACTCCACGTGGAGTCTCAGTTGCCAAAGTTCCAACTTCCAGTTGATCTGTTTCATTACGTGCAGAAATTCGTTGTGTCACGAGGTGGAGACCGTGGGAAAGAAATGCAGTGGTAAATGCAAATGAAGTAGTAGATAACTTTCAGTCAAGTAAAAATAATCAAAGCGAAGACAATAGTGTGAATAAATTGGAAAGTGTTTCTGGGCCGAGTTATATTACTGGAGAAGCCTCAAAAAACAAAGTTATAACGGGAACTGTGTCTAAGCAAATTCAAGCGCTTGATTTGAACACATATAAATATGTTCTGACAAATAATCTTGGTAAGGGGTCGTGCAATGAACCTGATGATAAATTCTGGGCCTTCACAGAAATACAGTAAGAAATATTGTGACGAAAGGAATACCAAAGACGACGATCAAGTGTGAAAGTAAATCTCTAAAGTAGATAATTTCACATGCGATTTAATTCGTCGAGAAATTTATAGATTCTATGCAAAAGGGAGAGCGCCCACCTTATATGAATTGGTTACACATTTGCAAGAAATTTGTGATTTTTCCTTATGGGCACTGCACACGCGGTCTCCTAAAGGAGCTGGGCTTCAAATACTGCATTTTGAATAAGTTAAGGGTTATTATGGAATCCAGTAGAATTGTAGCTTGACGATAATGGACATAAGATAATTTATTTAGACGAAACCTCGTAAGATACCCATGACGTATCGAGAAAGTTGGCAACCTTGCAGAACGGACTGCGAGAAGGAGGGCCGGGTTGTAAAACGATTATAAGAGTTCGTCAAAGGAAGCGGCCGACGTGCACATGAGTTAAGTAAACAGACTTTATAACAAGTGACTCTGCGCTTAGGTGACGAAATCCTCCTCCGCTTCCTAATATCCATAACTATATTTATTGCTAACAAGTAAGTTGAAAAAAGCATTAACAAAACAAGATGCACTTCGTACAAGAGTAATATCATGCTCAATTGTGACGCTAACATGTGAGAATAAATCAATTTAAGAATTGGTATCATATATTTTGTTAATTATTAATTTTTAATTTTTGTATAGTTTTTATAATATGTGTTTCTCTTTATCTGCCGTGTAATTTGACTATACTTTTATTTATAACCGAATATTGAGATACATTTGATTTTTCTTTTACGGTTATTTAACACATTGAACGTAACTGTTTAAAGCTCGAAGTTGGTAATCAATACCTTTTATAGACGACTTTCGTTTGATCAACTGCAAATCCCGCGATGTGTTAATCAGATTTGCCGGTAATACTGTTAACTCTGCTGAGAGTGGACATGACTCTTCATGTCGTTTTTTGAGAATGTATGTAGAGTGAGAAAATTGGGTTTTACAGCTAATATCTTGTTTGTTATATCCTGTATTCGCACGATATATCTGAAAGATATTATGATGTGCCTATTTTTGTCCCCTGGACCCTTGCTCTCTAGCTACTTCATACAAATCGAAATAAACATATTCAGAAATTATGTTATGGCTAATTTTCTTGTAGTTGCTAGGAGAATTGGAATACAATATGTTTTAAACGATACTCAAACTTGTGAGAGATGGTCGCTATGTGATTGATGTCTTTGAAATTCCAGAGGCCGTGCCGTGACTGACTGGTTAAACCGTTCGACTTTTATCAGGGCGACTCGGGCTTGATCCCTGGCGACAGCAAGGTGAGATTTATGGTGGACAACACGGCGCTGGGGCGGATTTTCTCCGGGAACTCCGGTTTCCATCTCATTCCACCGGTGCTTCATTTCATATATCATCAATGTCACCGCCTGCGGTGCCACATGTAGTAAAAGTGGGCTTTAAACACTACACATTTCATTTGAAACGTTATTTCTTTTGTATGGCCAAGAAGAATAACGTATTTCTATTTGAGAAAAATAAAAGTTGTCGGAAAATTCAAACATGAAAGTAGAAATATCTTGGAAACCGAGCGGGATGGCTCAGGCGGTTTCTTCTGCGGCCCACATTCCAAAGACCCGGGTTCGATTCCCGTGGCTGGCCTACCTGAGCCATGGGGCTTTCGGGGGTTTTCCCAGTTAATTATATCCCTCAAATTTCCTGCCCCTTCATTTGGCCATTTCGTCTGAAAGGAGCACGCTTAATCGTGATGCTGGATTTCAGTTCAGCTCCTCTTGGAAACCGCCTTCAAAGTGGAAATCCGCCGAATTAAGAAGCAAAGATCAATACAACGTGATAATCAAGTTAAGTAGTTACGTTTTTTGACACAATTTTCTATACTCACGCCATATCCTGACCTGGCATTTAATTTACTAAAAACATTCTTTTATTCAGTAATGCGAATTTTGTTAGTGTTTTGTCTTTGTTTATAGTTGTGTTATATCCACTGTTTCATTTGTGGTTATAACATTTTATAAATATCCTGATGATGGGAGAGATGCACGCTCCCGAAACGTCGATATCTAATCATCTTTTCACCTGGCTGGCTGCCCGAGAAGAAAGTGAGCGTTCCTGTCCCTTCATTTCATCTCCATTATTTCATCTCTCATCTGGTGGTTTCTTTCAGGGTAGAAGTGTCGGCGGGTGTCTCGGCGCTGCATGGCAGGATGATATGCACACGGTAAAGACTTTCTCCTTCGGTAGGATGGTTTTAGGTCTCCGGACCGACCTGGTGGGCCGTTTGAGCCACGGCGTATAGGACGCCGGTTATGCTGGCCTACCGGGGAGTTTCCAGCTGGTATTGTTGTGCTGCTTGAACCGTTACCATGGATTTATCTTGGGTAGTAAATACCTCTCAGATAACGCCCTGATTACTCCACATGGAGTGAACATATATCTGTCATTTGTGATTCCTGCGAATTCCATTGGTGCTTGGTACAGGGCCAGCCAGCGCAGCAGTTCCCCTCTCACGAATAATCAGTGCCTTATTTGAGAGGTTTGTATTAACAGAGATGAAGCCATGGTAACAGTTCGAGCAGCCCGACTATAAATAGTTAGGGACCATGACCTTTGCACTGTCGTGACTCCTTGTTTCTGCCTCCCTCTGTCTTTTCTCACCTCCTCCTTCCTCCAGGGGATGTCCCACTTGGGGGCATAGATACAATACATACGTACCGTTATAAAATCCAATAGCTCGGAAATGGTTTAACTTCGAAAATGACATTTGCATTTGACATAATTGTGCGTTTTAAAGAAATTTATATACCTATTTGTGTAGTGAGAAATGTTTCATCTTGTACTGTTTTCTATTTATGCAAAATTCATCCAGAATGAAGAGCACTTCTAAGGACATTCCAGAAAATTCAAGATTACTTCGCCTTGAAAATATCTTGAAGGATATAGTATTTTGATCTAAATAGTTAGCAGCCAGATTAGAGAAAATTAACATGTAAAGCGTAGTTTGCGGGTAGGGAGGATTTTGCTGAAAGTCTTCGTGTCACATCCCTGGAAGATCTTAGCTACCAAGCTTGGTATTAAACTGACCTTTGCTTTTTCAGTTACCTGTTCAAATGTCAAACATTTACGTTTCAGTTCTGAGTAATTACAAATGTTCGTACACGCACATATGCCAACCAATAATGATATTCATTCAGTGCTTACGTCGTGATTTATTGTTATAATACCGGTAATAGTGTTTTATTTGTATTAGAGAAACTATTTGAGCCAAAAATATGGGATTTTCATGGTTATGTTAGATACATTACTCTCTACCTTCCACATGGATCAGTTTTGGCAAAATCTGAACTTCTGTCTTAGCGCGAATAAACAATAAGGGTCATGTGTCTTTAACAGTGTGATTCTAAAACCTGCTTCACATACGAAATTATTACGTACATGATAAATCAAACAATTAATGTTCCAAGTTCATTACGTTCTGTATCCATTTTAATTGATTTTCATTAATATTACAGAAATTATAAATATGGTAATGTATTTCTTTGCCTCTCGTTAATCATGCTAATAATACTGGCCATAAATAGTTTCATTTGCGTAACACTCTGCATGCGCAGGACAAAACCGCAGCAACATCAAGAAGTTTAAGAAGTAGGCAAATAATTATATACTTTTTACTTGAATTTGCACGAGTAAAAGAACGGTGACATACACATTGCTATCCAAAACGCGAAAAATATTGAGATAACAACAGTGGATATTTCGGAAATGTTTAATAAAATAATGTGGGACACATCTTTTACCTTAATTTATCTATATTTGTTCTGCATATAACAAATTGTTTGTCTATCTCTTACGGATATCTGGATGAAAAGTCAGTGTAAAACGGAGATATCAAAGGTTACTTATGGCCAATTCAACTACTGTATGCCCACGACAAGAAGGCTAGAGGGGTATGAAGGGCAGAGGATCTTCAATTGTGTATCTGCTCCGGTAGCAGATCTGTTTACTAGGAAATGAGTGTATGAGAGTGCATATGAGTCACCCATGCTGCCAGATCTATGTTTGTTGCATTTCATGCAGCGATAGGTACGATATTATGTATGAGTGAGTTAAGTGACAAAACTTGTGAATTTTAAACGACCTGGCCCGCCTCGGTAGCGTAGATGGTAGCGTATCTGCCTCACGTTCAAGGGGTCCCGAGTTCGAATCTCGATCAGGGTGAGTTACCTGACTAAGGTTTTACCCGGGGTTTTCCCTTATCGTGATAGACGAAAGTCGGGTAACTCTAAGCTCCATGGGCTCCGGACTTATTTGATGATCATTTCACCCATTTCATTCATCGTCCAATTTGACTTAACGTTGGATGACGTAAATTGAAAAAAAAAAAAAAAAACATTACATCCTTGTCATACTCGGAAGGGGAGCATATACACCGTGCGGACACCAAAAGTGATTACGATACACATTCCTCTAGCTTGCCTTCTTGTCCTAGGCAATCAGTATTTGTTTCCTCTGTTTGCCAATATCTAAAACATGCGATAAATCAAAATGGTGACTAATTAAAGAAATTACATGCAATAATTTTTGTGGTTGTGGATGTCCTTAATAATTATGTTGCTTTCTTAAGTATTGGATCAAATATGCTTTTCTGTGACTTTTTTGTCTGAGCTATACTCATTGTAAATGTGCATTTCTGATAAATAATTTGAAGCTTTTACCTCAAACTAGATTCTTCTATCTGGTTTATGTAATTGTGGAAAGATTATCGGCGACTTGTAGCATAGATGTACAAATATTTTGCTGTTTTGGACGGAGGAACAAAGCCACAACGTGGCTTAAAAGGTAGTGACGAATGTTCTGCCTGAAGAATGTTCAAGGAAGTTAACAAGTTATCTTATCTGTAACACTTCTTTTATCTGCGCACAGGACTCCACAGTTTATCATAAGGTATAACAATAATTACCTCTGTTGCAAATTAAATATTCTCCAAAACAAACATTTCCGCTTATTTTCTTCAGAAGCCTGTGTCATTCAATATCCAGTTCAATTGCTTCTGAAAGGCATTAGAAAGATCCCAAATCATATACATTGAAATCTGACAATTGTCATTCACTGTGAAGTATGTAGGTCGAGATGGCACATTCCTGACGTTACGAAACATGTGTTCTGCTCTAGTAGGACCCCAGCTGTCATCTCAACCATGGTCCAGATGTGGTATGCAATTTAATGTTAGCAGGCCACCGTCGTGTGCACCTCCTGTGGAGTCGTAGTGACAAAAGGCAAACGCCAGAACACATGTGTTGCAGATTCAACATCAAACAGAGGGACCATTATATTCTACAGATTGTTACTGGGATGCGAGAGCTAACGTTGAGAGAGCTGGACTGTAGCAAACTGTGCTCTTCCTACGTTAGGAATCAAGTCTCAAGCTAGAAATGGGGGCAGGATTCGCCTAGTGACCCGGGAAGCCTCACGAGAAAAGCTCTTGGGTCAGGCAGTTCGACCACGGGAATCGAACCGGAATGTAGGCCACCTGAACCATGCCGCTCTGTATACATTATCGTACCATTTGAGAAGACTGTATCATAGTTAACATGTCGAATAACCTTCGATAAATCTTGCATGTTGCGCAGATACATGAACAGATCATACTCAAGTGTTAGCTGCATAAAACCATCCCCAACGTATGTCCTGTTGAAATTTGCGGCAGGTATTACGCACATTGACGGCTTTGATTTTGCTATTTAAAATGTTCAGTTGCATGTTGTTTAAATACTCTTTGTCCTGTGGGGGGGGGGGGATGCTCCACACTACGTATTTTTCAGTCTCATAGTTTTATGAAAAAGTTCGTGTTATTAAAGCCGATTATCGTATAATATATTTAGTTGCATCTTTCATTCTCAAAAATTATTATTTTCAAATTTAAATATTTTTTTCTCAAAATTGTAGCAGTATTTTGAAACCGCTTATGACTTTCTTTAAGGAACCTCTGAGATACAGTGAACATTCTTTCTCCAAACAAATAAGCAAAACTTTTATAGTGTGAAGCAATTTCCGTATGGAAAAATGTCGGAGAAGATGTTAGCGTGGGAAGGTGATTGAATTTGGGCATGCCCATTAATAAGCATGCACCTATCTATTTGAAACTTTATTTTATTGCTAGTTTAAAGCGTTAAATGTAACAAGTCTTGACGTTTAAAATTTATATTATATTATGAAAAGTATTTAAGGTTTCGCAAATTATGGTCAAACATCAAACTCTTGATTTCTGTGCTCCTTATGTATAACGAATTCAAGGTGACGTCAGTTCGCTCATTAATTGGGCTAAGAGTACTTTCTACACTCAAATGACTATCAGAGCGTTCTGACAATTTATTTTTGGTGAACTATTACGTTTCCAAGGGAATTGGAACACCGATTCAGATCGTATCGATTCTTCTAAAATAGGATGGAATAGAAATTCAAATCGATTTGCATACGTACTCCTAAGATGTTATCTTCTGCAGAACACCTTGCAACATGGTGCACGCTCGGAACTGGTGTAACAAAACAGAGCCCTTGTTATTGTTTCCATAAGCTCGCAGTGTATCCTTTTCAAAAACATTTACTAACCTCAAAACCTTCATAAAATACATTTAACAATAAAGTTTCACAGGTTGGCCAACGTAAGCCAAGTCAAACAACATGAAAGCTTAAATTATTCACTCTCCAACCTTTAGTATCCAAATCGATCTCAGTACTTACTGAATTTAACATAGAAACGGGAATTGTAATCAATAGGGCATTGAACTCGTCGATTTCAATTCCCCTTGGAAACTTATGTTTGGGATTTACAAGTATGTGCTAAAACTCTAGTTCGTTTGGAGTACTTCCAATTATCAGCATAGCACTGGTAGAAACATCACGTGGATGACAATTTTTAAAAGCTAACGTACGTTAGTTGAAATGCAAATATTCCACTGGAAGGTTGCATTCTTCTCTTTTCAGATTTATTTGCAGTAACAATGAATTCTTTTTCCTTGCTGGCACAGTAAGAATTCGCTCATTTTTGAGATGCTAATAAAGAATTTACTTTTGTGAAAGTGTCTCGCTTATCTCGCCAAATACTAATGCTGGTTGCCACATATAAACGTGAGGAAATAAAAGCGGATGTGAAACATCGGTGGAAAATCTCATTTTCTTAATAATGAATATGATAATTTTTAAAGCGCTAAGTTATTACGTAAGTTGGACTGCCCACTGTATTTGGCCCTGACCACTAAAATGGTTAACAATTACATGTTACTAGTATAATTTTTAGTTCTATTTAATGCAGTGTTAATTATTTCCTCTTTGAACAGTCCAGTTATATTTATTTTTCAGTTTTCCTAGATATTACCCTATATTCTTAATTTGTCAGAAATGTGTTTTACATCACTGTCTATTTGCTCTATAGTATTGAGTCTATACCAAACAGTTTGTTCTCTCTAGATCTCTTACACTCCTTCCTTACACTCAACTAGGGCACTCTTCCCCCGCATAATGGATATTGACTTATTACAAATATTTCGTTGCCCTTTAGCCTCCATATGCTATCCCCCCTTTCTTCTCAAGTAGTATTTCCATATAACCCTTTCCTAATGATTTTTCATTGTGACATAATATACCAATGATGTCTTTTCCGTTATCTGACTAAACAAATTTTGTATATCAGTATCTCCAAATCCTCCTCTAATCTTCCAAACACCTTTGTTATTCTCGTTTTCTCCAAATATTACCCTTAAATTTGTTTCCAGATTAATTTTTAGATCTTCTAACCATCCCATGTTTTTAGACTAGTTTTTGATATTTTTGAACATCGATTTAACAAATTAACATCGATATTCAGGATCCTGTACCAGTATTTCAACGCACTCTCCATAACCAATCCTTTTCTTGTTACTCCCCCCACTTAGTTTGAGCCACTTCATTAGTTGTTGCAAGAACTTCCTAGCAAAACATCCTGTATATTAAATCCACAACTTCCCACCCCCCCCTTCTAAACCACATATGTCAATACTAGATAACATTCGCGACTCTACCACTGAATTATACACTCTTTCCAACCACTTCACTCCATCTGAAGGATTTTAAATAAACATTGTCTTCCAGCCGTCATTGCTGCCTTTCCCTTTGTCCATTTACTATAATGGACCCACTACTAAGTCATCTGCAAAGAGCGGGCCAGGTTTCAGTATGCTATTTATTACAGGTAAGAGACAATTATTATTGCTAATGTTTTTAATATATCATCAATAAATAAATTAAATAAAATCTTACTTTCTTGCCTTCCCCGAAAATCTTCCAAGTTTCGGTTTGATCATCCTTGAACAATCATCGGTCGGGACCATTGAGTGTCTTTAGATAATTGTGTGGTGACATTTTAAATCTGTGTACCTCTTTGTTCTCTTAGTAATAAGTTTAGCTTATAAACACAGCAGTTTTCATAGAATACATAACCCTTTAATGTATACACACAACATATAGGGGACGCATAATAATTGACTATCCAGAAACCTAACTTTCTCTGTTATTAGGAAAATATTGTTGACTGACTACAACACCCTGTAAGCAATTATTCCTTCTTAGGCAATTATTAATTAAGAATGCCCTGCTAACGAACGAAGTACAACGTAAATAAAACAAGGAGGTTTATGGGAAGGCTTTCTACCACAAAGGTAGAATTAAGTCATTCCGGAAGTTTTACACTCTTTTATAACTCATCTGCAGTATTTGATGAATGCAAATTAAATAAACATAGCATATCTTCGTAGCATTATAAATTAAGCCACTGTAGTATTTAAAGCTTTCTTTTGTTTGCGCAAGTGTTACATCGCAGCCACCTTGTGTTGTGCTTGGAATAAAATCTAACCATTTTTTGCTTCTGCATGCATTTCCTGTGAAGTACAGCAAGCATTTTCTACTTCATGACTTCTCAATGAAGGCTTTGTAAAAATACTTTTTAATCTTTTAGTAAGACATGAATTGAAATTAGAAGGTTTGCTTTTGGCAGTTTTTCTGCTGAGTACAACAACTAAACAGACTTTTGTTTCTATATACATTGCTTGTGGAGTATAGCAGCCATTTGTCACTTTGTGGCATTCTTAACGAGGGCCTTACAAAAACACCTTTGGTATTTTAGTAACTTAAAGGTTAAAATTAGGTGTTTTATACCCTATGTTTGTCATAAAGATACAAGGCTTTTGAATGGTGAAATAATTATCAAAAACGGTAGAGTGGTGTTTAGGATAACCCCCCTCTCTCTCTCTCTCTCTCTCTCTCTCTCTCTCTCTCTCTCTCTCTCTCACTCTCTCTCTCCACACACACACACACACACACACACACACACACTTACCGCAACTATGCAGCACTGAAGATACCCTTCATGTGCTTCGGATTCCTTTAGACTGGACAATGTAGTATTTATTATTTTACAGTTGACATTAATGGGAAAAAGCTCCTTTCCCAACATCGATAACGTCGAGTAACTTTGTACTTCTATCTATAATATGAACAATTTTCAACGATTTTCTATCACGTGATTTACTCAATGTTAGGAAGATATACTGATATCTCTGATTGGCTAAGGTTAGATATAAATAGATCCTCCTAGATAAAAATGTGACAGCAACGAACTATGGTCCAGCCTATGAAGGATCCGGCCGCACATTCAATACGGTAGGAACCGATTCATATCTAACTTAAGCCAATAAGAATAACTTTCCCACGTGGCGTAAATCAGGCGATAGAAGCTGGTTTCGTTTTACTATTGTGAACACGTTAGTTCAATGTCGGTCTAATTATAAAATTGACTAAAATTATAACTGTTACGTAATAAATGAGTGAGAAACCTTCAAAGAAAATCTATCAACAACTTATTGTGAAAATAATATTTTAGGTTTACTGAACTTGCTCAAAAGCCCCCAGTATATAATTATACACTAGTAACGCTTTTTTCGCTCTGCTTTCAGATCAAAAGAGTAACGGGGTCATTGCCTGAAGGTCAGGTCAACTTTGTATTATAACTTCATTTGATAACTGAATTTTTGAGCGTGTAATGTTAGGCCTGAACGTGTGTATTGTACTTCAAATGGTATCTCTATATTTCGAAGTTAGTAGAAAATCTACTTGATATGAAGGAAAGTGACTTCCTGAATTCACAGAGATCAAATTCCGGATCGAAAAAACACTGTCTAGGGACAGTGATAAAAAAGTCGCAAAATAGTTTTCTTGTGTAGCAAATGGGTAACTGTTTTGGCTATGAGCAAAAGGTCAAAAAAGTTAATGAAGTTGAACGCTGATAAAATGGCCGCAGTTAGATTATAAATAGAAAAAATAATTCCATTAGTTTATTTATTCCTGCAGGAATGTGTAGCGGAAAACTTTAACTTTGGTTTATTTACGGATATCCTTTAATTGAGTGGTGCAGATTATTGACACTGAAGCTTGCATTTCAGAGGAAATTAATGTTGAAATCCGGTTTCAAACAACCTGATTAAGGTTTCTTGAAAATTTTCTCATTCACGTAGGGATTCCCAGAACTAAATTAAACTTAATTGTTACTCAGGAGAGAATGCTCTTGTATAAATAAATGCATTTTACGGTGTCATTTTATCTTGTCAGTGCAATTAATTACAATTCTTTGTAACAAGTGTTGAAAATTGCTTAATTCTTTTACATACTGTACCTACGTCTAAATGGGAGGTGGTTTAAAGGGTTAACGAAGTTATATAAAATAAAAAGTAAACGCAATTTTTTACGTCAGGTTTATAGGAACTGTTCGAATTGGCGACATGCGTTTTCAATGCAAAGTTGATAGTGGCAAAGGAACATTAACTGCAATGACCCGAATTAAGGAATCATTGTAGTTTTATTGCACTGGCTAATCAGATTCACGTCCTTAGTTACCAATCTCTTTCTATTGGAATTGACGTATTAAAACGACGTAGATAAAAATAATACATGATAGGAACCGAACCAATAATCTTTGGAATACCAGTTTTCGGCGATACGGATTGTGCCACCAGAACAGCTAGAGGAGCGTCACTAGAGTAGGCTACACGATGCAAGAAGGCAGTTACTGTTGTACAGTGTCCCACTGGCAAGTGATTAGTTCGAAATTTCAGAGATCTTTGAGGCATTAAATCTTGAGAACGCCAAAGAGGAGCTAGTAAGAACCGATATTTCTATACTCACGAAGAATTTTTAATGACATTCTAATACAATAATTTCAACCACCTTGTTTTAATATCAGCTTATCAGCATCTGATACCATTAGGTTTAACACACTTACCTTCGTTATGTTTAGTAGCAGTTCATGCATTGATACCTCAAATTGCTTTCACGTCTAAAATCAGTGAAATTATTTCGGTGTAGTCCATTAACACCCTGTATACTATAATACGTATTCTACAAAACTTGGCCGGCAGGCCACGCCTGTGTGATCCCCCCCCCCCCCCCCTCCACGTTCTACATCCGTTCTGGTCGTCACTCTGTGACAACTTGATCTAGTTCAGTTCACAAGCGAATGACGTTAAGAGTGTTTAGAAGTATTTAGTTTTGCTTGAAGTGTTTTCGAAATGCCTCGATCGCAGTATACCTACAGTACACCAAAGAGTATGTGCTATATGTAGGTGCTTGCTTCATCTTGTACGGAAGTTGTAAAGCAATTTGAAACTAAATTTCCGGCCAGGCGTGTTCCGTATAGAGACGGTTCGTTAGCTTGTACATATATTCAGAGAGACAAGATCAATTCGTGATCGGTAACGAAAGGTAAAAAGCGTGTGCTTACGGAGCAGACAGACGAAATCGGAGAAAGGTTACAACGGTCACCTCGAAAATCCATTAGGCGCTTTGGAAAGAACTGACATTTCGAAAGGTTCAGCACGGAAAGTAATCAAACTTTAAAAATTCAAACCATGCGAGGATACTGTCTTCCAGGGGTTGCTACCACGTAATCACCACAGTCGGGTAACATTCTGTAACTGGTTGCTACCACGTAATCACCACAGTCGGGTAACATTCTATAACTGGATTTTGAGGAATTTTAATCGATTCACGGTTAACACTGTATGGTGACATTTCCATGGTCACAACACCGGCAATGTTATGCTTAACAAACCCAGTTTCTTTTGTGAAGTCCCTTGCAAGATTATATGGTGCGCAATAAATGGTTACAGAATATAATTATCCCCTTTCACGGACTAGGCCTTGCCTGTTGCATCTCATATTTGTTCAGCCCAGCGCTTTCTAGCTTTCCTACAGAACTTCTTCCTTAAGGTTCTTACATCAATGCCATCTTTTGATATCCTATCCTCTGGCATTCTTTACAGATGCTCTATCCAACTGTTCTTAGGATTTGAATTACTTCGGAGGGGACACGGCACTGCGACCAGTCTTGTTCCATTATGTGTGGGCCCCAAGTGGGGCATCTCCAGGAGGAAGGATGAGGCGAGAGGAGACAGAGGGTGGCGTCCCAAGGAGACGCGACAGTGCAGAGTGCAGGGTCCCACAATTTTAATTAGATGGGAACCTTCCCTGATAGGCCAGGGCAACGGACATTTCCCTCCCTGCTGTGGTTTGGATGCGCTCGCAGCAGCCGGTTCGGAGACCAGCAATCGACCTACCGGAGGAGCAAGTGATTCACTCAGAGCATTAATACTGCCATGCACCGCCGAGGTACCCGCCCACACTACTACCCTGAAAGAGACCACCAGATGAGAGATTATGTGAAATGATAATGGAGAGAAAATAGGAGACTGGAAATTTGGGGGATGTAATTAACCTACGCAGTATTCGCCTGGCGGCCCGGGAAAACCCCGAAAAGCGTCATGGGCCAGGTAGGTCGGCCACGGGAACCCAACCCGGGCCCCCCGAATGCGGGCCACAGACGAAACAACCTTGAGCCATCCCGCTCGGTAATTGTTCTTATGTTCTTCTATTTTCTGAAGAAGTGGCTGTACTTTTAATTTCTCTCTAATATTCTCGTTTCTAGTGTGTTTTGTGCTGTACAACCTTTCACGACCTTAGGAAGACATTTCCGCTGCTTGAACCTTCTTTTTAAAGAACCCAGGCACCACTTCCATGCATTGTCATTGGCAGTGTCATGCTGAAAAAAGTCTTAGCTACGTGTCTTTTCTAACGTTCACTCAGTGTTCGTCTGATTGTTCCACAAACATGTTAAAATGTCTTCATTTTCTTATTTATATCTTGTTGCTCATACGTTATACCACAGCCTAGGTACTGGAAGTGTGAATTCTGTTCCAACACTTCTATCTTCTATTTCTATTTTTGTTCTTACTGGGTATCTTCCATGGAACGTCCTTTACTTTAGCTTTGGGTTTTGGAACTATCGTGTTGTGTTTACATGTATTATTTAATTGATAAACTGATTTTTGTAGCCTTCTCCTCTGTGAAAAATTAATACAACGTTGTCTGCTAAACATAATACATTCAGGGTTTTGTTTCGTCCATTTGGTTGCGAAATAATAGAGCCTAGCTTTTTATGAGTTTACCATAAATACAGAAAGATACAGATGTAATATACGGACACCATGTTTCGAACAGCTGCCGGACACTATGTGCAGGTGTGGATATTTCCAGAAGAACCCTGCTAGCACACATAAGTTTATTGTGGAAGCTTTTGGGGAGAGAATCATTAGTAAGGGTTTATGAACCCTCAGTCCCCTGATCTGACTACATGCGACTTTTATGTATGGGGAAACTTGAAAAATAATGTATACAAAACTAATCACACATTAGCCTTTTCAGTCAGGAATTATTTTGCTACTTATGCTGTTATTCCTCTAATTCGAAACTGGTTTAGATTAGGCGGTCTGGGACACCTTCAGCCAACTGACTTGAATAACCATGATTGTTAAGGCGTCACGTGGTACACTGGCCATGCAATCAAAATCTGTGGTCGTTGGTTCGAGTCTAGGCAAACGCAGGCAAATGTGCCTGTGGTAAAAGACGGTGAGGACCCACGTAAAATAATCGGTATGATGGCATGCATAGATGATGCCGGGGTATCATTTGACTGTGGTTGCATGAATTTTGCTTCTTTTCTTTAAAAGACCACTACAATGTAAATTGTAAAAGAAATATACAATTCAGAACTTCTCAAATACATATATTTAATTGGTGACGGACAACATAACACGAATGTAGCAGAAAAAAAAACCCTTAAACGTATTAAAAATAGGAAACAAATGCCTATATCCATTATGATGGACACCGTAACTGAAAGGGTTGGATGAATTAAAAGGAAATATTACAGAAATTGCCCGCCTCGGTAGCGTGGTGGTAGCATGTCTGCCTCACGTTCAAGAGGTCCCGAGTTCGAATCTCGGTCAGGGTGAGCTACCTAGATAAGTTTTTTTCAGGGGTTTTCCCTTACCATGAAAGACGAATGTCGGGTAACTCTAAGCTCTATGGACCCTGGGATCATTTGAGCACCATTCCATTCATCGTCCGACATGACTTAACGTTGGAGGACGTAAATTACAAAAAAGAAAAAAAAAAAAAAAAACAGAAGAACTAGTGCGTGTGAATGGAGATTTCCCTAGAAAATGTCGTAGATGTATTGTTGCAGATGGACGTATTTCTAACGTCTCCTGTGATGAGTTATGTTTTGTGTTTATTCTGATAATTATCGATGTGATTTGAGATTTAATTTAATGTTGACCCATGTGTGGCTGGGGACGGGTCGGGCAACTGCCAGCCAAGTCGTACAATACGTGACCGGGAGATGGCCTAAGCGTTTGTCGGCCATGTTTTGTAGCATACGTACTACATATATTATACTTACCAAAGTTAAAACTGTTTAGTTTATCACCGAATATTTAATATATTTATATTACATTTTTATATATTACTCTTTGTTCTATAACAATATTAGTGGTCGTTGATATCCTTCGTTGTTATTAAGTGAACTTAAATACATTTTAAAACAGTGGCAAGCAATTCTAGTATTTACTTGCGTGGTATTGTGGAAGGGAAATATTTTGCGTTTATTACAAATACAGGGAATACCTATGCAGGTTTTACTGCATAACACTGTATTGGTCTGACCTGCGGTTAGATATGCAGACCATATTGTTCACCCAATATAATTACAACATTAGTCAGTGGTTGGTTGAATTGCTGGGAAAAAGTTAGGGAACTACAATAAAATGATAGCACAAACTATAGGAAAACTGTTCAGTTAAATAACATGAACAGCTTAATTAATTAATTAATTAGCGAGAGTCCACATTGTGCAATTAGAACGTTGCCACATATATCACTAAGGGAACATAGGATCGATTCCCATGTTATAATTTTATCGTCCCACCTGCGGCAAGCCCGAAGGCCACACAGTTTCCCAGGACTGCGCTTCTGTTAAACAGTGCTGGGTTGAAACAACTGGGGCTAACTGATCGTCAACGTTCAAAAAACCAATATGTATCACTCTGTATTGGATTTTGTATATTGCACATATGCTTCAAACTGATAGGCTTAGGAACATATACTTTCCGATTCTAGCAAATATAGTTGTATAGGTAAATGCAGCGTTACGTTTAGTAGGCTTTTAAGAAACTAAATAAAGTTCAGGAGAAAGAAGACAAACACATGTTTGGTTTGGGGGACTGTAAAAACAGATAGGTTGATTTAGAATATGACATTTCTTGTTTTATCTCTAAAGTTTAAACAGCAATGTGAGGGATTACGACATGTATCATATACAATAATTAAGTTTTGGCAGTTACAGGTTTTCTTACGATGAAGAAATAGAGCAAAACAAGAAAGATCTTTGGAGTTAGGTATACTTTATGTATGACGAAGCATCTGTAGACAGGACTCAGAAGTTAATCAAGCACTTAGCTGTCAAGTCAGCGTTTATACACGTTAATGTCAGAGGTTCTACTCCCATTAGTACTTTTTTTTTAATTTACGTCCGCCCCAACGTTAAGTTATATCGGACGGTGAATGAATTGGGTGTAATGATGATCAATGAGTCCTGGACCCTTAGGACCCAGGACCCGGGCATCCTTCGATCAGGGAGTTACCGAGTTGTCCCAAAAGGGCGCCCGGCGCCTCCGTGGGGCTTTCCATAGGGCAAGACCTAGAGACTAACAAGCCCCCCCATCTGATCCTATGGAGTCAAGACGGGATGGAAGTGAATACGCCACTTAAGCCACTTACGCTTCCCTCTACCCCGTCCGGAGACGTACCCGATCACCCACGGGTATCGGGAACCACTGCCCCTCGAGTCCAACCCAATCCGAACACCTTCCAATCAGGGAGGGGTTCGAATGTTTGGCCCGAGGTACCTCTAGTAACGTCAGAGATACCACGAGTGGTAGGGGTCCGCAGCGCCCGCACCACGGCAGCTGAAGGGACGGGTCCCCTCCCCTACGGGGTGAAGCAAATATGTGTGGCGAACAAAGAGTTCCACTTGGGGCGACGGTTTGAAACAATGTTTAGCTCAGGGTAAAGCAATGAGGTTTCTCCCAGGGTATGCGTGCATATGTATGAGAAGGATGGTTTTAATGACACTGGACTGCCCGTTTTAAAACTGGTTTAATGACTGCTTCTTTTATTATTACATTAAACTCGAAGTTGCCGACCAAGGGTTACCAATATCACTGTTTAAAGTTACTGAAGGCGGAATGCTTATTACTCGACAATACTTAATTAGTTACGTATAAACTGACAAATATCTTCTCTCATCACTTCTGGTTTGCTCTCGACCAAGACAGAAGAAGAGGTCTGCCCTAATCGACTCCACGCCTCGGACTGTCTTCCACAGTTGCGCGTGGGTGTGTGTCACTTTCACTTTGTGGAAGCTCATTATTCAACCAACGATTCCCTTTGTGACTATTTTGTCATGCCATTAAGAAGGGTCCGAAGAATAGCCCATTCAACAAAGTCAAGTGCTATACTTAGAATTTTGTTTTTCCCTTGTATTTTGTTACACAACTCAACCACGTTACTATTCAACTCGACTGCACCTGCATGCGTTCCACACAAATATACATTCCATTGAAATCCATCATGATTCTTTACTTATGGAAATTCTTAAATTCGGTATCAGGGGTCAGCGTTTATACAGGATGTTAATGAACTACACGAAATAATTTTAGCTATTGTAGACAGACTAATATAAGAAAGTTGAGATAGGCAATGTATGGTCTGCGGTTAAACATAACGCAGTTCATTGTGTTAAATCTAATTGACATCAGATGGGTGAAATTTTTGGATTAGAGTGTCTTTAAATCTGCTTCCTGAGTATAGAAATATCGATTGTTAGTAGTTCGTTATTGGCGTTCTCAAGATATAATGCCTCAAAGATCTCTCAAATCGCGAACTAATTACCTGCCAGTGCGACACTGAGCAGTGATTGACTGCTTCCTTGCATCATGTAGCCTGCTCTAGTAGTGTTTCTGTGACTGTTCTTTTGGGCCAATCCGTAACGCCAAATACTGGTGTTCCAAAGGTCATTTTTTTGGTTCCTGTAATGTCGTTAATTCTTTCTTCGTCTTTTTAATACCTAACTTCTAATAGGTAGAAATGGCGTGATTCGTAACTAAGAACTGATTGGCCAGTGCAATAGTAGTGCACTTTTTCTGGGGACACCTCTAGTCTCTGGTGTATGAAACACCTATTACCTCAGCTATTACCTAGCTATTACCTAGCTTCCCGAATAATGACAGCACGTGAAGTTATTCCACACACAAAAGGAACTGTGTAGAGTGCGACAGTCATTTCTTCACCGCTGTCAATTTTGCACTGAGCACGCAGGTCGCCATTTCGAGCACTTTCTATAAACCTGACGTAAAGAGATGCATTTACGTTTATTTTATGTAAATTTGTTCATCCCTTAAATCAATTCCCATTTAGACGTACAGCATGTTAAGCAGGGTTTAACCTTTGTTAGAAAGAATTGTAATTAACTGCACTGACGAGGCGAAGCTACTTCGTAAAATGCATATATTTATACACGAATTAAAAGCATAGACAAAATATTTAAAAAGGTCAAACAAACATACAAACAAAACAAAAATAAAAAAGACAAAAAAGAAAATGAAGGAGACTTCGAACTCGCTTAGCTGTCACTTGAAATTTGTGATAACAATTTCGCCAGAGAGAGTGCTCTGACACATATCTCCATTTTTGTTTGTTGTGTATCTACTCAAGTGGTGTTATCATTAGCAGTGGCATACTGGCACTTTAGAAACTTATAGCCGTAACTTCCACATTTGAACCAACAGGCCTTAAGTCTCCTATCTCAAATTAGTTGTTTGAGATTTCTTAATTTGCTATGAAAATATTTCGATGTAGTTCATTAACACCCTGTATACCATATTGCGGGTTAGTGGCGCTATTAAGCGGGGTACGCAAAAATATTGTAATTTCTTACATTCACCTTACCTTCTCTAACCTCTACCGTTTATTACGGATACACCAAGTATTCTGAGAGAAAGTTATTTTTAAGCGTTTTTATTTACTGGCTTTCTTTTCTATCGGTTTCCTACAAATTTTGTAGCCCATTTTAAAGTAATTTCTCGATGAACTAGAGATTTAGCTCCTAACTGGATGACAGGCAGTATTATGTAACTCATTTTCAAGAAAATCCCCCGCTTTCAAATTACCCTTTATATTGAAAAGCCTTTAAACTAACTTTACAACGAGGTAGAAACCTGAAATTTGAAACTTTAAGAACAGAACAGAATTGGATGACTGAGATAGATTAACTTCCTCTCAAGAAAATTTCGAACCCAAATCTCTCTTTAAATGGATACGTTTATAAACTACTTTCAAGATGAATTGGAGACTCGAAACTTCAAACACAGGTCAGAACTTTTTTTTTTTAAATTAAAGCCTACCAACGTTAAGTCATGTCACACGATGAATGAAATAGGTGAAATGATGCTAATGTGAGCCCAGGGTTCCTAGAGCTTAGTTACTCCACATTCATCTTTCAGAACAAGGGAAAGCAGCGGAAGAAAGCTTATTCAGATAACTCGATCTAACCGAGATTCAAACTCAGAACCTGTTGAACGTGAGGCAAATACGCTAACCCCTACGTTACAGAGGCGGGCTATAGGTAGGTCAGAATTGGATGACAATGAAATATCAATTCGACTTCTAGGAAATTTTCCACTCCAAACAACTGTTTCCATGAAAAAGGTTTTAAAATATTTTTCACGAAGAGCTAGAGACTTGAAGATTTATAAATTTAGCTTGGTTTCAAGAAAATCTTCCAACATAAACTATCCTTTTTATAGAAAAAAATTTAAAACTATATTCACAATGAACTGGAGACCGTAAATAAACACGTCAGAAGTTATTAACTCCAGTTAAAGAAAATTTCTCCGCCCAAACTTAACTTTCACATAGATAAACTTTGGAAAATGTGTATTATCTTAAATGGTTCCAACAATTTTGACTCACATACCATTTGTTTTAACATATTTTCATGACAAATGAAATGTATGTCCTAAGAATTGTTTCGTAAGTCCTTTAAAATTTTAAATATAGCTCAGAACGTGTGAAAAACAGAAGTACGCTTTGTAGTTTTAATTATTAAATGAAAATCCAAAGGTTTTAATGTACCACGTTTTTAAAGCGGACTAAAATATACAAAATAAGTTCTGCTAGCGCCGTACAGTTAAAAACCCCGTAGAGATTCGTAACCTGAAATAGATAACTTTGACTTACAAATCTCCCCCCCCCCCCAACAAATGTTATCCATCCTGTGTTCATAAATTCTATCCAAAAAGAAATCCTGTTAGTTAATTTGGATGTTTAAAAAATTGAAAATGAATGTTATCATTTTCGTTGGTCTCAAATTGTACCTAGCAAGAGGCTAGCCGAATGTTTTATCAGTAATGAATACTGACACACACACACACACACACACACACACACACACACACACACACACACACACACACACACACACACACACACACACACACACACACACAAAATGTACAATACGTGGTAATGGTTCTTTCGCTCTTGTGGTGCGTAGTACAAGACTGGAAATGAAAAATCAACCTAAAAAGTTTAATATCGGAGCAGGGCATAATCTTTGAAGTCTGATAGCTAACATATCCATATCCATATCCACCTAGATAATCTATAAAATATCCTGAGGTAGTATTATTATTTTGAGTATAATCAATTTAATTATTCTGGGGCTCTTAACATTTTAGTTGACGTTTTGAATCCTACCTTTCTTTACAGAGAGATAAGCAGAGTTAGATAATTTAAAAACTGAAATAGTGTCAGAATCAGCACTACTAGTTCTCGGTTTCAAGTAGATTTTTGAGAAATACACTTAAAATGGAGGTAAATTACTTTATTTTGCTGGTAAATGTTAGAAGTTTATGTTTGGGGGCAATTAATGCATACATGTTAGAAAGTGGTTTGCAGGGCTTTAGTATAATTTGAGCAACATGTTCTGGTTTCTCTATTTTTAAGTACAAAATAAGATGAATAAGATTGAAATAATGTCATTATTTCTCAAACTTAATACCGGTACGGATTGTGAGTACCCATACTGCGTACTCACATTCTGAAAAAGTTTTAAATGCAATGACTTATTCGCGGAATTGTGTTATTTAGTTTTTTAGTTTTAATTGTATAAAAGTTTATAACCAACAATATATTAATGCTAATTCTGCAATTCTTTTGGATGGGGCACTGTCCAATTGCCAATAATTTATTTTTCCGTTTTGATTAAGCTATAACGATATAATCTAATACTGATAACTATTCTTTAATTACCTTTTCATGTGATTTTATTAAGCTTTTGTGCAATATTTTACTTGACATTGAATCTACAGAGCTGTATATTGACAGAGGGGTCCCTTTACTCAATTTCAGATACCGCCATATGAAGTTAGTAGAAAATATTTTGTAAACTCCATTCTCTGTTCTACAGATGTAACATGCTTGTTTAATTTCATATACGATATCTGCTAAGAGCGCACAAAAATTCTTTTGCATATTTTAGACAGCACATATCGATTTTTAGGCCCATCAACATCAAAGTAGTCCCACTTTTCTCATACTGTATTTAATAACACTACTGTAGGTACATACTTTAGCTAAATGAAATAAACTGCTAGTAATCAGTAATCTTTATTTCCATTTAAATTACAAATTATAATAGATTTACATACTTATTACTACACTGAGTTGCTGTTTACCCTTGGGCCCAATAGACTCAAACTCTGAGGTTGTCGAGCTAATGGGTCCCTATTGGCAACTTGTCTAAAATACTTAATCATTATTTTCATCATATTTACTTATCTTCCTCAACCATTTGGCTCTTACTTTGCCCCAAAATTTCCCAATTTCAATTAAAGTTTTCCTAATTTTTACACTCATAATGTAATCTATTACACTTTGACCATTTCTATTCATAAAAGTAAACTCCCCTAGACTGTCATTTTCCTTCCACCCCATTGCACATCATCAAATCATTCTCCTCACTAAACTAATAGTTTCTTACCTTCATTATTAATACATTTATCTTCGCTCCTTCTTTTCTCCCCATTTAATTCCCCTTCAAAATCTATTAACTGCAATTGATTTTCCCCCACTCTTGCATTGAAATCACCAATTATAACAAATCCTTTATGTATGCCTCTATTTAATATTTCTTCCATGTTTTGTCTCATCTTAACAAATAACTGTGGGACATAGAATTCTGAGGTATTTGGCGGATTATACACTATTGCCACATATACACTTACTCTCCCCCATATTCCACTTACACACACCACAAAAGTGATTTTTCACCTAATTCATTCAATACATTTACCTTAATTTTTAGGGTCTTTTTCACTAATAATCCCACACCTCCTGAACTTCTACATTTATCTTTCTGTTTAGTGCCACATTTCCCATAAAAATCAAAATCACTCAAATCCACGTTATTATCTCTTAACCAAGTTTCCACCACACCTATCACATCAGCCAGATTTAGAATTAAACGTGCTAGTAATGCACACAGTGGTCTGCACTTACGTGGATAGTATGATCTGAGTGTGCTTGTATTGCCAAAGACATTATATTAAGTGTCTCATTTCTGAAATTGTTACGTTTCTGCTGGATTCACGTATTTAGGTCACCAGAGTAAGTAAAGTCTAAGAGGTCAATTGCCAATTCTGGAGAATGAAGAATGAAATCAATGGACTGGTCCATCAGCTAAATCCAGCTTCATTCACAACTAACGCTGCAGTCTATAAAAAAATGAGCAGACTCTGGAAACGTATAATTTTCTAAGTCCACACCGTTTCCATGGCCGCTTTACGTCTCTCTAGCTTCGTCCTAATGAATCCTCTCATGATGATGATGATGATGATGATGATGATGATGATGAGAATGTTCACATTGTTTATTGCTTCATATCTTTCGTGCATATTCACTTCCTTTTTCGCAGATTGTAATGTGTGCGAAAAGTTGAGTCTGATAATTGACTTTTGCTAAAGTTGCATTGATAGCCGAGCGGCTACAGACAAGCATGGAGGAGCTAGACCTACAAAGATTCGAATCCCAGACATCATTTTGATTTCTTATTGTAGAAATACGAAATGGGCGGTACACAATTATATTATAACTTCCAACTTCTAATGTTTATTTGATTTTATGGCATTTATGGTCTCACACAAAATCTGAAACAGTCGACTGTTTTTAAAGTAACTGATATAAATGTTTTATTTCTAAAAATGGAAATTAACTTAGTATCGGATGTGTAAACCCTCTGTTTCTATTATTGACCTCATTCTGTGGGGCATGGATGAAACCAAATGCCTAGTGAAATTTTCACGAGAGTATATTTCACATTATGTGCTAGCACCATTCATAATATATAATTGAGCCCGAGTGTTTACACAACCAATATTAAGGCAATTTTTAATAACATTGCATTTATTTTGAAAAGACAAGACTATTATTTGTATTTTTACAAATTAATGCCTTTAAAATATTATTTATCTTCTGCAAGAAAAACGTAAGGCATTGATATTAAAGTAACAATAATAAAAAGAAATATGCACATCAAGAATTCGAACTCATATTGGTATATTTACGAGACACATGCGTTTTACCGCTCGGCTATCATGCATATGACCAAGCCGCAAAAGATCTATCTATCGGATTGCTTTGAAATGGAGCCAGAGTGGTATTAATACATATATTGGAAAAAATTGTAATGTTATGCTAGCCGTGTGTAGGCCAAATTAAGGAAAGGTACAGTCAGACTGAAAACTTCAGTGCCATAGCCTGTAACCGCAGTACCAGGCAGCGATTAGGAGGCGGCGAATTAATCGAAATCAGATAATTAAAAAAAAGAAACATTAATAAAGATGTTTTTAGAATGGATAGAGTAATTGATAGAATAGCGGTTGATTTAAAGAATCAGATGGGAAGAATATAATTTAGTATAACATATATACTAGCATCCAGGCAAGAAAGACAAAATGTTCTTGTAAAACTCTGCACACGTTGGAGAGACAGGAAAGGAGGACCGTTATCTTCTTTGTGCTAGTAAAAGTTCAATGTCTGAGAACTATAGTATACTTTCAGCCAGGAATGTTTTGGGACAAAGGGCTTTCAAAATGCAGTTGAGCATGAACGCTAAAGAGATTTACTTCGTGATTTGATAACGATGTATACCGTTACAAACAACTCAGGGTAGGCGTTCCCCAACTCAGGGTGTGCTGAAAGTCAATGAGTTAGAAGAGTTTTGCAAACCAATGCGAAAATTCAAAATAAATGAGAAACCAATAATAATGTAAGATTTGAGAAGGATGAGCTAGTTTGGTCATGTGATAAAGTTAGAGAGGTGATAAGAATAAGATTCGAACTGAATCGTGAAGTAGACAAATTTACTTAAAAGGTGATACTACGACAGGAAGGACGTGTTCATGCGCGTTTAGAAGAGAGGCGAAGATTTATAAGACTGAAATGTAGGAAAGATAAGAATAGTGCAACCAGCGTAAGTGGAAGCAGCATTAGAAGTTGATTAGAACAAAGTAGTCGCCGTATAAAGAAGAAATAGAAACCGCGCGGAAGTAACTTTAAACAAGTAATCCAGGGTTTCAAGTAAAATTGAATTTGTTAGGAATTTAACTGAGAGGTGGTCACCGATCCAAGTCGATAAGCAAACTTAATAGGAATTAAACTAAATAATTCTGCAACAAACAAAGTGTTATTAATACGACTGAGTAGCCAACAACCACCAAAATCCATTTCCTACAACCATTCACCTGGGGATAAGAGAACTCGTAGCTCCAATTAGAACCCAATCAATTTAACACTTGTATGCGGGTTTTGCCGCAAGCCGGAATTCAAATTATTGAACTTTTGAAAGCTTTTCTACCGTTCCAAAGCGTACATTGTGAACGCAGCGTTATCGAATGCTTCCGATGTTTTCCGAATCGAACTTTTTCTTCTGGTAGCTGCTCACTTATTTTTTTGTCTAAAGCTGTATTTTCTCATTTCCCTTTGTTTGGTATGTTTTCGTGATATATAAAAGCGATGAAATATTCAATTAGTTCACCTATAGGAAACGCAGTCATGAACAGGGACCAAACGTAACAATAGTGGCCAAACTTTGCAGCAATATGAAGCCTCATCCGCGCTGCATTGTTTTCACTCTTGACTAGCACAAAGTGAAACGCCAACACAGATGCTACTGGTGTCTTAGAAGGTTGTCGAAAATGTATTAAGTGTGTATCGAGCATTCAGGTAGCGACGCTATGGAGGAACAGTTCTTAAAAATAAGCTTACTGAGTAGCAACTGTAGCCACAAGTTTTGACTTTACAGCTTGACCTGCTTATAGATAACTTTGAAGTTGGAAAATGGAAACATTTCAGTTAAGCATGTCTAAATAAAAATACCGATTCCGATAAAATAGCAGTACATGTACATGTATCGTAAAGTCGTAGCATGATCAAAGGCAGCGCATGTGCTACGAAAATCAATGGTACGGGGTCGATTATCAGTGAGGTTGAGCTTGAAATTTTAACTGTGCTTTTTATCAGATGGAAATCATTGAGCTTATATAAAATATTTCTTATCCTAAATACTTTTCCCAAGTTATGTTCTTCCCTTATATGATTAAGGTCATGCACAGCAGTAGTCTTCCCGAGCCCCAAACATTGGCGATTCTAGTATTTTGTTATGTGTCAGTATACAATGTCAGTATAAAATGCTTCTAAAATTAATTCGCGAATAGAAAGGCTGGGAAAACTTCATGCATTATTTTAATCATGGCAGTGTATAGTTGACGCGGTTTCGCTTCAAGTGGTTGGCTCAAGCGGTTTCGTTTGTGCCTTGCATTCGGGAGGTCCGGTTTAATGTCTTACCTCATCCATTGGTTTTTTCGTGGGTTTTCCTGGATCGCCAAGTGAATGCTGGGTAGGTGAACTACATCCTTCGAATTTGTCCCTCCATTTCATCTCCATTATCATTTCACATCATCTCGTTCGGGGTGGAAGTGTGTGGGGGGAATCTCGGCGCTGCGTGGCAGGATGATGTGCTCCTGGTAAACACTTCCTCCTTCTGTAGGGCGGTCTCAGGGTTGACCTGGTGGGCCGTTTCAGGACCACGGCGTGTGAGATGCTGGCTGTACTGGCCTAGCAGGGATTTTTCAACTTGTCAATTGTAGGGACCCTGTCATCTGTATTGTCTTGATTCCTTGGGTGGCCACCCCTGTCTCCTCGCCTTAATCTTTCTCTTGGGGATGCCACACTTCGAGTATAGGTAGAATAGACCAAGACTGGAACTTTGTGCCCAATACCCTTCCCGTAGGGGAGGGGATCCGTCCCATTCAGCTGCCGTGGTGCGGGCGCTGCGGACCCTTAGCACTCGTGGTACCTCTGACGTTACTAGAGAACATCGGGCCGAACATTCGAGCCCCTCACGTTGGGAGTTGTTCAGATTGGGTTGGTCTCAAGGGGGCAGTGGTTCCCGATACCCGTGGGTGATCGGGTACGTCTCCGGACGGGGTTGAGGGAAGCCATTAATATTCCCGGATACTAGCCTGCAGAGTTAGTAGAAGCCGTGCTAGATCGTCAGGTGGGCCCACCGAGGTCATATTGGTAGCCTTCCCATTTTGGTGTTGGCGCGCTTAAGTGGCGTATGCACTTCCATCTCGTCTTCTGTCCTTGGACCAGATGGATGAGGGGGCTTGTTAGTAACCCAGGTCTTGCCCTATGGAAAGCCCCACGGAGGACGCCGGGCGCCCTTTGGGACAGCTCGGCTACTCCCTGGTGAAAGGCCCGGATCCTTGGTCCTACGGGTCCAGGACTAATGGGAGTAGATCTTCCGCACTCAACTACTGCCCAATACCATCCATAATGTAATCCAATAATTGAAGGCTCAGTATTTCAGTTTGATCTCAGAGACCCTATTTTCTTGATCCGAATTTCTAAATCCTGTAATAAGAGTTTGCTTGGTGTTTGGTAGGCACCAGGTACAGAAAAGGTGGCAGAAAATATGATAGAAAATATTAGTTTAAATATAAACGTTTGCTTTTACTCTGAAACAGCAATTTATTTCAGCTATCGCAGCTTATCATGTAGAAACAACCAGGATGAACTTTAATAACTTTTTTCATTGTTGATTTGCAAAAAATATTTTGAGAATTTCTTAAAAATTAGACAATCCTATGCAATCATTATGATTTTTTTCCTTTTTCTTTTTGTAATTTACGTCCTCCAACGTCAAGTCATATCGGACGATGAATGAAATGGCTGAAATGATGCTCAAATGAGTTCGGGGTCCATGGAGCTTAGAGTTACCCGACATTTGTCTATCAGGATCAGGGAAAACCTCGGAAAAGCCTTATGCAGGTAACTCACTCTGACCGAGATTCGAACTCTGTACCCCTTGAACGTGAGGCAGACATGCTACCATCTACGCTACCAAGGCGGGCAATCGTTATGATGTTGGCAGACCATCTAGACAAAGATTTTAAAGGTAACTTGGGTGTGAATGTTAAACAATGTTTTCTTGAGGGGTGAGAATTAACTAAATAGTACTTAAATTTAATTAGTATTTAAACGCAATATGAAAGTAGAGTTCAAATTCGTAAATAAATAATTCTCAAGATGTTTTGAAATTTTCACATTTGTTTTCCCCATATCACATCAAAAAATAATAAATATATAATCTTGGTGTTCTGTCATATACTATGGCATATTTAGAACTTGAAAGAGTTTCAAAAGTAGCCTTTATAAAGCTTGCAACACTGATTTTGTTGAGGTCGTTTATGTTGGTCCTTTTGAGCTAAAACTAGGAGAAAAATGTTAGTTTGTATTGTGGAGGTGTGATCTGAAACGGTTACGAACATCTAAAAATGTAACGACGAAATTGTGCGGAGAGTTAATATAGAAAATAAGCTCAGAAATGGATGACAGTTACAATCAATGTTTTGATGTATGTTTTCCTACCTCGTGTCTTTGGAGCTGGTGTTAAGGTTGCACGCAGTTCAGGGCATAACTGGGTTAAATGTGGCCCGCACGCAGATTGACATATGATATATCAATGCTAGGAGCGTTATTGACCGTCATTGCAGATTGGCTGTGTCCATAGGTAAAACCTTGCTTACATTGTGCATATCTCAGAAACATTTTCCTTTTCCGTATACTGGTTTGACGTATGAAGAGAAAAATATTTCTTAGTGTGTCAGCCATAAATCAAACTACTTTTCGGTGTACAAAGCTGTTCAAATTGGTTAAAAGAATGACATAGTGTTATAAGTTTCTGATGGTATGACAAATTTATAGTGATAATTAAACCTAACCTAGCCCTTAGGTTAGTAGTTCTCAAACTGTGAAGTATAGCTGTTTAATCCCTTACATGCCTCTTAAAGAGACGTTAAGCTTTGATTCCAAACGTAAAACAACCCCTCAAAATTAAGTATTAAAATAAATGAAAAACCCCTAATCAAGTAATCGCACAGTATTAATAATGGTGATTGGGATAGGAACGTGTAGCAGATAAATATTGATAGAAAACCTAATACGAGAGCTATCAAATCTTGTTCTTGAAGTCGAGATTCTTAGCTTTTTAGAATTAAAAATAAGTAAGAGTTTCTCCAAAATTAAGCTGACGTATTCTGCCTGGTGTTTCATGTCCCCTTATGATGTATGGTTTAGCCCAAAATGCTGATGGACATGAACTACTGCTGACTATTTCACATATGAATTGTATTTCCCACTTGGGTTGATGCCTGCAGCGTCCTCTGTGTGCATCATGTGAAAACCTGCACGAAACTGGTTTCTCACGTATTGGTCCTCTGTGCTCTGGGCACGGCGAGCGATGCATTGCCATTCAGAACCATGATTGACACCACTGGTATAGATTATAGATGACAGCGATTCCATGCCTTGAAGCAATTTTCACTAAAAGCTCCACGCTTTCATTTTCTCCGAGTACTATGTGATCTGTGTTTCGGGGGGGGGGGGGGAGGAGGTAATTCTTCTTTAGTTTAAGAGGAGATGAAGGCACAATTTCACTGCCTTACTAAGGTTCACAGATGCAAATTGCATAATTTTTATACTTAAAGAAGTTCCGTAAATAACAGAGCTTGTCAAAAATATGATTCATATTGTGACTTTGTGGGTTCGTAGAATTAAAAAGTCCAATTTGCCGAAATTCTAAATGTTCTTTATTTGCGTAGAAATACTCTCCGTAGCAGCAAAATTACATTACAACACAATCTTCCAAGGTCGAGGACAATAACAAACAGCGTTCAGTTTACAACACTCTCAGCTGTTCTCTGCTTACGTCTCCCGACTCACTCACTCACTCTTGCTACATGTCTTACAACTCTTGTTTCACAACTTGCAACTCTTGGCGAGTCGGCACTTCCTTAAATACCTCATTCCTAAGTTCGAGATATTTCCGGAAGAATAAAGAAACAACTTTTCTCTGTCAATCGGGATATCACCAGAACCTTCCAAACACTGAAACCCTATCTGTCAAGAAGTAACTAGAAATTTCCATTTATCTCTGTTTGTTTCGGCAGAGCTTTATCGCATATAGCACAACTGAAAGCACGATGTGACCGATCTTTGAATATCTTGCGGGTACTAAGTGGAAAATCGTGGGGAGCGGATCGTGCAGTGTTATTGCGACTTTATCGGGCACTCATCCGTTCCAAATTAGACTATGGTAGTATCGTTTATGGCTCAGCACGACCATCTGTGCTGAAGAGATTAGACACAGTCCATAACTGTGGCATACGTATAGCTGTTGGGGCATTTCCAACGAGCCGAGTTATAAGCCTGTATGCTGAGTCTGCAGAACCTCCTCTGCAGTACAGGCGCAACATGTTATTAGCCAATTATGGCTGTGGACTTAATTGCATGCCCACACATCCATCGTTTACGCCGTTCTTTAACACCTTCATGGACGTGCGTTATAGGAACACTACTATGAAACCAAAGCCACCTGGTTTTCGTTTCCGGGAGCTCCTTAGACATCTTGATACTGACATGCCCAAGATGTATCCTAGGGGGCAGAGGACATACCCTCCTTGGTTGTGCAGAGCGTCCCCGGTTGATCTGGGCATGACTAAATATGATAAATCTACCATGTCTATGTCTAGTATCCGCACATGTTTTTTAGAATTTTTATCGCGATATGAGGACCATTTTGTAATTTATACTGATGGCTCCAAGAACTCAAATGGCGTTGGTTGTGCTTACGTGTGTGGAACCGAACCCTATACATTCGGCTTTCACACTAGCACTTCCATTTTTACTGCAGAGCTTTATGCAATATACCGGGCCATTTTACACGTACGCCGACGAAAATTGGGGGACTGCTTAATCCTGAGTGATTCCCTCAGTGCACTTCAAAGCCTACGGCAGTTGTACAACTACCACCCTATTGTGCAGCGTATACAGGATGCCCTCCACGTTTTACACGCTTCTGGCGTTAACGTGGTGTGTGCATGGATCCCTGGTCACGTAGGCTTGCGGGGGAATGAAATGGCGGATTCAGCAGCCAAGACGGCTATCATGAAGTCCAGGGTTCGAATACCATCTGTGACATGGGAAGACTTTAGGGGCGAATTGCGGAGAGCTGTGCAAACCTGCTGGCAGGAAGAGTGGTCTGCTCTCCGCAATAACAAACTTAGATCTGTCAAAGAACTTCCGATTCCCTGGGTTACCTCCTGTCGGTCATCTCGTCGCGAGGAGGTGAGTTTGGCTCGGTTACGAATTGGGCACTGCATTTTTACTCATAGTTTTCTTTTTAAAAAGGAGCCTTCTCCACTATGTCCGTTTTGTAATGAAGCGTTGTCTGTACGACACGTGCTGCTAGAGTGTTTTCACCTAGCAGACCTTAGGACGTCTCTGCAGCTGCCGGTCAGCTTTGCAGAAATGCTAGCGGACGATCACGCAGTAGTGGAGAAGGTTTTTAGATTCTTTTCGAGATTAGATTTTAGGATTTAGCAAATAGAATTTATGGTTTTTGGATGACATTTTTATTTTATTTATTTTTTTTTTCAAGGCGTATGTATTTTTTGTCTTTTTTAACATATACTGTTTTTAGAATAATTTATATCTGGCTTTTGCCATGACCAGTTTCATTTAAAAAGGGCGCTGATGACCTCTGTAGTTGAGCGCCCTTATACTCATCATCACTCACTCAGAGCTTTATCTGCATGTTATCTTTGTGTGCCGGCTCTTCGTTTTCACACTGCCCGTCTATCAGTTCCTTTTGTGTGCGCAAGCCGCCTTATCGCGATCGGGTTCGCGACACTATAAATCTTTGTTGTGTAACATTTAAAACAAGTTCTTAAAAAAATACTATTTCGACTTCGAATTTGTGCTCCTCTAGACTGCCCTTTCGGAAAATTTATTAAAAGCTACACATTCTTTTGTACAGTTTAGGCTGCCATGCTATAGTGAGAAGATAGCGCAGATGAAATAGGGGTTGAAAATGCTATGTTTGACTAAAGTTAGGATATTCAGTAGTGCAGTTTCCCAGAACCGAATAGAAACCTCTAGTCACTGTTGTATTGTTAATATAGATAAGAAAATTAGTGCCACTTTAAATTTTTTATTCCTAAAATATATACTTCTAATTGCTGCTGCTATTAAAAATCACGACAACCTATGCCTTGTGAAAAAGATGTTTAATTAATTTCGTTGTAACATTTAGGAGAAACGTTACCTTAGTTGTGGGGGAAAAAAGCTATAAACGTTAAGAAAAATTATTTTAATGCTCATTACATAAATATGTTTATCTGATTTGCAACATAAGCCTTAAAGTGGACTCCACCAACTCCGACATCATTTAGGGATGCCATTTATTTAACGTGAACCCGCCCCATCCACAAATATGCGATGCATCACCTGATGACTATTTCTAGCCAACGAAAAGCGTATATCCGGTAGTAAAATAAACTGTAATATGTACTTGTGATACTGATTCCTCCTTCCTCTTGACGCTGGAGTTAGATCATAGCCCAGATTGATCATTAAGTCTCATTTGAAATCTCGCTCTTTCATTCCTTCGAAATCTTGAATGTTTTTGTGTGAAGTGATCGTTACCTTCTGTTTCTTTGTAGCTTCTGATCAGTTCTTCATAATGAGTCAAGAGTTCGGAAAATACTGACTAGCGTTTCCTCGCTGATAAGGATCTCCAAGTAACTTCGGATGTTTTATATTCCAGAACTGAGTTCTACATTAAGTTCAGACCTTCATTCACTATCTGATTACAGCTGTTAAAACCTTAAAATAAAGGAGAAAAGAGACCAAAAAGTTGTTGGATTACATTTAGAGGTGAAATATTTCAAGCTTGCAGCCCACTATCTTAGCCAATTTACGTAACCTTTGTACAGCAAATAAACTATTTTCTCCAGTTTGTAAGTTTCATTTTCCTTTACCGTTACTGCGTAAGTCAATTATATTTCAATTTTTATGGTGTTTTTAACAGACGTAGTGCAAGAATTTGGAAAGAGAAAGGGCGAGAGAAAGATAGCAATGCCTAGGCAAAACTTGGATAACGCAGTGATAGCTGCGGCCTCTGCTGATTAAGAATCACAATTCATCTTGAGATTTACAATTGAACTTTGGCCTGCTGCTCATAGCGGTTAGCATTTGACGACAAAACCTGCATAAGTTGAGGACCGTTTATCGACCTGGCTGATAGACAAAGCTCAATAAGAGAGCGCCTTTATACTTGACCCAGTTAAAATCTGAAGAGAGATTCTTCCAGATACGTGTTAACGCGATGTCTTGATAGTGATTAAGTCCCTACTAGAAGTTCTATTGTAGTTTATAGTGTCCCTTATGCTCTATTTTCTTTGGGTTAAAGTTGCTGACTGAGCGCTCAAACCTTTTTACTAGATTACATTAAGGCAAAGTGGCAAAATCGATACAGCATTGAGAAGGGCACGCCTGCGTTTTTTGCTAAACCTTCCAAGACGTAAATCTGTAAATATTTCCGCTTGAAGTGAACAACTGCGTGGGGACTTGGGGGATGTAATGGCTGGTGATTACTCCGTTCTAGCATTACTGTAATGTTGCATGCTTCCCTCTTCAGGCCAAGGTCCATTGGGTCAAGGCCACCTCAAGACGTATTAACGATTTGCCTTTTGGAAATAAACTTCTGTTGTACAGACTATCTCGGATAAATACCAAGCAGCAGAATGTATCCCACTCGTCCATGCTGCGGGGTTCTGTATTTTGAAGAAGACTGAATTAAAACATTTTTTAAGTATATTAACACTTTTGAAATAAGAGCGTACAAAATTTCTCATCATTGAACCTATGATGACGTTCCTTCCAGGGATTACCCAGTCCAATAAATTAAAACAATATTGCGACATTCTCTTGTTCGTTTTTCCTCGCAAAGTTTTAGCGGCCCTTTTCGAGTTTCAGATTCCATTAATTCGCTCATAGAATGCATATAAAGGGTAAGAAAAAAAATAAATAAAAAGGAAGTAATATAGGATGACCTTCAATATAGCCTCTTAGACAATTTACTGGAGGGAGGTATTTACTTTGTAACTGAACTTTGTTAAAATAACTAAAATATCCACTTATTTCTCTTATTTATTCATAATGCACAGAACAAGTACTCCCACTTGATGTCCAATGTGTCTCCTTTTTGTAGGGTTTTGAGACATCACCTGGCGATAGAAATGACCTTAACAGAATTTGACTGGCAAATACAACTGAGGCGCTTAGAACCATAGGGGCCTAAAGAACAACATCGTCTATTTAGAGATTTTAGCATGTATGCATGCTCCTGGCATTTACCGACCTCATGGTCAGCCAGCTGTAGCTGTGCTTTAGGCCCTCTTTGATTTAATGAAATGTTCATAATAAGTGGTCTCGCCAGTTTCCCCGATATTCAGTTACATAAGGGCTCAAAGCATAAAGTATGTTATTATTGCGCTGATCAATTTTTATGTAGTGTTGCCAAAATAATTTACCCTCAACATCACGTTCGCAAGTACTACTTCGTAATGGGAATTTCTTGCATAGAAATTTTGATTTTAACAAGACTTCATTTTTTTCTCAAAACTGTTTCTGTGCTTTGGGCCCTTATGGTTCTCAGCACCTCAGTTATAGAATGCAAAAGCTTGTAAACAGAGCTGGAAAGGCTTACGTGAAAGTATTGCATCAGTGCGGCATAGAATATAGTTCAGTTTGAATTTGAAGTACATATATCATAAAACAAGCTTCGAGTACATTACCCTCCTACTGCTCAGTATCCGAGTCAGCCTGTAGAGATACTTCTATTTGCTTTATTCTGTGTAAATTGTTATGTAGTGTCAGGGGGGGGGCGGTTCTTCCTTGATGCGTTTGTATCGCCGAGTCACCCACTTACTTTTTAATAACTTACATGGATGTGTTTTATGTTCTAGCATTTAATTTTCCTTTATAAAAGTTCTCGAAGTTATATTTTGTTATGGAACCTCTCTCTTGACACTCGCGTGTCGATATTGCAGTTGGCTTACTTAAAAGGCCAACGTGACCGTAACACTTGCGGCGAGTGAGGAGAGGTTGGAGGGGCAGAATGCATTGCTGGTTACCATGGCTACGGGTTCGATTCATAGAAGCCGTATATTCCGCACCAACTCGTGTTGCCAACACAATACAGGAGCGTCTTCCTTCTTTTTCGTTTATTTGAAAATAAATTTGTTGGTAGAAGTGGTAACGCGCTTGAAGCGAGCCCCCTCATGTCATGTGCTACTGTTTATTATCAATTTGCATCACGTGTAAAAACGTAATTTGTTATGTGACCAGTGATTATTGTCTGATATATGAAGTGTTTCATTTTTCATATTTAAGGGATTTACAATGAATCCAACACATGACTTGGTGTGTTTCCAAACATCCTTTTCTTTATGTAATAATGGTGACGTGCGTGGTGGTAAATGTCGATAGGCCAATACCAGTGCTATGTGTAGAAAAACTTTGTGGCGGAGCATCTTCAAAATACACCAGGAAAGTTAAAACTCGTTGGTAGAGGAACATAACTGTGTCGGATTGAAGGAGCTGAGAAAAAACGCTAACATAATTGCAGACTCTCTTCGGGAAAGCTCACGTCTATATATTGTAAAATACAACGAGACGTTAAGCTTAACAGGCTTTTGATGCAATATCCCATTAAGGAAGTAGACAAGAAACGACATTTCGTGGACATAATGAAAGCGAGGACTCTTTAAATAAAGGTAATTTTAGGGAACTTTTGGATTCATATACAGAGGGAAGCCCCATCGAAATTCAAAACCAATATTGCAGTATAAAATCTGTTTTTGCGATGCTGATTTTGTGAATTTAGGTTAGCCAATTTTCCGAGTCACCGGATTGATTCGCAAAGAGCCCGCGCCTGTGTAGTGGATTTCGAAGTATTCGAATAGAGACGTAACATGCACATGTCTGCATCCATCTGTGTTTCATGACTGGATATTAAACGTATCTTCAATTCCGAGGTCAGGGACCGCCAATCTAATGGTCCTTTGTTTACACGGAAGTTGTTCGCCTATTCACGCCTCTTCTTCAAACAGCGTATGCGCTGGGAAGGAATCGCGAAACAACAGCGACGTCCTGCTGGGCGACCAAACCCGTCAGAATCGTGTTAAGAGTTTTATTTAAAGGTAAAGAACATAAAAAAAATATTCAGTTTGCATTGGAATAAAATTTTCGTTAAAGTTTCATTTTTATTCCTATTAACATCGATCGACCAAATAGCTGTGTTGTAAATAGTTCTGAACTTGAAAACGACCTTTACCAGGTTTCCCAAGACATTGTGTTTCGTAAAGTGATACTTACAAAAACCATATTGATATAAATTATAGCTTAATGAATAACGATTATACTAATTACTTATAGCTACTACTAGTAGTAATACTACCGAATGAGATGGTGCCATGGCAACGTGTGAGGATCGCATTCTGTAGGTCTGAGATTCAATTCCCGTTGTTCGCACTTCTGCGCGTCTCTGTGGTTGATTGTGGTCTGTAGCCTTCTTCTAGGTTCCTTCACTTTGGTATTATGACATTTCTGCACAGTGACATTCTCGCACAGAAGGAAGTTTGTGAACCTTCCTCAGAGTTCAGTAGAGTTTGTCTAGTTAACGCGAGTGCCTTTGGCCCCTCAAAGGAAACTCGCCCTCCCGCCCACTAATGACCGTCATAAATCTATTACCACACTTCAAAAATGGAACACTGTGGTTGAGGACCAATAGCAACCCTGATTTTCTCGAAGTGACAGTCGTATGTCTACTCCACGTGGAGTCTCAGTTGCCAAAGTTCCAACTTCCAGTTGATCTGTTTCATTACGTGCAGAAATTCGTTGTGTGTCACGATGCGGAGATCGTGGGAGGGAAATGCAGTGGTAAATGCAAATGAAGTAGTAGATAACTTTCAGTCACGTGAAAATAATCAAAGTGATGACAATAGTGTGAATAACTGGGCCGAGTTATATTACTGGAAAAGCCTCAAAAAACAAAGTTATAACGGGAACTGTTTCTAAGCAAATTCAAGCGCTTGTTTTGAACACATATGAATATGTGCTGACAAATAATCTTGGTAAGGGGTCGTGCAATGAACCTGATGATAAATTTTGGGTATTCACAGAAATACAGTAAGAAACATTGTGACGAAAGGAATAACAAAGACGCCGATCAAGTGTGAAAACAAAAGGAAACGTTTCTCTAAATTAGATAATTTCACATGCGATTTAATTCGTCGAGAAATTTATAGATTCTATGCAAAAGGGAGAGCGCCCACCTTTGACGAATTGGTTGCACATTTGCAAGAAGTTTGTGATTTTCCTTATGGGCGCTTCACTTTGCGCGGCCTCCCAAAGGAGCTGGTTTGAAATACCGCACTTTGAATAAGTTAAGGGTTATTAGGGAATCCAGTAGAATTGTAGCTTGGCGATATATATCGTCAAAACTAAGGAAGTTTTGCAGTAATGGATATAATTTATTTGGACGGAACCTCGTGAAATGAGTCTCCAATTTCAAGGGCAGGTTATGGGAACATAGGTCTCTCTTTCTCTCTCTCTCTCTCTCTCTCTCTCTCTCTCTCTCTCTCTCTCTCTCTCTCAAGCATCACTTCTCTTACACGCAAAACCTATCGCAGCCTTATCTCGGGACTTCTGGATAGCATACATTGTATGACTCTGCTGTTGCAAGATAATACATCTTTTATCACAGAAGTATTTTCGTATTTCGAAGAAACTTAAACCTCATTAAAATACGTAATTTTCTCAAAACAAATTTATTCTAGTGTGATCCGCTTTCGAAATATTTTTTCTATATATGTATTTACATTTTAATTAAACTTGGCAAAGGGCACACACGTTTTTATTGTACAGTGTAGTTGAATTATAAAGAGTACCTGTGAAGATTTCATGCTTTGCATCTTAACAATTAATCAGTTATGAGTTGTTCCGGAACGTTTCAACCCTTAGTGCAGTGTCTACAATTAAAGCGATTATCGCTGCTTCGCTGAAAACTGCGGAATTGTCACCTGGGCGGAAAAGTCACTATGCGGAAATGTTGCGATACACTTCACTTAATCTCTTATTCCTAGGGAGAGATGACGTAGGTCACAGTGCACGATATGTCCCACAACCTTTCTTCCGCTTCTTCTTGTGCTGCTACTATAGTAGTAATGATAATTTAATGTTATTTCCACCAGTTTTGGACCATAAAGGTTTTTAAAGAGACAAAACACACATTTTTTCACAACTAATTGAGTGAGGCATGAAGACGGTGAAAGTAGAAAGGGATAGTTTGTGCAATGAATAATGGTAAATTATAAGCAGGAAGGAAAAGCAGTAAGTAAGGGGATAAGAGCTAGTTCAAACATTTCAATATCATGCAATATAGTTAAGATAAATTTGTAATTAAACAAATATTAATGCAAGATAAAGGACATGGATATTTTGTTAAAATGACCTGGCTATGTAAATACTTGGGTAAATAGTGAAAGCTGAGGGAATATGTATAGTGAAGGTGAGATTAGGATACAAAGGTAGAAAATTAGTTTATAAAGAGGCAGGAGAAGTTAAAAAGTGGAATTCAGCTAAGAAGATATAAAATTATGGTAAAATTAGATGAATTGAAATAGGGGAGAGGAAGTTAGCAGGGGAGGAGAAAAGAAAAAATGGGGAAAATTTGTTAAAATAATTATGGCAGTAAATATTGAATACATTACAGGAATAAGCAATTAGCACTTGTACACCAAATATGTTTATGTGAATGATAACAGTACTTGGCTGCCCAGTGACAAGGACTGCCGTCGAAGTTCATGGGTGGAAAATGTAGTACTTAGTAGTCGAATGTGTGCGTGTGCGTGTGTGCGTGCGTGTGTGTTGACTGTGAGATCAGTGGCTCAAATCCTGCCTATGGTATTGAATTTTTCAGTGTGATCGCACCTTAACAAACCTTTCACACACGGCTGGTGCGAAATAACAATTGACACACACGCTTTGACAAGAAAGATGAGCAGACTTTGTTCTTGCAATTTATCTTCTCCAACGTGAATGAAATGGGTGAAATGATGCTCAAGTGAGCCCAGGGTCCATAGAGCTTAGTTAACCGATATTCGTCTTTGAGGATCAGGGGAAAACCCCGGGCAAAACCGTATCCAGTAACTAACACTGACTGAGATTCGAACTCGGGCTACGCTACCTACGCTACCGAGGCGGGCTGAGCAGATTCATGAAGCGTATATTTTTCTAAGCCTACATCGTTTCCACGGCCGGTTTACAATGTTTTCACGGAACGTGTCTCTTTTTCGTTCTACCGAATCCTCTTATATTTGAGTCTGAGTTACTAAACGTACATTGATAGCCCGAGTGGTTGTAGACGAGTATGTCGGAACTAGACCTATAAAGGTTCGAATCCCGAACACCATTTTCATTTTTTTATTGTAGAAATACAAACTGCGTATTACGTACATTGTACGTAATATTAATTGCCAGTTACTAAGGTTTACTTGATCTTATGGCATTTATGCTCACATATAAGAATTTAAACACTCTTCTATGCTTTTAAATTAAATGAATTAAATATTTTATTCCTATATGTAAAATGAAGTAAAAATGGAAATTAACTTTGTATCGGGTGTGTAAATCCTCTCTTTCCATTAGGCCACGCCGTGGCTCAGTGGTTAGACCGCTTGGCTCTCACCAAGGCGGCCCGGGTTCGATCCCAGGTGACCGCAAAGTGAGATTCATGGTGGACAACACGGCATTGGGGCGGGTTTTCTCCGGGATCTCCGGTTTCCCCCGCCGTCTCATTCCACCGGTGCTCCATCTTCATCTCATGCATCATCAGTGTCATCGCCTGCGGTGCCGTATGTAGTAAAAGCGGGCGTTAAACACTACACATTTCCATTTCATTTCATTTCATTTCTCTTTCCATTACTGCCCTGCTTCTCCGGGACAAGGATAAGACTAAACAGCTAATGAAATTTTCGTGAGAGAAATCATGGCATTATATGCCAGCACCATTCCTAACAGATGAACGCCCTCCTCGGTAGCGTAGATGGTGGCGTGTCTGCCTCACGTTCAAGAGGTCCCGAGTTCGAATCTCGGTCAGGTTGAGTTACCTGGATAAGGCTTTTCCAGGGTTTTCCCTTATTCTCAAAGGCGAATGTCGGGTAACTCTAAGCTCTGTGGACCCTGGGTTCATTTGAGCATCACTTCACCCATTATTCGTCCGATATGACTTAAAGTTGGAGGACGTAAATTAAAAAAGAAACTGTGCTTTTATATTTCGGAAGTAAAGAGAATTTCAAAATAAATTGATGGCCTAAAAACACTGACATCTTGTATGCATGCACTATTACGAACCCATTCCTATGATTTTTGGTTTTGAAAATAGCTAAAATATGACTAGGAAAGAAATTCGGTAGCATAAACTAACGCTCGCTTCCGTGGTGAGATTCGAAGCTGCGTACATTTGAAATGTAGATGGTATCCAGCAATTTGTCCATCTAGTGACTTGATGCTCATGTTTAGAGATTCCATTTCACGCTCTATCTTCATCTGCTGTACACATGCTTAACTCAAGAACTACGCAAACTTACAGCAGGCATATTTTAGTCCGTGCTTTAGAATCTTTTGGATATAATCTTGAGGCCCTTGTGGGATTGTTTGCTTTACATCACATGCTAGATAAGTAGGCCCCCTTGAGTGGTACGCCACTTGAGCAACACTCGAGCTTGCATGCAGTCATTAGTCACATTCCCGATGGCAGTTAGGGTCGTGGTTCATCTCAAGTCCATTCATGAATTACGCAGCCATTCTTTACACCGCCAGACCTCTTGTCCCTTTCAGAAGGAAAAGCAGCTTCATTTCTCTGGACCGTCATGAGTACACAGACATTGTATACATGCATAGTCTCCAAGCCTATTCCTACTAAAAGAATTTAAAACGAATTTCCAGCTTTTCATACGCAAAACTGTTATCAACAAATAAGCTGCTGGTAGATATGTTTATAGTTTTTTCTAAATAAATAGAGTACTTTACAATAGTTAGCATTTTAATGTATGAATGTTTACAACATAAGGTTTTATTATTTATTTCTTAATTCGTTTTGTTATCATTACTGGAGGGGCAGCTAAAAGCAAAATGGAACAGACAATAATGAAAAAGTCGCTGACTACTTTTATTCAACGATTAAAATCATAGCTATGCATTCTCCCTAAAGATAAGACCGTTAATCCCATTCAAGTAAAAGCTTGGAGACTGCTAACACGTTCATAAATTTAACTGTTGACAGGCGTTGTTGTTGTTTTTTTTTTCTCAAAGGAAGTCAATGTCAGAAATACGACCCTTTGCAACAAAATGTGCCCCGTAAAGAATTGTAAGATAAAAGTTGACATCTCCATGCTTGCGATTACACCATTGAGTCAGATTGGGTATTGGGTAATAATTATTAATTAATATTAAATTCAAAACTATTCCTTTTCTTGAAATCACTAACCTGAAGGGAAAAAAAACCGGAAACTTCAGAAAGTTACAATCTAATAATAATAATGAAATTTTGTCCTATAGAAAAATACACGAGCTGCCATAGTTTGATTCTGTGTTTTCGGCATTAACAGCTTTGTCGGCAAGATAAGGGACATTCATGTGTATCAGCGATTTTATTCGAATTGAATCAGCTCTTTTGCGATTCAGTAACTCCTACTTATTTTCAATGTGAAAGCTTCATCCAAAATAAAATGTAATCCTATCACCCAGTGGTGAAAATGCAGTAGCAGTTGTGAGGATTTTCTTAATCCATGGCGCGACAGCCCTTAGAGGGCTAAGGCCTATCAACCGACTGCCGGCCTCACGCCCACTTACGCACTGTAGAGGTGGACGGTCATCCTACCGATACGGGGAGGAGATGTGGTCAGCATCCCGGCATCCCTCAACCGTAATGTTGATTTCCGTGACCAGGACCGCTTACCTAACGTAAGCTCCTCACTTTCCTCACGATGCTGAATGGGCACCGGTCCTATACCCGGGACCTAAAATCCCCACCACACGGGTGGGATCGAACCCGGGCCGCTTTCCGTGGCCAGGGACCAAGGCATGCTGCCTTAGCCCACTACGCCACGGCGCGGACTGTGAGGATTACCTTAAGCTAAAAATTGTTCAGCGAGGCTTTGCAGGGTCTCTCGAATTGTTGAAGTACACCATGGATTACGATCCTGCAGAACGCACCGAGCGGGATGGCTATGGCCCGCATGTGGGAGGCCTGGGTTCGATTTCCGCGGCCGATCTACCTGATCCATGGGGTTTTCGGGGGTTTCCCCGGGCCACCAGGCGAATGCTGGGTAGGTTAATTAGATCTGCTGTCACTACATTTCACCTACATTATCATTTCACGTCATCCCTCATCTGGTGGTCTCTTCCAGGGTAGAAGTGTCGGCGAGAATATCGGCGCGGCATGGCAGGATGATGTGCTCCTGGTAAACACCTTCGTCCTCCGGTAGGGCAGTCTTTGATCTCCAAGTCGGGCTGTTTCGGGGCCACGGAGGAGGGATTGTGATTGTACTGGACTGTAGGGTAGTTTCAAGCTTGCATGGTCCCTACCCTCGGCACTGTCGTGACTTCGTGGGTTCGGCCTCCCTCTGTTTCCTATACTATCCCACATAAAATTTCAAAACTAGTTTAAATTTATTCAAAGATGCCTGTACGTTAGTTCAGTAATAACGGTAAATTATAATACTTTAAAAGTTGGTAGCGGAACAAATAAAGATAATGGAGACAAAAATAGCGATGTATTCATTTGCGTTTAGCTAAACTTTTACTCACATCACAGATTATTCCTGCATGTGACAGTTATGCGAACAATCTTGGACGGTATTGTCGCGAACCCGTATCTACGATCGCGCGGCTTGTTTACACAAAAGGAACTGATAGGCAGGCAGTGTGAAAACCAAGAGCCGGCAGACAAAGATAACATGCAGATGAAGGTCTGCCGAAAAAAAAAGAGATAAAGGGAAATTTCTAGTTAGTGATAGACTGATAGAGACTGTTCGGGTTCTAGTTTATTTTCGAATAATCTAGAAATTATCAATGAGGTATTTAAAGAGGCGACGACTCGCCGAGTCGAGTTGCGAGTTGTAAAACAAGTCGTGAGTAGTAGTAAACAGCTGTGAACAAATGTTGTGTAACAAGTGTGTTTGTTGTGATTATCGACCTTGGTAAACTGTGTATGTGACGTAATTCTGTTACGTAAGGATTGAACAGTGTATTGCTTCGGAAATACAGAACATTTAGAATTTCTACAAATTGGACTTTTAATTCTACGAACCCATAAAGTCACAGTATGCTGGACCTTCCTTAGAAAGTACATTATTTTTTATATATAGTCAACATGAAAAATTCAGTGCCATGGCCGGGATTTGAATCACGGATCTCCTGGTTTCCGTCCAGTCACTCTTAACCTTTGAGCTACCATGATCAACGTGCCGTCCTGACATTAAATTCTCCATTTAACTCGTGTATTTCCCCGGTAGACCACTAGGGGCTCTCGCATCCGAGATACACCGTTTGTGGTGACTTACTATCGCAAGTACTTAAGTCCCAGGCTTCACCATTTAACTCTTATTATTTTAGTTAATTGATGGAAATTATCATTTCTCCACACCAGCCGTACATAGGCTAAGGTTTTTGATAGATAGTCAACATGAAAAATTCAATGCCATGGCCGGAATTTGAACCACGGATCTCCTGGTTTCCGTCCAGTCGCTCTTAACCTTTGAGCTAACATGGCCAACCGGGGAAATATGAGTCATATGGAGAATTTAATGGCAGGACGGCACGTTGGCCATGGTAGCTCAAAGGTTAAGAGCGACTGGACGGAAACCAGGAGATCCGTGGTTCAAATCCCGGCCATCGCACTGAATTTTTCATGTTGACCCTATCTATCAAAGACCTTAGCCTATGTACGGCTAGTGTGGAGAAATGATTAATTTCCATCAAATAGCTAAAAGTATATTATTTTCCATGTAAGATGTGAGAAAAATAAGGCAAAGTTTTGCCTACTTGCAATAAGAGTAAGTATTTAAAGCACATGACGATTGAGATCTATAAGCTGTGATCAGAGCAAAATGTTATCGAGATGTTCTTGAGAAATGCTTTCCAACGTTACACATGAATGGCTTGATATTCGATGGGTTGGACTTGCAACCGAAATTCAGGATGCCTTTTTAATTTCACACTAGTGGCTTGTGGGTTAAAGTTGGGAAGTTAAACAAGATTTGTAAACATTAAATGCTGCAGCAGAGTTCGAACTTTCCAGGCAAATATTCTACCCCTGAGCAGCCATGATAAAACCCCGAACGCACACAGCACTTACGTCATTTGATGTATATATCCCAGTGCAGCTTCAATCCCATCTCAATTACTTCCGGATATCCTACATTTGTGATAATGCTGCAAGATCCTCATATTCTAAATCTGGAGTGCTGCAGATCGATTTTGAAGTTGGCCGAGATATTAGACGCAGATTAGAGAATTTGGGATAGATCTAATTACCTGACTTAATAAGATGGCGAAGCAAAGAAACAATGTTTTACGTAGTAGGTACGATTGCTTAAGTTGCTCTTTGTTTTGAAGCAGCAGTTTAATTTCCCTGGTCCAGAAAAAACTGTAAAACTGAGCTGTAATAGCACTATTGAAAGGACAGAAACAAAAATGAAGATCAATAATGCAGGCATAGCTCAGGAAAAATTGATTCGTAAGCGAACTGTGGAGAACAGGCTTAAAGTGAATGGACGCAAATAATAGTGACCACCAGCTGAAGCGAAAATAACAGTAGAAAAACTGTTTAAGTAGTAAAAATATAATAGAGGATACATTCGAAATTGCGAAAGTGGCAAAAATATTGCACTAAAATTCGTCCCAACATACTGTCCAGATTGTTCGTATAACTGTCAACCATTATAATGTGATTAAAAGTTTAGCTAAACGCAAATGAATACATCGCTATGTTTCTCTCATATTCTTTATTTGTTCCGTTAGCAACTTTTAAAGTATTTTTTTTTTTTTAGAAAAAATGCTATGTGTTATATCTTATATCAAACGCAATGTTCATTAATATTTTGGGCCAATTTCAGACACAGTTCACCATTCACTCATAGTACCTCGAAGACGAAAGGTTTCACTGGAAAGTACATTATTTTCCAGCTAAGATGTGAGAAAAATAAGGCAAAGTTTTGCCTACTTGCAATAAGAGTATTTAAGTATTTAAAGCACATGACGAGGGAAACATCCCTTAGAAGGAAGGGATGAAGTGTTGGTACTGCAGGAGACAACAAGGTCGTAAGTAGACAGCCACAGAGACGCGCTGAAGTCCCTAACAGGTTCTGACAATTTCTCGCCACCAGGACCAGCTGTGCAGCCGCCAGCACTCCGGATTCGGTGTCGATAAACCTCCCACGCCCCAATGAGAAAGTGCCCATGAAACACCGTCCAGCGTCGAGAATAGCATTTAGAATTCGCAAGAATCTGCGCTATCTGTCTGACACCGCTTACACCACGAACCTGTAAGCAAGCAGATACGTGATGAGGAATTGGAAAGAAGGGAGAGGATGGAAAGAAAGTCGCGGTAAGCATCCCAGCATTCATTTAAGTGACATGGAGGAACCACGAAAAACCCGAAGTTGACGGGGATCGAGCTTGCGACCTTCCGAATGGGAGTCGGACACATTACCGCGGCGCCACCTCTTTCGGTTGCGTACGGAGTTAACGTAATATTTAGTTATAAGTACCTCCACTACTGTATTGTAATGTGTAGTTGGCCCGAAAAAAAGAACCTGTCCTTTGAAAATAAAACCTTTCTGTTCAGCAAGAATTTTACTATAGTTCTCGAGTCTTACCATAAGTTGGAATCCTTTACTACATATCAGGGGTAGTAATACGGTACGAAACTGGACAAATTGAACAAATAACATTATTCAGGTTTAACCGTTTGTTTCGAAGGAAATGCATAGAAAATGATGCTAATATTTTAAATAAATAATATATTAATTTAAAATCTACATAAGCCAGAATTTAAATAGTAAATTTAACAGATTTTCTTATATGAGCATGCACGTTAAATTTTGTGTGTTTAGATGTAGACTGACAGAAGAGGTGTCGCGGTAACGTGAGCGACTCGCATTCAGGAGGTCTCGAGTTTAGACACCTGGAGTCAATCAGCCTAATCGAAAACTTTGTTTTCCTCGGTTAATAGTCAAATGCTGGTTTGGGAGAGCTTTACCATCATGCGTTTCATCATTGCCTGCCTCTGTTGTGAGGGGATAGTGTGCCTGACTCACATTCAAGAGATCTCGAGTTCGAATCTCGATCAGGGTTTCTTTTGATAGGGTTTCTCTTATCTTGAAGGTTAAATGTTGTGTAATTCTAAAGTTCTATGGGCCCTGGCCTCATTTGAGTATCAGTTCAACCATTTCATTCATCGTTCAATATGACTTCAACATTCTTAGCACATAATAACCTTTTTCTTATTACAACCCAAAATATACCCTTCCTACGTGATTTAAATTTCTGTCACAATATACACAGTTGGTGACCCTCTGCTCCCTTGTATCTCTTGTTCCCGCTTCCCCAACCTTACTTGTTGATTATTCTTAATCATTCTTAACAATTTCTCCCTGACTTTCCTCAAGTAATCGCCTACATTTCTTACATTAATTTCTCCTCTTACAGATAACATTTTCATTTTTAGTAATAGCTCTGTCCTCTCCTTAAAACTGTTCCACTTCTGTCAAATTTGTCCTCTCCATACCTTTGTTTGTTTACAGTATAATATGCGATGTCAGTCTGTATAATCTTCTCCATTTTTGGACATTTCCCTCCATCGTTGTATCTTATACTTTCTAATTTCTGACTCCTATCTTCGCCCAAGCGAATTCTTCTCGCCCTAGCTTATTACACATATCCATGTACTTTTCTCTCCTTCATATTGTTTGATATGACTTATGTTGTAGGACGTTAAAAATCGTTTTCACTACATTCAATTTACTTCTTCACCTTCATATCAGAGCACCCATCCTGCGTGTGTTATGATTCAAAGCTTGCTTGCTCCTCCACTCAAGGTATGGGATTGTAGGTCCTCCAGAAAGCAGAAAAAGAGAAGGTTAGATGTAATTTCGTGATAATCTCATGTTAAGATTAAACTAGCTATAGTTGGTTGGCAACTATAACGTTGAGAGAATAACATTAAAAATAATAAAAAAAGGCATTCTACACTTGATTGTTTACATAAGTTTTGGTCTGCTCATGTTGGGCAGCGTAATTTGGCAACTGTAAAATGAGGCTGAAAAAGATCTTATAACGGAAATAAGTCATATTTACTTAATGATTGACTTGTGAAATTACAGATAAATGACGGGTCATAGTGAGTAGGTAATTTTATTGATCTAGCCGGTGATCGTTCAAGTTACTTTTCTGTTTGGATGTGGTCGTAATATGTGATGTCATAACTTACGTTGCGGTAGCTTTCATTTGGAAGAGACTGTAGGAGTACTGAAATCAGCCAGGTTACTTGCTAGAAAGATTCTGGAATTTTTCTTTATAGAGCACATGATATATTTGAAAGCGGATCCGGAAACAGTTTAATAACCATAATAGATCAAGTTGGTTTAAGGCTCACAAGATGGATCATACCCATTTTGCATTTGAATAACTGATGTTGATTAATAGTAATTAGCATTCTCTTTTGGGAAAAATAAGTGATGCATGAGAGAGAGAGAGAGAGAGAGAGAGAGAGAGAGAGAGAGAGAGAGAGAGAGAGAGAGAGAGAGAGAGAGAGAGAGAGAGAGAGAGAGAGAGAGAGAGAGAGAGAGAGAGAGAGAGAGAGAGAGAGAGAGAGAGAGAGAGAGAGAGAGAGACCTGCTTAAATGTAGAGAAGGGGATCGATTAGTATTTTTTCAGCTGGTGTTTAATGCCCTTTCTTAGTATGTACTGTCTCACAGGCAGTGGACGCTGATGAATTATGAAATAAAATCATTGGAATAGGAAGTTCCCCAAGGAAACGTTCCGCTTAAAGGGAATTGACTACCCTTTAATTAACCGAAAAAGAGCAAACCCTCAGTGAAGTGAAAATGACAATAATTAGCAAATGGCTAGACTTAGACCAGGCAAGATACACATAATGGAAACGGTTGTTCTTTGCAACAGAAAAAAAAATGCTACACATTTATCAGAAGTTGATGATGTCGGTTCTAAGCCTCAGAAAACAACTGGCTGAGAGTGGTAGCCAAAGCAGGCAAAGAGAGCCCGGGGCGAAATATCCCAGCGCGTTGTGGGGTGCTGCTTGGGGCTTGGCTTGAACCCAGCAAATTAATTAGCCAATTATTTCTCGCACTCGAATTTTTAATTGTTTCCGGTGGGTTGTGAAAATACGACTTACCATATACGCTTTTTCAAGCTTTAGAACAGATTTAATTCCAAAGCGGAAATGATGAAGATTCCACCAAAGGGAAATAAAAGGATGCTCGTTGTGCCATTCAAAGCAAGAAATTTTACTAAAGTAGCAAGTACATATTTAACTTTCATAATTAGGATAACTGTGCAGAAAACAAACGGCTGTCATTGTTTATTTTAATGATTTAAAATAAAATTGTGAAAAATACAGAGTCCAGAGCGTTAGATGATCTCTAATGTTGAACTTAAGAAATTACAGATTTATTTTAAATAGGAATTAATTAGGGAGGAAACTGATGTGATATATAAACCACGTGTAGGATAGTTTGCGAAACACAGTGTAGGTACGAGGGCTGTTCAATAAAGAATTATCATAATTTTTTTACGGTCACAATTTTTCGTACTAAAATTCAATCTTTTTATAGTCAGTTAGCTTAATGTGCAACAAACACGCCGTAGTAGTTTCAATATTGGTACTCCTGGTTCCCGCCTGTAAGAACCAGGCAAATTCAGACATGTTTAGTATCGCCTACCGCTGCAATGGAGGTAACTAGCGAGGAACAATATGCGGCTTTGTAATTCTGCTTTCGTCTCAACAAATCTTCACTTGAGGCCTATACAATGTTACAGGGCGCCTATGGAGAGTCTGTTCTTCCCTACAGTACAGCTCGAAGGTGGTTTAAAATATTTAAATAGGGGAGACAATCAATTTGAAAGGAAGGGGGACCCGGTGCACCAGTTAGAGCTCTTACGGAAAATAAATCAACACTGCCCTGTCATTCTGAGAGGGGATCGACGAATTACCTTAAGATCACTTTCTGAAATACTGAACATTTCAGTGGGTGCCACTCACACGTTGGTGACAGAAACGTTACACATGAGACGTGTTTGTGCGCGATGGTTTCCAAGACTGTTGATTCCGGAACAAAAGGACATTCGCATGCAGGTCTGCATGCAGTTAAAGTTGATGTTAGAGGAAGATCCGGAATTTCTTATCAGTTACCTACACACGTAATCACTGCTGATGAAACTTGCCTACATCATTTTGATCCTTAGAGCAAACAGCAAAGCTCAGTGTGCAAATCTCCTTCATCACAAACCCCCAAAAAGCAAGTGGTTGCTTCTGCTGGGAATGTTATGGTCATCTTATTATTTGATATTCATGGAATGGTTGTTCAGCATGTTGTCTGAACACACATCAGTAACTGGATTATACTATAGGGAAGTCCTGAAATAATTGCAAGTCCATAAAAGGTGCAAAAGACCACATTTCCGTTTAAGTGGGCTGGATGCTGCACCACGAAAATGCGCGCTCGCATATTGCCAATGTTGTTGCTGAATATCTTGCAAAAGTCAACGTAAAGTGCATCCCCCACCCTCCCTATTGTCCAGATTTAGCCCCATGTGACTTTTCTATTCCCTAACTTGAAGAAACGCCTTCGTGGGAGGCTTTATCCATCATCAGAAGCAGTGGCGAAGGCTGCATAGGGGATTTTGAAGGATCTCTCAAAAATGATTTCCAGCATGTCTTTAAAGACTGGCAGAAACGCTGGGACAAGTGCATCGCATTCAGGGGAGACTATTTTGAGAAGGACCATCAAAATTATGATGAGTAAATTTACGTTGTCAAAAAAGATTGTGATCATTCTTAATTGAACAGCCCTCGTATATTCTGTCGAGGAAATGATGAAAAGATGTGTTTTTAAATATAAAGGTGCAGCAGGACCAACTTTCTTTTAATATCGTGCGAGAAGAACTGTTTAAAAAAAGTTAAGTGGCCTATCCACCCCATGTTTTCGTTCGAATAGCTGGAAAACCACCGTTACTCAAGGGATATGGAAACGCAGCCATAAAACGGGAGTTCAGAGATTCTCTGGGATAACGCGTTACAAAAACAGTGCTGCAGCAACTCCCGAAGAGTGTGGATGTAGTGTCGTTTATTTGAATATGTTGGTAGTAATTTACGCTCTTAAATCAGGATTTTGTTATGACTTTGTTGTGTTTAGTTCCGCAACAAATGTTATGAACATAAATAACCATTTGTTTACTTCAGTCATCTAGCAAACTACTTTAATATTGTATTAAATTAATTTCATATAAAGAAAGTATGAAGGTTTCCTCATTAACGCAGTTTAACAGTGTTCTGCCCCGTGTTCCGTCTTAGACGGAAGACTTTGTAATCTCGACAAACAAAACACCGACGACTAAGGCAGCAGTGAAGCCACTAATTTGGTCAACTATAGAATATTCGACGCGGGGCGGCTTCCCTGAATAACGGAGAACTTCAGGATAGCTTCCCTGAATAACGGAGATAAAGGACGACGAAGATTATAATGAACTAATCCAAACACCTGAAGTGATAAGGTGGACGACGGAGAGGAGACGGAGGAAAGACGACGTCATGCTATACGCCTTGGATATGATCACCACTAAATCAAAGATAGTAGCGAGAACTGCAGTGCCACCAGATTACTAGCAGCAAGTTAAATATAAATAAGTTTATGTAAGAAGTGTGTATCTCCGAAAATAGATGTTACTAAGACATAAGAAACTGTTTTGGCAGAGTAATCGGAACATAGGACTGATGCAGGTTACAGGAGAGAATAAAATGACATTCATCAAACATAGCAGCAGTGATAATACAGAAAGAGGAAAATGGATATAAATAAAGGAGGCTGAACAGAAAAAGCTGATTATAAATGAAATGTGTAGTGTTTAACGCCCGCTTTTACTACATACGGCACCGCAGGCAATGACACTGATGATACATGAGATGAAGATGCAGCACCGGTGGAATGAGATGGCGTTGGAAACCGGAGATCCTGGAGAAAACCCTCCCCAGCGCCGTGTTGTCCACCACAAATCTTACTTTGCGGTCGCCTTGGATCGAACCCGGGCCGCATTGGTGAGAGTCAAGCGGTCTAACCACTGAGCCATGGCGCGGCCCTTACTAGGATTATGTTTCAGAACTTTATCCAGAAGATGAATAGCATGAGCAGCGCAGAACGTTTAACAGTTTAAGTAGCTACGAATAGACATTAAGTACTCCGATCAACAGTGAGATCATGAGTGGCTGAAAGAATTTAGATGGAGAGATTAATATTAATAGTACGCGGCAAAGTTGAGAGAGAAGAATAAGAATAGAATTGAGGAAAATTTAAAAGGGGAACTTTCTGGGGTGTTTAGCGACCATTTTTAATACACGCGGTAACACAGGCGGTTGATGCAAAAGTAGCGAAGAAATAATAAATCACAGTATAAGAAATTGTTTGAAATAAATGTCAAGCAGAAATCGAGGGCAGCCGGAAGTTGAAGTAAATGAAAAGACAGGATTAGTAATGAATGTGGTGAGCAGAAAAATAGAATGTGTTAGAAAGGGAACTAGAGGAGAAATTCAAAGGTCGGAATAAAAAAAAGAGGTCAGAATTTCAAATATATAGACAAAATCGTTTGAAAGTATATGTAGAGAAGGAAAATCAAATACCACCAAGATGCGTTTGATAAGGAAATTCGTTCACAGAATTTCTGAAATAGGCGAACATTTCAATATAGAAATTCGAGTCAGGTTAGCGAGTTATTTATAAATAGCTTCAGGAGAAATTCAAGCTAGGAATATACTTTTGGCTGAATGTGCACCAGTTGCAGGTAATAGACTTGTTAGAATACCAAGAAGTAACGGTGGACATTGAAATGACGGGTAGTGGAGCAAGGTTTGAATATATCAGTGTATATCTAGGCAAAACAATTGGAACACAGTTCAGGGAAGGAACTACAGATAAAATTAATACTCGTAGGTGCAGATGACAAAACTTTCAGCAAGAGGATCTGCTATCCGTGTCAGAGAAACCAAGGAAGATCGCACGGGACAAGGACACGGAGCTATTACCAGTCAAAAAATCATGTGGCCAGACAGAAAATACAACGGCAGAAAATTGCCCGATAACCAATCAGACGATAGAAATTAGGAATGGGTAGAGGAAGTTGAGTACCAATGCCAAGTAAGTGTACTGAGACAGCGGATACATTCCAAAACAAATTTGTGACTGCGGGAACTGGAAATCTCGACTTTGGCAGCTGCTGTTAGTGCTGGCATAAGTGTAATGAATATGTCTGTACGCCGAGGGCTGCTAAACAGTTCTTAGGTAGGAAGAAATCCTAAATCAGGTAGCGGAAAATGTATATAAAGTACGGAAACGCCAAAAACATATTTCATGCTAAATAGGGAGTGTAAGAAGCAATGGTTGTCTGAAAAGCAAGATGTGGTGTATGTATGCTATATATAATTTACGTCCTGCAACGTTAAGTCATATCGGACGATGAATGGAATGGATGAAATGATGCTCAAACGAGTCCGGGGTTCATGGAGCTTAGAGTTATCCGACATTCGTCTTATAGGATAAGGAAAACCCCCGAAAAACCTTATCCAGGTAACTCACCCTGACTGAGATTCGAACTCGGGAGCTCTTGAACGTGAGGCAGACATGCTACCACCACGCTACCGAGGCGGGCAAATGCTGTATAATAAGTACTTATAACTTGTTAGTTCTGGTATAAAAGCATTATTTGCCTATATGTAGAATATGTAGGTCTTGCTCCGTACGTTGTTTTTGTGTAATTAACGTCCTCCAACGTTAAGGACGATAAATGAAACGGTTGCAATGATGCTCAAATGAACCCAGGGTCAATAAAGCTGAGACTTGCCCGTCATTTAAATTTCAGTATAAGGGAAAATTTCGGGAAAATGTCCCTATCCAGATAATTCACACTGACCGAGATTCGAACTCGCGACTTCTTGGACGTGTGGCAGGCATAATAGTGAGTAAAGGACAAATATTGGTAAAAAATATACAGATGATTTATTTCTAGTAATCCCAAGGCTTTCAGTAGCTTTTCTTTTGGGAAGTGAACATTTACACTTCTAAAATATTGTAAACCGTCCAATGAGAAATTTAACTAAAGTAGAAGATAATACGCTTAATATAGACTTAATACAAGATAAGCTAGAAGCAGTGCAAACATTTTAACAGCTGGAACAGATACAGGGGACAATGTTTTTCATTGAGTCGCTTAAGGTGGGAACTTTAATAGGAAAAGTGAAATTTTCTCACAAAGATGCGTTGAAAAATGAAGTGCATTGCTTGTGGAAACTAATGCATTTTAATGAGTGGGTCGAAAGTGAGGTCAAAAATGATAGAGTATTTGAATCATAGGAATGTTGAGGGAACCCATGAGAAGGCAATGCATTTTGAAAGAAATAATGAGGGTTAAGCTCAGAGGTTTAGAGAATGCTGACACAGTTTAAACTTTAGTAACACAAAGAAAGAAAGATTATTTGAACTCTTGTGGAAAACCAGAACTTTGATGGATAGATAAATGTATTTCTTCAAGGTGTAAGATGGGATCTCCTTACACCCACAAATAACAATCTATACAGATTTCTGGGCAAGAACAACTGGGTCAGATTAATCAAAACATAACTACGGTGGCATTATTGAGATTTAGAGCTCACAGTGGGTAAATCCTTTGTAGAATGAAGAATTGACGATGTCTTAACATATCCAAAAGATAAACAAATGTGCAAAGACGTTGACCTGGCGCTTACAGAACTGAGCAAACGAAAACAGTTTTCAAATATGGACATGGCACTTTATTCCTGTAATAGCCGCTAAGAGAGGATTTGTGGCTCCATATCGCATTTATTCACTGAAGTAGTTCTTGCCAGTTTAAACGAACTGCATTTGGTCTATTCACAAATTCAAGTGGTTTGTTGAAAGCCTTGCATGCCATGTTTGGTGAATCGATATAGAATTTTGCTGCAATTCCTGGAGGTCTTTTATTCCCCTTTCTCTTTTGGACCACATGCATATGCCTATTTAAAAATATTGATAATAATTAGACCAAGAGAAGGCAATGTGACGATTAGAACAAAGAACTGCAAAGAACTGAGTTTCTGGGGTAGGCGAAGGATTATACCAAAACGAGAAACATGTCTTTGAGAACCAAACAGAATATAAGCGAGGGACCCGAAGGGCATTCCAACTTGCATGGCAGAAACCGAGAGAAATGTCTCCGCGGTAACACGAGTGTCTCACCGCATTCGGGAGATTCTGGAATCGATCCCTAGTGGCCGCCCGCTGTGACTGTCGATTTTTCTCGTTCGACAAAGTGAATGCTGGAATGATGTGTCTTCTATACAGCTCTTCTCTCTCGTTTCGTCTCCATCTTTCATGTAACACGACGACTGCGGTATTGTGGTCGGTCGACGGTGGGCATATGGTCTAAATGTTTGCGATTTGGAACTTCTCGGCTCCATCGGAGGATGGCTGTTCGAGCCTCCACTGCTGGCTTTCTCCGGTTTGCTCTGGAAGGGGATCTATGAGCCACCTACCGGTGGTTTGGGTGGGTTGTGAGCGCCTCCCAGTCGGGTGGTCAAACCAATAACTTTAGGAAAACTGTGCTCATCTCTGCCACTTACGTTGTCCGTTTCTGCAGCCCAAATGTCACCAGTGGTACTTTCATCTCCTCTGTTTCTTCCGGGCGTGTACTAATTGCAGGCCGAGGTGCTAGGTATCTCCTACGTTAGCTAGTCTACCTCTACCCTTACGGCGGAATAAAGATACGGTTTATCTGACCACACAAAGAAAGTCTTAGCTAACCCGATGAGATGAAGAAGGTAAGTCATCCACTTTAGTAAAAGTGTTAGTCATGGCGTGGGGGAATAGATTTTAACCACCTTTTTTGTTCCATTTAACTACAATGGTCATATCGGCAGTCGTTCTGTAGATCACATCGCCTGTTGACGATGGTGTAAACTCATATACCTTGAGTTGCTTTTACTTTAGATTTTAATCATTAGATCATGCACACATTCCCACTGTCATTCGTATTTCCAGACTCTGGAGAATATGGGGCAATCATCTTGGTTGGAGAAAAATCCCCACCCGCTCCCGGGAATCGAACCCGAGACCCTTCGCACGGCAGGCAGGTGCTCTATCTACTGAGGTTCGGAACCAGCTTCAACCGCATTTTATCGTTGAAAAAAAAAAATAATTAAACTGCAAATTTGATGCTTAGTCATTTTATTGGAAATATTTAGCAAGAGTTGAAATCTGAGACAGATATTCAAGGAAAGTTTCCTTAATACCAGGTATAAAATAATACTAAGGAAGCATTTTAAGTGCATCGGAGGAAAAAGAAATAAAGTGTATATGACTGTAATTCCAAAAGTTTTAAGTAGTTGAGTAAAGAAGTTCAATAAAAAACGGAATATCCTTTGAATAATGGTAAACAACAGATGATAAATTTCAAAGTTAAATTGGTTTAGGCAGCTACATTTCTTTCTATATTGAGCAAAGGAACGTGAAACTTCCAATGCCCTGGAGGCCTGATTAAGGACAGATTTCCTCGCAGCCAGCAGTTGAACACGCTATAATGCAGATTTAAGGGTTTAAAAGACCATTTGACGGAGTAAAATTTTGTTCAACTGGATAATCCGGATTCGGGAGGAGCAGAGTTGTTAGAAACTGTAGGAAAGTTCTCAACTGTTTCAGATTCAAGAGAATGGAGTAATTATTGCATAATTCTTGGAAGTCAGATTGTATTGGATTGGCGATTAAATAGCTGAGAATTGAGTACGCTCTGATAACGCTACAATACGAGCACGCAAGCGTAGAACAATAGATGGAGATACATTTAAGGTAAGAAGAAGAAGGAGGAAGAGGAAGAGGAGGAGGAGGAAGAGGAGGAGGAAGAGGAAGAGGAGGAGGAGGAGCAAGAGGAAGAGGAAGAGGAGGAGGAGGAAGAGGAAGAGGAGGAGGAGCAAGAGGAAGAGGAAGAGGAGGAGCAAGAGGAAGAGGAAGAGGAGGAGGAGGAAGAGGAAGAGGAGGAGGAGGAGCAAGAGGAAGAGGAGGAGGAAGAGGAAGAGGAGGAGGAAGAGGAAGAGGAGGAGGAAGAGGAAGAGGAAGAGGAGGAGGAAGAGGAAGAGGAGGAGGAAGAGGAAGAGGAGGAGGAAGAGGAAGAGGAGGAGGAAGAGGAAGAGGAGGAGGAGCAAGAGGAAGAGGAGGAGGAGCAAGAGGAAGAGGAGGAGGAGCAAGAGGAAGAGGAGGAGGAGCAAGAGGAAGAGGAGGAGGAGCAAGAGGAAGAGGAGGAGGAGCAAGAGGAGGAGGAGGAGGAGCAAGAGGAAGAGGAGGAGGAGGAGCAAGAGGAAGAGGAGGAGGAGGAGCAAGAGGAAGAGGAGGAGGAGCAAGAGGAAGAGGAGGAGGAGGAGCAAGAGGAAGAGGAGGAGGAGCAAGAGGAAGAGGAGGAGGAGGAGCAAGAGGAAGAGGAGGAGGAGGAGCAAGAGGAAGAGGAGGAGGAGGAGGAGGAGGAAGAGGAGGAGGAGGAGGAAGAGGAAGAGGAAGAGGAGGAAGAGGAGGAGGAGGAAGAGGAAGAGGAGGAGGAGGAAGAGGAGGAGGAGGAGGAAGAGGAGGAGGAGGAGGAAGAGGAGGAGGAGGAAGAGGAGGAGGAAGAGGAGGAGGAGGAGGAAGAGGAGGAGGAAGAGGAAGAGGAAGAGGAAAGTAAAATTCGTGAAACTGAAATTCAGGTATTTGAATCCACTAGTTAAAATTTTGAGAAATCGGTGTAATTCTTGATTCAGTTTTCACTTTTTCCCTAAAATTTTGATTTAATATCTGCAAGTATTGTAGATTCACTCAATAAACTTGATAGTTTATAATGGAGTAACAAGACCTGTTTACACAATAACTGCAAATTGGAAATTGCCATATGTGATTATTGGAAGTGGAGGAAACACAGAAATATGACAGAAGTTATAATATGACAAAATAACTATAAAGAGACCGTAAGAAGAAATTTGTTTACAGAATATATCTACGCAATGACAGTTATTGCCAGAGGTTCTATTCCCATTAGTCCTGGACCCGTAGGACCAAGGACCCGGGCCTCCTTCGACCAGGGAGTTACCGAGCTGTCCCAAAAGGGCCCCCGGCGCCTCCGTGGGGCTTTCCATAGGGCAAGAACTAGAGACCAACAAGCCCCCACATCTGGTCCTGTGGACTCAAGACGGGATGGAAATGGATACGCCACTTACGCACGCCAACTCCAAAATGGGAAGGCTACCGATATGACCTCGGTGGGGCCGCCTGGTGATCTAGCACACCTTCTACTAGCTATGCTGGCTAGTACCCGGGAATATTAGTGGCTTTCGTCAACTCCGTCCGGAGACATACCCGATCTCCCACGGGTATCGGGAACCACTGCGCCCTTGAGTCTAACCCAATCCGAACAGCTACCCATAAGGGAGGGGCTCGAACGTTCGGCCCGAGATTCCTCTAGTAACGTCAGAGGTACCACGAGTGCTAGGGGCCCGCAGCGCCCGCACCATGGCAGCTGAAGGGGACGGAGCCCCTCCCCTGAAGAGAGAATGGGGTGTTAGTTAAACATTCAGGGTAATTCCCCAACGAAGTGTTATGTAGCGAAATTTTGAATTCTTCCGCCATCTTCCTATTAAAAATTGCTTGCGAATTATAATCTTCGCAGAAGTTAAAGGCATCTGGATGCGGCCCGCACTCGGACTCCAGCTAATCAGCTTGCTACGCCTACCAGTGCTGCCGAATGTGGTTCACACATCTCACGTGCCTGAACTGAGAACATTGTCATTAATTACGCTCGGATATTAATATTTGACAGTGGCAGATGCCGATCTCATAATGAGAATTTTATTTTCTGATCATGACCGTACGAAAATTAAATCTCTACAATACTTTATCGTTCATATAGTTATAACTTCGGTTTATTCAACACAGATCAGTCTGAAAAACAATAACATTATTTCTTAACAACACTTATCTCAAGCATAAATAAACAGTTCACCTACTGCACGCAATTTGAAACAGACCGAGTTAATCTTCAGTTCGGTTTTGTTATTTTGTTAAGGTGAACGACATTGTTAAGTCGTTAGTCGAATTCGAGCTAAAATATTGCTAATATTACGTTAAATTAATATTATACACCTATTTTCTCCCGTATTTCTTATCAGAATGCGAGAAAATGTCCCTCGAAGCTGGTACAAGTGATTTTTCGATCAACAAACGCGAAGCGATTCATTTTCAGGTCAGAAGCATTATATTTAATATGAACAAGTTTTTACGAAAGCTCTCCAATCCAAAATATAAGGCAAGTGCAGATTTTTCAAAAACCCAGAAAGGAACTATAGAAGCTTGTGGTGTAGGTAGTGTACATACAGTGTCACGAATTTTTAGTGAATCAGCTTCATGCTTAGAAAAAGGGGGCGTGCCTATATTTCAATCTCCGGGAAAGACCCACGAAGTTGAAAAGTAGGTTACTGGATTGGAAACCGTGTTTGCTATTCCACTGGCTGTGACGTGTGTCAGGGTAAGATTTTAATGTTTTAGGAATATTCAATGTGCTGTTTAATTACAGGGAAAATAAGCAGAACCTTTGCTGGCGTGTAAAACTTGCTGTGTTCAGAACCTCTGCTGGTACACCCACCACGCTTGGCAACAGCGCCCCGCTTGAGCATCGGCCAGCATTCATATGTCGTTAACTTTTGCGAGTGGTATAGTGGGTGAGGTAATATTTGACGTCGTAGTACCGCTTTGTTTTATTTACGCTCTCTTCTTACGTATGTAAGATTCAACATAATTTTGATTTTAAGGCGGAGAACAGATATTTCTACAATATCCCTTCTAAATTCCCATACATAAACACATAACATGCCATCAGATGCAGTATTTGTCGCTGTCGATCATAACATCATTATACGTAACGCAAATATTTTGTCAACTTATAAACAAAGTAGGAAAGTTAGGCACAATAGATCCACAGCAAAAAAAAAAAAAAAAAAAAAAAAAAAAAAAAAAAAAAAAAAAAAAACCCTCCTTTAAACCTATATATTGTTACTAACAACTAATAAGATTGAAAATGTCCGCCCAAATATACTTGACAAAAGATGGTACCTATTGTTTGCATATAAATTTGTGTGACAACGATAAGTACATTTGAAAACCGAATTATTTGCCCATTGTTTTCCATTTGACTACATTATGTCGGTAACTTCTGTACCACTGCAGCTTGGCCAGCGTAATTAATATTGGAAATTAATTGCTCTCTCACACTAGCCGTGTGTAGGCCAAAGTATGGAAAGGTAGAGTCAGAATGAAAAATTCAATGCCATAGGCGGGATTTAAAACACGGATCTCCCGGTCTCAGTCCGGCTGCTCTTAACCATTGAGCTACCATGGCCAACATGTCAGCATGACATTAAATGCTCCAACTGACTCGCTTTTTTTCCTAGTAAACCACTTATTGCACTGTAAGTACTTGAAGGCCCGGGCTTTATAGTTCAAACCATTGTGAGGTCAATTAATGGAAATTAATTGTTCTTTCACATACCTTTCCATACTTTGGCCTACAAACGGCTAGTGTGAACAACAATTAGGGAGGGGCAACGTTCCTCTTAGCTAGCGTATGAGTAGTTAAATGACTCCATAGAATGTCAACCTCAGAAGACACTGGTGCTGCTTCAATACTATTAGAAAAACTTGCTAAACAGGAAATGCAATAAGAGGAGAGGGTAAGATGTCCTATATATTATAGAAGTAACTCGATGAGTACACTGAAGACGTGTATGAGCACCTACTTCTATGCTTTGTTTCGTAGATCTCTAGAAAAACACTTTAGAAAAAGTCATTTGGCAAGGAGCACTTTCCTTTGTAGAGGCGAGAGAATCGCACTCGAATAATGAGATGACGTCTCTAGGTTTTGTGTTACACGAGTAGAATGTTCAATGAGCTCCAGCAAGCTCCAACTACAACCAGGGAATCCTACTAAAAGTTACTATTGTGTTGAGTCCCTACGGACTTGCTTTCGTGTATCGCTGAGACTTTGTAAATGTTGAATGAATGTTACTTAAACTGAAAAAGAAACCTTTGCCTATATTTCGGTTCAAAAGATAAAATAAATTCCTCATATTTACATAAATTACTTAAGTAAAATACGGAATAGGTACGCTAGAAAAATTTAACTTAAGTCCATATATTCACTTAAACATTCAACGAAAGCAATTGTGTTTGCAAGGAAAAGAAATACTTTTTTAAACAATTTAATGGAGGAGCCCAAATATATTTGTATAAGAAAACTAACCAATATACACTTAGGCACGCTTCTGCTATTTGTCATATTACAGTTATCTGAATTTTGTGCTAGTTAAAGCAAGTGAGCGGATCTATTATGTGTTTCAAATGGTAAGGTGCTTGTCCTTGAGTGCTACTATGTGAGCAAACAATCGGAGTCCTGCAGTGTTGTCGTATTGCATTCCCCTTAAGTGGTGTGTGACGAGTGGCAAACTAATCAATCTCTAATAAATACTATTCGCGCTAAGACAAAAATTCAGATTTTTCAAAAACTGAGCCATGAGGAAGGAGAGAGTAATGCATTTTTTTTTTTTTTTTTTGCAATTTAAGTCCTCCAACGTTAAGTAATGACGGGCGATGAATGAAATGGGTGAAATGATGCTCAAATGAGCCCGGGGTCCATAGAGCTTAGAGTTACCCGACATTCGTCTTTCAGGATAAGGGAAAACCCTGGAAAAATCTTATCCAGGTAACTCACCCTGACCGAGATTCGAACTCGGGACCTCTTGAACGTGAGGCAGACATGCTACCACCACGGTACCGAGGCGGGCAGTAATGTATTTAACATAACCATAAAACCCCATACTTTTAGCTCAAATAGTTTTCCTAATACAAATAAATAAAGCAGATACCATATAACAATGCATTGCGACATAAGCACTGTAATAAATATGAATATTTGTTGGCATGTATGCGTGAACGTATATTTGAAATTACTCAGAGCTAAAACGCAAACATTTGACATGACGTGGTAAAAGAAATATGTACTTTGAATAAGCCAAGGTGTTTGCTAAATTCGATGAGCGGAAACGATACACTTCTTGCTAGTCTGGCAGAACGGGTCTGGTCACACTATATCTTTGTTTATGAATGGTTTGTAATCTCTATTTACTCTAGAGAGTTCAAAGCAGCATTATTCAGTTACTCTTCCATGAAAAAGTGTATCAGCTGGATGAATGAGACGCGATATCCACCTTCCACCTTACTGCTGCTAGAACAATCCAATAGAGTTAATATGGGCTCAAATTATGTTGTAAACAGAAATAATATTTTTGAACTGATTGACGTTGAACGACTTACTCAGGAAAAAAATTGACAGGGAACACAACGAGACAGGGAAAACTGCGTGAGACATCAGATAAACTACAAGAAGACGACTTTTGGAAAGAAAGAGCACGTAACGAGATTTTGGAACCTATGATCAAAATATTCAGTGCTCAGACGTGAAGACAATAACAATGACGAATTATCTCTTAACGTAAGTAACATTCACAGCTATACGGATGCACTGCTGTTATTTTCGTTGGATTAGAAAAATAAGTAATTCAAAAAGTATAATTAACTTTAACCTAAATATTTAAAACATTTGCGTAATATACGAATATTCATGTTACAATTGTGATTTCAACAACTGCATTATTATAAAACTTTGGAAAATTCAGTTTGCGTTCCCTTACGTCTAGCGTCAAGAACACTTGCAAGTGTGCGAGAGAGAGGGAAATATAAAAAGAGTGGGGATAAAGAGGTGGCAACGTTGAAGGCTCTAACGAATCTGATTCGCTAAAGGCGAGAACTCTTCCCATTTGAAACACATAATAGATATCGTACCTTTGTCCGCCTCAATAGCGTAAGTGGTAGCGTCTCTGCCTCATGTTCAAGTCCCGAGTTCGAATTTCGGTTAGGGTGAGTTATCTGGATAAGGTTTCTTCCGGGGTCTCCCTTATACTGGAAGACGACTGTCGGGTAACTCCAAGCTCCATGGACCCCGGACTCATTTGAGCATAATATCACCCATTTCATTCGTCGTGCGACATGACTTAACGTTGGAGGACGTAAACAAAACTAAAAAGAAAATCGTAGCTGAGGTATACCATAATTGCCTATATGAGCTTTTGCCAGGAAGTCAGGCAACACAAATGAGACAGGAAATTAGTATAAAAATAAATAGGTTTTGGAAAGAAATCTGATACATTCATGTGAATTTGTTCTCTTATGGTTTGTTTTTGAATAGCTTCTACAAACTATTTTCGTAGAGACATTTGTTTCTATCTACTTTATGTTAGTCGAGAATAAGCATTGCAAAGATGGTTTCATTACACATTTGGTTGAAGGTGGAACGGGAGTGGGATTAGAGGAAAGGAGTCTATAGTTAAACTTTAAAAGCTAGTAGCCTTTGTCTGGAATTTCCATACTAATTGCATGGCATTGCGAAAAGCAACTGAATAACACTGAAAAGTTGACATGGTATTGAATAAATCTAACCAGTATCGTATACCTAAGAAACGGCTAATACTACTAGGAAGCTAATATTTAAATAAGTTAAGTATTTTAAATAGTTCAATTTTTTGTATACGGTAGAGAGGGGCTATTCCGCTTCATTTCAAATTTATGATGTTATAAAACAAATTAAAAAAAGTCCTTTATGTTAAACATAGAGCAGAACAGCCTTTATTAATCCCTTAAAGCGTACATATGTTATAAACATATGTATTTTACTTGCTATAGTTGTGATCAAATAAAACAGCGAATGGAAATTAATTGTTCTTTCACACTGGCCGTGTGTAGGCTGAAGTATGGAAAGATAGACTGAAAAATTCAATGTCATAGCCGGGATTTGTACCGCGAATCTTCTGGTTGCCGTCCAGCCGCTCTAACCTTTGAGCTACTATGGCCAACGTACCGACATGACCTTAAATTCTCCTTATAGAGCTCTACAGAGCCCGGGCCTTAAAGTACTTACACGTTGTAAGTCGCCATTAAGGTAGTTGTCTCATATGTTTGAGAACTCCTAAGTAGTTTACCGGGAAAAACACGAGTCACGGGATAGAGCGGCTGGACGGCAACCAGAAGATCCGTGGTACAAATCCAGGTTATGGCATTGCATTTTTCAGTCTGACTCTATCTTTTCAAAACAGCGAATGTTGCATAAAAATGAAATCTCAGAATTAACGAGGCTATTCCACCCGGTCCTGGGGCTATTACCGCTCACAGTACTTTTGTATTTTAATTAAATGCATTTGCCATAAATAAAGGTTTTCTTACCAACTGCACCAATGCACATTTGGTGAAATCCATTGTCCACATTTCTGTCATTTGATTCAGTCTCCTTTTGTTGCTGATTTCGGAGAATAAAACTTTAACACACAACATCCACATGGTGCACCTTCGTCGTCACTGAATTCTATTTGGACAGGAACCAAGTCATCACTTGACTCACTATTCCCACAATTTAGTTTTACAGTAGGTCTACGCTTTTCTTTTTTTATGCTGCGGTGTACATCCAAAGTCTCTTGCTACCAAATATTTTAACCTGGAAACTATATCTTTCTCCTCCAAACTGAACACTGTAGGATGACCAGCTGATTTCCACACTCATCCTCCTAATGCTTCTTGTCGTTGATGTGCATGAACACGATCCTTGAGTGTAGAGTAAGGCACTCTGAAAAGATCCGCTGCTCCTCTCATACATCGCCGTTTAATACGCTCCTAACAGCACGAGCAATGTCGTCCTCGTCCAGTTTCGTTCCAGCTTCCTTTGTTTATATGTGTGTACCGTCTGATCAAATAAAATTCAGTAATAGTTGTAGTTTTTTTAATTAGGTTAAAAGAGTTAAAAAACTATATTATAACTGGGCGAGAATAGCCCCTCTTTGCTTGGGCGGAATAGCTCCAAGTGTTGAACTTATGAAATTGCTATGTGAGAGCTATGATAAAAGAAACGCGCCATCTGCTAGGCATGGACGTAACCCAAACTATAACCTATACTGACACTGATTTTCAATCAAAACTCTCTATCTGCAGATACTAGGCCCTACGTTACAAACAGTATTTCTTATTCAAGAAAAAAAAAAACTCAATATAAGTTACTTACCTTGATCTCTTGTTCTGTTAATACTGTTGAAACAGCAGCCGAAAACCCCAAGAAAATTCATACAAACGTCGCACAAACACCAAGTTTGACAATGAACTGGCATGGAACTCATCGCTGCCCATAATTGTTGGGCAGTAAACCAATTTGCTTATTTCGGGCGGAATAGCCCCGTGAGCGCAATAGCCCCGCCCTGCCCTGCCCTGCCCTAATCTATTTTTGTCTGTCTCTTATGGTTTAGCATTTATTCAAAATGATACATTTGGGAATGAAAGGGATATAAGTGGCTATCCCCATAAAATTCAAGATTTAAAAGTTATTTACTGTGCAGATATATTAAACATACGGTGTTTTAATCATCGTTAGAAGTATATTTGAGAAAATCCAGCATTTGAAAACATGTTATATAAAGGATACTTTGAGGTTGGATGATCTTTTAAAATCGTAGTGTAACATATGTAGAAGATTAGAACATTAATAGTAAGATAAATACTGGTACTCATGTGACATTTAGTTTCTGCATTTATTCGTTATTCTTTTATTATGTCCTTATTATATTCTCAATAGATTTTTGACTTAGAGACATATTTATTTAAAATCTCCTATAATTCAAAAGTTAACCCAATGACTTAAAAATTTCTGAAGCTTCATGGGGACTCAAAACTGCTGTTTGCGGTGAATTTTTCGGTGGAATGCAATGCTTCTTCTATTTATAATTATTTACCTAGGAGAAAAAGTAGAAACTAATGAAGATTTTAAATGTTTTGCGTGGAATTTAGCAGAATGGAATGCAGAAACTACGGCAATACCACTTGCTAAGGGTACATACTTGATAGATTAGAAAGCTGAAATTTTATGAGGTGTGAAATAGTGCAAAATAACTAATGAACCTCCTTTTGAAAGGCATAGAAAGTAAAATCAACATGGAAGTTTATGAACACAAAAACAAATAGCCTGGAACACTGAATGAGAAGAAAATGCTTACACACAGGAAAGAATCATGACAAAGTTTTGGAACAGAAAAGTATGCGAGATAATAGTATTAAGATAAATCATTCATATTCAGAGAGAGGAAAAAAGGGAAGACAGGAGGCTGCTGATGTCGCAGTGAGGGACCTTCCCTCAGGCAGAAAATTAAGACTGATTGATTAAATTGATTAAGTGGTGCCATTCATACAGTACGGCGATGGTTATTCATTCTCTTTGCAAGCTAACCAATTCTTTTTACAGTTCTTTAATTTCCATCTTGTCCACCAGGTGCTCCACTGGCAAACGATACTAATAATGATGCTAAAAGTGTAATTTTGAAGCTTCGCGTTGAAAACATTTCAGCTGTGAACAATTAAACAGATTGTCCCAGTCTAGCATTCTCTGCATCCCAAATAATGTTTTCTCGTTTGCTGTACTTACGAACCCTAACGTGGTAACGGGCATTAAAGTTTCGGCGCAAATAGATAATAGATGGATAGGTTTCACGGAGATAACGAACTTGTGTAAACACACAACGCCGGCAAGCAAGATAACTGAGGCAAAGGTCTCGCCGGCGTAGATTAAGTTACGTTTCTCGAAGGTGATAGAATGTTCGAATTATGTAATTAGATGCCTTGTTTTCCAGAAACCTCTAGTGATTGACAGAACAGTCTGGCAATCATGAATTTAGATATAAAAGGGATTGTGACACGCCAGCAGGACAGTTGTAGTTGTGAAACAGTTGTTGTAAACAAGAGTGAGTAAGCAGTTGTTGTATAACAAGAGTGTTGTTGTAACGAGAGCTAATGTAATCAGCTGCAAGTGTTTATTGTCCTCGACCTTGGAAGATTGTGATGTAATGTTGTTACGTGAGAGTTGGACAGTGTTTTGCTACGGAAATAGAGATTTTTAATTTCTGCAACTCGGCCTTTTAATTCTACGAACCCACAAAGTCACATTATTCTACTAAGTTGCGATGTCCAGAAAAAGGCAGAAACCTGTGATATTCGACCAGACTAGGTTTACTAAAACGTTCTAAACATATAATGTTATAATTTTAACATTTTCAAAACCTTTCTGTTGGAAAAGAGATGACAAGAATCCAAGAGTGACACCATATCTGAAGAAACAGTTGCCACTAAAACTGTCCTGTTACTATTCTTCGAGCGATAACGCTTCACCTTTGTGATAAATCTTTATTTTCAATCACATTTTGCAATGCCCGAGTGCCCTTATCGACTTTTTCCCTTTAATATCTCCAAAGCAATTGGGGAGATAAGCAAGAGACCAGGTTGAATAAAATAGATTGTTACAATTCGTCATAAAGCATATATGTAAACATCAGATCTGAATGACCAGGTCATGCAAGAGAATACAATTTCCTTTCAGCACTCCAATCCGGTTCGTTTAGTTTTCCAGCACTCGCGTGTTAAAATCACTAACAGCGTATTTGTCCTTCAGTCACACAATGCTTTGTATCCTCATTTCGTAACAGCAACACTCTCTTCCTGTTTGTTATGCACGCTTCACCATTTCCTCTATTCATTACGTACTGGCTCTGAAACGTTTTCTATTTCTAAACAAATGCTGTGCATAGAAGAGGTGAGAAAATATCTGTTCTGCTTTATTTTCCCGTACAAAAGCTGCATTGTTACACCTCTTTGGTGTGCGGGTATAGTGTTTCGTGTTCAAGAGGTCCTGCTTGCGAATCTCGGTTAGGGCGAGTTACCTAGATAAGGTTTTGTTTTCAGGGGTTTTCGTTTATCCTGAAGGATGAATGTCAGTTGATTCCTTCAATATGTATGAACTCAGATCATTTTAATATAATTTCAGCCATTTCATGTATCGTCTGATTTGATCTAACCAAGTAAAGGACATTAATGTATGATGTATAACCAAATTCGCTCACGCCACTGCCATGCGTTTAACCCTTTTGTGGATGATGTTGCCCTAGGCAACAGCTTAAAATTTAGCTTAAAATACTTTGGTTCGGTTTTTATATTATAATATTGTACTGGCCTTTGTCAGTTATACACACACGCAGTTTTGAGTCTCTTGAATTGTAAATATTATTATTTTTACTATTATATTGTGGTGTTTCTTTAGTATAAAAAGGCAAAATCTAAGCAACTACAGTCAAATATACCCCGTCTACATCCAAGCGTGACACCACACCGATTATTCTACTTGGGCCCTCCCCGTCCTTTACCACAGGCACATTTGACTGCAGTTTTCGAGATTCGAACTCATGACGCTAGCTATGAATGAATGACCAGTCCATGGCTATTCGTATAGATTGCATGGAGGCAACCTAGAAAGCGGTATGAAAACTGGTTCAGGAAGTACAGCAACAGCAGCATAAGTAGCAAAATAGCTCGTCCATTAAAGGGTTAATTTGAAATGCCCCGTTGCGCTCTGCAACTGTTTTAATGCACGTAGGGATATCAGCTTACGTGAAAGACGGGGCAGCTAGGCTAGCTCGTGTATAATTTTATTAACAATACTAATACTAACAATATTAACAGAAAATTGCATTAGTAATTTGGCGGGAAGTTACTGTTCTACGTCTGTCGTTCTGCTGAAGTTGTAATTTGGCGGGAAGTTACTGTTCTACGTCTGTCGTTCTGCTGAAGTTGTAATTCAAGCCCGTGTCTGCGTTGATTCCTATCTCGTAGTATTCTTACGGTGAAGGCTACTTATAAAAACCGTGATCACGAGATAAATTATAACTGGTATTTAAAACATGTCAGTGCAAATTTTATAATAACTAATACCGTGAACAGATGCAGGTATCAGTTTGATATGAGGGCTGTTCAATAAAGAATGATCATAATATTTTTACGGACATAATTTTTCGCACTAAAATTCAGTGTTATTACATTCTGATAGCTTAATGTGAAAAAAAAAAAACACGCTTTAGTGTTTTCATAGTTCGAACTCCTGGTTCCCGCCTGTGAGCACCAAACAAGTTCAGACATGTTCAGTATCGCCTATCGCTGCAATGGAGATAACATGCAGTTAAAGTTGATTTTAGAGGAAGATCCGGAGATTCTATCAAACGTAATCACTGCTGATGAAACTTGGGTACATCATTTTGATCCTATGAGCAAACAGCAAAGCTCAGTGTGGAAATCTCCTTCATCACCAACCCCCAAAAGTGGTTGCTTCTGCTGGGAAAGTTATGGTAATCTCATTCTTGGATATTCATGGAATGGTTTATCAGCATGTTGTACCTGCACACACATCAGTAACTGGACAATACTACAGGGATGTCCTGAAAACATTGAAAACATTGCAAGTCCATGTCAGGCGCAAAAGTCCACATTTCCATGAAGCAGGCTGGATGCTGCACCACGATAATGTGCGGCCGCATATTGCCACTGTTGTTGCTGAATATCTTGCAAAAATCAACGTGAAGTACATCCCTCACCCTCCCTATAGTCCGGATTTAGCCCCATGTGACTTTTCTATTCCCTTACTTGAAGAAACGCCTTCGTTGGAGGCATTATCCATCTTCAGAAGCAGTGGGGAAGGCTCGGAGGCGATTTTGAAGGATCTCTCAAAAAATGGCTTCCAGCATGTCTTTGAAGACTGGCGGAAACGCTGAGACAAGTGCATCACATTCAGGGGAGACTATTTTGTGAATGACCACCAAAATAATGAGGATAAGTAAAGGTACGTTGTCAAAAGAAAAATTGTGATAATTCTTTATTGAACAGCCCTCGTGTGTGTGTGTACACACACACACACACACGCACACACACACACACAGAGAGAGAGAGAGAGAGAGCACGAGAGCGCGAGAGAGCGAGAGAGCGAGAGAGCGAGAGAGCGAGAGAGAGCGAGAGAGAGCGAGAGAGAGCGAGAGAGAGCGAGAGAGAGAGCGAGAGAGAGAGCGAGAGAGAGAGCGAGAGAGAGAGCGAGAGAGAGAGCGAGAGAGAGAGCGAGAGAGAGAGCGAGAGAGAGAGCGAGAGAGAGAGCGAGAGAGAGAGCGAGAGAGAGAGCGAGAGAGAGAGAGCGAGAGAGAGAGCGAGAGAGAGAGCGAGAGAGAGAGCGAGAGAGAGAGCGAGAGAGAGAGCGAGAGAGAGCGAGAGAGAGCGAGAGAGAGAGCGAGAGAGAGCGAGAGAGAGAGCGAGAGAGAGCGAGAGAGCGAGAGCGAGAGCGCGAGAGAGAGAGCGAGAGCGCGAGAGAGAGAGCGAGAGCGCGAGAGAGAGAGCGAGAGCGCGAGAGAGAGAGCGAGAGCGCGAGAGAGAGAGCGAGAGCGCGAGAGAGAGAGCGAGAGCGCGAGAGAGAGAGCGAGAGCGCGAGAGAGAGAGCGAGAGCGCGAGAGAGCGCGAGAGCGAGAGCGAGAGCGAGAGAGAGCGCGAGAGCGAGAGCGAGAGCGCGAGAGAGAGAGCGAGAGCGCGAGAGAGCGCGAGAGCGAGAGCGAGAGCGAGAGAGAGCGCGAGAGCGAGAGCGAGAGCGAGAGAGAGCGCGAGAACGAGAGCGAGAGCGAGAGAGAGCGCGAGAGCGAGAGCGAGAGCGAGAGAGAGCGCGAGAGCGAGAGCGAGAGCGAGAGCGAGAGAGAGCGCGAGAGCGAGAGCGAGAGCGAGAGAGAGCGCGAGAGCGAGAGCGAGAGAGAGAGAGAGCGAGAGCGAGCGAGAGAGAGAGAGAGAGCGAGAGCGAGCGAGAGAGAGAGCGAGAGAGAGCGAGAAGCAGATATTCATTCTCAATTTCCACAATCTAAAATGTATTAAAGTGAAGAGCTACCTACTCAATTGACATCCATTTGCTCTAAACCCGGAATTGAGTTTGTCGTCGAAAAACGTGAAGTGGTCGTAATGAAGTATATCAGAGTGAAATTCCTGGCAAAATGTTCTGTAAGTGACCCTAACTCTGCATGTAATATTGCCATTGCCCACTTCTTAATTTCATTGCATTTATATTTATCCATGACTGTAGTTTTAAGAGCTGTTACTTTTCCCCAAACGTATTCAATCAAGTTAAGTTGCTAGAATTGTAAAACAATTAAAAGAAAAACATATTATAAAATGTAATAAGCTTTTCTGAAAATCAGTTTTAAAGTTTTGTAATACTTACTCCTAGATTATGTACTGTAGTAAATAGTTTGATTTGAAAATCCGAGTGTTATACCTGTAGAGAAGAATGACATTTGAATTATTAGTGAAACGAATTGAAGCGTATAAAATTAATTCCACATACATGCAGTACATATTACCTTAGAGGCATTACAGTCATGACTCTTGTGACAAGATTCGGAGAGGGGAGCTTGCCTAGGGCTAACTTTACAGCCATACGCAAGAAGAAGCGTCTTCAATGTAATACATAAATATTGCATATTCAATTGGTACTTGTGTTTAATGCTAATTTTTGGAGTTCTTTCCCTTGTCAGATTGCTACTGGATGGATTCTGGATGCAGTGTTGTTTGATGTATAGAAATATCATGACGCAGTGCTGTAAAATCACCGGGGTTATGATATTTCACTCTCACACAGAAGGAAATTTGTGATATTTCCGCACAATTTGGGACGTCTACCTGTGTTTTCGGAAAACGGTTCCCTGGTGCCGATTCCAAAAGCAGTGTGCCGCTGAGGGGAGAGGAATTTTTTCTCTTACAGTATTATTCCTCACGAACAAATCTCTTGGCCCAGTCTGAGCCTGGACTTCTGGATAGCGTACAATGCTCAACTCTGCTAATATCTATTTTTTAACATTGAAGTGTTTTCGAATTAAAAAAGGAAGCATACATGTCGTTCAAATACATAATTTTCTCAAAGCGACTTTTTATAGCATTAACAGTTTTCGAAATATTTCATGCTGTATATTTACTTATTTTTCGAAGTTTAAGTAGGCGAACTTAACAGAAATGGAGTGAATATTTCCAATGTCTTCATCTCCATGACTTTGAGACAAACAAGTTGTAGCAGCCTACTATCTTTTATGAGTAATTACAAGAATATAGGATAATTTCATTATTCTGGATTCATTTCTATTCAGATTTAAAGTAAGCAATGGAAGAAACGCGTTTTATATAAACAGTATCTCTGAACTGTGCATAAATGTCACGACACCAATAGCAACATATAAATAAATTTAACTGTAGCGTTTCTTTCACAATTTAATGTTTATGACGTAAATTATCACCTTATGTAACACTTTTAAACTTGCAGTACCCGCTTCTGCAGGTTAGAGCATGCAACGTAGTGATCTGTTTTTGTTAAGGGTTGTTAGATTGTTAATCACATTAGTAAGATTTACAATGCCTATTAAATTTGATGAGCATATTATAGCAACACATCTTTTCGACATATTACTCCTTACTCCTGCAGTTCAGTTCTAAGATCATTCCATAACTTTCTACAATCGTCGTAAAGACTTTCAAACATAAAAGTTCTGGTTTGCTCGTATACACGTTTATAAGGGGCAGTCGAATGAAATCGGGTCAGACGCCAAAGAGTGCCATTGAACATTTATTACTTTAAAAGTAATATCCATATCTATTAACACAGTTATCCTAAAAACAGAGGAGCCACGTATTTCCCTCTTGTAGGCATTATGTTGTCAATGAATGCCGCAGGGTTATGGAATAGCAAATGAATTAATCCCATCAATATCAAACCGACCAATGTTCTGGAGCGTCTCTGTGTATAGATCCAAACTCAAAGCAATCAATGGAATTCGTTTCGGGGAGGTGGGAGAGTAAAACTGGGTGACGATCCTCTATTGTCGTACTCTAAAGTCAGTCTTTTTTTCAACACAGAGTACTATCCATTTTGTGATTTCTATGGGACTCAAAAATATTCCTAAAATCCAGAAGTTTCCTGTGTGCCTTTCTTGTAATGAAAGACCTCAATGGATATCAGTGACAATTTGATACGGAAGCAATAATCTTGAAGAGTAGACATGGCCAGCGCAATAATTTAGATTTAGTTTTACAACCTGTAAATATTCCACGCCAAAAATTTATTTATTATATGTCCTATTAAAGCTTTCATGTTTGCTTCCGGAGTCTCAAATTCTGGGCTTTCCTTAACTTTTTTCGACGATTTTTTTCTTGTGTTTGTAGCCTTATTTCCACGTGCCCATCCTTGTATAAAATGAACTATTAGATATTATTACTTTCAGTATTATTCAATAGAAAAAGGTATAAAATGGTATACACCTTGAGCCTCGATTACCAGTAAATATAGGCGTAGTTACTGAGGAAAGTGTGCTAGTTTTTGGTACTAGAAACTGGACAACTTTTTCAAAGCGGTTGCTACCCTTAGAGGGGGCCATGCTGGTTATTGGCCTTCCCTTTGTGTAGCGAAAGCGTCTAACACAGAAATTGTTTTCGAATGCTGTTAGGATATTCAAGTTTAAACAGGGAACCGGTTAAAGCAAAGATAACAATGAAGTAACATATGGGAAATCGATGGAAATTAATCATTTCTTCATACTAACCGTATATAGGCTAAGCTTTCTTGATAGTCAAATGAAAAATTCAATGCCACGGCTGGCATTTGAACCACGGATCTCCTGGTTTCCTTCCAGTTGCTCTAACCCATTGAGCTAACATGGCCAACTTGCCGTCATGACATTCAATTCTCCATTCGACTTGTATGTTTCCCCGGTAGACCACTAGAGGCTCTTGCATCCGAGATACACCGTTTGTGGCGACTTACTATCGTAAGTACTTGAGTCCCAGGCTTCATCATTTAACTCTTATTATTTTAGTTAATTGATGGAAATTAATCATTTCTTCACACTAGCCGTATTAAGGTCTTTGATAGTTTCGAGAATTAAATGAAGAAGCCTGGGGCTCATGTATTTACGATGGTAAGTCACCACAAACGGTGCATCTCGAATGCGAGAGCTCCTAGTGGTTTACCGGGAAAATAAACGAGTTGAATGGAGAGTTTAATGTCATGACGGCAAGTTGGCCATGGTAGCTAAATGGGTTAGAGCGACTGGACGGAAACCAGAGATCCGTGGTTCAAATCCCGGCCGTGGCTTTGAATTTTTCATGTTGACTATATCAAATAATGGGAAGAGAGAAACACTGGCGTGGGTCAGGAAAATTCTGAAACTTGGGAGAGTTGTAGAAAAGTCAGTGTTGGGGTGAAATCGAGGGTATAGTCTAGCAAAGTCTCGAGCAGGGCGAACGTAGCGCCTCCAATCAGCGTGATATAATTTGCATCCAGTGAAGTGCGAAGTGGACCCCATGTTACTTTGATATTTACTTAAATATTTTAAAACTATGAGCAGTATGTTTTCACTCGCAAGTGGTTGTTTATTTATCAGAAACTTGCAGACATCCGCGTATCGAGCATCGCTGATATCAAAGAATTATAATATTGTACTTTATTTTGCGAAGAAACCTGAGGAAAAAGCCCAGTCACCTCTCCAACCACAGCACCAACTCCGCAGCAATTAGCAGTGATACTGATACTCGTCAAGGCGGGTCCTGAGATCATACCGCCTCCTAAGTCACAACATCGATGAGTACGACGACAGGCAACAGGTCGTCGGGTCGAAACCCGACGGAGCGAGGCACCTTCGAGAGAACGCGAGTTCTTTCACGGGTAAATGAACAGCATATTAAAGACAACACAGCACTTTGCTCATATGCTTCATTACTCGTTACTACACTCGTGCTCTTACAATTAAGCACAAACAAATTGCAGTTTAAAAATAGTTTCCAGTGTTAAGTGACATTCCTAATTACAGAACACTTGCAATTCTATATTTAAAAGTAAAACTTGTAAAACACAATACATAGCTCTAATATTGAGTAATACTAAACTGCCATTACTGTTTAAAAAGGAAACATAAATTGACTTTAGTTTTCTTTCGTAATCCTTAATAAGCAACATCCCCCAGGAAGGTAATAAGTACGAAATATCTTGCTTCTCCAAAACGAGATTATATCGATAGTGCATATAAATATTGACCATTAAACACACTCATACAATATGTTGGGGTTCAAAAAGCTGCTTGCAAAACTGAAAGCTGTGAGCAATTTCACCCACACTGTTCGAAAGTTGCATGGTTAAATTTTCTACATGGGTGATGTTAATGAAAATATTGAAATTTATGCATTACCAGCAATTAAAGCGGAATAAGTGCTTCATTTGCTTCCTCGGAATTCACGTCCAAATGGATGTTGGTTTGAACAAGAGGGTCACGTACGCGACTGGGTTACAGTGTGAATTTATTAAGAGCTGCAATACAAGTTATACCACATTATTGGTTAATAGTGTACCGTGGCGCAGAACGAGGAAGAAATTTTAAAATTCGAGACGAAGTCAAGTTTTTCATTCCGAGTGCAAGATGCTCGAGGCATGTGTACTGCATACTATTTATTCGGCGATAATGAATAATACTGTCACCGAGACATTGTTGTGCCGCTGCGAACATTTAGTCACAGTTATTTAGTGGTTGAACAACAAGGAGCAACATTTAGGGCCCACGCGCCGGCTACCGCTTGCGGTGAAAAGTGAAAAAAAAAAAAAAAACGGTTTAAAGTTGCATTATCAACTGCAAATCCTCAAACTCGGCACAACAATGCCTCGGTGACAATATTATTCATTTGCGTGAAAATAAAATTAATTGCCTTCAACTTTTCGAAAGCCATATCATGGTTACACCGCTAAAATAAATGCGAACTGGTGATCGGTCAGTTCGCCTGTCAACAACTGAATGCGAGATTTCTGCTTGTGCCCAAAGAATTATATTTGAATGCTTCATCAATTAAATTGTGAGTAAATGTTTAACGAATAAAGATAAATAAGGCAGTAAGATTTAAGTGATAAAATTCAGTCATCAACCATGATTGTATTGCGTGTTTGCAGGAATAAATATAACAATCAATAGCTTTAAGGTTAAATACATCCCAGCAACATCTACGGAAAAAATGCAAACGCACGGAGTTCAGAAATTTCAACTTCCACGTTTCAAAGCATGAACTGGAACTGGAAGTGGATGGAAAAAACACTATCACTGAAAAATGTATTAGCAGTGATTATACATTTTAATGTCCCAAAAACGTTTTGGCATGTGGTACGTTTAGGACTGCCTGTGCTTCCAACCTATGCTCCTGACAAACATTCCAATAAACAGGCTGTCAGAATCTATCCTCTCTCAGCCTCTGCTTCAGTAGGGAGAAACTTTGGGTTTGATTGAATGTTGAGTTCCCAAAGCTTGCGTCTGACAGGACATTCTTGAGGTTAAACTTAGATCATTCTGCTTAGAGTTGCGGATGTAGATACAGATTGGAAATGACATCAGGTAACTAAACTTCGTCTTGTGGTTGGAATATCTACCTATTGAAATGATAGTATATTGTTTCATGTAGTTATATTGACAAATAGTATGTTTATGTTTATAAAAAAATTGGTAAAATTTCATTTGGTACACTTATAAATATCTTGAGCTGTGGCGAAATGGGATAGGGTGTGGACTGCTGGTTCCCGGCTACAGAGTGCATCCGGATTCGATCTGTGGTGCACATTTTAAGTCTCGGGTATGGGAATCCCAGGCAGCTATCCCAGCTAGGAAAGCCTACATTAAAGTTGAAGAATGCGTGATGGTAATCACATCTCCCTGTGTCATTTGGACGATCGTCCACCACTGCTTTACTTAAACTGTGGGCGTGAGGCCTGCAGTTGAGTTGATCGGCGTAGATCCCAAAGAACCTGTGGCTATTATTATTATTGTTACTGAATAATTAAATTATTTATAACCTTATTCGGTTGTGCATTAAAAATACCAAGAGATAGTTTGCGAAAGGTAAAACGGTCTCTTATAAAAATTTCACTCTGTGTGCGTGCGCCCGTGTATGAGAGAGAGGGGGGGATGAGAGAAGAGGGACGGAGAGAAGAGGAATATGCGAGTAGAAGGAGATCCTGAAAGAGGGCGTTTATGTGTGAGAATGAGAAAGGGAGGACAGAGAGAGAGGGACAATGTGTGTGAGTGGAATTGAGAGACGGCGAGAGAGAGAGAGAGAGAGAGAGAGAGAGAGAGAGAGAGAGAGAGAGAGAGAGAGAGAGAGAGAGAGAGAGAGAGAGAGAGAGAGAGAGAGAGAGAGAGAGAGAGAGAGAGCGAGTGAATGTGCGTGTGGAAGCGTGTGTGGTGGTAAGGTGGGCTGACTGTGCGTGTGTGTACGCGTGGGCTCGTGTGCGTTATTGAGGGGGAGCGAATGACCGTGCTGGGGATGAAGCAAGTGCGACAGAAGTTGGAAAGGTGGTTTACCTTCCTGCTCAACTCAAAAGCCGAATTCAGCTCCAACCACGTGACATATTTGCTACGTCACCGTAGTGATTTTCGTGGCTCACCGTTATCGAGTTCCTGGCGGAACCTCCGATATTTTCCGTCATCTGGCATATTCAGGATTCTGTTCTGAGGCAATCTCAATATTGTGGACGCTTCAAACGAAAGCCTTGCAATTGGCATGTGCAATACAAATAGTAAAATATATAATTATGGAGTTTTACAAATAAATAATGTGTTATTGAAAACGATAACTAAGAAATGTGTATTAATGGAAGATTATTAAATAACATATTTTTATTTTTGATATTTTTTAAAATTTATTGAGAAAATTCATACGTTCATTTAATTGTGGATTAATTACACGTTGCTATTTTCCATTTTTCTCATACTAAAATTGTACAGTTTAGACAACTTACCGAGTTGAGAAGGAAATTCATATATGTACATGCAGTGAAATTAATCAGTGTCTTCCAATTGACACTATGCCAGCTCTTAACTACGAAAATGCATTTCTGCAGTTTCTTTTATGAAAGGGGGAAAAGACCTTCAAGATGATTTCTGAGCAATTTACTAACCGCAGCATCTTGATTTTAGATCGTCGAGTTTTCAAAAAGTGTGCACGTCGCTTCGTGGTTAATATAGGATAGCAGGAAGGTAGCACTTGTGTTGATACAGTTAACGGTCGTGTACTGAAAGTGGTTATGCATTCCTTCACTATATTAATAATAATAATATGGACCTCGGTTTTCTCAGATATACAGATTTTAAAGTGCAACATTTTGCACACCTCCTGTACACGGTTAGGATATCGGAAAAAGTTGTAATAGTTAACGACTGCAATGCGCTTTCTCCCTGGAAGTTTGTTAGAGGCCCTCTTTCCTCCTGAAGGAGAACTTTAACAATAAAACAACTTCACGCTTGGATTAAAATAAGATTTTCATAGTACACCTGTTGTTAGAATTTCTCTTCACGCCTTTCCCTGCGAACCCTTTGAAAATACCTACGCTAAATATTTCACTAAACTAAAGGTTTACTGCATACTCACGGACACATTTAACGTTTAATGCTTACATTGTTACTATTTTAATTTGTTTAATTACACAGTTACAACATATTTTATATTTGCTGATATTTATGCAAAAGTACTATTTATTGCAATGTTTATACGCTGGAGACAGTTACTGCCATATCATGTGCCAGTCTAGGTGACTCAATTGGTTAGGTTTTGATGATCCCAGCGGGTTTTTTCGGTAGTTTTTAAGTGTACTTTAAACTGATAGCCACATGTTAGTTGATTTTCTGATATGGTTCTATCTGTCGAGGGCGTCGTTAACAAATAAAATAGTTATTAATTTTCCCACATTGTGTACATTTGTACATGCAATAAACAATAACCAATAACCATACTTTCTCTGGTAGGTTGCAACTTTGCATGCACAACTAACAGTAATGTGAACTGTGGTCGGACCTGAAATCCAAAGTTGCACTTTTAATTTGCATAGATTAAGTTTGCACTCAGTAGTAGTCGATTCTCGAAACACATCACAGCAGCGAATATGTTGCCAAAACTGAAAGAAAAATGAAAGCGAGAGAGAAAGAAAGAAAGAAAGAAAGAAGCACCAGAAAACAGACATTGGGATAATATTCAGTGAATCACAGATTCTGTGGAATATTCTTTAAACCGGTACTAAAATTAATTGCATATAATAAGAGATTTTATTTGACGTCATCAGTGTAACGATATATTAAATAAGAAATAAAATTTTAGAGGCAGATTGAAAGATACATTTACATATTATAATTAACAATAGAATAAGATAAAATAGTAATAATGAAACTGACAAATAACAGTTAAAATAAGAAATAAATAAATATAATAAATAAAATTAGTATTGATTTGAAAGCAGTGGTGCCTAATGGACAGAGTTTGAACCAAATTATTGATCCGCTGGTGATTTAGCGTCACTTGGGCACTATGCGTCTAGCTAGCTACGAGGACACACCTATGTAACGCTCTGTTTCTTAAACTCATTTTATATTCTACAATGTATAATACATTTGTTTTATAATAAGTTAAGAGATATTATTGAGATGATTGGCATATTTTAAATACTTCAGATAAAATTTTAAATAAATAAAACCTGAAATAAGAAGTCTAAACTCTGTATTCTTATAATACCCACGCACACCCTGAGAGTTACATCTCATAGTTCTACCGAGCAAAGACCGGGATCGTTGCGGATGTTGATGAAATCTTCTATATATTCATAATATCGACGGAGAGGCGTTCAGCCGCCTCGGTAGCGTAGATGGTAACGTGTCTCCCTCACGTTCAAGAGGTCCCGAGTTCGAATTTCGGGCAGGGTGAGTTTCCTGGATAAGGTTTTTCCAGGGTTTTCCCTAATCCTGAAAGACGAATGTCGGGTAACTCTAAGCTCTATGGACCCCGGGCTCATTTGAGCATCATATCACCAATTTCATTCATCGTCCGATATGACTTGACGTTGGAGGACGTAAATTACAACAAAAAGAGGCCTTCAATCCCTCATCAAAACAAGAAGTTACGCTGCTCAGTGTATCAAAAATGGCGTATGAGATTCTTAAAACCAAAGTTTACTTTATAAAATTGCTGTGACACTGTAACTGTTATACTACGATTATACGTAAATCCTATCTGAAGTGTTGTGTATACTGTAGTATTTAAATGATAAAGATGACCGACAATTGTTAGAGCCTATCCAGCCAGTAACTATAAATATTGGAAAATCAAGCGCGTGCCTGCGTGTGTGTGTTCTTTTTTTTTTTTTTTTTCAGAATCGTCCCCAAAATGTGACACGATTTTCAAGAAATTCCACCAATCCCTATATTTTATATAATTTAATGATCAATTAACAAGAATAATTCTGAGAATATTCGCTGAAGTCCTTTTCATTCTGAATGATCTTGAGATAATTTGCTCATAAATCGTAGAGATGGGCAAAATCTTAGCGCACAAAAGGTGTAGATCTCGTTAAAACATAGTTTATTAACTTGTACATAAATATTTATTAATTGTTACTGGTTTAGTTTTCCAATACTTAGCTTTCTAAAATGGGAAGTTTTATTCGTTTCCTTCTCATGATTATGAAACAGCGTGAACTTTCAAAGCCATGGCATAGTGATACCCTCTTAAAATAGTATTGGCCATTGCTTTATCTGCTACACCGTACAACGAAATATGTTGAGAACAGAAAAACTATTGTAAGAATAGTTTGTAGAAAGGTGAGTAGAGGAGTCGTAACACGCCAGGCTTTCCTTTGTGCCCTACATGTACTTGGCCTAAAATTTGGCAGTTCCCCAACCCATAATCACACATGGTATGTTAATCCTAGGCAATGCACAATATCCAGGCACCACAGCGATCGATGGCGGTAACCTCGTAATATGGTCCTCGTACACAGCCCCAAATGTCCTTCTGCCAGTTCTGGAACATGCTGGAAAATGCAGTACCGTCTATAGAAAAATCAAACCGTTGTTGCATTGTCTGCATTGAACCGAACGCTTTGTTGACATTTGTGGCGATATCTGTACAATGATGCCAAAATTCCTTTACAATAGCTCACAAACTACAGAGTGCAATCACAGTTTAAATGGAAGACCAGAAAGGGAATGTGTAAGGATTCGTCGTATCAAAACTTAAAACAACTTAAGGCTACTGAATGCTAATTTTTAGCACCAACTTTGGTAGAAATGTTACAATGAAAACAAGGTTTTTGTGAATGTGGAATTAAATTATACCATTTTTACCAACATATGTTAAATTAGGTTAAATGTAGCTGTGTTAAAATTGCTATTGGAGCATTGTTTTTAGAAAGCCAACAAATATTTTGAAGCAATGAACTGAGGGTCTTTTTCCTTCACTTTGACTATGTTTTATATTGTAATGATTTACGGAACATAACACGCTGTTCAATAAAGAATGATCATAATTTTATAACGGACATAATTTTGCCCACTAAAATTCAATATTATTACATTCTATTAGCTTAATGTGAAAAAAACAAGCCGTAGTAGTTTCATTGTTGGTACTCCTGGTTCCCGCCTGTGAGAACCAGGCAAGTTCAGACATGTTCATTATCGCCTACCGCTGCAATGGAGGTAACATGCAGTTAAAGTAGGGGAAGATCTGGACTTTCTTTCAAACGTATTCACTGCTGATGAAACTTGGCTACATCATTTTGATCCTGAGAGCAAACACAAAAGCTCAGTGTGGAAATCTTTCATTGCCAACCCCCCATAAAGCAAAAGTGGTTGCTTCTGCTGGGAAAGTTATGGTCATCTCATTCTTTGATATTCATGGAATGGTTTATCAGCATGTTGTACCTGCACACACATCAGTAACTGGACAATACGTACCTGCACACACATCAGTAACTGGACAATACTACAGGGATGTCCTGAAAACATTGAAAGTCCATATCAGACGCAAAAGACCACATTTCCGTGAAGCAGGCTGGATGCTGCACCACGATAATACGTGGCCGCATATTGTCAATATTGTTGCTGAATATCTGGCAAAAATCAACGTGAAGTGCATCACTCACCCTCCCTATAAACCGGATATAGCCTCATGTGACTTTTTTCTATTCCCTAATTTGAAGTAACGCCTTGGTGGAAGGCATTATCCATCATCAGAAGCAGTGGTGAAGGCTGCGGAGGTGATTTTGAAGGATCTCTCAAAATTGCTTCCAGCATGTCTTTGAAGACTGGCAGAAACGCTGGGACAAGTGCATCGTATTCAGGGGAGACTATTTTGAGAAGGACCATCAAAATGATGAGGATGACTAAAGGTACGCTGTCAAAAAAATTTTGATCATACTTTATTGAACAGCCCTCGTAAATAAAATTCAGAATGAAACCTTTTCTCCTTAAAGCACATCCAGCGCATCCACAACGCACCGCCGACCATTGTCGTCCCCTGCTATCTCGAATCTGAAAGGAAATGAGCGAAAAATTTGTATAAGTACATGATCAATTCATCTACTGATCTGGAAAAGACAACGAACATTCTCAAAATCAGGGTGACTGTTCCTGCGGGAACTGAACCCAGGCCTCACGAATGCGAGAATCTGACGCTTTAAGCTGAGCCATCCCGCTCGGAGCGAGAATAACATCGTTTAAAGGTTAATTCTGCGTAAAATACGACAAGCTCTGATGTAATTTAACTAACGATTTAAGTGTAAGGAAGCACGTTAACTTCTAGGACATTATAAATAATTTTTGGGTAAAGCTTTTAAGGTTTGGCAGGTCTCGACAACCTGTGACAGCTCGTTCCTGGTTAATATGAAAGATGACGAGTAAGCTGATGTTCAGTGTAAAGAAATCAATAATACGTATCGAGTTTCAACGCACGTGTTAGCTTAAGGTACTGTCGTTAATATAAGAGGACGGGTATAGAGATTTTTGGTCGGTCATTTAGGTTGAACTAAGACAGCATTTGTAGAGATCGTGTTAATATATTCAAACGCAGTAGGTAGATCGCCTATGTAATGATCAATATAGGACAAACGAGGATTTTTACCCAATGAAGAACATGACATAAAACTCGGCAATAGAAGTGAAAAGAATGATATCTGAAGAAGATTAGCACGTAAGCCTTCAGCAAAAACTATTCTGAGAGTACCCGTGGTAAAGATTACGGTACCGTTCGCTCTATGTTCGCTTGGGACTTCAGATTAAGGAGCTGATGAGATGGAATTAATATAAGAAATATCGGACTGTAAGGACGTTGAAAGGATCGATAAAACGTCATGGTTTTACGGTAGTGATAATTAATACTGGCAGAACTCAGTGTTGTTGATGACAGAACGGAGATAGGGCTCAGGCACACTTCGGCCTGCAGTGCCAAAAGATAACAGCAGAAATTCTGTTACTTTGTTGATCAGATTTGCAGTAAGTATGCAAATAAAATGTGTAATAATCAGAGAAACATAACATATAAACACTACTCTGTTCAGGTAAATAAGTATTATCTGGGACATTTAAGAAGATATTACTCGACTGAGCTTTGACCAGCGCTGCGATAATTTATCTGGCCTTATCTGGTCTTATCTCTGGACTTATCTGGTCTAATCTTATCTGACCTTATCTGGTTCATTAGAAGAGCGAAATATTGGTAAGTTGGCATACAGTAACTTACGAAACACAAATAGAGCACTTGGAAGCTGCGTGTGTCTGACATGAATGGTTAGGCAATTATTATACGCAACAGGGATGCATAATCATAGAAAATAATTTTAATGAGTATAAACGCATTAAATAGTACCCACGTAATTATTGTAATATTTTTCAAAGAATGGAAATGAGACTAAACAGCCCTATCTTCTGCAATTTCCATAACGGGGCAAAAAAGAAAAAGAAAACCAACGGCACTTTTGTTATTCAATGATCACCGCGGTTATAGGATGTGCATGGTAATGTAACTAATTTTCTAGTACAATAAATCTTTACTGCGGGAATAACTTCTAAAAAGGTGATTTACTGAACTGGCAAAGGCCTTATGTCAAACATAGCATCAACAATGTTCCGTCAAAGAAGATTTCTCATTGTCGCTATTATCGTATACCAATCATCAACCTCGAGCTTCTTGTTTCAGTAATCCATCCCTTTTACTAATAATTATCATTTCTTTTAGTCTTTTGGTTAAAATGACATTAATGGAAAGCTTTCCGTATGAAATAATTATAGGAAGCATATGGTCTAATTTTCTGAAGCGTGATCAGTCTTTACAAATACGAATATGTGATTGCCGTAACATAAGATTTAAACACATTACAATGTTAAGGCATACAAAATTGTGTGTATATGCTTTTAGATATTATGAAATACAATCTCTTGTTATTTCAATAATAATTGAATCTGAATGAAAGTATAAATAAAAATAACGACGATTTTGATTCCCTCTTCTTTCTCCTTTCACAATATTCAATCACGTTATATGTGACTTCTAGCGCCTGCCAGTGTATCACACGTTGCTGTCCAGAAGACAAGATTGCACCTGAACAGAGTACACATACATTGGAATCGCCGTGTATGTGCAGTAAGCTCAGGTAAGACATCTGTGTTTGGAATTTTTTCCGATAAGCCTTCTCGCTTTGTCATGTAGTACCTCGCAGTGGAGGCGCTGTTATCTGTTTACATTGCACGGTTGTTTGTCAGAGGGGAGAAGAGTAGGACAGCATGTCACAAAAAATATGTACTTTATTGACGGCACAAAATGTAGGTATTGCGCTAAGGAGCAGAACAAAATTGACTTATTTAATTCTGACATGGAAATTCGGATTCCTGCATATGTTTCACTTGCTGTATCTGAAGAACTTCCATCTGTGGCAAGGTCATTTAAAGGATGGGTATCAGTTGTTACGTCTCTACAGACTTTCTTCGGAATCCATAAAACCGACTATAGTATTTGCTTTCTCTTCATCACTGATATCCAAACCCACGTTGATTACTATTCTATTTATTCTTCCATAAAAGCATCTCGAAGCCAGTAGGCCGCGCCGTGGCTCAGTGGTTAAACCGCTTGGCTCTTACCAAGGCGGCCGGGGTTCGATCCCAGGCGACCGCAATCTCCGGTTTCCCCCGCCGTCTCATTCCACCGGTGCTCCATCTTCATCTCATGTATCATCAGTGTCATCGCCTGCGGTGCCGTATGTAGTAAAAGCGGGCGTTAAACACTACACATTTCATTTCGAAGCCAGTATTGCCCGCCTCGGTAGCGTGGTTGAAGCATGTCTGCCTCACGTTCAAGAGGTCCCTAGTTCGAATCTCGGTCAGGGTGAGTTACCTGATTAAGGTTTTTCTGGGGCTTTCCCTTATCCTGAAAGACGAATGTCGGGTAACTCTAAGCTCTATGGACCCTGGGCTCATTTGAGCATCATTTCACCCATTTCATTCATCGTACGATATGACTTAATGATGGAGGACGTAAATTAAAATAATCCAGTATTCTTATTCTATGGACTTAATTTTGATACACGCGTTTTTCTAATCTTCCTCATTGTTGTCGTTTAAACACTGTCTAGTTAGTCCTTGAAATGTGTTCGTTTAGTCATAAAACACACATTTTTCTGCCATTTTTGCTTCATGATATTCCATATCACTTCAATGGGTTGTAAATCGCAGTGACAAGACGGCAATCTATTATAACCTGGCGTTCCAAAAAATGTGTCGGATAATTTTACATTTTTGGAAACGAAATCTCGTCAGAATGTTTTCTGTCCACAACCGAAATTAATTTTCTCATTTATTGGATAGAATAAACATCTTCACTGTTGGAATTTCTTTACGTACTTCATAATACTCTTAAAAAAAAAAAAAAAAAAAAAAAAAAAAAAAAAAAAAAAAAAAAAAAAAAAAAAAAAAGCTCTGTGAACGAAGCACTTATTGAAATCGCCCTTTAAAACTTCATTTTCCGATTACGTTATTTTCCTGGAGAAGTAACTCCTGTACCTGAAACACCAGCTTTTTCAAGTTTTTAATGCTTGTTTTTTTTTCTCTTTTTTTCCTTACACTTTTTTTCTTCCTAATGTCCTAGCCGTTCTAGCCACTACCTGTGCAAAGAAAGATCTAAAATAGATCGCTTTGGTTTTTCTTCGTACAGAACTGGAAAATATTCTGAATAATCCTTCTGCTTTGTGAGTTTACAACCATCCGAGGTGATTTTTTTTTAAATTTCCATGTTTGAAAATTATTATTAGACACCTACTTTGTGATAGGACGCTACACTGTACTGCGGTACTCATGCTTCACACCAACAACTTAATACGCAGTGGAGTCATTGAATTTTGGCACTGAATTTTTCAGTGTTGACTCAACTTGTCCAAAGTAATAACCGACTACCTTTTACAGAGCGGGATTCGATTTCCGTGGCCAACTATCCTGACCCTTGGCTTTTTCGGGGATTCTCGAGGAGTCGCTAGGCGAACAGTGGGAAGGGTAATTATATCCCCCGTGAATTTTATGTCCCTCCACTTGACTTCACTTCTGCTTCTGCTTCTGCTATTTAAGGGTTATACTTATGACTGACGGCGGGAGTCTCTTGAGTTATATGGCAGGGAATATGCCCTCTGTTGACCTTCGTCCTACTGATCCGGCCCTCAGGAGATGTTTAAGCCTTCAGGAGTGAGGGGAGTCGGTTATATCAACTGCACTGGGGAACTTAAATCTGAAACTCTTAGGAAGCTACCCTCTGCTGTCGTTTCTCCTAGATCTGGCCATCCTCACTTTTCTCTCACCTCACCCGTTCCTCTCGTGACTCCCATCACTTACATAAGGAAAAAGAGAATCTTCCATTAGTTGTGGTGCTAGATCATTGCTGCGAATCTTGTCATGCATCATATTACCTTCTAATTCTGCCTATTATGAATTATTCACCATTCTCCCTTTCTTAGCAGTTTTGAACCCCTTGTTAAATTTTGTTGAAGTGGTTCAGGACCACGAGACATTTTCAGGGTTGCTCAAGATTTACCGCATGGCCGCTGCAGCCTGCGTCTCCGTCCATGACAGACATCTTGGATAGAGTACTGCATAAGGTAGCGCATTTGAACAACGTAATCTTCCCGGTTCCTTATGTGCGGAAGCAGCTACTATTTGCATGAAATAGAGAAACGAAGGCAAAACAGGCACTAGGCTAATGTATCTCAGTATAATGTGGCATAGCTGTTGTAGTGAAATTTTTAGTAACGATGTGGCTATAGTTGGAGAGAACGCGAGCAAATTTCCTTCATATGTGCTTATTTTATTGTTATCTGGTTTTAGTCCTTTTAATTTAAGATAAGCTTTGCATTTCTAACCACACCGCTAAGTGCTGAAAACAGATCTTTATCAACTGCATGCAATAAAAAATTGTAGCCTTCCAACCTGACTGTCAACCTCACACCCACTTATGTAAGGTAAGCATAATCATCCAACCGATTCAACGAGTAGATGTGGGCAGCATCTCGGCACCTCCAACCGGGAAGTTGGCATTCTTTGACAGGGAATCACTACCTATTTCAGCTCCTCAAATTCCTCAGGATTTTGAAAGGCCTATACCCGGTCCTATACCCGCCCCCTCCACGTTCTACCCTATTAGAGGACTAAAATATACATAAATTATGGCTTCAATAACTGAAGAGTTCTAAGATAATGTAATGCAATTCTTATATTTTCATCGGTTCTTGATTTTTCGTTGGCTGGATTAGATTTCCTTGATACCCCGCTTCCATCCAGTAGAAATCTCTTCACTCGTATCTAACTTTTATCCAAATCGAGGCATCAGAATATCTTTTCCATATGGAGTAAATCATGTGATAGAAACTGGTTTGCTGTGCTGCTGTGAATTAGTTGGCGATGTCATTCTAATTATAAATAGAACATATTTTCTTCTGTGTATTAATTTGAACAGGTATGTCTAAAATCCTTTTATTTCTTATGTATCTAATCAAGAATAAATGAAATTTGAAAAGAAAGCAAGTACACACCTCTGGTCTGCAAGAGGGCAAGTTGGAACTTTAAATTTGTGTAATGAAATAGCGTTCTGAGACTGCACTTCAGGCGGTTTTTTGAGCCGAGAAGTATTGGACTGCATCACTCTCCGAATGTTAATTCAATGTGCGACTTTCCCGCACTTCTTTGACGACTTAACGGCAGTCTTTCAAGAAGAGCGAGGCCAGCCACTGATGCTCCTTTAACAGAGCAAAATGCTAGGCTTACTAAGAGCAAACAGTTTGCCGGGTTATACCAGGCAAGTTTGCTTTCAGAAGCCATCAACCCATCTTTCCCTTTTCATCTCTTCCCCTTCTGCGTCTATAGATATTCCCTTTCGCGTGAAGGCAAGGGAAGCAATTTGTACCGCCTTTACTTCGAGCAGCCAATTGCAAAGTATAGGCAACATTCTTTCCCTTCCTTTCACAACCATTTCTCCCTTAAGAATATTGAATAGAAAAAAGAAGTACAACACAAAATAACTTGAATCGTAATTACTCGATGTAAAATATGTATACTGCCTGCCCGCCTTGATAGCGTAGATGGTAGCATAGCTGCCTCACGTTCAAGAGGTCCCTAGTTTGAATCTTGATCAGCGTGAGTTACCGGGATAAAGTTTTTCCGGGGTTTCCCTTATCTTAAGAGACGAATGTCGGGTAACTCTAAGCTCCAATGACCCTGGGCTCATTTGGGCATCATTTCACCAATTCCATCCATCGTCCGATATGACTTAATGTTGGAGGACGTAAATAACAAAGGGAAAAAATGTATACTGGCTGCTTTGTGAATTACGGATAGTATCTTTATATTATTAACGCGAATATTGAAAAAAGGTTTCTATAAATCATTTACGTGTTTCGAAAGTTCATTGGGAGGAAATGTTTGTAGACCACTGTAGAACACGACGTTGGTAACGCGAGAAAAAATTCCCTTACGTTCTAAAAGTTATAATCAAAATTGTGTATAAAGAGCCAGCCAGGAGACTCAAACCACTATTTTCAAGTCAATCAATGGCCGATAATGGTTTGTTTAGTAACTCTGGTGTGAAAAAAAAAATTGCTGTTAAATTATGTTTCGAAACTTCATCGAGTTACCTGGATAAGGTTTTTCCCGGGGTTTCCCTTATCCTATGAGAGGAATGTCAGGTAACTCCAAGCTCTAGGGACCCTGGGCTCATTTGAGCATCATTTCACCCATTCCATTCATCGTCCGATATGACTTAATGCTGGAGGACGTAAATAAAAAAAAATGTATACTGGCTGCTTTGTGAATTATGGTTTCTTTTACTTTATAAATGTTTTTTATTTTATTACATTAATTATATATATTGTAAAGTTGTAGGTATTTATATTTTTGTATTTCTGTGATACATAATTTCATTTAAAATTGTATGGGATTAAAGTTTCATTTTTTTAAATTCACCTTTTTAAAATTGATTTATATATATATTTTTACATTTTTATATATTTATCTGTATAATGTACGAATGTGTACAATGAATAAATATTAAACAATTAAAATATTGGTACTGGTTTGGTAAATTGGGTACGCTGATTCTTATGCAGGTTTTTGTTTTATTTTAATTTACTTTTGTTTTATCTTTACCTTTTATCTATCTTTTAGTATATAAATAGTCTTAATTTTCGACTGGCCAATGTTTAAAGCACATTCAATTATTAAGGAACTTCACACATACATTTGAGCAGGGACAGTGTTTGCAAAGTCGAGCCGGAAAATGCTTGGTGCAAATAAATCGCTGACGCAAACATAGGTCTGTGGTGAGGTCTGTGCAAAGTCTAGCCAAGCTTGAATTAACGCAGACGAAGCGAAGGATACCTCAACATGTAAATGTTAAATAGGTCACACTTCAGCCAAATAAAACGATGTAGTAGAAAATGTGAACGCTACATACAGCAAGTTGTAGACAATGAAACGTTTCACTCCTAAAATGTATACATCAGCACACTGTAAACAAATAAAACGACGTAGTCGAAAATGTGAACGCTACTTAGAGCATGTTGCAGACAATGAAAGCGGTGTTGTCTGAACTTCTAAACGCAAAATAGACTACATTTCAAATAGACTGTCTTCTGCGATGAAGCTGCACAGCTTATTCAGTGGAAATGAGCAATTTATTAGAATGAATTTGAGTACATTTATAAAACTGTATTAAATAATGACCAGCTGCTTTGAAAGTTAAGAGAAGAAAATTTATTGATCGGAGTTACATAAATACACGAATTCATTAAAAGATCTATGGAATCGAACCAAGTTTTAATCGTGGTTAAATATACCCGGAATGCGCACAGAAGGGAACTTAAAATGTTTATTGTCTAACATGTAGAGGAACTGGAGTTAAGCAGATACACGGTATCTTATATTACCAACCCTTCCAGATAAAGAAACTCCACATATAAAATAACATTGATACGTTAAATGAAGAAATCGTTGTGTAACGTTTTTCTTCTCGATTTTTATCTGGATGTTTCGGAGAGTGGAAAACTATCATAGGTAGGAGCTCAAAAGAATATATGGTCAATTTTTTGACAGTATGTCTTACAAGATATCAATAAATACGCTTGAAGAATCAAACAAGTTACAAACTTAAACCGCCACTAAGCGAAGCTATGAGTAAATTAGCCTATCTTGCATCTCAATCGGCAATTGAATACACCTCCAGGAGGGACAAAGGAGGTGAAGGACCCGCAGGAGATGTATGGGCAACAGGAGTGGACGATGCAAGCTACAAATACGTGCAGAGTTCACTTACTGGCTTGGCCACCCGGATGGGAGGCGCTCAGCATGACTCGGCACTGGAGGCTTGAACGGCCATCTCTGGCGGAGCCGAGAAGTTCCAAATCGCAAGCCTCTGCGCCATCTATACATTGTCGACCAACACATAGTCCCCAACTTCTCCTGTAATATGAAAAATATATACGAAATGAAGGGAAATGGTAGTGAGAGCGCCGTGGAGCGTGTGGAAGACACCACTTAAGCATTTGTCTAACCGACCAGGAAAGACCACGGAGAAATATATGGTCCGAAGTGGCAGTCACAGGGATCCAACATGGAATCTCCCGAATGCGAGAGCCGAGCCTTACAGAAGAGCCATCTCGAACGGTACTGATAGCAAATAACCATCGACAATTTTAATAACAAACATTGATGGCAGGAAGGGAAATGAACATGTACTTAAAATGCTGAAAATGTTTGCAACAATGTAACCTTATTTTATATAAAACAGCAAAAGTGTCAGATAAATTTTAACTGAATGGGAGCACAAATACATTGAACTACATCAAAACCAAAGGAAACATAATTCATTTAGAATGATTTCAAATTAACTTGTAACCAAAATAATCAGTAAATTCCAAAGTTCAGTGAAAATAAAGTGAAATGAAAATGAAAAACCTGTAAATCTCTTTAGGGCAAAGGCCTTCTGCTGCGCAGGGTGTAGCCATTGTGAACATCTTTAGGGTTGCAACTGCTAAGAGCCTTGTGCAGTTGCTGCGCTACAATAACGGCGTCCTTAGCACTGTCACTGTTTACTTCACACACTTAATACACACTCCCGAAACGTCGATATCTAATCGTCTTTTCACCTGGCTTGCTGCCCGGGAAGAAAGTGAGGATATTCGTCGCCAGGAAAGCTTCAGATCTTATTTTACATACGCCATTGTTTTACAGATTTAGCTATGATACACACTTAATTGATAGTACCTGAGTAGCTACATCTTCCAGTGTCCACCATGTAGCTCTGTTGTTAGCTTGTGTTAACCACTGTGTCCCTGTTATCCCTTTGAAGCTATCTGTCGATCTCATTTTGGTCTTCCTGCCGTTCGACGTCCTATTCTGGGGTCCCACATTGTCATTCGTTGCGTCCATCGGAGGTGATGCATTCTAGGAAAGAAATTCCAATTACACGAATTTTTCCAGGGAATTGCCAAAATGTGGTAGAAGAATGATAGTGCCTTAATATAAATAGCTTATGTATGATGTTTTATACATTAAACTTAAAACATGCATTTGGACATCTCATTGGCCAAAAAGCATGCTTAAGCTTCCATTGCTGTCCACAGTAGGGCACTAGAGTGCATTACATCATAACCTCCGCCGTTTTTGCCCGATTTAGTAGCAGCTTTTCCTGGAAGTGGAGCGCGCACCTCCCCAATAATAATAATGTAATATAAAAGCGAGGAGACTATGATAATTGCATTAACATAAATTTGACATAATCCCTTGTGCCTTAGCGAGCACCAAGTGCGCGGGACTAAGTCGAAGTCTTATGGTAATCCTGATCATGTTGACTCTAAGGCATTTTCAGTGTTCCTTTATGAATAATTCACCGGTAACGTATACTCCGGCTGTCTGAGATGTCATTGTGTAATAGGTGAAGAGCAGCTCTGGGACTTTGGGAGAAGCAGCTACAAGCTGCCAGGCTACGAACAAATTCTCCATTCCTCTTACACAATCTGCATTTACACACCATTTAACTTCAGCTGCGAGCGTTAAAATAGCGATTTTATGTTTATTTTTGAGAATTAGAGAGACATCATAACTAAGGTTTTGACAGCAGTAAAGTGCAACCAGATCCTATCACGTGATTTACTCCACATGGGGAGTATATTCTCTTCTTTGTTTGGCTAACGTTAGATTCCTTCTGAATGGAAGCGGAATAACGGTCGCATCTTTCATTGGCAGGAGTACGGTATTAGCTGCTAACCCGCTTCCATGCAGAAGGAATCGATTTATATCTAAGCTTTAGCCAATCAGACCCAATATATTCCTCACGTGGAATAAACACACGATAAGAGCTGGTTGTTTGATATCGCAACTAAACGTTCCAAGCATTAGTCTAATTTTGAAATGGGCTTCGAGTTACCAGACATTCATCTTTCAGGATAAGGAAACAAAAATTAGAATATACTGGCTAGCATAGTCTTACTGTGTAATAACTCATTCTAGGACGCTGTTGTTGTGAACTGATGGGAGATGAGTAAGAAAGAGGAAGACGCTGTAACAGAACACTCTTAGGCCGCTGATTGACGGAGGGGTGCTCATGCGTGTTTATAGAAGCACTTATTGTGCAACAAAAATTAAAGAAAATAGACAGTTGGGCTACAATGTCTCCTGTCCTTTTCGTTCTTCTCTACTTATGCTTATAGAAGAATTGTTCTTGTTTGAAACTGGTCATAGACTGCAAGTGGAACAGCAAGCAGCTGCATGTTTAACGTTAACTTTAGCAATTGGTGCTCAGGTCGGCGAAAAGACAGGAAGAGTGAGGTGTATGTTTTGTGAGAACTGCGAAACGGGAATGAACTGTGCATCCTAACAGTTTTGGAAATGCTGTAAAAAGAGAAAGGATGGTTTTGCAAGTATGAGAACTATCACTTAGAGCGCCTCTGACTGGACATATTGAATATCATTGTTATATAAACGTAAAGAAAGAAACCTTAACCCCTTACTATAGCAGTTTGCAAATTATAACACTGACGCCGAAACGTTTTAGAAAATTAAATGAGGATTAGTTTTAAGAAATGTAAATGATGTTATTGTTTCTTAAAATATTCCCCTTTAGCATCTGTAGACACATTTTCGGATTCGATTAAACCAGCCCTTAAAGCAAGGATAGCGCTTTTCGAGCACTTCAGAAACCAGGGTTTTCCGATGTTCCACTGCTTCATCTGGAGAGAAAGTGATTCCACGTATATCTACAATTTTTGTAAACAAGAAGTTTAGAATTATATGGTTCAGGGTCCATGATGCAAACCTTTAGGTCGCTTACATGCTACTTATTAGTTTTGCTGTATGCGTAGGTGAATGTCGTGATATAAAATAATATTCTGTTTTGCGCTAACCCCCAAATTTTTCAGAACATTGTGATAAACAGAAGTTTGTGTGAAAAGTCTGTAGCATATTCTGATACTATATCAGCAGTTTGGTACGTTTTAAGAAACACAAATTTAGCAGCCATCTTTCTACCGGGACTGTGAATTCGTGGAAATTTTGTAGCCTTAGGTTGTGTTTAGAACATCCATTGAGCCGAGTGACTTTTACTTTCAGTATCATAAAAGTAAGAAAAATATTCATCAGTAACGATATTCTAAACCAAATTTCATGTGCACTCTTTGAACTATTTCAGGGTTTTCCTACACTACTCAGTGCGCTGTCTTTTTATTGATAGTTCATATGGAATCCATCTGCTTAGTGTTCTCACGTCTAACTGGTGATGTAAAGTGCCGTAATATGCAACTTCACTCGAAAAAATTCAGAAAATGTACGACGATCTTCAAGCATTGGTCAAACAGCTATAAGATTAGCAGTATCAATTATAAATTGTAGCATTAGATGTAGAAATTTTTACCAGATGAATTTCTAAGCCGATCTTCTCATTTAGGCGTTAATAACCACTTGAAATTGTTAAAAAAAAAAACAATGTGAGGAAATTTTCTGTATTCAAATTCATTTTTGAATGAACGAAAAAACCTAAAACGAAGACAATGAACAAACTATTAGAACAGATCAAACAAACTACATTGCAATCACCTCGCAAAACATTAGAAAGTAGCTGTGAAGTACAAACAAATGTAGCTTGTGTTTAGAAAAAACTGTTTCAGTGTGTACTCGTGTGAAGAGCAATGCAGTAACATAAATAGGAAGAAATAGACATTGGCATTTTTATCGGTTTTAACTTTAAATTATCGTTTCACTAACAGTTGATGAATATTTAACAATTCATATTGCCATGACTCGTTAAATAACAACCCGCTACTAATTAAATTAAAACTTATTAAATCAAAGTGAAACGTGAACTCTATGCCTCTTTTTTCTAATGTATCGTCTGGAATTAAATCTAAAGCTTAAAGGCCAACTTTCTTGTGAAATAGCAGACGTTTGTGCAACAAATAAAACATAAACCTATTAAACCATATAGATGTATTTTATGTACACATATATTTTTAAGTTTTCAAAATAAAGTAGACTGAATGCGATATTCGAAATCGAACAAGTTGGGACTGGGAATTAGGAGAGAAGTTTATGTAGGGGTTAGCTGGATGTTCATCCATGTGCGTCTTTGGTAGATCTGTCGAATTCACACATCGTAAGAACTTAAACAAACAGTCCCGAACATAAGAAGAAAAACGAATCAACGATAGGCATAGAATTTCAGGTACGGCTACTATTATTGATCGAACATTGTAATAAATATACATATTTGGATTATACAAGTATAATCAATAATTTTAAAAAAATTATTCAAGCAGAATATTTTTTTTATGCTTGTTCCATTTATACCCCGCCTTTAACTACTATGGTCATATCGGCGGCCGTTCTCCTTTGGAACATACTGAAGGTGTTAACTCGTTATCTTTGGGTTTTATTTTATCATTACATCACGCACACATTCACACTCTCATTCATACTTCCAGACTCTGGGGCAGATGGGGAATTATCTTGGTGGGAGAAAAATCTCCACCCCCACCCCCACCCCCACCGCCGGGAATCGAACCCGGGACCCCTAGCAAGGTAGGCAGGTGCTCTACCGACTGAGCTACGGGGAAAGTAGAATTATCGAGCGAGTTGAATGCGTGTTAACGTGTAACATTAGCATTCGGGAGGTCCAGGATTCATTTCCCTTCTGGTCGGTCATTCTGATGTTTTTTTTTTTTTTTTTTCGTGATATCTCTGGGCCGTTAGGTGAATGTTACGGTTTTCTTACTACCATGAGTTCCCTGTCCATTTCTTGACTATAAATTTCTCTTTAGTATGTTTCATATTATGTATTTCAGGACTGTCCAAAAACGGTGGCTGGTGTGCTGTCGCAAGGCAATGACATTTACGGTTTGCAAATATTTCTCCCTGGTTTTTGGCGGCACTGCTGGGGTATCTTCCTTCCTGGGATAGTGTTCTCAATTCGGATAGTTCGAGATTGCAGATGACTAAGCTAGCGCACATAATCTTTCTGATAGGCGCCTTTTGGGTCTTCCTTTCATTGCTTCCTCCAAGGGGTCGTACATTGTAAGCACAAAGTACCTACAGTATATATGGACATAGGTGCTATGCTCGGAGTCCATCAATCTGACTACTCCTAACTTCTAAAAACGTGAATCAAAGAAAATTATGTCACAAAAAAGTAAGCTCAGTTCAAATTTAAAAGTGCATCTCTATACGACTCAAACTTTTGGCAATTAACTAATGGATAGAATAAACTTTTTGGGTGATAGAAAGAGATTTTTGGCAAAGTTCTCCTCAAATTAAACGACAGGGGAAAAACTAAAATAGTGCATTTGATAGATAATTCATGTAATACACAGTTTGTAGCATTAAGTTCCAACTAGACTCAAAATATAAGAGATTTGATGTGAACGTTGCCAAACGTTAACTCGTTCAGATTCCAGCTAGTAAAAGAAAAAGAGGACTGTGACAAACAACATAATATATGAGTTATACATAGAAATTACACGTACAAGATAGGTAATTATAAGCAACAGTGGGTGGATTAATAAATAACAGAATGATGTCCGGTACCTCGATGAATTTTTTTAACGTAGAAGGAAAAAAATGGAATTTACCCACACCAGGAATACCTAATAAAAACCCTCCACTACCTAGGGCAGGTCGGTTATTTCTATGAAGCAAACCGCTATGGTGTGTTGGGGAGGAAGGCGTCATGATCACAGGACCTTGATGCCCACCTTTCCATAATTGGTAGTCTTAGGCGATGTGCCGCGCGGTCAGGATGTAATCAGTTCTGCGCATAGCGCTTACGTTGTTAGTAGTCTAATCTAAGACTCCTTGGCTGGCCTCGTAGCTCAGTCGGTAGAGCACCTGCCTGCCGGTTCGATTCCCGGCGGTGGAGGTGGGGATTTTTCTCCAACCAAGATAATTCCCCATCTTCCCCAGAGTCTGGAAGTATGAATGAGAGTGTGAATGTGTGCGTGATGTAATGATTAAAAACCAAAGATGACGAGTTAACACCTTCAGTATGTTCCAAAGGAGAACGGCCGCCGATATGACCATAGTAGTTAAAGGCGGGGTATAAATGGAACAAGCAAGGGGAAAAAAAAAAAAAAACTCCTTGTCCCGGTGTACGGGCGGGTCAAGTTGCATCTATGCTACTGTACAAAACATGGAGGTGACATAAAAGATCAGCCTGGGGGCGTCATCACTATATAGTATAGCATCTAGAGTTAACGCCAAGCTTAATTGATGTATATAGTGCATATTAATAGAATTAATATATGCTTCTTAGCCTTACGGCTGCGTCTGTCAATCGTGTTCATTGGTGGGCAAATTGTCATCAGTGCGCACATGGCGGGCGGCCTGACTTACTGATGCAGGTGCGAGCCTGTGCCACTTGCGAGCGGGGCCCTCTACCCACGGGTCCGCCTGGGCTGGATAGCACAAGAACTTTGAGGGCCACAGAAGGGCAGTGGGTGTCTTGATGGCCTGTTGTTTGCTAATTGGCTGGTTGCATAAGTCGGATGTGATAGTCATTCACGTCTTCGTCATCGGTGTGTTTATTTATCAACACGACAGGGGTCTTTTCTGTTTGCCTATATTGGCGTCATACTGTCCCAGGTTCGATTAAAGTGATTCTAGCACCTTTTGTACATGTAAATAAGCTAGCCGTTTAATAAATTGTTCTATGGTGTGCATGTTAAAATTTTTGTAGAGTATATCTACTGGTGCTGTCTGTGGTACTTTGGTGATGAGTACTTTGGTCTGGTTTTGGAGTACTTGGAGCTGTTTTATGTGTGACTTTGCGCAGTGGCCCCAGACAGGGGTTGCGTATGTAATGATTGGTCGTATCAGTGTTTTATAAAGTGTTAGACCTAATTTGGTGCTAATTTGTATTTAAATTGTACTTACCTTTTATATTCAGATTACAATACAGTAAAACCTAACTAAACCGGACTTCAATATACCGAAATTCTGGAATACTAGGTTTTGAACGAAGTTATTTCCTGTGGTTGGAAGCTAATATATTGGCGAGCAAAGAGTTCCACTTGGAGCGACATTTTGATACAATATAATGGGTGCCGCACAATTCCACGTTGACACTACAGTTTGATACAATGTTTAGCTCAGGGTAAAGCAATGAGGTTTCTCACAGGGTATGCGTGAATATGTATGAGAAGGATAGTTCAATGACACTGGAATGACAGTTTTAAATTGGTTTATTGACTGCTTTTTATCAGAACATCGAACTTGAAGTTGCCGACCAAGGATTACCAATATATCACTGTTCAGAGAGACTGAAGGTGGAATGATTATTACTCGATAAACTTAATTCGTTCTTGACGAACATATGAACCGACAAATATCTTCTCTCATCACTTCTGGTCTGCCCTCGACCAAGACAGAAGTTGACTGCCCTAATTGGCTCCACGCCTCGGACTGATGTCCACAGCTGCGCGTAGGTGTATGTGTAACTTTCACTTTCTGGAAGCCCTCTTTATTCAACCAAAGATTCCCTTTGCGACTATTTTGTCAAGCCATTATGAAGGACCTGAAGAATGCCATATTCAACAAAGTCAAGTACTACCCTTTAGAAATCTGCTAAGGACAATCTTTCTTACGTTTCTTTTGTTAAAACAACTATTCTTCTCAACTGCTATTTGACTCCACTGCACCTGCACGCGTTGTAACAAAGAACCAACATTCCTTTGAAATCCATCATGATTCTTTACTTACTTCAATCCTTTAATTTCGGTATCAGGTTAATACTCTAAACGGGAAAACAAAAATAATTTTCTGGAATGGCTTATGGAAGACGGATAATTGTGTGCGTAATACATAGCTACGCGATAAATGTTTGAAGGAATAGTTACTGGAGCGCGATATACAGGTTAAGAACTGTGTATGTCCATGAAATATTCAAAGGAGATCATAGAACGTTCTGTTGTGATGATGTGACAATACATTTTGACGGATATGTGTGGACAGAAGATGTGATCTTTTGTGTGCCAATAAACATGTAGTCATATATAAATAAAACATATATTTGATTCTAATTTTTATTTTAAATTATTCCTTTACTTTTATTCTATGGGATCACATTTTTACTTTGTTTTATTAAAATAAAACGCTTTGTCAGGATGGAAACAATGAAAACGGAAATAATACCGGTTCGATCGCGTTCCGCTCTATGCAGGTTTTACTGTACTACTTTTCATATGGGATATATAATTCCTGAACTGTAGGATATCGATTTTAACAACCCAATGAAAAACTTTCATAAAGCTATATCTCAATGCCAACACCATCCCTGAATGAGACGTCGGCGAGTGGAAAAGTCGTGAAAAATCGGTTTGTGGTTTTCGCTTCAATAAATACATTCAGATGTTTGCTTTGAAAGCATATCTGTAGTTGATCGGCGCGACGTAAGTGTGAGCTTAGCTGGCTAATATTATACAGCTCAGCAACATGCTTGGTTATTCCATTTTTCCCCTTCATGTATCAGATATTCAGCTTTTACATTCATTGAAACTATCTAATGATGAAATTTGTTACTGTCCACTGATTTCTGGTTTTAGAATACATTTTTTTATTTCTTATTTCATTGTATATTATTCACCATCATCCGTTGAATCTGTGTGCTAAACACAAGAATAAAAAGTAAAAAAATGAGTGAATTACTACGACAATTTTGCAAGGAGGTAACAGAAATATCAGAAACATATCCTAACTTTAAATGGAGTTGGCTTGGAAATCTTTATAGAATATTAATTGAATTAAGTTGTGTGATATTGGAAACTTGTTTAAACATTTATTAGATAGAGCTTTTAGAGAAGTTAAATAGCAAATTATAGAAATAACTTTCAAAGAACCTCATAAGCCAGGAATTAATCTTCTCATTCACAGCGGATCTCCTGGGATTTTCTCCAATTATTTGTGCTTCACTGATAACACGAATGGCATATTAGAGCACCATCTATGCTGGAAAAATATTATACTGTTAAATTCAATGCCATAATCCGTATTTTAACCACGTATCTTCCGCTATAATCAGCTGAGCTACCACGGCAACATGACCGTACGACAATTTTTGTTTTATTGTTACCCCGCCTTTGACTGCAATGGTCCTGTCGGGGACCGTTCTCCTTTGCAACATATCACGATGGTGTTATCTCGTAGACGTGGGGTTGCTAGTATTTTGGATTTTTTTAATCATTAGATCACGCACACATTTGAACTCTCATTTATGCTTCCACACCCTGGGGAAGATGGGGAATCATCTGGGTTGGAGAAAAATCACCACCCCCAGCCGAGAATCGAACCCGGAAACCCTCGCACGGCAGACAGGTGCTCCACCGACTGAGCTATGGGGCCAGCCGCTACGATAATTGAGCCTAATTTTAAGCGTAAACTTTTATTTTAAATTATTCCTTCATTAGTTGTGTGCATTTTTTTACTTTGTTTTATTAACAGAGGCGGAAACCTCCGATAACAGAAAAATACCATTTGGATTGCGTTCCGTTTTAGCCAGGCCCTACTGTATAGGATACGTATGAAAGTATTTAATTTGACTATCAAACGATGTACGTGATGGAACTGACTGAAGAAGAAGAGTGATGATGGCGGTGGTCTCCTGTAAACGCCTGACGTGAAAAGCACGAGCCGCACTGAGGATTCTAGATATACCAGGGCTGTTCAATAAAGAATGATCCTAATTTTTTTACGGTCATAATTTTTCGCACTAAAATTTAATCTTGAAACAAACACTCCGTAGCATTTTCATTGTTGGTACTCCTTCTTTCCGCCCGTGAGAACCAGGTAAGTTCAGACATGTTCAGTATCGCCTACCGCTGCAATGGAGGTAACATGCAGTTAAAGTTGATGTTAGAGGAAGATCCGGAGTTTCTTTCAAACGTAATCACTGCTGGTGAAACTTGGCTACATCATTTTGATCTTGAGAGCAAACAGCAAAGCTCAGTGTGGAAATCTCCTTTATCACCAACCCCCCAAAAAGCAAAAGTGGTTGCTTCTGCTTGGAAAGTTATGGTCATCTCATTCTTTGATATTCATGGAATGGTTTATCAGCATGTTGTCTGAACACACATCAGTAACTGGAAAATACTACAGGGATATCCTGAAAACATTGCAAGTCCATATCAGGAGCAAAAGACCACATTTACGCGAAGCAGGCTGGATGCTGCACTACGATAATGCGTTGCTGCATATTGCCAATGTTTTTGCTCAATATCTTGCAAAAATAGTCCGTATTTAGCCCCATGTGACTTTTTTCTATTCCCTAACTTGAAGAAACGCCTTCTTGGGAGGCATTATCCATCATCAGAAGCAGTGGTGAAGGCTGCGGAGGCGATTTTGAAGGATTTCTAAAAATGGTTTCCAGCATGTCTTTGAAGACTGGCAGAAACGCTGGGACAAGTACATCGCATTCAGGGGAGACTATTTCGAGAAGGACCACAAAATCATGAGGATGAGTAAAGGTACGTTGTCAAAAAAATTGTGATCATTCTTTATTGAACAGTCCTCGTACTAACATGCGTAGATAGTCCATTTATTAGTTGGATTTCCTTCACAACCAAGGTGTACACAGCACTAAAGCGAAACCAGCTCCTATCATAATTTAATTCAGGCGCGGAAGATATTGTGATGCCCCTGATTGGCTGAAGATGTAATGTAAATTAACGCGACTGCATCCTTCCTTCGTTGCTACGTCTATCCAGTAGGAATCGATTCATTTCTACTTTCAGCCTCAAACTTCAGAATAGTTATTTACACATGAGTAAATCACCTGATAGGAGCTGGTTCCCCTTTACTACTATAAGCACCTTAGTTGTGATATCAATGATTTATAAAATGGAACTATATATTTTGTGTGAGCGTGGAATCACTAATTTGCTATATATATCACCGAGCTCAGTCGTAAGTCACTTGAGCGCTAATGCAGACACACTTAGACACTGTTTACGTATGAAAGCCTGAGAATGAATAAAGCGAAACAAGGAGAAGAGCTATGCAAGTGTTAAAAGTAAAAGGGTTGTTTGATGTTTATAGGCTTTTTAACGTGATATCAGAGCTTAACTATACATGAAAAAATAACTTAGAGTATTAAAAGAATGAATAGAAACTGGCAATTGTTTTATATGGGTGTAAATGCTAGGTTCCTGGCGTGTAGGTACAAAGGAAAGCGCGTTTGGGGGGTGGGGTGGGAGGCGCTACTACGAGTACATTTTGGGTTGTTTGTACATTTTTTTCGTAGCCATTCCCAATTGTTTCTTTTGTAAGCTAAAGATAAGAAGAAAACTGTATTTCATAGCATACAATATAATGTTAAATTATGGCGGTCTGGATGGTTTAGTTAGCTAGATGCTAGGATTACGATTAGGATTACTACAGAGAGGATTTGGCACTGTGGCCAGTCTTTACCTATTCTACATATGCCCCCAAGTGAGGCATCCCCGACATAGAAGAGAGAGAGAGAAAGAGAGAGAGGGAGGAAGGAAGGAAGGAAGGGAGAGAGGGGGAGAGCGTCCCAGGGAGCCACGGCTGTGCGAAGGGCAGGGTCCCTACATTTTACTTAGATGGAAACCTCCCCTAGTAGGCTAGGACAATGGACGTTTCCCACTACTGGGATTCGGAAGTGGTCCCAGCAGCCGGTTCGGAGAACGGCAACCGATCTACTGGAGGAACAAGTGGTTCACTCATATCATCGTGCCATGCACCGCCGAGACACCCACCGATACTTCTACACTGAAAGAGACCACCAGATGAGAGATGTGAAATGATAATTGTAGATGAAATGGAGGGACAGAAAATTCGGAGTATGTAATTAACCTACCCAACACTCGCCTGGTAACCCGGGAAAATCCTAAAAAATCTATGGGTCATATAGGTCGTCCACGGGAATGGAACCCGGGCCTCCCGAATGTGGGCTACAGACGAAACCGCCTGAGCCATGAGCTCGGTTGGCTAGGTGCTAGCTTACGAATCCCAAGGTGGCACGATTTTGGGATAAGATCGGTTTTTAAGTGTGCTTAAGAGCGTCAGCCCCAAGTGAGTATATTTACTGGCATTTGGAGAAATCATATAGGACGACATTACTGTTATAAGGTATATATGCCCACCTCGGTAGCGTGTCTGCCTAACTTTCAAGAGGTCCCGAGATCGAATCTCGTGTAAGTTACCCGGATAAAGTTTTTCCGGGGTTTTCTCTTATCCTGAAAAACAGATGTCGGGTAACTCGAAGCTCTATGGACCTTGGGCTCATTTGAGCATCATTTCATCCATTCATCCTCCGATATGACTTAGCGTTGGAGGACGCAAATTAAAAAAAAAAATGTTATGACTAGCTTTTTCAGTTTCAATACAGGAAATCCCATGCATTACGAGTGGCATATAATAGCCTTCCGGAAACACACCAAGAAGTGCAGTACGACGGAACCTGTCATTTATTTTGAGTACTCGTGACCAAAGCGAGGAAACCAGAGGGAATCGGAATCATTTTCTCGCACTGTGAATAATGGTGGGTCTTATAAAAATACTCTGTTTTTGTTAAGACGTTGTTTAGAAATCCTTTTTATATTTGAAGCTGTAAGAAACGATTAAGATGTTGACTGAATTCTTCTAGATGTTTTCGCACCAGATTTAATTAAACTTTGTTGTATACTTCTCATGTAATTTTCAATTTTGCCCAGAATGTATTCATTGGCTCTCACTATCACAAAATGCACAGAGATCTGCAGTTATTTGCAGAAATATTCTAATCTCGAATTTGTATCCATGGACGTAGGAGATATTACAACCTTATTAATGCCAAGAATTAATATTGTAACTTTGTGGGTTCGTGAAATTAAAAGTCCAATTGCACAGACTCAAAATGTTCTTTATTTCCACCGAATTACAGTTGGAACACTTGCCGATTACACAGAATTACGTAGCGCACACAATTACAATTCACCAGTTCGTCCGTCACAGTTCCACTCTGCACTCGCAGTTACGTACACTCCTCCGATGCACGTACAGTCTTCCAGTCCGTTCCCTCACTGGGCGCTCCTCACGACTGCTCGCCAAGAACTGAACTGACTCGCCAACTGCAGCCCATTTTTATAGGAGTATCACTGTTTCTGGAATTCTCGCGTTTCAGCGAATCACCCCGGAGGTTCTAGACGGCAGGGGGAGAGGAAAGAGACGGCCATTGATGTTTTTCTAACCATCCCTTCGTTAGCGCTATAAGACAAATGGGTAGGCGTGGGCGAATGCCTCCCGACCCTCACCCAGCCGCCAGTTGGTCGCGCCTTCCGATAATTGGGTGACAGTATATTCACAACAATTTTAACATTCTGCAGAAATATTTTTCCTTGAATTTAAAATGAAATCCCAATATGAGCATTTGCCTATTACCCTAAAAACACACAGTTACTCCTAAAAAGTGTTCGTCTAATGCATGAGTTTGTTTAAGGATGAATGGATAGTGGAAAATCATCAGAATAAGGGACAACAGGGTCACTGTATTATTTATTGATTAGTGAACAAAGAATACAATAAAAACAAAGTATCTATTCACATAAACAGAGTTAAACGATCAAAAGTAAAGATGTGTTGTATAGGATGCACAATATATATTCGTCTGCATACTGAAAATGGTGTAGAATGTTACGGTTAGTACTTAGTAGGCCCTCCATTCCTCTTTATAATCTCTTGCATTCTCCTTGGCAAGGTTTTCACCAAAGATTTGTTGTTTCTACTGTAACTTTACGATATTCCTCTAGTAGAGCGTTCTTTAGATCCTTTATATTAGATATCTGAGGATTTCTACTATTTTTGTCCAGTATACTTCACAAATTCTGGGGATTGCGATTGTGTCGGCATCCATCGTGGAGTATTATACTACAAGCATAGCCTTGCATCCAGAGCTGTGTGTTTTGGATCATTATCTTGTGTGAAAATATAATCCTCAGCAAGACCCATATTATTCACGGTACTGGACAGATGTGTTTTTAGGATGTTTATATAAAACTTATGGTTCATAATTCCATCAATAAAGCACAAATCCCCCACACCATTTGCACTCATGCAGCCCCAGACAAGTACTGAAACGCCTCCATGTTTAACTGAAGGTGTTAAATTTTTCTCCTCAAGCTCACAATTCTTTTTTCTCCACACTATTTTCTCGCCCTTTTGACTTAAAGCTCAAATTGACTCTTGTCAGTAAATACAACCTTCTTCCAGAAATCAAACCCACCGTATTTATGTTCTTTTGCAAAAGCAACTCGATTCCTTCTGTTGATTTTACTGATATATGGTTTTCTACGGGCAGTTCGGCCTCCATACTCAGCTTCATGAAGCACGTTTCTTATAGTTTGTGCTGAAACGGAGTAGCAAGTTTGGGAGCACATAGTTTAGGACTTTTCTTGACTTTTCTAAGTAACTGTGGTTTCCCCATCTCGGATATAACTGCAGGACGACCGTTTCTTGATTGATTTTCGTAAGTTTTATTCTGAACAAACCTGCATATAATAGTCCTCACTGTACGTGTAGGTCTTCCAATGGTTTCTCCAATTTCTTGAGAAGATTTTCCTTTTTAAATAACCTGATATTTCTCTCTCTTTTATAGTTTCACGACGTTTTCGACCCACATTACTTATAACAGTCAACAGCTTTGAAAACAGAGTTCAAACTGTCAGAATGAAACACAACTGCATAAGAAAAGGGAAGGAGTGTGTGTGAGTGAGGCACCATACTTGGGATCTTGTTTACAAGACGAGTACTTATTTGACATCACATGGGAGATGATTTTAAATAACCTAGAGCTGTTCACTAATTAAGCAACATATGTACCCAAATTGTGTTTTATTTTTAAATCTAGATATCAACCGCTGTAAAGAAAGTTATTGTTCCTTTTTATCTATACTTTTCTGATTGTGCTTGTTATATTATATGTGCTATAATTAAACGAATATTTTTTTGAGTATCTGCATGTGCCTATTTGTTTAAATGAACAAGTTCCTGCGTGTCCCGTGAAAAGAGGAATTAATACTTATAGCGAATTTATAGATACTTTGCAAAATCCTTGATTTAATATCTTTATTTAACCTCCACCGCTGATCTCAGAGACCTTTATGACTCATTCACACTTTCAGTATCTTAGAATAATTTAATGTGTGCATAAATTATAAACATAAACAGATTATCTGACGCCCTGGGTCAACTGTCAATCGCTAACGAAGGCAGTACCCACAAAATATCAGTGCCTGAAAGTGTAGATTATATATCTTATGTCAAGTTGGGACTCAACCCTCTAGCAGTACCATATGAAGGTGATAACTGGTAACACACAAAGGGAATCCTGACTAATGCTCAGTACTATGTCGGTTCCTCCCAAAGACAATATTTATTTTTAGTAGATATATAGAGTATTCCGGAAGTTAGCATTGCGCATATGTTGTCTGGAGCACCATACAACAATGCTCACACACAAAGGGAATCCTGACTACGACTCAGTTCATTGTTGCTAACCTCCAAGGCAATACTTATTTTTGAGAGACACGTAACTTTTGAAGGACATTTGATGTGTAAATGTAATATACAGTTCGCGAACCTCCTCCCACATCTTAAAAGTCTTATCTGGAAGTTATTAACAATGCATTGGTAATGGTAATATTGATTGTATGGCGCACGGATTTCGAAGTGGTACAGATTTCAGTCAGTTAAGAGTTGTAGCTCTTTGTGTGTGCGTGCTGGTCAGAATAGTTTGCGATGATAGGTACTTAAAAGCGCTAATCAAAATAGTCCCGTGGAATTCAATGCATGCAGAGCAAATCCTTGTTTTGTGATACCAGCTAATAGGTAGCGTTCCCATAAACGGGACAAGCTTTAATATTGTCATAAAACCAGAGCATGGTTTTATTTTCCTGTACTATATCGCTGCTGATTCATGACTGTTAGTATATTAATCAACATATGATGCAGTGAGCCTTAATATTATTTACAAAATTACTTCTGTAATATACTATGTCAGTTTAAGTACGTTTTCTTTGTATATTTCGTCTCCCATTCTGTTTTCATTTTCAATTTTTGTTATGGACAATTGCATGTGTAGTGTAGGACTTATATTTTCATTTATTCCAGAATTTCAGTGGACAATTCCCCCCCCCCCCCCCCCATGTGAATGCGGTGGTGAAGATGCCGCTCTCTATCTTAGTGTATCTCGTTTCCATAAAGAGATTCAGGATACGTGAGCACTAGGATATATGTTGGCTACGCCCAGTCTAAGCCTGATCGGGCAATTTACAGAAAATCCTGCACCGTAAAGACATAATGCACCGGTCTCCAGCTGTAGCCAGTGATGTATTGCTAGCGCCAGTGAAACTTCATTTTATAGTTCATCGTGCGTCAAATGAGTATTTGGGAAGTTCACCAAACCTCCATCAAGATCACCTTCCAGAAAAATGGATCAAATAAGATTTTCTGAAATACCGCAATTCATCTTTAACTGACTCTGTATTATGCTCATAGGATTGCGATGTGACCAGCATATCCTGTTCCTGTGCCGATTTATACTGCCAAATTCAAGGTATTGCCAGGTTTGCCATACAACTTACAGAATGAAATTCGACTGTTGGAGATAAGCGTAGCATTGTATAGCAGTAGGAACTTCTGGACTGAATGAAGCTTTCTGTTAGCCGTTGAACCAATTGAAGTTGGTAACAATGCCACTTATGTCCTTGGACTATTCAATGAATGAATGGTGTGTCAAATTCTAATTCCATTGCCGCTTGCCGGATGCTCGTATGGGACCCTCGCTATATGAACACGTAAAGCCAGAACATCTTCCTGACATTTACCCACAACCAGCCTGTCGTAGGATCCCATACGTCACAAGTCTCTAGAAGCATCGGGTTGCCTATACAGAAAATTCGCCGCAAATGTTGAAAATCATGGATTTTTTTGGCATTTTTTAGTATCTTAAGGTGTGTATTAATACATGACATGCTATTTTTATAATTTACATCATTTTAGGCCATCAAGTGACAATTTAAAAAGACCCTTAACAATCATTACTTTAAAGTTAAATTTCTGAGAAACTTTTTTCCAACACTTTTCAATATACAAAATGCCTCACGCGTCGAAGTTTTTCATTTAACTTGGTGAAACTTACATAATAGGTCCATAATATGTAAATAAGGAACTTTGATTCCCCCCTTTTTAATGCTCGTTTTGAAAATTATATGGTGGTAAGGAATAGAAAAGTTAATTTTTTCAAAATCTTGAGAGCTAACACATGGAAAATGTTTTAGAACAAATGCTACTAGAATATTAAAAAAAATAAGAATGTGGGTCTTTTAAAATTACTCTGTACTAGCCGAAAACAAAAATTCAACTTAAAAGCTCTAATATTTTGACGCGTAGAGCATTTTAGATAGCGAGTAATTTTCACAATATTTTTACAAATAATAATTAATGAGCTATTTGGTGCAGCAACATGAAAATTTTCATGCCAGTTTAAAATGATACTCTAATTATGTGAGTAAATTTTGATAATGATAGGTTTATTATTATAGAAGTTGGAATTTTCAGTGTAGCCTTGCCTTAAATGAAAGAACTGAAACAGAAGTTGCTGTACGGAATGCAATGAAAAAAATCGTTGAGATGTAAATTACCACATTGATGTTATTTGGTTTGCCAATATAAGCAAAATGGATGACGATTCGGGAACAACCTGTATACCAAACCTATGTGTAGCGGAAGCAACACACAACGAAGATCGCTCATAAAGGACACTTGTCAAGGGTTAGTACGGTGTCATTAGACTCGCAAGCACCGTACTGATTTTAGAAGCCTAGAAAAATTTAAGTGTTTTGTATATAGATCTTGCACGCATTAATTTTATGCATAATTATGGATTTACTTCAATTATTTTAAAGCAAACACGTTCAAAGAACACCACTATTTTTGTTTCATAAGTGTCTCAGTTTTCCTGGAATCTCAGGAGTTTAAGCTCTACTTGCATATTAACGTCTAGGCAGATGTTTCGGTCAACACTTTCTGTATACTACTATAGCGATGAAGCAAGATTTATGAGCATATTGTTCGGTAGATTAATAACACCCTATTTCTCACATACTCGTAGGAAGCTCTGTTGACTCTGATCTAAAGTTGGCCAACATTCGTAATTATAAAAGCTTTTTTTTTTTTCCAGCTGTTAGCGAAATATGCAGATTGAAACTACGTGGATGCGGTTTCTGGTCTCTTCAGATATATGCTTAAAAAACAAAAATTTGACTGTGTGTCGGGAAGTAGAATGTATAAATACTGCAGAAGTGATTGCAAGTGAAATATTATAATTGCCCCGTTATCGTATCTCCAATATCCATATATACGTTAGGTTTCCGTGACATGGAGAAAGTCGAAGAAACGCTGTGTTGCCCATGAAAGGATTTAATTAATGAATCTTTGTTCCCTAACTGGTATCTAAGCACGCATTTGTTCTTGGATGCCTTATGCCTTTGTAGGAGTTATGTATTCCATTAAACACAGAGCTAAACTTTTATAGCTGCTTTTTTCATGACAATTTTTGTGTGTTCTGTCAGAAACACGATAAGAAAATTACCTTGATAATTAGCTCCTAGTTTTATTTTCGTTCTTATTACGACTGGTCCGCAACATGTTTACCTTTTATAGTGTGTTGTATAACGCAAAGTGTAAGGGTTTCGAGTTCCTCTGATTTCTTTTAATCGGCGTACTTCAATCACTAGAATAGGGACAAGAATTCAAAACCCTTGAAAACATGCTACCAACACGTCATCAGAAATATTTAATCGAATCGTAAGCTTATTTTTGAATAGGCGTTCATAATCATTGAAATATTATATTGTACTATTAGATGATGAAAGTGTGTTATAATATTTAACCTCACATTTTCAGTGTGTAACGTATGAAGAACAGTAATCAACAATGGATTTAAGTTCCAGTGTGTCACCTCTGGTTTAATCCAGTTCAACAAATAAGCATACACAGTATATTGCAAACTATAGAATTCATGTCAACCTGCAGGCTTAAGCGTTTTGTAATCCACCTACATGGTGTAGGAGTAGTCTTGTCTTCCTTCTAAAATGAAAGGGACGGGTTCACCTTTCGTTTGGGATATTATGCCTGAGAAATTTATTTTTCCACGATTGTCCTTATCTTTATAAGATAATAACATAAGCTCATTGGGCTCTCTTGCTCATTTGAGTATCACTCATTTACCGAGCGAGATGGCTCAGGCGGTGGCCCGCATTCGGGAGGCTCGGGTTCGATTCCCGTGGCCGGCCTACCTGACCCATGGTTTTTTTTCGCGGTTTCCCCAGTCACTAGGCGAATGCTGGGTAGGTTAATTACATCGCCCGAATTTCCTGTCCCTCCATTCCATCTCCATTATCATTTCACGTCTCATCTGGTGGTCTCTTAGAAGTGTCGGCGGGTGTCTCAGCGGTGCATGGCTTCGATAGGTCGGTTGTCGGTCTCCGCTGCTCTGCTGGGACCATTTCGTTACCTCCAGCCAGGGACCTTTGGGGCTCGGCTGCTGGGCTCGTTACCGTCCCGCAGTAGGAGAGTGTGTCCGTTGCCCTGGCCTCTCGGGGTAAGTCTCTATCCAAGCAAACTGTATGGACCCTGCTCTCTGTACTGTCGTGGCTCCTTGGGTCGGCCTCCTTCTGTCGCCTTTGCCTCATCCTTACTCCCAGGGGTGCTCCACTTGGGGGCATAGGGACATGGGTCCAGCATGGTGACCTACATATCGAATCCACTCGAACTCACACTCATTTTGTTCATTATCTCTCCAGTCTTATATGACCCAAACTGATTTTAAACAATTACAAAAATAATAAAAACAAAATCTAGTTTGTGATGTGTTATAGTGGCAACCAATCCGAGCCCTAAAATTAGAGAAGCCGAAAGAGAAATGAAAACACTTCTGCTAGATTCAGGACCGTTGATTCTTTAAATTAAAAATAATTACTTCGAACAAATCTATGGTATTCTTATATTCATATTTTCGACTGCAGGCAATTTTTGTTTGAATCCTAATCTATTGGTGTTTCGTTGTAAATACTTTCTATTTCTCTTTTATATTTTTATATCTCTACTGGAAGTCCAATATGCATACTCAGATCTTCAATGATCCACTTCCATTGCGTTTATCTTGCTGAAATCTCCAATCTTGTTCCTCACCAACACAGCCAGAACTCGTCTGAAAAAATATTTTTATGTAAAACGGGGAAAGTAAGGCTCATACTTTAATCCAGTGGTACATGTTCATGAAGGAAGGGTTTAACTCTATTGTATTGGAAGTTTGTAATATCACAAAACGTTTATAAAACGTTTTATTCAATGCTAGATTTTCAGCATCTGCCATTAGGATACAGTTGAGATTCTCACTTATCATTCGTGGTTAGCAGGCATAGGATTTTGTAAGCATTAAAACAGGTTAAAGGAAATGAAAGCTGAACTGCTACTAGATTCAGAATTGGCCTCACAGGTAACAAACCATCCATATCTCTCATACAGTCGGTGGCTGTAACCAGATCGTGTTTGCCTACCCGTCATTGATTCTTGGTTTCTGCTTTTACATTTTTTGTATTGATAATGGTAGATGACTTGAGCTAATTGCTTCGGAATTCCTATGCTCGGCGACTGGTTAAGGTAAAAGAATTCCAGGATGATATCCCAAGCCATTGGCTGTCAATCTGCAGCCTTCACAATTTGCTTCATTATATTGTTGACTCGTGTGCAAAGGTGGCAAAATGTACTTTAGAAGAAAACCAAATTCACGTTTTTAAATTCACCCTGCAGAGCAAAGGTCACTTATTTTTGAGCAAACCTCCGTAACACACCTTAGATACTGATGCAATGTTACCTTGACGCCGTCTGCAGTCTCGTTCTCCGATGAAACTTCTGCTAGCTGTTCTAGTGGTGCACTATGGGATCTTTTTCACAGGATATGCACCAGCGAATGTGAGCATAAACAAAGGTAGACCAACCAGATGTAGACCGAAAGACACATGGTTCAAATTCCGGTTGCGGAATTGACCTTTTCAGTCTTGATTGTAACCTTCTGTGAATCCTACACAGGGATAGCGTGAAAAAAAGAGAACGATTAATTTCCATTGATTGACCTTGTAGCTGGATAACCTTATAGCCCGGGGGAGTTAAAATACACAGCGAAAAAGCTAGGTAATTTAAATGATTAGTAAGCATATTTAACTCCTAGCAATAAGCAGCATTGTAAGTCGTCATTAGGGTAGGTTATCTCAAATGATTTGAATTTCCCTTGTGGTTTATGGAAAACAATGTGAAGTAATTTAGGAATTTCAGGACACGTTGGAAAATTGTCATGAAAGCAAATTGGAAACCGAAGTTCCGTTTTTCATATCCCAGATATGAGATTTAATTTTTCAGTACCAATCCAGCACCAGTTAAGTTGACTTTAATGGAGGCTAATCATGATTTATTTGAAGTGAACTGCGGGCGATCTAAGGTTAAATAATGAAATTGCGTCTGAAACTTAACAGTTGAAATTGTGTTTATTGAGTTACGTTTGCCAACACGTATTCAGATTTTACGGTTTAAAATAAAAGTCCTTAATATTCCAGCCATTCGTTGCAGTGAATCGGAGAATTTCTGCGCCGAACGTTCCTTATTGGTTGCCGCTGAAACGTCGATACCATAATCGGAGCGCGGTACTTAAGCACTGTGACTGCTGATAATCGATTACAGTAAGTGATTCGATAAGGTACGAAAGACGCAAATTGTATAATTATGCGCTCTTTTGTTATCTTTAAGTCCAGCCTAATTATCACTTCCCAATCACCGTTCCTACATACAGAGGCCGACAGAAGTATTCGAACAATATAACATGAAACATTGCACGTACTATCAAAACTAATATTTATATGGCAGCGCTGAATTCTTAAACATGTAAACATTAACCTTTTGTGTCTCGGAAACAATATTTAAAATATCACTTTGTATGTATTTATTACAAAATCTGTACTGTATTTACTCTAATGTCCCTCTTATTGGAGGACTTAAGTATTCGAACGTATCCAATTTAACAGAGAGAAAGGTGGTTGGACGTACGCTACACGCCCCTACCACATAGTAGTTGTGTTTATGCTATGCCTCGAAACAATGTGCTCAGTTATTCAGCCAATCGTGAACTCACAGGTAACATGGGACGTAAAGGTAAGGAGACAACGGTCGCAGAGAGGAATATCGTGATAAATATGTACAAACAAAACAAATCTCTCTCTGAAATTGCCAAAACCATTAACAAAAGAAAACTACAGTATTCTGCATAATTCAACGCTTCAAACAGAAAAATACTGTTGTAGATAAACCTAAACTCCTTCTAAACTCGCCACCAGAGACAGGAGGCAAATAATAAAAATGGTGAAGCAGAATCCGAGAGTTACTGCATCTTAGATTAGAGGATGCCTTGAGCAATATTCGGGCACTGTGGCTCACACCAGAACAGTTGAATGGGCTTTAAATAGCACTGGGTACAACGCCCGCGTTCGTAGGAGGAAACCATATGCTGATAAGGTGGTTAAGAAAAAGCGTATAGAATTTGCTAAACAGTATGTGGTGACACCAACAGAATTCTGGGATAAGGTTCTCTGGTCGGACGGGAACAAATTCTCCTTTAAAAGAGTGATGGACGTCTTAAGGTGTGGAGACTGCTAAATACAGAATGGGAACCTAAGAACACGGTAGCTACAGTGAAACATGGTGGCAGTAGTGTGATGGTATGGGGCTGTATGGCTTCATCTAGCTTTGGAGAACTGGTGTTCATAGATAGGATCATGAACAAATTTGAATACAAGAGAATTCTTGAAAACAATCTTGAAAAGAGTGCAGAGAAGCTGGGATTAGGGCATGATTATTACTTCCAGCAGGACAACGATCCTGAGCATACTGCTGAAATTGTAAGGCCTTGGATCGTGTACAACACTTACACTTTGAAGACACCGCCCCAATCTCCAGATTTGAATCCTATCGAGAACATATGGAAGGAACTCGAGGAGCGTGTGAGGAAGCATCGCATCAGAAGCAAGGATCAGCTGGAAGAACTTCAAACAGAGTGGAGAAATATGGACTATGCAGTCACTAAACAACACATACAGACAAATGTCCAAACGATTATCAGCAGTAATTCAAAGAAAGGGGATGATAACTAAATACTAGCTGTTCTCTGTTCGAATACTTATGTCCAGATGTAAAGTAAACGTTTTATTTCTCCTTGTAGTGCAAATTAGTTTTAGTTGCTATTTATGAGTTTTTATGTTTAATAGAAGACTCAAGTTTATTTTGTACCAGTTTTATTTACGTATGCTTACTGCTTGTAGATTTAAAATAATATAAGTAATAAATATGTTTACGTTCGAATACTTAATGTCGGCCTCTGTACGTGTTGTAATCCTAAATCTGATAATTCGTATCTGAAGCATAATTATTTTGACTTGCTCAATCTTAAGGATTTCCTCTCTTTTATAATATTCTGAATTGGATTACGGGAATTCCTGCAACTTTCTGAACATTGATAATTTCCAACTGTGTCATTGAACTAATCTTCCCGTATTCCTTTATAAAGTAGCAAACGTTGCCCGGAAATGTTGGATTAATTGTCAAGTAATAGTATATACTATAACAGTTATAATAATACAAGTAGGTTTTTAAAGTAACCTTGATTGCTACTTAACATCAAAATATAATCAGAGTACTTAAATCTTAGCCCCCCCCCCCCCCTACCAAGCACGAAAACTTATTCTTTCACTTGTTAGTGAACTGTTCATATAATCCTCGGAGCGACGAGGAACGTAGTAGCTTTAACAACGTGTTCATTGCAGATACTTGGGTGATCAAATCCCTATAAAGGAAGGGTTCTGCTCTGATATTAGGCTTTTATTTAACTTAAGGGAAGCAGAAAGTGCACTCTACATTATTCAAGTGCCGCTGCAAAAATCCCTAGGGTAGTCTTCCCATTAACCTTAGCTGAGCTTAAGTATCGAGTGCCAGGGTCAGAATAACGGGGTAAGACGGCGTTTCCTTTGCCAAGAAAGGACCCATCCTATGAGCTTAGGAAGACGTGGGATACCTTTGTAAATCTTCGTGATTTAATTGTCACCCGGCATAATATGCACTATGTTTAATTAATACAAAAATAATGTGCTTAAATCGCATTGTTTAAACCTAAAATAGTATTCAATCTCTCTACCATGACAATAACCATTAAGCATAAGGTGGAGCAAATTTTTATGATCTTGGGCAAGTACTCCTTCAGAGTAATACAAAATTATAAATTTATAACTCATTTTATTAATAAACCGTCCAAGGAAAGAACATCGTATTAAATTATCTCTTTGAACGCTCTGATACTGAGCATAAACACGTGCAGGAACACCCTATATCACAAACACAGTTTTATATGAAAGGGTAGAACCAGACTGAAAAATTCAATGCCATAGCCGGGACTTGAACCACGGATCGTCCGGTCTCCGTCCAGCCGCTCTAACCATTGAGCTACTATGGCCTACATGCCGACATGACACTAAATTCTCGAACTGACTCGTGGTTTTTCCCGGTAAACCACTAGTACTCATAAACACACGAGACAACTATCTTAATGACGACTTACTATACTGTAAGTACTTTAAGGCCCGGGCTTTATAGTTCGGACCACTATTAGGTATAATTAATGGAAATTAATTGTTCTTTTACACTAGCCGTGTGTAGGACGCACTATGAAAGGGTAGAACCAGTCTGAAATATTCAATGCCATAGCCGAGACTAGAACCACGGATTCTCCGGTCTCCGTCCAGCCGCTCTAACCATTGAGCTTCTATGACCTACGTGTCGATATCAGTCAGTTGCAGAATTTAGTGTCATATCGGCACGTATGCTATAGTAGCTCAATGGTTAGTGGCTGGACGGAGACCGGAGGATCCGTGGTTCATGTTCCGGCTATGGCATTGGAATTTTTCAGACTGGTTCTACCCTTTCATAGTGCGTCCTACACACGGCTAGTGTGAAATAACAATTAATTTCCACAATTTTATGTTTCTCATTTGGTGCTTATTTTCACTTATCGAAATAAAACATTTAAGCTATAGTGTGTTTCAACTTATCCTCCATTCATTGCATAATACATGTCGCTTTTTAAAATTACATTCTAAACCATACGAATAAAGATGTGTTTCCGGGAAATTGGCGCGGCTAGCATTGCACAGTTGACAATATAATAAGACAACCAACTGAACGGCATCATGCTTTTAGCTGTTTGGCATTTTAACCCCTTAACATAAAGCCTATATAAAAGGCGATATTTCTTCTTCTATTATTATTCTCTACTCCCTCCCTAGGGAAGGGGAATTATTATAATACACTACAAATGAATTTCGATATTTAATTGTAAATACCCTTTTTAAAGCCCCTTGAATCCTTAAAAAATCTGTAGAAAAACGTTTTGTGTGTATGCGAGAGGGGGAGGAGAGTGTGTATGAGGGAGAGAGCAGCATAAACCAAAGGCGACAAAATAGCAAACTTGATATTTAAACTCAGATTTCTTTAAAGATGTGATAGGAAGATTTTACAAGATTTATACCTGTAACTGTCCTTTAAATGGAGCGTTTTTCAAATGACTTGAACTTTCTCAAAACATGACATTCTGGTTAAAAGATAATGTATTTCAGGTGTTTACATAACAAATAAAATGTTTATCTTGAATTTTCTGGGAGTAGCCTGTGAAATCCACTTTATTGGAGAAAATGTCATAGTTTATATAACTGATAAGCAGAAATGCAAAGAAAAACGTGATGAACAATCATGTAATTTCTTTAAAACACGATTTTAAATACTCTTTTAGCATCAGACAGTTATTTACTACTTTGTAACATTTAAAGTCCTGTCCCTATTCACTTGTTTCCAGCGATGTCGTGAAAAAAATGGAATTTTAAAGCCACATGGAGCCGCCTTAAATTTTTGACCGTCAATTACGTTTCCAGCATCCCTATTCTGTTCCCTATTATAAAATGAGCTTACGTAAGAATAGTTTTTGTAGATGGTATGTAAACATAAAATGATAGTGTTAGTGATAGAGAAAGTCATACAAATTATATACCAGATTATTTGTTGACAAAATGAAATGTTTAATTGGTTATAATAAAGAGAGTACACAGCTTGTGTACAACGTCGTGATGTTCCATATGCACAAGAGCAGTGAAATGAGAAGTGGTGTGCCCACCTCGATAGCATGGATGGTAGCGTGCCTGCCTCACGTTCAAGAGATCCCGAGTTCGAATCTCGGTCACGGTGATTTACCTGGATAAGGTTTTCCAGGATTTTACCTTATCCTGAAAGACAAATGTCGGGTAAGTCTAAGCTCCAGGGACCCCACATTCATTTGAGCTTCATTTCATCCATTTCATTCAAAGACCTATATGACTTAATGTCGGAGGACGTAAATTACAACATGAGAAGTGGTAAGAATGGTAGTGGAATAAGTGTGTGTGTGTGTGTGTGTGTGTGTGTGTGTGTGTGTGTGTGTGTGTGTGTGTGTAGTGTTTAACACCCGCTGTTACTACATACGGCACCGCAGGCGGTGACACTGATGGTACATGAGATAAAGGTGGAGCACCGTTGGAATGAGATGACGGGGGAAACCGGAGGTCCCGGAGAAAACCCGCCCCAGTGCCGTGTTGTCCACCACAAATCTCACTTTGTGGTCGCCTGGGATCGAACCCGGCCCGCCTTGGTGAGAGCCAAGCGGTCTAATCACTGTGCCACGGCGCGGCCCTAGCGGAGTAAGGGACTAGAATTATCAGAACTCGGAGGCAGTCACGTATACAATGCATTACACTTGCTACACTCACAGCAGGTGTAACACTGATTGTAGCACTTTGTTGTAATTTACGTCCTCCAACGTTGTCATATCGGACGATGAATGGAATGGGTGAAATGAGGCTGAAATGAGCCCAGGGTCCATAGAGCTTAGTTACCCGACATTCGTCTTCCAAGATAAGGGAAAAACCCGGAAAAAAACCTTATCCAGGTAACTCATCCTGACCGAGATTCGCACTCGGGACCTCTTGAACGTGAGGCAGACACGCTACCATCTACGCTACAGAGGCAGGCCAATTGGCTCGTCAGCTCTATTGCGCCTCTTTGCTGTAGAAGGGTTGAAGTGTCCCTGCGTTTCACATAAGGTGTAATAATGAAGCTCATTTTAAGATCTTAACGATGAGAATTATATCTCCGAGTATCCCTAAAATTAAAATCCGCATTATGTGCATCGAATGAAACTTCTGGTTCTGCCTCACGACGTTCTTCCAATTTGAAGCCAAAATGTCTTCCTCAATTATGCTCCAATTTGTAGCGGTCTGTGTCTGCTTCACACTTTAGCAGAGACCTATCTCAGGGTATACGTGTTCAAAGAAAGGATGGCACCGGCTCCGACTTTGAAACGTTTAATTAGCAATATTTACTTTAACTGAGAAGTTGCCGACCAGTGGAAACTTATACAGTAAAACTTGCCTAAAGCGGATCCCTTACATGCCGGAAACCTGGAAAAAATGGAAAATAAATTTCGTAGTGGAGCTATTTCCCATTATACTCTGCCTAACGCGGTAACCGAAATACTTTTGGAGAACGGTTTGCATAAATAACCTGATTAAAACGCATTAATTTATTCACATTGGGTTACAAAGTGCCTACTTTAAAAGTGCAATAATTTTTTATGGCGAATACCGAAGTTTCATTAACCTAAAGACATAAACTTTAATCCTTCGAGGAAAAGGGGAAAAAACCATTAGCTCTCTCAATTGTTTTCCAACAAATGGTAAGGGTATAACTGTTCTGCAGCGAGTTCATTCTTAGTTTCGTTCTTACAAGAGATCAAGTACGAGCGGAAGAAAACTGAATTTTGGTTATTTTTAATAATATAGTCTGTGTATACACACATTCTGTAAAATGAGTTCTAAACCTAAGACATTATCATTGGAAGAACAGGTTATTTTTAAAGAGGGGGAAAACTTAAGTCTTATAGGATTTTGAAACAATAAAAATTAAGAAGAGTGGTTAAAGGGAATAGCAGGGCGTATCAAACACATCACAAAATCTACACAGTATGACGGGCTAAATCATGATTTGTTCGAGTGGTTTGTTAGTGCGCGTCATAAAGCAATTCACATTTCTGTGTCATTGCTTCAGACTCAAGCTTTAGAGAAAGCAAGAAAATTAGGTAAAGACAATTTCAGGGCTTTCAATGGATGGCTCGAGAGTTTCAAACATTGCCATTACATTGTTTTGAATGCTGTGCTTGGTGAAGCAAATGATGTTGATATTAAATCAGTTGTAGATTGGAAAGAAAAATTGAAAACAGAGAATCTTGGCGATAAACTACAATCATAGCTTGCAAGTTAAAAATTTAGTACATAATATATATCAGCCTATTAGTACTTACACTTCGTTCTAGATTATTCATTCACTGTATACCTGTGCGACTACAACTTCTGTAATTTCTTTCTATTCAAACACGACCCTCTGTAAGACGGAAACCTGTGTCAACGGAAAATAAATGCCGGAACGATCACTTCCATTTTAGAAAGGTTTTACTGTATAAATGTCCGGAGTTAAAAGTACAGGTTTTCTCTATCAGGCAGTAACACGCGGTTGTGACCTGGAGGCAAGGATGACGCCTAATTCAGCTACGTCTTGTTCCACCGGCGATCCGACCAAAAGTGTCCAAGATTATACCCAGAATTTGTTACTGAGCTTCAATCTCTTTTTTTGCTAGCGACTCTTAAGACTCCCACTTCTAGCTTCCAATATAATGTTGCCACTTCATTTTATGTTTTTGAAAATTTGCTCCTTTCCATACTAAACTATATCTATGAATTTCTAAGAAATACTCTCACATATTCCAAGAACTTATAGCTAGCCTGCCATACCTAATTTGGCAACTTTGGATGGTGGTCTTACCGTCTCTGATGCAACCTACCGAACCATTTCTACGAATATGACTGAAAACCAGCCGTCGCTAATTACCGTACTTAATATCATCCTACCCCGACGCATACTGTATTCATAATATGTTGTCAAATTACAACCCCTTAACATTTAGCATAAATGCACAAAGTTATCATATTTAATTTTATTATAGGTATAACTGATCCATAATTTCTGTAACACAGATGCTTAGACTTTGTACTTTTCTGAAGTAAAAAAAGAAAAGGATACTGAAAATGGAAGCGCCAAGAATGAACAACACTAAATACTAAATTGAATGGTGAACTCTTCACCAGTCTCCATTTTCAGAGAGCTCGAGAAAGTAACATAAAATCCTGCGAGAACCGCTTAAGACTAGGACTTCCAGTGCCAATAAAACACGGAAAAAGAAAATTCGATTGAATTGGCTGATTGACAGATACCTTCCGGCAGAAATGTGAATGTCAAGAAGTGAGCTTATAGCGAACTCTAGATCCAGAATAAAGGTCTAGAGGTCGATGGAGGGTACAATACAGAGAGGTGGGTGAGATTAAGTGGATAAATTCGGCTTTTAGAATACATGCCACTTAATACGGTCAAGTAAACTCCGAATGCTATTTTCCCTACATTGTTGAATATCTATATAAAATGATTCAGCTAGTCTTGTCACAAATAGTTTATTAATTGGTTGAGATTACCCCATAGAAAATGCATGTAAAGTAGAAGTAATACCACAACTTCTATCCTAAGATTTACAAACTTAAAATGAAAGACAGCAAGACAAAAGAGAATTGAAACTGCGATATACGTCCGATAGCATTTTCAAAGTATTTTAATAGCCTTCATGTAAAAGAAGTCTTTTTGTCTCTCTTATTTACTTATGTTATAAATGAGCTCGTTACAAAGGCAGAAAGAAAAGAAAATTCCTAACATTAGAAACCTGTGAGCCAATATCTTATATTAAGGGCCTGCTTTGTGCACTCATGCTTCCTAACCCACAGATCCTGTCGCAAAACTCGCCTCAAAGTCGCCAGAATCACATTACCACTAATGAAAATATTGTTTTGGTGATCTAAACATCCATTAATTTATTTCTGTTTGGTTTATTAGTCAGTTAACGCACAAGTCTGTTCGGTCACCTTCTCAGCTCTCCGGTCATTTTACTCAGAGTATGGAACATTATTACACTAAAACGTTCTTTATCACTTATTGATTTAGACTAAAATCACTTATTCACTTTATACTTAGTAGAAAATTACAGTAGTTTTCCATTTGTAAATTAGATCATAGAAACCGAGAATATTTTCCGAAATACAAAACGTTCCCATAAAAGTTTGGTTCCCGTTGAGTTTGAAACCAGATTGTTTTATATAAATGCTATCTGAATTAAACGTATTCCATTGTAAATGTAAAAAGTTAAAATAACATTGCACATTCACCTAATCCACAACAATCATCACCCTTTTATATTTCATTTTAAACAATGCTAAGTATGCCTAGCTTAAAATTTTAAAAATGAAACATGACTGCTGTTAACATAATGCACAAAAGACTAGTTGGAAAATCCCACATCCAAAAGTGTAACCTGGAATGTTCAGTAATTTACTAGCCAAATCTGGCAGTTTCGAATGGTGTTTCTTAAGAACAAGAGTGGTTTTTGGTTGCAACACCCTTATTCCAAAATCATATGAAATATTCCTGCTTATCCATATTTTTGAAAGCTGATAGCAGCTGATACGGCTTGGTTGTTTTGCGATGTTGCTCCAATTTGTAGCCGTCTGGCCTGCCTCAATCTTGAACAGAGACCTCTATCTCAGGGTATGTGCGGGTGTATTATCAAACTAAGGATGACATCGGAGTCTTGAGTTTGAAACGTTTTGATAAATAAGATTTACTTTAACTGAGTTGTCGATCATTGGAAACTAATATAAATGTCCGGAGTTAAAGTATGGTTTGCTTTATCAGGCGCTAACACGCGGTTTTAAGAATGAAGCCAAATCCATATACGTCTTGCTCCATCGGCGATCCGATCAGAAGTGCCCAAGATTCTGCCCAGAATGTGTACTCAGCTACCAAAATTCTCCTAATAACTTCCCCTTTTGCTAATGGGTCTAACACCCCCACTACTAGCCTCTAATACGATGCTGCCACTTCATTTCTACATTTCTGAAATCTGCCTCTTCCCAATCTGCGTATAAAATTCTAAGGAATACTCTCACATACTCTATACCTAATCTGGTAACTTTGGATACTTTCACTCATCTTTAACGTAATCTACTAGACTGCTACTACGAATTGGCCTGAGGACTAGCCTTCGCTAGTTACCATACTTAATGTCCTCTTACCCCGAGTTTTGTTCTGAAGTCGGAATTTCTGCTGGGAGTTTCATATCCATGTGCATAAAAATTAAGATTTTTCATCCATTTGGAGGAATAATTTAAAGCAAGTGCAAGGGATAAGGATAAGGATAAGGATAAAAAAATCCTCTAGGTCATTGTAAAATAACTCCACAAAGTACGGGGACAGCTGAGTGAAATCAATGAATTGTGTCATTCGAGTTTAAAAACTAACCGTGTTACATCCGGTAAGCTAGCGGGTATTCACCAAGTACATTGCAGTTGTGATGTTCGCTTCTCTTAATATAAATAATCAGAACTATGTGATGTCCAAACTTTAGCAGGACGCTCCAGTTCTTCCCAGAAGATGCTGAATGTAGTCATTCAACAGCTTCCATTCATTTCTAATAAGGCAAACGGTCATGTGCAGAAAATATACGCCAGTCCTGATATAGATGAGCTTGTTTGTGTAGTGGTGCTTATTTTCAAACATTCCTTTATGATGGCACATAGTCACTCTGAAATGCAGGTTATTTTCTGTGTCGAATGCAATTAGTGTATGCTATCAGCGCTGCATGCTTCTAGTATTTTTCTCCACCGCTCTGCAGTATCGTTGATAGCTAATAAATGTCGTGGCAAACTATGGATTGGTCGATAATTGAAATTAAAGGTCTGGAACGCAGTTAATTAACTGCTCATTTATTTACCGCTGCTTCGTTTGGCTAAACACTTGTTCTGTCAGCAGAATTCGGTGATCCACCGCGAGAAAATTGCTTATAGTGCTCACGTAATACAATTTCAAAAGCTTTGTGGGCCAGATAGTTTACTCGTCATTTCAGCAAACTGTCACAAGGACGAGGAATTCAATGATGTGAAGTTTCTTGAGATACTAACATCGGTATTTTCTGAGGCGTTCTAGAACTGCACACGAGCACTTGTACGTATCAAAAAATAAGTTTAATTAACTATTGACACTCTTCTTCAGGTAAATGTTCCTAATCAAAATGCAATTATCTGAAATATTAGCTGCCAGTTCAATGTTACTTTGAACGTGGAATTTATGCACTCAAGTAATACAGAGCAGTATAATGTGATTTTTTTTTTCTGTGGGCGTATACAGGTTGTTAGGTGTACAAGTGCACTGTATTCGTCAATATAATAAATACCATCATACCAGACTTTACTTCATTTACAGACAGATAATTTTAGTTATTAAGAGTAGTAGGTTTTCGGTTGGTTGTAGCTCCAAGTCCTCGTGGCGCCTCAAGCCATGTATGTTTATTTTCTCAAGAAAGCCACAAATGGAGGAATCGGCAACACTTCTTACCTATCAAAATGTTTTTGTGTTATTTGAAACTTACATTTTCTTCGAGAAAAAATTGAGAAAGAGTTTAGATATGTTTAATGTTGGCGCGAGGTCTACCCAAAATTCCGAAGACTCCGGGCTCTATTATTCTGGGAGCGATGGAAAACTCCGGGGCTCTTTCCATGAGTCTATAAAGAGCCGCCCCCCCCCCATCGACAACAACGTCAAGACGGGTGAAAGTGCATACGCCACTTACGCGCGTCAACCCCGCAGGAAGACTACCGAATAACCTCGGTGGGGCCGCCTGGTGATCTAGCACACCTTCTACTAGCTATGCAGCTCGCCTGGCCAGAAGTACCCGATCTCCCGCGGGTTACGGGAACTCACAGCCCCCTCGAGTCCAATCCAATCCGAACAACTCCCATTCAGGGAGGGGCTCGAATGTTCGGCTCGAGGTTCCTCTAGTAACGTCAGAGGTACCATGAGAGCTAAGGATCCGCAGAGCTCGCACCACACAGATCTCCTCCCATATGGAAACAGATATGTTTAATCGAGGATTAAGTGATGTTCGATAAAAACAATGTGGAGTTGCTTTATAGAGCATACACACTTACAGCTAAGTGCTCTATATTCCAGGCTGAGCTTTTTGCACTGAATCAAGCAGTGGAGTGGTGCCACATTAATAACTATAGCGCATGTATACCATGTATGTATTCCCAGGCATCTCTCAGTGTTATCGGAGATAAATATACTACATATTCATTTGCTACCAAAATAAGGAACATATTATAACAAACGCCAATCACGTGTGTATCACATGGGTTAGAGGACATACGGGTATACATGGAAATGAGAGGGCACATGAAATTTCTAAGCGTTACTAATTATCCCAAAAGGAATTCAGTTTTAAAGAGTCTACAATCACATTTGTTTAAAAAAACATTGAAAAAAGAAATTTTTGAAATGTGAAACAGCACTTGGATAAATAACGATAAAGTACAAGTCACTCGAAATTTATTTTTTTCCTACTGTTAATGATCGTGAAAACTGCAAGTACTGTTCACCTAATTTTATTTTGACCCAGTTTGTCACCGGACGTGGGAAATTTAAAACTAACTTTAGAAGATTCCATATAGACTCTCCTGATGGGTACCTCTGTAAATGCGAAAGTGTTGAACACTTAATATTTACGATGCGATCTTCATTCCAAAAAGAGATATAATCTTATTCAAAATCTTTCATATTGTAATGCAGATCTTCAAACACCGTTGTTTAATGATTTCCTTAAAGAATGTTGCACTTCAGGCTTTGAGCACTTTATTGGCCAATTTTTTAAAACGTTATAATTATTATCATGTTCTGTTATTTTGATATTTGTATGCATGTGTTTTATTACCAGAGCCCTAACATACCTTACTGGTAAAATAGTTACTTCTTTTGGATAATAAACATAATAAATAATAATAACAATAAGAATAGTTGTAGTAAATAACGGTTATCCTTGCATTTGAAGTTCATTCATTGTTTATTTTAATGTGTAACCGAATTCAAAGCAGGACTAATGCCCCAGATTACCTGGCAGCAAATAAGGTATTGAAGTGTGTACAGTGAAATCAAAGCGGATGGTCTATACTCACAGACATTCATTTACCCGCTCAGTCACAACCGTGCAGAAAATATCAAGTGTAAATTACGCGATGTGTTTGTGGGGAAAACTGTTGGATGCAGTGAAAAAATAACCAACACCTGAAGTGCATAGATTAGGAATAGCTACCAATTATCAAAGCATCTGTACTTATACCCGGAACATTCTGTATAATGGATACAATGAACAGGAATAGGTGTAACGAAACGTTTATTAACTTCAATTTTGAACCTGTCTATTACGGCTGAAAATGAGGATATTTCACATACAGTTTGGTTTGCTGGATGTATTTTAAATAAGGTGCATAACTGATAATAAATAAAGTATTTAGCATTATGAAGTATTGCGAAGGCCAAAATCACAATAGAACCACCAACATGTTTAACTGTGGCAAGAGTGCTTCTGGCATCATTTTCTGAATTTGTTTTTCTCCAGACCGTTTATCCCATTTGAATCGAAGTGGATTAACTGAGTTCGTCCGCCATATCACGCTGTTCCACAAGTTACCCTGAAGCTTCACGGAATAGCTACTGATGTCCTCTTCATTATGAATGACTTTCGTATAACTGGCAAACCCTAAAAGATGGACAGGATTTTGCCGCTGATAAATGTTAATCTCCTTAAAGCACACAATTTATTTCGATTTTTATTTTTGAGGAGTTAAACATATTCGAGATGTTTGATCGGTTTGAATTTTAAAAATCTTTTTCTTTTTCAAATAAGAAGTCGCTATTCCTTGTTTCATATCCTGCCCATGCAAAGAGATTCAAATGTCAAAGCCGATACCTAGAATTCTCCTGAAGCCTACTGTACTGTACCTTTAAGGATATATGCCATACAGCCATTTCTGGAAAAGTGTATCGATCGACAATAATAGAATAAACGTGTATAAGAATAGTTTGTACTAGAATGAGAAGAGAAACTCATTGAACGGAAGGTAAAAGCAAAGGTTGAGCCAAACTCACAAATAAACTTCACAGTAGAGTACATCCCGGAGTACAAGGCTGTCCGGAATGAAAATGAAACAAAATTGACGGCAGTTGACCATGGAAAGAATGGAGAGCTGCGACATATATCCGTCGTTAGCAATGAAAAATTAAAAAAAATTACACCTCACAAATATAGATTATAATTTTTCAAACTGTCTCTCGTTATCTTTTGATTTACATCTATTGGAGTACTAAAACGCTTTGAAATGTTTGCATGTTTCATTGCTATTCTACCTTTCCGGCGTTAGCAGAACATAACACTGTCACTTAAAGAGTTTTGTTTTGGTTTAATTGAAACCAGAATCCAGTTGAAAACACAGCTCTACAACGTATGTGTTACATGAAGCTAGTCGTGTTGCATAGCATGTTTCATCTCATCTTTATTTCATATTGTACAGTAACTGTACCGTGTACATGAAATGCACAGGATAGACAAGTATAAATTGGCGAATCTCTCAGTGGAGCACTATCGTGGAACACTGCATATTAGATATTCCTTTGTTACGTTTTCCCTCCTGAATTTCTGTCATCGACCGGATTAAGGAGATAACTATAGTTTAAAATTAAAAAAAAGTGCAACAAACTTTAAGCGTATTCTACATAAATAATAATTTAAATATCTGAATTAGTTTCAGACCGCTGACTCTCACCAAGGTGGCCCAGGTTCGATCCCAGGCAACCACAGTGAGTTTTGTGGTGGACAACACGGTACTGGGGTGGATTTTCTCCGGGATCTCCGATTTCCCTACCATCATTCGCCAATTGCTCCATCACCTTTCCTATCATTCATCACGCCCTCGTGCTATCATCCACTTCTCTGAAGTACACAACAGGCATCGGGCTGATCACCCATCCTCGTTCGCTATCAGATCCAAAGCTTCGGTTCCTCAGACCTGACCTTAAGGGATAGAGAAACAGAAACCCCTAACACCACGATAATGGTATACTAGGATAAGGAGAAGAAGAAGAATTAAGTTTCAGAGTAAAGCTTTAAAAGACAAGATGCTGCACTATATCATGGTTCATTTAAAACATACCCAACATTTGATATCAAAGTTTTAAACCTCATTTCCCACAAAGTTCACTTTCGTAAACCTTGTTCTTGACGGTTCAAAAACTTCTGAAGGGATATAAATGAAACTTTTAGTGCTACTTGCTATATACAAATCTGGGGAACTAACCAGAATTTTGCTCCTTTGTTTGATGCGGTTTTTCTGAGGCAAAAAATTCTAATAACGTAGAAAAATTGCGTTGCTAATTAGAAAATAAATTAATAATTGTGTTTATATAGATAGAACCTTAGTTCGGGCCAATTCCCTAAAACAAAGGTTAAGCTTTAAAACAAAAAAGAACACAATTTAAATATCTTTAAAAGTGGTCAGTAAAAGGTGTGTTACGAAATTCATCCGGTGTAGGCTTTTCTTCTGGACGGTTCACTCGCTCTGGTTTCGAAAATAAAACGTCCCTAATTCCTTGCAGTCATAGCAAGCACAGCATACTGTCAGTCATTAACTCGCTCGGGGAATAGCGGTTTTCGTTGTATCAGAGACGCACTCGCTAACTCACTTGTCCGCTTCGCGAGACTCGATAACTCCACCACAAGCATGACTCAAACTGGCGAGAGGCTCATTTATATATCGTCGGAGGTTTCCACACGTTTGAATCGACGAAATATCCGGAAGGCAATAGCGTTTATCGTGTTCACGCTGGGGGAACGCGCTGCTTATCTTGTTTACCATTTCGACTGCCCGGCGCCAACTTCCGATAACCTTGCGCCATAGCGGTTGGGCCATAATGTCTCATAGATTAAATATAAGAGTTTCATGGATCCTTGTGTCAGTAAACAAAACAATCCGGAGTATATGAAAAATTTATCGTTTTACGAGGAATCCCCGCGGAATGAACAAACGGGAGTATTTCTATGCGATGGAATAGAAAGTTCAAAATGCTGGGGAAATGGATTAATGTGAACATAATTTTACGGTCCGTTTTAGCACTAATACAGTCGAGGATTAACGGAGTAGCACCAGTTTCCAACTAGACGTTGTAATATCATATTGAACTATTGTGGCAGCGAATGATACACATGAGCGCACAGGCTTAATTATCCATGATCTGTGGAATATTAAAGTACAAAGTTTACCACACCAACTATACATTTCAGAGGAATTGGAAGGTATTATTTGTGAAGAAATGTCTAAACTCGCAAATGTATAGAAAGTGAGGTGACAGGCATTTGGCGCACCTCCTGGAATCATACGAATGTCTTGCCAGAGGCAAGATTTTATGGTGACAATTATTTGTAAAATTCGAATTAATAATTTTTACTGGTGTTTTTATCTGGTTATTTTTACCATAAATTCGTATTAATTTCGCGCAAATTTTTGGAGAAGAATTAATGAAGCGTAAGAGGTTACTATAGCGGCGAAACTGTTAAACCCCTTTTCTGCCAAATTAAAACATTTTATTTGAAATCAGCAGATAGTAGGTGACATCAATGAGATAAAATATCACACATCAGGCATCGCCAAACTGCAGCATAAAACAAGTTATGATATTTTCATTCTGTTGTCTGTCACAACTAAGTTATATGTAGAGAAAAATTTCTCACTGTCGGCGTTTGACATCAGCAAGCAAAGACATTGAAGGGCCTTTGCACAGGAATTGCGGTAAGAATCAGCTTTTGCCTTCAATGCCAAGAGTGATGTTACTACGATCAATAAAGAATGATCATACTTCTTTTACGATCATAATTTTTTGCACTAAAATTCAAACTTCTGATGGCTTAATGTCAAACAAACACGCCTTAGTAGTTTCATTGTTGGTACTCCTGGTTCCTGCCTGTGAGAACCAGGTAAGTTCAGACATGTTCAGTATCGCCTTCCGCTGCAATGTAGGTAACCTGCAGTTAAAGTTGATGTTAGAGGAAGATCCGCAGTTTCTTTCAAACGTAATAACTGCTGATGAAACTTGGCTACATCATTTTGATCCTGAGAACAAACAGCAAAGCTCAGTGTGGAAATCTCCTTTATCACCAACCCCCAGAAAAGCAAAAGTGTTTGCTTCTACTGGGAAAGTTATGGTCATCTCATTCTTTGATATTCATGGAATGGTTTATCAGCATGTTGTACCTGCACACACATCAGTAACTGGACAATACTGCAGGGATGTCCTGAAAACATTGCAAGTCCATATCAGGAGCAAAAGAACACATTTCCGTGAAGCAGGCTGGATGCTGCACCACTATAATGCGCGGCCGCATATTGTCAATGTTGCAACGTGAAGTGTATTCCTCACCCTCTCTATAGTCCGGATTTAGCCCCATGTGACTTGTTTTCTATTCCCTAATTTGAAGAAACGCCTTCGTGGGAGGCATTATTCATTATCAGATGCATTGGTGAAGGCTGAGGAGGTGATTTTGAAGGATCTCTCAAAAATGGTTTCCAGCATGTCTTTGAAGACTGGCAGAAACGCTGGGACAAGTGCATTGCATTCAGGGAAGACTATTTTGAGAAGGACCATCAAAATTATGAGGAAGAGTGAAGGTACGTTGTCAAAATTATGATCATTCTTTATTGAACAGCCCTCGTACATCTAGTCTATCCTTACCATCATGGTTTTGCTGTTCAACAATGTCGTTGAAAGCTTTTGTAATAAAGAAGAAAATCAGAATCACAAGTAATACCACTGGTTTTAAATGCATTTAGTTGTTAAAATGCTGCCAGTACATGATTTAAATCGCCCATTTTTGATTTAGTAACTAGCCTAGACGGTTCAAACAAGTGATATAGGTTTTATGGTTATTACATCATCAGTTTCTTTTGCATAATGGAGTTTAATTTAGACAAAGTCATACGGCAGCAAACTTTTACATTCCCTTCTACTGCTATTCTAACACTGGGATCTATGATATGATGTACAAGTGCACTTACTCTGTTTCCATAGTGACCACTCTCTAATATTTCACATATTGGTTCTCAGCGAGTTAATTCGGGATGAAACAAGATGAGCCACAGTTTTTTTTAATTGAAATTCTAATGTTGGATCTATTATCAATCTGAAATTTTCAGAAACAAATATTGTTGCTTTTGTACCTTTACAATATAGCAGCACTTGGCATCGCAAAAATGATCATTTAACTAATTTTGCGCAGGAAGTTAGTTTTTTTTAGCAAAGAAATAAGACAATTGCATCAAAATTGCTGGCAATGTAAACTACTGATTTAAACCAGCTTTACCAGCGTGTCAGTACAGGCATTGGGAACACTTAGCTTCTAAATCTGGGTGGTTTTAGGTGACGTATTGTTTGTATTCGTTTTTTTAACTTTCGGGCATTTCTGAACACATTCTTAAACCCAAAGGGACAATATTTTCATGTTAATGTAATGTCTGAGAGTAGCTTCCTAGAATTTCAGTACATTAGGTCAGCATAATAGGACTTCTTGCTGTGCACGGTGTGGTATCCAGTAAATAACCTTTCCACAAACAGTTCTCAGTATCTCCGACCAGCCGGTTGCTGTGGTGTCACTTTATTGTTGCACCGCTTAGCTGTTATTTCAGTGCGCATGATGTCATTGTATTGGCTTTGTTAAGTGTTAAATTGTATCTTGCTTTCGTTAAATTTGTTAACATTTTTTTTCATGACTTCTAGCTTCATGCTATAAAGGCATACATGTTATATTACAGTTATATTTATTCAATTTTAAACAAACGTAAATTTTTCTATGCAGACTAAAAATAATGGAAATTTTCTCATTTATCGCTAAAAATACTAGTCTCGTAAGAAGGAACAATTCGCGAAAATTCACGAACAAATCTTTAAAAACAAAAACTCTTGCCTCTGGTCATGGCGTTTAAATGTTAACATAAGTGCTTTTTACTCTGAGCTTCATAGAAGCAGCACTAGCCTGAACTACCACGTACAGAGAAGACCAATTCTGGGGTCAATGTATAATTTTCACACAATATTTCCCGGCGTCCCTATATGAGTCTTTCTACCACTTCCATTTTTGAATTACGTGATTGAATAGTGTTCCTTAAACGGGTAGTAAACAATATGAATGCATTCTCACAGGCACTTATATAGAGCCAGCTGCTGGCACTCATTACGTCCCAACATCGTTTTAACTTCCAGACCATTTTACCGCTAATGGCAGTATTTCTAATCTTCATCCAATTTTCTTGTAAGCTGTCTCTGAAAATGTTTTCATCCCTTAATATCCGGCTCCCAGGCAATAAAAGAGATCAGGGAGATTTATTGAGTAATAAATGTGGAAAGTATGTTTTTCCAAATCCCATTTTAGTTGCCTTTATGGCATGTTTTGAAGAGATGTATAGCTCATAATGCCATTTTATTACGACATCAAAAGTTTTTCAAACAATGTACTCACGGCTAACCCGCAAGTAGTTTTGGTAGTGCATGGTTCAGAGAAGTATTACTAGTTTTCTACAAATTAATCCGTTCCACTGTATTTGTTGAAGATGTATGTAATACGAGTCGACCAGCGCTGAAATGAAATAAGTAGGTAATGAACAACAATTGACTAGCAGAATGGGAAAGAGATGTAACACGATATTTTGAGAAAAGTCCCTACGTATTTTAATAATACCGTATTAAATAGTAGAGTTAATCAGAGTAATTATTTTATTTATATCTTATGGACTGAAAATATTTTATCGAATATACAAAAGTATTTAATATAAGAAGCGTAACTTCATTATGTCATACATAAGAAAATAAAGTAAAGAAAGTGAAGGAATAAAATATAAATAATGTAATATATTCTGCCCTCTGCCGTGGCGTAGTGGGCTAGAGCGTGTGCTTTGGATCCCTGCGTCCGGAAAGCTCCTGGGATCAATCCCACCCCGTAAGGTCCAGATTTACACTAGGTAGCAAACCCTGGTCTAGAAAGCAAACTTTCCGGTTGGGGGTGCCGAGATGCTGACCACATCTACTCCCAGCATCGGTTGGATAATCGGCTACCTTTGCCTTGTGTATGTGGGCTTAAGACCTGCAGTCGCGTTGGCAGGCTCAGGTCCACTTTGGGACATTACGCCATGGATTACGTTTATACTACGTACAGTGGCAATCGCTAATAATAATTTCCGAGTACTGCTTCGGTGGAGCTTCATTTCGTAGTAACGTTTGAAAGTTCATATGCATAAACATGCTTCAGAATACTTCATTTTTAGTTTTTGGGACAGTTTTCTAAAAAAAAAAAAATATGCACACACTTGCCTTTTTAACTTCATTTAGTGAATGAGAATTTTCTTTGAAGTCTGATTGTGTACCCACCGAAAGAGAGCTAGATCATTAGAAAATAGTTTCCAGCAATACTCCACTTGTTGCTATATTAGACTCTCGAGGACATACGCTTTACTCAATCGCTTTACATGCAACATAATGAGACGCGTTCGCTTCTTCTAGCTCAAATCGTTCAACGTATATGCCGAGATATGGTTAAGCTTTTGCTCACACGTATACTGTGGGAAATGGACATTTCTAGTATTTGCTCATTCCACAATTCAAATCAAATATTAGCCTATTGCTTCAGTACGTTAAAGGCAAATGCCTAGCGTATGCTATGGTACTCCGCTTTCGGCTTCGTTTCTACTTCTTGTCAAGTCCAAAGCTTCTTTTATACATTGTGATACACAAGGTGTATTTTGTTACGTTTTGTTCTTTCATTATCTCCCACGCAAAACATACAAACATTTTCTTTTGAAGGTTTTGTTAAGTAAATAAAAAGTTAATAAAGGATTTTAACCCTAAAGTTAATCCCTTTTAAAATTAAGTACAAAAATATTTAAATAAACATAAATATTTAATAATTTTCATAATCCGAATTAAATTCGTTTATTAAAGTGTTCCAAAATAAAAAATCATGCACATTTGGCATCCATTACATACAGTTTCTGTAAGAGAAACATAAATCATGGTAGACTAGTTTATTATACAAGTTACATTTAGAAATATAAGTGACAAGATAATTATTACTTATAATAAAGGCCGGAGACTTGTACATTTTTCCACAGGTATACGGTACATGGACTGTACTGTTACCGGTTGTGTATGTAAACAACTGCAGGTTGGTATAACCAGACCATGACAACCGCCTCACTGCCCGAGGAAAGAAAACAGTCACGGTATACTACACCTTGAGCTTGCGTCTAAATACACTTGAAAGACAATGTTTCACTGGTTCGCAGAGAACTACGTTACGTTGTATTCGACGTTTCCTATTTGATGGCCGTGCTGTGCATCTGATGTCATTCATACTCTGTGTCCAGCTAACTTGTACAGCATGCGAGCGCACATTTTGCGGGCCTTTACTTATAACTAGGGCCCGGAAGTTTAGCCCCTCCCCCCAAAAGGTACAACAGGTTGGTAGTGACGGGGTTATACTCTACCTACGTCTCGTAAACATAGGGGAGGGGGTTGGTTGAGTGACATGCATTCGTATACAAAGTCAAGGTCAACGGTGATCTATCAAAGTAGTCAAACGAGGGACACAGTGTCATGGAATATATTGCACATTTATTCACAAAACAAACAATGCGCGCGAACTTCCACCAACAGCACGTGTTGATGACTAGCTCAGGTGACGATCTGCACCTCGTGTACAACAAACCACGAATTTTAGGCCGAACTTCCGTGCCCTACTTATAACTCAAGAAGTGCAGAAATGACGTTGAAATAAGCTATGTGACTATAAACGCTTAACACAGGATCATTTATCCAAAAGTTTTTGCTGTACTGTTCGTTCACTGACATTTTAGCTAATGGGTGGGCTAGCTTGTCTAAAAGTTAAGCTTAACTGGCGGGAAGGGTACAGTGCCGCGCGTATTGCATAGAGTGGAAAACAGTTCAGAATTGCAAGACTTCACTCGCAAATGGATGATGACAGTCCTAAAACTGTCACGCGCCTTTACCCCTCACTTGCTTTAGGCTAAGTAAACACTCCCTCCCACCACTAGCTTAACTCCTACCTGCTGTGAGCACATGCCCACTAGTTAAAATTTCAGTGAACGGACAGTACATTAATGCTCTGTAGAATTAGGTCAAATGCTAATCTAATGGAAAACTTAACGATGCCTGGAGAGTGCCTTAATATTTTACATATTTCTATTTATTACTGTAGTTTTCTTGACCGTAATCCTGAAACACGTCTATACTTCACTTATTCCATTTTTATGTTCTAACTGATAAACTCCTAATTTAATTTAAGGAATCATCTCCATTTGTATCGCTGGACTCCATACAGGAATACCACGCAAACGTGAAACTGTCAGTGAGCGTTTCCCTTGCCGCTGGTAATAGTGGGCATTCGAAGGGGAAATTATACACCGACACATTTGGTATACCAAACAGAATGGACTGAGCGGGACACCGCTCGGATTCCAAGTACACTCAACTCGCTCGTATACACAGCTCGTTTCTGTGTGAAGGCACAAATAGTACAAATTGCGGACCAAAACTCACTCTGTGGACAGTTCTATGTTAGATCCCACTTATGAATCACTGTTTGTGACTAACACTTGCCCTGCTAAAGCAATCACGGAAGATTGTTTCTATTTGTTTTAGTAAATGCATCGCATTCCGACACCATAAATCAATCCAAACAACTTTAGCGTTTATTCTGTCTCATTTAAACACGGTTAACATATACTACAGAAAAGTTAAGTAAAAAAAAAATTGCATCTAATGTGTAGTAGTAGCATTGCTACGCTTGTCATTTTTGTTGTTGTAATGTACGTCCTCCAACGTTTAGTCATATCGGACGGTGAGTGGAATGGATGAAATGATGCTCAAATGAGTCCAGGGTCCATAGAGCTTAGTTACCCGGCATTCATCTTTCAGGATAAGGGAAAACCCTGGAGAAATCCTTATCCAGGTAACTCACCCTGACCGAGCTTTGAACTGGGGTCCCCTTTAACTTGAGGCAGACACGTTACCATCCACGCTACCGAGGCGGGCTACGCTTGTCAATGGGAGATACCGAAGTTAATATGGTGTTGGACAAAATGGAGAAAATCGTATGATATGATATATAAATTGACGTTTGTTTGGCCGCGCCGTGGCTCAGTGGTTAGACCGCTTGGCTCTCACCAAGGCGGCCCGGGTTCGATCCCAGGCGACCGCAAAGTGAGATTTTTGGTGGACAACACGGCGCTGGGGCGGGTTTTCTCCGGAATCTCTGGTTTTCCCCGCCATCTCATTCCACCGGTGCTCCATCTTCATCTCATATATCATCAGTGTCATCGCCTGCGGTGCCGTATGTAGTAAAAGCGGGCGTTAAACACTACACACATTGACGTTTGTTAGTCTCACAAATAACCGAGAACGGCTGAACCGATTTGCCTAATTTTGATTTTGAAATATTTGTATAAAAGTTGAGAAACAAACCCTGAAGTGATAATGGAACGGGTTATTAACTAAATATAAAAGTACACACGCAAACTTTTACGGAACACATATGTACACATTTCTTTTTATTTTCGACAAAGAAAAGTATCTAAAAGTAGAAAGATAATTCCATTCCTTGCCAAAGTCTTCAGATATAGCACTTACCATATTTTATTAAATAACATTTATCGTTTATCAATACTGAATTCTTTAAATGTAGCATTATGATGATATACCTTTCAAAGATTAAACACAAAATAAATTTCTGGACGCACTAGAACACTAAATATTGATAAATATTGGTAAATCCTTGCACACGTTCTTTATAATTTGTGTTTGTGAATTAGTGAATGTGAATTTAATTCACACAAAATTAATTGAATTCCTTTGTGAAGATCACGGAAACTTTTGCTATGCCAAGGAGATTAGGTCGTAGAAGTCAGTAGCTGCGACGAGCTACGTCACGTGCTGACGCAGAGATGAGCAGCGAATCGCAGCTAATGTTAATAGTCGTGTTGCTTTGTCAGAATTGCGTTCTTGAGTGTTTGTTTCTTCCGGGAGATTGTCTTCATACAAATCAGTTCACACAGTTATAAACCAGGATGACGTAGTCAACTATCCCACGGACCTTATAAATTCATTAGAATTGCCTGGACTCCCACCTCACAATTTTAAAGTTAAAAGTAGGCTTAGTTGTGATCATGCTGCGTAACATTAATCAACCACGACTGTGCTTGGAACGAGACTAACTGTGAAAAAGTTAATGAACAACATCATCGAGGTATCAGTCAAGGGAAAGTACAAAGGAGAGGATATCTTGATGCCAAGTATTCCGAGGATTCCAACGGATTTACCTTTCGATTTTAAGCGTCTACAATTTCCCGTGCGTTTTCCCTTTCCAATGACCATAAATAAATCGCAAGGAGAGTCCTTGGAAGTTTGCGGAATCAACTTGGAGTTTCTCTGTTTCTCTCATGGACAATTATATGTCGCGCATTCGTGCGTCGGAAAACCATCATCTTTATATATAGTCACCCGAACATCGGAATTCCCGATAGGACCAGCTGGCAGGTAGGGACCAGACGGGAAGTATTGACCCACGCCTACCCATTTATCTTGTAGCGCTAACGAGGGGATGGTTCGAAAAACATCACTGGCCATCTCTTTCCCCTCTCCCTGACGTCTTGAACCTTCGGGATGATTCAATGAACCGCGAGACTTCCAGAAACAGCGATCTTCCTATAAAAAGGGGCTGCAGTTGGCGAGTGAGTTCAGTTCTTGGCGAGCAGCGTGAGGAGCGCCGTGCTAGTGAACGGACTGGAAGACTGTGTACGCGTATCAGAGGAATTGTACGTAATTGTGAGTGTAGAGTGGACCTGTGACAGACGAACTGGCGAATTGTAATTGTGTGTGCTACGTAATTCTGTGTAATCGGCAAGTGTTCCAACTGTAATTCGGTGGAAATAAAGAACATTTTAAGTTTGTGCAATTGGACTTTTAATTTCACGAACCCACAAAGCCACAATATTTACGCACCACAAAAAGATTATCAGAAAGCTTTACCCTGATTAGCTTAATTGTAACCGTCTTGCATTTAAACTTCACCCCCAATTGCAAAATAAATAACTAACTAACCCGAATTTATTTTATTTATGTCGATGAATTCGGACAACTTTTATTGGCGGTACGAAGTTCGCCGGGTCAGCTCGTATAATATAATATTTTAAATACATTTTAAGAAACGATAATGCTTCATGTGGGTCTTCTACTTAGCCCTGTGGTAGTGCAGCTGATTTTTAAGCTGGAGGCCTGGATTCGATTCCTGGAGGACATGGAAATCTTCTGTATGGAGAACCTTGGTTAGGGTGCACGAGATTCCTGATTGAGAAATTGACATGAAAGTGGCGGCTCCAAATTGCGAATACAGCAATTTGCGGTTAGGTAGAACTCAGTGTGCTAAACACGTTCCACCGTCCAGTACTGCAGCCTACTCATGACGCCTGTTGTGAAAAGAAGTTGGGAACCACTGGTCGTGCGGTACGGCTTATACCGACATCGAGCTGTTCTTTCGCGGAGAAAAGAGAACAAATAATTCTTTTGCCTTTATTAAGACCATTAAATAGAACACTTGACTTATTTAGTTACAAAATAAACATTAAGTGGTAAAACTAGGACGAAAAGGAATGCGGCGGAGAGAAGTGGCTTTTGTTTGGATCTTTAATCAAGCCTTTGGGAGTTGATACAGCTTAAAGGAAATCCAGCAAGATTCAGATGCTATTTGCACACTGTCGGAATGAGAGGGGTGACGCTTTTGTAAGGATTCTTTTCTCTCTGTGCTCTATTTGACACAAAAGCAACACCATTTAACGCATACATTATTTCCCTTAGCTTTCTTTCAATTCCAGGGCGTGCGGTGCACCCTAAAAGGACACTTGACTTCTTTTTCGTGGTACTGACCCTGTTTTATTCGATTTGTTTTTGTCGGCTGCAGAAAAGGGAGAAAAGTCTCACCTCATTTCGTTTGAGAGACAAGAGCAAGGCTTCTCTCTTAGCGACAAGGAATTCAATTCCTCTATCACCAGTTCCTTCCTGTATATCCCAAAGAGATTTTTGTTTTGCTTTATTTTAAGTATATTTAGAAGTGCTTCTCAGCATGCTATAAGCCACGGGTCTTCGACCTACGGCCCTGAGCGGCATGTGGCCCACGGAGGCAATTAATTTGAGTCTCGGAGAAGCAGCGGCGCATTTCGCAATAAAATAAATATCTTATGAAGCCTACATACTTTCGCACGAACTACGAGTGCTAGTGGTTGGTTAGTAATATTAATAATAATTATTAGTAATAAAGGTATTAATAATAACAAAATAATTAATAATAATAGTTTAATTTTATGTACTTGTTAATAGTTGGTAGTTTTAGTTTCGTATGAATGATGTTGATCTGAACTAAATGCTATCACATGTTATTGTAATTTTTATATATTTTATTTTTTATTTGTATAAATTTATCTGTAAATTATGTTGTATGTATGAATATACTTCGCATAAATGTTAAACAACTGGCATATTAGTCGTAGCTTAAGAAATTAGGTGTCTGGGTTACCATAAAGATTTTCATTTTATTTTATTTTATTAAGTGGTTGGTCACTGGTGCTACGCTTCAGAGGATGCTCAAAATATTACCTATTATATTCAGTAATATATTTTCAGACTTCAAATAAATTTGAACACTTGGACATGTATTCACTGTTTGTGCGCCTGTTGATGTTCATAAGGAAATGTAAATGGCAGTAGTAGATTTGCAATGTAACCGCGTATTAAATTAAAAGATGCTGTAACAACATCTATTCTAATAATCTTTCTATCTTAGAAACCCCCGTTTAATGTAAGACGAGAAAGACCAACCCCTGTCTAGACCCGGTTTTACATCTTATTGTTTAAACCTCTGCATGAATCCAGTTCGAAGATTAAACTTAAACCGTCAAAACAGCCTTAGAAAACACAGCTATACCGTAGGTAAAACAAGATATGAACAGGTTGCTGAAAAACAAAGTTGTGGCAGGCGTGTTTTTAATGAATTTTTATGTAAACATTGTACGAGGGCTGTTGAATAAAGAAAGGTCGCATTTTTTTTTTTTTTTTTTTTTTTTTTTTTTTTTTTGACAAGGTACCTTTACTCACCCTCATAATTTTGATGGTCTTTCTCAAAATAGTCTCCCCTGAATGCGATGCACTTGTCCCAGCGTTTCTGCCGATCTTCAAAAGCATGCTGGAAACCATTTTTTGAGAGATCCTTCAAAATCGCCTCCGCAGCCTCCACCACTGCTTCTGATGATGGATAATGCCTCCCACGAAGGCGTTTCTTGAAGTTAGGGAGTAGTAAAAGGTCACATGGGGCTAAATCAGGACTATAGGGAGGGTGAGGGATGCACTTCATATTGATTTTTACAAGATATTCAGCAACAACATTGGCAATATGCGGCCGCGCATTATCGTGGTGTAGCATCCAGCCTGCTTCACGGACATGTGGCACCCACGTATTTCAGAAAGTGATCTTAAGGTAATTCGTCGATCCTCTCTCACCATAGTAGCAGCAATGTTGATGGTTTCTTCCGTAAGAGCAGTAACTGGAGCACCGGGTCCACCTTCCTTTCAAATTGATTTTCTCCCCTCTCTAAACATTTTAAACCACATTCGAGCTGTGCTGTAGGGAAGAACAGACTCTCCATAGGCCTCCTGTAACATTGTATTGGCCTCAACTAAAGATTTGTTGAGACGAAAGCAGAATTTCAAAGCCGCATATTGTTCCTCGCGTGTTACCTCCATTGCAGCGGTAGGCGATACTGAACATGTCTGAACCTGCCTAGTTCTCACAGGCGAGAACCAGGAGTACCAACAATGAAACTGCTATGACGTGTTTGTTTCACATTAAGCTAACAGAATATAATAAGATAGAATTTTATTGCGAAAAATTATGACCTAAACATTTATGATGATTCTTTATTGAGCAGCCCTCGTATGTTCCTTTTGATGAGAATGCAGTTGTAATCTTAATTTTTACGAGTACATTAAATTGAGACATGTTTAACTTGGTCGCGGTATTTCAAAGGTCCATCACCGCGTCGGGCTTCGAAGCGACGATGTTACTTGTCGTCGTCGTACTCGTGGCTAAGGAGGCGCCACTTTCTCAGGGTCCGCCTCGACGAGTATATGTATCACTACTAAATTAAGTAGGTGATGTGGTTGGACTGGTAATTGGGGTTTTTCTCAGGTTATTGAACAGAAAGTCTTGTAATACTTTTATATCGGCATCAAGTTACTCGGATGTCTATAGGTTTCAGTGGTTTTAGGTGGCACTTGCGGACTGTACTCATAACAATGTATATTTGAAACTCTAAAATATTTATTTTAATCTGAGAATACTCTCTATAACGTCGGATGAACCTCGCACTTCACGTCGCTTGATGCTGCTGCGGCTTAACACTTCTCCCTTATCTCAGACTTCGCCAGACTGCCCCGTTTCTCTTCAACACTGTCCATTTCTACAACTCCCCAGAGACGTCAAATTCTTTTCTTTGTCTATACAAAATGTGAAGGCCAATAACCCTTATGGCCACGCTAAGGGGTAGCAACTAACGGAAGCTGTACCGTTAGTTGCCTCGAAACCTAGCAGACATTCCGGAGAAACTACGCCTGTGTATTTTATTGGTTATAATTTTCGAGGTTCACAGCATTTTATACATAATTTATATATGTGATACGTTCATACAAATGTGATAAAATCATAGATATTGCTATTTATATAATGGTTTACATAATAGTTAATAATTCTTGAATTTTTATACTAGAATAACAGGCAGGCGGAAATATCGCTACAACTCTAATATTATGGATTAATTTCTAAGTAAATACTAATATAGAAAAATGTATATAAATGCAGGAACAAATCACTTATGATTATATAGAAGTTTGAATAGTGTTAATATATTTATAGTGTGGCCAGTATTTATATAATTATTAAGTGGTCCTTAAACTGCCATTTGAAACCACAGTAAGGTATGAGCATATATTCATACTTTTTATTTTTGGAATTTAAACCAACATATTTATGTTTGAATCTATATAGTGTTAAATTTAAGTTGGAAAAAAAAACCGTATTATATTGAAAATAGGACCCGAAAAATACACCGAATCATAAATGGGTCCCAACCAAGCAACAAAGCTCTAAATTTGATTCCAAAATTGACTAGAAGTATGTTTTGAGGCTCCACTTGAGTACGCGCCCCCCAAAGAATTTTTTTTATATATAAACGCTTTACTTTTGCTAGCAGGGCCGATGATTAGAACTTTTCAATGAGCTTGCATAATCAAAAGTGGCCGGCAGAAAGGGGATTGGACACGAGACCTCTCGAATGAAGTCCCTGTATATAAACGCGGAGACCCGACGTTCAGTTAGGCAGACGTAAAAATCCGTTTAACGGATCATCCAAGGGCTGAGCCTAAGGGATAGTAATAATCAGACATCGGAGCCCGTACACCTTTAAAATGATATGAAGTTCACGAGTCTTGCAGTATATAACTGTTGACGTCAGATCCGAGGACAACACGCAGGAATAGTCCGGTTCGCAAAGCGTAGCTTTAGTTTCATTACAACTGCTGCTCGCCACACAGGTAGAACTGCCTTCCAGGGAGTGCAAGGTGTACATATTGTGTTAATCGCATTGCTTTCTAAACAATTATTGGACAATCTCCATTTTATAAATGAAAAATTTTGGGTATTATCAACAACCATTAAACAGCTTGAAGAATGTACTTTCGAGCTGTCTAAAAGCAGTCGGGGAGTGTCTGCAAAAATTAACGATATAGTGAATTCACCACGTACTAAACGAGGAAAAAATAAATTGTACACTATTCAACACAAAAGTACTGTATTTTCAGTTAGTATAAGAAATAAACTAAATCTCGGACAAACATGAAAATGATTTGTACTATTCATATGCACCATAAACGTCATGTGACAGTGCAGGAACTTTCCCCCAATATTTGTATAGTCTTTCAGTGAGAGGTGCAGAAAATTCACATTCGACAATTTACGAATGAACATGGTTGTTCACTGTAATTCCCGCATCGAAAGCAATGAGAAGGATGGCATGTTGTGACGTGGCTTACACTTTGTATCCGTACCGGACTTTACACACACAGCACTTCGGTATACTTGTTGACACAGATGTTTGTTGATGTCGCGCCTTTCCTTGTATAGTACCTGTGCGCGTACATTGATTGCTAAGGTGTACGGGATCCGATGTCTGGTAATATTGGTTTGTGCAATAAATTGAACGCCGAAAGACATGGATGCTCAAAATCATTTTATTCTGTACAAAATTTTCTGAATTGTAAATTATCCTAATAATGCCTATGTAGCTCTGAACTGTTCCAATGACAAATCATTGCCAATACACTTTTGATGCCTGTTCAAAAGCGATTTAAATGTATATGAATTGAAGAAATGACAATGAATGGTATCCATTGCAAAAAGGTTGAGAAAGTTTATTTAAAAAGTGTTTGATTTTGTATCATATATCTTGGTCATTTTTTTTCCATATTGCTTTTCATTTTGCCTGTAAATAACGTGTATCCTATGTTAAATTTTCAGGTATAAATGCTACTGAACTGTATACCTCTGGACATGTTCAATGTTCACAGTCCTTTGTGGCTACAAGTGAACCCATTGAACGCAAATCAATCTAATCTAATTTAATTTAATCTATAGAATACTAATGATCAGACTTGCTTCAGGAATCAACGCCTGAAGTTTTGTGAGCCAGACGCGAGAAGCTTACCAGTGACCATCATTATGTGCCGCATTTGGATAAGCCGGCCTACGTACCCGTGATCACTAATGTTTAACTTTGGTGCTACGCCGAATCGATAGTCTTAGGTTCGAGGCCCACTTTGTTTGTTTGTAATTTACGTCCTCCAACGTTAAGCCATATCGGACGATGAATGGAATGGGTGAAATGATGCTCAAATGAGCCTATGCTCCATAGAGCTTAGAGCTACCCGAAATTCGTCTTTCAGGATAAGGGAAAACCCCGGAAAAACCTCATCCAAGTAATTCGCCCTGACCGAGGTTCGAACACGGGACCTCTTGAACGTGAGGTAGACATGCTACCACCACGCTACCGACAAGGCCCACTTTGGGCATTGGTGTTTGTATATGTATATTTGTTATATATTTGTTTATATACATAAATATACTATATAAATATGTTTGCCATGTATTCCGTCTAAAGTATCTTTAACATGGAATACCTAACAAATAGTTTTTTCCCCTTTCGGAAACGGCAAGAATAGAATGAGACTACATTTAAAATATTTAGATGGAAGAAAGATGTCTGTATGCTGCTTTTTTTTAAATCTCTTAAATCTAGTTCAGTTAGTAGGAATTTTGTATAACTTTGTTTTATCTTAGGCATCAAAGGTTGTTTTCCCGAAACTCCCTCTCATTTTATTCCACGCACCATCAGTGTCTACCGCCTTTGTTGCCATATATTGTAAGAACATACGTTGAACAATGACAGTGAGTGAACCCAGGCTATAATTAAACAGATATCGACTGATATTTCACACAATAGGGGTTTTATGTAGCACTAATTCTTTGAGCTCATAAGAGAAACGCCTTCCTGGTATTAGCTTCTACTTCAAGAATCTGTTGCTGATGGAATGAAGAGGAACCGCGAAATATCGCATTCCTAAGCATCGAAATTAATTTTCTACGTACGGTATTCTGATATATAATGGTACTTGTGTGGATTACAGCTATTCATAGCAACACAAGGTACAAGGCTGAGCTTCTGCTCTGGGTATTGTTCGTTCGGAGTGTGGTCGTGAACCAAATACCTGTAAGCTTTGCCAAACAATTAGGAATTTCTACCTTCCTGATAAAAGTCTGTATTACTGACGTTGTTAGGAATTTCGGTTTTCAGATCTGCACCGGAATTACTGATGCGTTGGATTTATTTTAGAAAAAAGTAGTACTAAGAAAAGTACTGAAGGAAGTAGGTAAATAATTCCAAAAATAACTTCCGTGTGTTAAACACAATGGAAAATGTAGAAGCATCAGGTAAAAGCAATCAATATAAGCTATGTTAGCTAAGACAGACTTACAGTGAATTCATTCAGCAACATACCATTAGCTCAATCTCAAACTGCAATCCAGTTATGATCATACACCATTAGAGGTAGATTAGGTAACCGAGGTGACACCTCGAATTAGACAATTTCTGCTTACACTCCTGAAGGAACAGAGGAGATGAAAGCGCCGCATAGATGGTTGACGTAAGCGGCAGAGGCTCGGAGTCAATCCGCCCAAAACCGCCGGAGGGTGACTCATAGGTCCCCCTCTAGGAGAAACCGGTGAAAGTTCGATCCGCAGTGAAGGGTTAAGTGCCCACCCTTTGTCGGAACCGGGTTCCATATAGCAAGCATCTGCGCTATCTGCCCGACACACAGCCCTAGAGTGTTACCGCAACATGATAGATGGAGGCGGAATGAGCCTAAAGAAGAAAGAGGAATCGTGGTAGAAGACAGCCTTGCCAACCAGAGAAAAATAACTAAAAAGCTCGTGGTTTGAGTGGGTGGCCACAGCGATTGACCCAGGACCTCCCAAATGTAAGTCTTGCACATTACCGCGAAACTGTCTCTCTCAATTTTACGTTGTTAAATCAGGCAGGCAAAATTTCTGAACATTAGGAAAGGGAACAAAATTCTTAATTCATAGCGAGTTGCCGAGTGGAAAACGGTTTCATTGATGAATTAGCAGCTTAAGTTGGCAGCATAAGAACGTCGATGGGGGGAGTGACTGTAGTTTATAAAATTGGTGTCTTTTCCTTCGTATTTTACAATTTTACAGTGCGATCGCTTATTGGCAGCCATAATAAACACTGCTTGCTTTATATATCTTTCGCGAGCCATCAAGGGGCCTTCACTTGGTATTTCTCCTACTCTCAACAATTTATGCTTCTCACAGTTATTCCCGAAACAGTATTCTTAAACGTTAAAATGCTGATAAATCACAAGATAGAAAGTAATAATGCTTCAATACTTCGTTTCTCATGTTGGAATTCAGAAACACGTCCTACTATAGTGACCGCGCTTAAACCATCCCCAACCGGCTCTCTTTGTAGCGAAAAACTCTTCTTCCCCCCAACCACAATGTCATAAACATCTTAGGAAACACCAACTAGGGTCAGAGGTGAAGAATGTTAGGCACATGTTTACAGCTGAGAATATCCAGTGTTACCGTTGTTTAAAATAACGTTTAGAGGCAAAATATAAATAAATAAAGCAGAATTCACTGTAAGAAATCGTCATTGATATTTTCAAATGAATTTTAAATGATTAATGTCTCCTATAATAATACATAATGTTACAACTCTTTATAACATAACTGAAAAGAGATATATTACCTAAGCTGTTATGGTATTAGTACTTCTATTACGTACAAGAACTAAATGCGTATTATTAGCATAATATCTAAGGAAAGTTTAGTAAAACATCATTACAATTTTAAAGGGGTTAAATTGCATCAGTGTGCATGAATTTACGAGGGATATTTACTTGCAAATTAAAGAAGCAATTTGTATATTCTGGTAGTTAATAATAATTTATAAGCAAAGATTGCACGTTAGAGCTTTGTTTATTGCAATCGTGAGGCGATTTATCCTAAAACATTTTCCTTTATTTTATGGCAGCTACAGGTGGTGAATTTCTGTTGATTTAACAAAGCAATAAATACTTAAAAAACTGAACCAAGGACTTAAAGAAAAACTAGTAAGGAAATTCTATTACTCTTTTTAAATTTTCGAACCTTTTTACAAGGATCTCTGCTAATTTTACAAGTTTGAATAAAGTTAAGCAGTAAATTTTTTGAGGGGTGGGGGGGGGGGGTCTTCTGCTAAACACAATTTAAATAAATAATCACGTATATTCCGCATAATAATTAAATATGTCATAAACGTTTTAGAACTCGAGAAAGTTTGAAAATACTGTTAGATATATATTACAAGTATGAATGGAAATCCATGTTAGCATATCCATGTTAGGTTCGATACCCACGGTCTCCACATCTTATATTACACACACACACACACACACACACACACACACACACACACACACACACACACACACACACACACACACATTATATTTACATTCTTAGCAGTCGGCCACTTCAAATAGGGGTTATTGGGCTCTACTAAATTCAGTCATATTAACTGATGTTTATCATCCAAGCATACTCTGAGATAAAGATCTCGCAGTTCACCACTGGTGTTACGAGCAGCAATACAACGAAGAGTGGGGTGTACGAGACGGAATTAAAAAGGTGTTACTATATCTGCGAAATATGCGCGATTGTTTAGTGTTTAACTACGCCAAAAAATCTGGAAGGTATTGCAATACTTTTTGTCATCACACATGGAACACTCGCCACATTTTCAACACAGCAAGTTGAGTTTGTTGTCAGAATATTTTCTTCTTGAAATGTTGAATATTGCTTTTAAGAACCACCCAAGTGGCAAGCATGATAAGTGAAATTAATGAAATAGTACTAAAATCTGCCCAGTGTGAACTGGGCTGACATACTGAGTATGGACAAGAGAGAAGGTATCCGAATAGCTCTACCCAACAAAAATTAAAACTTAGGCCCTCGGGGATAAGTGTCAGATACGCTACTGTACACATCACACTGGCTGACACGTGACGAACAAAATTTTCTCTGACTATGTCAAGAAAATAAACTTTCCGTGTCCTAAATGTATTGTCCTTATTTTGTTAACTTTTCATGGGGTCATGAAGTTAAATGTAGGTTTGGTTTGTAAGAAATTGAAACATTGTGGTACTTTAACACCAGTCAACGTTTCTGGGCATCGCTGTAAATTATGCAGGTAATGAAGTAGGTAATATCCAGTTAAGAAAGGCATTAAGGCCGGACTTCCGTTCTTTGAAATAGCGTGTACAATAGACGTATGTGCACCTCCATAATGCAGCACCAGGTTGCTAATGTTGCTTGCTTCCTCCTGGAGACGCAGTGTCATGAATTTTAACTACCTTACGAACGTACGTACTTTATTTTGTGCTGACAAAGAAGTACAGATGGCCCTGTAGCCAAGATTGTAGGAAGATTATTTCTTATCTTCCCCAGAGTCTGGGAATGTGTGCGTGCGTGCGTGCGTGTTTCTTCTCTCCGGAGGGTAAAAGTGCAGCAGTAGCTAATGGCAGCTCACAATGATATCAAAACTCGATCTATGACCTACATTAACTACGTACTGAAATCCCTGCATCTTAGCTTTGCTAGGACAGGACCTTATATTTTCTAAGAGGCAGGCCAAAGCCTCAATAGGTTAAAGTCTAGTCATAACCTTTCTCAAAACGCTAGAATTGTTGATGTCAAACACATTACTTATAGCCATATTCTCGTAAGAGAAACAGTACACACATTTCGTAGTAAACAAATCGACTACACATAACACCCATGCCCAAGTCAGGACTCGAACCCGCGAACCTCTTCGCGGCGGACGCTAGAGACAGGCACACTAGCGACAATGGCTGCAAGGGACGGCTTTATTTAACACCCATGCCCAAGACGGGACTTGAACCCGCGGCCGTGTACGCGGCGGAGCGCTAGAGACCTACGCTCTAGCGATCACGGCTACGAGGGCCGGCCATAGTTCAAGCCCCCTCTCACACCTTTTACCCTAATCGGCTGTTTCTGCTGGTCAAGCAATATAAAATAAAAAAAAAACCAGATATCCAGTGACAAATGTATACAAGTTAATTAATATATTTGCCGTTAGGCAATATATTCCCAAGGCCGCCCGATATGACCATAAATGGAGCAATAAGAACATTGTACATAATAATCACTCCTCTCGTCATAGTATTGTCGAGAGATTTTGTATTTCTGTGGTACTAAATATATGTTTCTTTACGTAAACAGCAATTTGCTTAAATTCAAAAGGATTATAACGTTATGTACCCACATTTTCTGACCTATAATGTATGTTCAACCATATAATCTATAAGATTCGAAGGGATAATTTCCCTACACTGCAGTGAGCGTTTGTGCATTTTATATCCAAAACGGTAAAAAACCTAAACCATTTCATAAAACATTATGAAATAAAATAATTTATTGGAGGTATCTTTAATGCAGGCATGTGTAATTAGCACGAGTGTGTGTCAATGCATACAGATTATAGCCATCACCATGGTCCTGTAGGGTTTAGGGGTAGCACGCTAGCTTCTGCTTTCCGATATCGCGGGTTCAGACCCGGCGCAGGATGATGAATTCTTTCGGACGTAAGTCTTTGACATGCTTCATTCGGAGGGGAAGTAAAGATGTTTGATCTGGTCCATGCGTATAGCTATAAATATCAGAAAAGTTTTTCTTAGATATGACCTATCCATTGTTTAGTTTCCAGATCCGTACATCACTTTCAGTGCACCTTGCGTAGAAAACAGCGCAACTCTCAGTATAAGAATAGCATACACAGTTACCTACGTGATTAATATCACTAGTATACTTGCATGAAACGAAGCACACATAAATATAATTGGCCTTGGGCTGGAATCGAACCCGCAATCTTGGAAGCAGGAAGACCGTTGTCAGTCTATTTACTGTCTATGCCGATGTGCCTGCCGGATGTAATGGTGACTGATGAATATCTATATCGCACGTCCGTAATATTACCTACCTGTTATAGTTTGGCTACTCTGCTTTGTATATCCCTCTAGGCTTCTAGAACATAATGCACGAGCTTATCGATACATGAATTGTATCTGGGTGTGTGACGTTAGTGATATTTTAGTGAACATCCTGCATACAGCATAGAGAAGTAAGAACACTGGTTTCTCTTCGTCTGGCGCTTTCATGATGAGTACTACATCATTAAGTACGTTGCATCATGTCTAAAATGCTTCTGTCACTACTGTGGAAAGGATAATTTGTTTAATGCATTCCTGTTTGTGGAAAATGTTGCTTCTGACTCATTGCCCAACGCTGAGATTATCTCACTTCACATAAATTCTCATAAGTGTTGTAGTTGCACGAGTTGGACTAAAGTTACAGTTTACTTCAAATGTTTCATATTTCAGTCTGTGAGTATATTAAAAATGTATTAAACCTAACCTCAGCGGAAATTTTAAACATGTTCATTTGACATAATTAGTTCAAGTATTGTCTACAGTTTTTATTCTAAACCTATTTTTTTTGGAAAAAGTTAAGATTGCAAAGTTCTAGGTCATTATTTACACGACGCTTAATAAGCCTTTATTTTTACGTGAAGGTCGTATGCAGTGTTGAACGCACCTAAAAGCGGTATTAATAAAAATCTGTTTCAAGGGCAGTATCTTCTCTTCATCTGTCAAGCCTGTTGTAGGTACTTACAATATAATGCATTTCGGATTTTAATTTGAAACTGAAATCATCACAACGCTGTGGGGTTAAATAAGTGTTATGCTGGGTTAACAATCTTTCACTCAGCTGGTTTCGTGGCGTTTGGCCCGCCGGCGGTGCTAGGTGCCGTGTCGGCGGTGCGGGTGATAGAAAGTTCGTTGTTCCGCTTGTCGCGCAAGTTATTTCTAACATACATAACATAAACATTTAAACATTAAAGTAAATTATTGACGTCTATGAAGCAAGGAGATGTTGGATCTGCTTTCATATCAATCATAATTATCAAAATAGCCGATATTGGAGTTCCTGAAAAGCCCAACTTTATACACAAGGAAGCCCTGCGTGAACAAGGAATGTAAGTTACTGCGGTGAGAGAATAGAGGTCACCTGGAAGAGGAAGACGTGGTCGACTTAGACCTAAGTGCACGGAGAATATTGAAAAAGCAATGAGGCAATTGGGTCTTGAATTATTTGTTTTGGAAGGATACAGAAAAGCGGAGGAAGAGGATCAAAGCTTGAACTTAAGATACTGGAAGATGCTTTTTTACACTGTAAACCTGTTTATAATTTTTTATACAGGAAACGGTTAGCATTGAGAGGTATGTACAGATATGTTCCCGCCATTTTATGACCAATTAACTGACAGAGAATATGCTTTATGGACCTTTCAGCAGGAATTTTCAGCGATAGCATGAAAAAGTGTTTCGACAGATGTCGAAAACAGCGTAACGCAGTACTCTTTGAACTATTATCTGTTTCAAATAGGAGGGTGTTCGTCCTTGAGCGCTACTAGGTGAGCAATCAACCGGAGTCCTGCAGTGTTATCGTATTGCATTCCCGCTAAGTGGTGTGTGACGAGCGCCAACCTAATCAATCTGTATGAAATACTATTCGGGCAAAGACAAACATTCAGATTTTGCCAAAACTGATCCACGTGGAAGGTAGAGAGTAATGTATCTAACAACCATAAAATCCCATATTTTTAGCTCAAATAGTTTTTTTAATACAAATAAATAAACCACTATTACCTGTATTATAACAAATCGCGACGTAAGCACTGTATGAATTTGGCATGTATGCGTGTACGTATATTTGTAATTACTAAGAACTGAAACGTAAATGTTTGACATGACGTGATAAAAGAATTACTTTGAATAATCCAATTCGAGTGAGAGGAAACAATAAATTTCCTGCTGCCCTGGCAGAACGTGTCTGGTCATATTATATCTTTGTTTATGAATGGTTCGTAATCTCTATTTACTTTAGAGTTCAAAGTGGTTGGTGTGTATGAATGCAGATATACTTTTCGTTTCTCAGAACTGAAATTTAAACTACTGACATGACGGATAAAAGAATTACTGTGAATAAGTCAAGGTGTTAAATTTGAGAAAGAGCAAACACTTCATTTCCTGTTAGCCTGTGGAATGCTGTATGCTTATGTTTATGAATGAATGCTGGATAAGAAGTATTTGCTCTGGAAGTTCAGATCAATATCATTCAGTTGTTCTTTACACAACACTAGAGTAAGAGTTAAAGAGTGCAATGGCTTCTTACGGTGAATATAGTGGCAAGTCGAAAAGGCAGGTATTGCGAAGTCAGGCTCGAAGCATTATTTTTAAGGTATACAGGTTCATCAATTTTTTTGGAAACCGAAATTAAAAGTGAGTTATTGCAAAGAGTACTTCCGTTTAAAAACACGGAAAAATTGTACTAGCTGGATCAACTTGCAATTGAAACGGGACACGAAGTAATACGCCTCCCACCTTACCACAGCCAATATAATCCAATTGAGTTGGTGTGGGCTCAAATAGAAAGGGGGATTGCAAACAGAAATAATACTTGTAAACTGACGGACGTTAAACGACTTGTTCACGAAGAAATTGACAAGGTAACTCAACAGGACTGCGAAAACTGCGTGAGGCATGCAGAAAACCTTCAAGAAGACGATTTTAAGAAAGAAATAGCACGTCATGAGATTTTGGAACCTATAGTGATAAATTTGCAAAACTCAGACGAAGAAGACAGTGACAATGACGAATTGTCTTTTAACGGAAGTGACATTGACAGCGATATGGTTGAGCCACTGGCAGTTCCATTGGAATGGAAAAACAGGTGATTCATAAACTATAATTATAGTTATAGTATTTTAAGATATACATAATTTGCGAAAATGTTTTTGCCAATTTTGATTTTGGCAACTGCATCATTGTCAAAGTTTGTAAAATATAATTTGCTTTCTCTTAGGTCTGCGCGAAGCAGACCTGCATGTTTTATGAGTGTGCCAGAGAGAGGGAAATATAAAAGGAGTGGGGTAACAAGCTGGCAACGCTGAGTGCGATACGGCATCTGATTTAAGTGGACTCCAGAACTCTTCACATTTGAAACGGGTAATAGTGAAGCATTGTCTTAAGCATTGTCTTTCAATTGTCTAGACTTGAGGCCAAAGCGTAGTATATGACGCGACTGTTTTGTTTCCTCTCACTGTGAGCGGTACCAACCTGCAGTTTGTGTGTGCGAGCAATAATAGTGCAGTATACCTATGGGGAAAGACGCACACGCCTTCGGGCTTCAGCTATCACTAACAACATATGGTACCTCGTTCTTCCGTTTTAATCCCCTGCGATTTATCTCCGGGGGCATTAAATGAAGTGTACACAACTAATTCGCAGATTTTAGATGAACTTAAAAGTAACATTCCTCATGAAATTGTTGCCTTTTCTCAGAGGGAACTGAGTGTTTTGAGCATGGTGCATCACCTGCTTGCTTAATATAGGGAGTAAACCGCTTTTCTTTTTAAGCGTTTATTTTATGTATGTTAAAAATAACGCACGCGACAAACCGTACATTTTACTGCGGGCGTCTATTCGCCCGTAAAGCCAACCTCCTACTTAGCATAGCCGGCGGGCTGCGTAGAGAATCGTTCAGCCTGTAGAGTTATATTGCTGTGTATCGATATCGTGGATTTGGAATATGTGTTCACATGTATATATTATGAGCAAAGCATGTACGTTTTGCATGTTTTGTTTTGTTGATTCGGCGGTTTCCATGCTGGATATTTACTTAATATGTAGGAGAATCTTAGACCGGTTCTTTCTCCTTCGGGAACAACCCATTTGGCCATCGGAGAGGGGGGGGGGGACCTGTTTTCTCTAGTGGCTCACATAAGCACAATAAACAACACGCAACACAATCACACCCATGCCCGATGCGGGACTCGAACCCGCAACCCTCTGCGCGACGGAAAGCTAGTCATACGGTCTAACGACCATGATTACGAGGGCCGGCTAGAGTCATGTTGGAACTGTGGGTGGTGGAAAGCTTATATGAGGAACAGCGGCATTCTGTTTGCCGTAATTTTCTTTAATACGGCGCTGCTTCTCGTGTTTGCACTCAATGAGAGTACTAAGGTTAAGGCGTTAGCAATAGCTCACTTGTTTGTATAGGCTGTTTGTACAGTTTGAAGTTTGAAGAGGGGTTTTCTTGTGTACTTCTACAATGCCTTATTTTTCACTGTTGGCCGACCGGCCGACAGCGGTTATTGCTGCGGCAGAAGGCACATTACTTCCACGTTGGATATTTAAATTCTAGCGCTTAGGTTTATCATGTAAATTATAAATACAATAACCGCATAACTTTGTCACAGAATGTTACGGAGATGTCTTAATTCATTATATGAAATTGCAGTAATTTCTGTTCTGATACAGACGTTCAGTTTTCCCAAGGTCTGCGGTTTGTTCTGTAACCGCAGTATCAGGCAGCGATTAGGAGGCGGCGATTTAATCGAAATCATATAATTAAAAAAGGAGATAAATTAATAAAAATGCTTTACTAAACTAATATAAAAATCTTGTTATAATAATATAAAATTAGAATAGATAGAGTAATGATTAAATAGCAGTTGACTTAAAGAATAAGAAGGGAAGAATATAATTTAATATAGCATACATACTAGCATCGAGGCAAGGAAAAGAAAATGTTTTTTTTTTTGTTAATTTATTATCCATCGATCAGCAATTATGCTTTACAGATGTTTGTTATAAGATACATAGGAGCAGGACACAGAACAATGGAGGTAGCCGTGAACGACTCCTCTAACTAAATATGAAGGATAACTGTAACACAAATTGAGAACTTAAATTCTGATGGTAGTAATCACGTGTCTGAGGCATCTGTGCTGGAGACGTCACACAGGAGAAGATCTTGGGGCAGTCTGCGCTTCAGGCGAGCTGGTTGGCGAGTGCGAGCACCGAGATTGTAGGTAACAGCTCCAGGGACCTCCTGAAGATGGTAAAAGAATGGACGTGCCAGGCGTCGGATGTATTGGTGAACGGGTAGAAGACCAAACTCATGATGAAGTTGTTTGTGTCGGATGAACCATGGCGCGTTTGTAACTGTACGAAACACCCTGTTTTGTAGTACCTGCAGTCGGCGGAGATTAGTCTTACTGGTGCCACCCCAGACTGGAGCTGCATAGGTAAAAATGGGACGGACTAGAGATGTGTAAAGAAGCAGGGAGGATTCATAACCAAGTGAAGTGCGCCTGTTGAGTAAAGGGTACAGTTTTGATGGCCGGGCAAACGCAAGCGTGACAGACCGACAGATGTGGGCGTTCCAAGTGAGTCGAGTGTCCAATAACACCCCAAGATATTTCACGGGCACATTGGTTGGTAACCAGGAGAGCGGTTCCCCCAGCAGCTGTAGTGAAGAAGGATCCCTATAAGGTCGTAAAGAGAAGATCTTAACCTCTGTCTTGTTAGTATGGAGGGAAATGCGCCAGTGAGAGAACCAATGAGCTAATTGATCTAGGGCAATTTGCAGTTCCTGAATGGCATGAAGGATAGTGGTGTGAGAATAAGAGAGCAGTGTCATCTGCATATAAAGCCGTACAAACTGGAGTTATATCAGGAAGATCATGAGTGAATATATTAAAGAGGAGCGGTGCGAGTACTGAACCTTGAGGTACACATGCTAAAATATGCCGTCGGGTGGAGGTGAAACCAGCAATGCGCACCACAAAAGTTCTGTTAGTGAGAAAACTTGCTATGATTTGTATCAAATAAGAAGGGAGACCAATGCGATATGCTTTAAGGAGTAGTCCAGTGTGCCACACCTTGTCGAATGCCTGGGCGATACCTAGGAATGCTGCCACGGTGTATTGCCGGTTTTTGAAACCTTGATTCTGAGCAATTGGTGAGCGATAGCATGCTTCGGGCGAAAGCCAAACTGAAAAGACGGAATTATCTGATTTTGGATCAAAAAATGAGAAATACGTTGATGAATAATCTTTTCAAAAAGCTTAGAAAATGTAGGTAATAAGCTGATTGGTCTGTAACTTGAGGGAAGATTTTTAGGCTTGTTGGGCTTATGGAAGACTATAATTTCTGCATGTTTCCATGTAGATGGAAAATGACCAATGCGCAGTGCAGCATTGATGATGGATGATAAATAAGCTAGGGCTTTGTTTGTCAAATTCTTCAGCACAACGTTAGGGATAAGGTCATGACCGGGAGACTTTTTAACGGGAAGACGATGGATAAAGCGGGACAATTCACGTGGAGTAGTGAACGAAATTCTGTTGTGCGCTGTAGGACGAAGTAGGTACTCAAGCAGTTCCCTGTCCACGGAAGAGGGGATATTAGAATCAGGGCAGGTGTTAGGCGTAAATGTACGCTCGTAGTGAGTGGCTAGAGCGTCACACTTGGCAGCAGAGTCACTCAAAAGGGTCCCATCAACCTGAAGAGAGGGAATCACTGACGGCTCTCGGAGAATCCGATTAGTGATGTTCCATAAGGTATGATCGCCGGGACGGATAGTGGCTAATTGTCGCTGGTACTCCTGAAATCGGTGTTGCTCTAGTGCGGTTCGTACTTGTCGAATGAGACTATTTAATCTTTGGCGCAGCCAAGGTAGACGCTGACGTTGCCACAATCGACGGATGCGATGTTTCTCTTGGATGAGTCGAGTAATATGGATAGGCAAGGAGGGTAAATGGCGAGGTTGAGGATTGCGGATAGTAGAAGATCGTACGCTAGAAGAGAGCGCAGAGGTAAAATGGTGAACGGCAGCGTCTATGGCATACGCATTACCCAGTTGATAAGTGGTGTGGAGTGCAGCATCCAGATGTGTACGGAAGATGTTCCAGTTGACAAAGCCATCGATGAGACGCGGGGCTTGTGGCAAAATATCAGGAGTGAGGTTAAATGTGATCAACACTGGACAGTGATCGGAATCGAGCGCTGGCAGTGCACAAATCGATGCAGGTAATCGTATATTGCGAGAAAAGAAAATGTTCTTGTAAAAATCTGTACATTTCGGAGAGACATTAAGGGAGGACCGTTATCTTCTTTGTGCTACTAAAAGTTCAATGTCTGAGAACTATATTATACGTCCAGCCAGAAATGTGTTGGGACAAAGAGCTTTCAAAATGCAGTTATGCATGGACGCTAAAGGGATTTACTGATTTGATAACTATGTATACCGTAACAAACAACTCAGGGTAGGCGTTCGCCAACTCAGGGTGGGCTGAACGTCCTTGATTTAGATGAGTTTTGCAAACCAATGAGAAAATTCGAATTAAATGAGAAACCAATAATAATGTAACTTTTGAGAAGGGTGAGCTAGTTTGGTCATGTGATAAAGTTAGAGAGGGGGTCAGAATAAGGTTCCAACTGAATCGTGGTATGAAAAATTTACTTAAAAAGTGATACTACGACAGGAAGTACGTATTCATGCGCGTTGAGAAGAGAAGCGAAGATTTAAAAGTCTGAAATGTAGGGAAGTTAAGAATAGCACAACCAGCGTAAGTGGAAGCAGCATTAGAAGTTTATTAGAGCAACGTAGTCGCCGTATAAAGAAGAAATAGAAACCGCGCGGAAGTAACTTTAAAAAAGTAATCCAGGGTTTCAAGTAAAATTGAATTTATGTTAGGAATTTTACTAACAGGCGGTCACCGACCCAAGTAGATAAGGAAACTTAGTAGGAATTAAACCAAATAATTCTGCAACAAACAAAGTGTTATTAATACGACTGAGTAGCCAACAACCACCAAAATCCATTTCCTACAACCATTCACCTGAGGATAAGAGAACTCATAGCTCCAATTAGAACCCAATCAATTTAACACTGGTATGCGGGTTTGTCGCAGTTCCTATAAACTGTTTTTTTTAGTTCCCCATAAATAAAAATCGCATGCCGTAAGTTCTGGGGATCCCAGTGGCCATAGTTCTTTACTGGTGACCGTATTTTCAAAAATTTCCCTAATTAATTGCAACGATAGATCAGTTGTATATGCTGTAGCAGAATCTTGTTGAAAGTATACCTGTGTGCACTCAATGTTTACAAGTATTCCAGGAATGATTTGATTATTGCATCGTCATACCTCTGTCCGTTAACTGTTTTCTCAATGAATATAGGCCCTATAATTAGGTACGCATTCACAGCATACCAAACACCCATTTTCTGGTCATTCAATGGCATTTTGTGCACAATATCGGGTTTTCTGCAATCAAATATCTGTTGTTTTGTGACGATACTTGACCATAAAACGTAAACCATGCTTCTTCTGTGAAAAAATTAACTTTTAATTCCATAGAGCCATCATTAACTTTACCCGCTACCCAATTGCAGACATTTATTCCACTTACAGTATCATGTGGTTGCAGTTCCTGAACCTCGGTTATATTATGTGGTTATAATTTCTAAAGTTTAATGGCTTTTCAAGCCGAGAATTGTGAAGTACCCGTTTCCTGTAATAACCTACTCGGAAATTTTCTTGGGCACGTTCTAACCTTTTGGGCTATCTCATTGGCTTTTTCCTTTGCAAACACATGAGTTCTTCTGGGTTTCTTATCAAGAACAGAACCAGTTTCTCTGAATATCTTTGCAAATATACGAACTGTCTCTGTGTGAGGCGCAGGAATACACATGAATATGCAGTGTGCCAAAGTAGACACACTTCGTGGCATTATAACAGAACTAATCACAACTTGACCACAAAGAACACAAGAACCCGCACTAGCAATGGCTGAACTTGCACTGACGCGGAGAAAGGTGGTTACTGTCGCCAGGCGTTGTTTGGCTGCTGCGTAGGTGAACGCCGAGAGAGAGAGAGAGAGAGAGAGAGAGAGAGAGAGAGAGAGAGAGAGAGAGAGAGAGAGAGAGAGAGAGAGAGAGCAACAGAGAAAGGAGACAGAGGTAGTTCCATTGTGTTTTCGCTACGCCACGAAGGATCGTGTGGCTTTGGCAACTTTCGAGAAACGATGGTTCGGTTATAAAAGCGTCGCGCCTAGTCGGACAGCTCAGTGGTGCAGCGCAGCTGCTAGTAAGTTGTCTATGAACTTGTGAATTCAGTGTGCGGCGCTGTGGACGTGTGGCAGTCGACCATGAAGGTTGCGTGTGTATATGTTACGTAATTCTGTTGCTGCAAAGGGCTGTACAAACTGTCTTTCTACGAAAATAAAGAGCATCTTGAATTTATGCAAACTAAGCATTTAATTTTACGAACCCACAAAGTCACAATACAAGGAAGCCGAGAAGCACTGCACGCATCCGGCCGGCCCGGAGACCTGTGAAAAATAAGGCACTTTACTTTAAAATTGCCTGTGCTGTGTGTAAATTAAATTAGTTATCTAATTGTAATGCCGTGATAGAATTGCTCTACAACAATGAATATTTATGTACGATACTTATATCAAAATAGATTCATGCCAACAAGTGCATACGCAGTTTACAGAAGAAACTTCCTGTCATTATACCTCTAAAACAAATCCAGTTAGAAACCTTACCAATAAATTATAGGAGGTTCACTAGCTTTAAAATTCGTAGGCCTAACCGCAAGATTATAGCAGAGGAAAAGTTACAGGATATTGACACATGACTTGAATGTTCTAATGAATTTTTGCGTCGTGTAGCACAAGAGGTGGAAGTTTCAAAATTACATCCGTGCAGTTAATAAGTGTATGTTTTCTGTATATTTTTTACAGAAACTATTTCTGTATATTTTATGATTAAGATTTTTATGCATTTTGTCATCCTATTTTGGTTTTAAAATGTGATATTCCCAAGTAATCTGCCATTGAGTCTTTCTTGAATCTCAGCAACACCAATGGAAGCTTACGTGAACGCAATTAATGGCTTACGTCACGTCTGTGAATTCTCACCTTATCTGGTTGTAGCCGTTCCTCATGAACTGAAGATAACTAACTCATATCGGAATTGACTTCCGGTTGTGGTGGTTATATGAAATACTAAGTTTAAATTCTCTGTTTGGTATTATGGTTTATAAAATTATAACCTGGTTTTAACTAAGTAGAGTAGTTAAAATATTCAATGGTTAATAGGTTTTGATACTTCAGGACAATCAATTCAATAGCGTGGTGCTTGTATATGGTTAATACTTTATTTTCGTGTTTTCATGCAAAAGTAAAGCTGAGCGTCAAAGGCATATATCTGAACTTCTTTAATATAAAAGATAAAGGTTGACGAGCTGAATCTTTTACAAGGTTTTATTCGAAATTTTATTCATGGGAGATTGTGTTACTTTACAATTTTTATTTATTGTCAACATGTTTTAATATTTGTCATATGGGCATATTTATGTGCTAATAATGGAAATTTCCAGTGCATAGCTGCAAACACAGTAAAGAGATTATCAGAGTGTAAAATTCATGTCCCTGGTTAATGAGGTAGCAAGCATTAAGGATCGAAAACCTGTGAAGTTTTCTTTTGAATGTCTTGACACCAATATGGTGATACTTTTGTGAATCTTCGTTATTAAAGAGATTGTTCAAGCAAGACTCGTAAATAATGGAATGTCGCATGGTGGTAGCGGCGGTGCAGGTTTGCGTTAGCTTTGACGCCTTGGCGAACAGTTTCTCCGGTGTATTTGCTGCCAGCTGCATCAGTGTTAAGTTATGGAATCTTTTTCTCAGGGAATGCGTGGGTGCAGTGAAGTTAAACAAACCCAGTTAAATCAACGTTACTCCTAATGGCGGCTAATATTCCATTTGAAGTGATTTGGCGATTTTTGGGGTTTAAAAATAAATCTGTTTCCTTGGTTTATTAATCGAAATGGTAATAATTGCATAATGTTTGCTAACTTTGGGCGCAATCAGGGTTTAAAATAATCGCTTGCGTAATAAAGCGAAGTAAATATTGTCGTTAGTTGCATAAATGTTACACTGAAGTCGCAGCAACGCTGTCTTTCGGCAGTACTGGCTTCCGATAATCGATGGCAATAAACGCTTCTAACAAAAACACGATAGGAAAGCGCAAATTTTAGCATTGCATGCTATTTTAAGTGCCACTTAAGTGGTATCTCTCCCCGCCAGCTATTCTACTGCAAACTTCTAAATAGCTATTATGCAAACTGTTACTATCCTAAAATTCCAGTTCCAAGAGTTTCATTTTCACCTCTGCTTTACAGAATTCTATTTTACGTACCTTGGTGTTAACCTGACTGCTTCATATATCGGTCAATTAATTTCGTTGAGCCAATGTTATTCTGGTTGACTGCGTTTCATCGTAACTTGATTACCTATCTACACTAGCCTAATTGCCTTGAAACATTGAATCCTTAATTTACCAAACTAATGAATGTAAAACTGGCTTGCTACATTATACACTGATTTTAGCATACGGAGATTCTTTATTAGGGTTATTTAGCCATTTTTATTATTTCTTTATAAAATTGTAAACCGTAGACTTTAATAATGTGTTAACGAATATCAAGCACCATACATAATTTTGAAACCTGTCAGGAATGCAGGACGGAAGTGTTTACATCACTTCCTTGTTCTCTCTATTCTCAAATTATACTCAAAATGATTTTAATAAAGAAATTCATTCTCAAAATACATCAAGCGTTTTCGGTTAAAATATGTTTGTGACATAAATATAAATAAAATAGGATGTTATTGTGCACTTTTGAAAAACAGAATATCCAAAAAATTATTCCATGAAAATATATAATTAAATAAAATAGTTTTTTTTTATGCGTAAGCCTACTTTCCAAATATGCCGGATTCTATGTTTACATTTTCAGAAGTATGTCATCTGATGAGACGTTCGAAGCCTCTAGCTCCTTTTTTATTTTTCCTTCACATCAAATAGGACTTCCGTATTGATTTATCGATATTTTCGTACGTTAAGCATTTATTGCTTTCTTTGAAATGATTTGTATTAAAACCATGTATGTTGAATGACGTAATGTGTATGTGAGAATCTCTCATTAAATGAGTACTTAAACAGTATAATGTGTGAGTTTAGAGTGGATAAAGAAAATAAAGAACTTGCTCATAGTTTTGCAGTATATCTGTTTGGCATAACCATGTGATAAACGTAGAAAGCAAATCAATTTTTACAGTTATTTTAACATTTGAGTTGTAAAGGTATGCTCTGTAGGAGAGAAATTAAATGATTATTTTCATGGTAATAGATTCTTCTCTGACTTGTGAGTGATGTCATGTCTTGTAACAGAAAGGTAACTCTTGAAACATTCCAGCAGGTCGTAACAAGGTGTGGCATTACTCAGGAAGTCATAAAAGAATCTATTATCGCTGGTTGCAGAACATCACACCTTCACATTTTCACGGTAATTAATTCCGCTATCAGATGTTTCTCCCGTGCACAATGCTTTTTATCTTGTGTCTGCTTTTCTTCGCTACTGCAAGCGTTACATTCTTCTTTTATCAACAATCAACAAAACCGGATATAGAATACTGGTAAACGGAGCCCGCAGTTTAATCTACAAAATAGCAAAGTTATGATATAATATTTACAAAAATGAGTAGTGTAACTTGTATTCAAAAGTTTAATCCTTAGGTAAAAGTAAGAAATATAAAATACTTTAAAGTAGAACATTTATTAGAACATTAGAACATTTAGAGCTGCATACATTGTAGTACAAATGGCTCCACATTTCCTTACTTTTTAGGGGCTCCTTTGTCCATGTCACCATGATCCTTTGCCTCTCAATTAGTCCTTAATATTTCCTTTTCTTCTTCTCTGATAGTTATTTCCTCATTATTCTAATTTATGTTGTTCTTTCTCATCCGCCCCCTTATTTTACTTTCCTTAGCCGTTTTCCTTAATTATTTTCCTTGTAAGTTCTACCATATCCTTGATTCTGTTTCCAGTCTACACTTCTCTAATTCTTTTACATTCTTCCAAGCAGTATATCTTATCCTCCTTTTCTATACACACTACACATGTTCCGATTCGTCCCCAGTTAACCCTAAGGAACATTGCCCCTCTTCTTGCCCATGCTGAATCTTTCTTTTCCTGTCTGGTATTTAAATTCAGCTTTAACTTCTCCAATCTCTCTTACGCTGATATTTTATTTGTAAGACACCAGGTTTATTATTCTTTTATGTATTCTATCCTGTTTCTCACCACTCTGCAACATGTTATTTTCCCCTCTAGATACCAAATATACCCCATTCATGTACACTCCAACTCTCTTTTCTCTGTTCGCACGGCCATTCTTATTCTTATATCTTCTGTAGATTCACATAAATTTTCAGTGTATCTGATCTTGTATTTGAAGGCATTTATTTCAAAATTCTTTCTTTCTTTCTTTCCTTCTTTCCTCCCTTCCTCCATTCCTGCCTCCCTTCTTGCCTCCCTCCCTTGCTTCTCTCCTTCCTCCCTCTCTTCCTACCTCTCTTCCTTCCTTCTCTCTTTCCTTCCTTTCTTCCTTCCTTCCTTCCTTCCGTACTTACTTTCCTTCTTTTCCTCAATACTTTATATATTCAATGTAAATGCAAGAAAGTTGCAAAATAATGTCAAAATTCAAAATACAAAAGGAGTAAAAGCAAAAACTAAAACATAAAATAACGTATAAAACAAATAGGCGTTTCAGTAATCGATAAAAGGTTCCATCTGGACGTTAGCATTGCCTGTGATCCAAAAATTAGAGGATGACCCGTCATCAGAGTCTGGGTCCTGCTGAAAACTGAATATATGATTTGAAGAATCGGAATTTTTGTCAGTTTTGGTCTTTTATGTATATTTTTATCCATCTAAATTGATACACAAGAAAGGAGCTCAAAGGTATTTTGGGTCCGGCGATTAAGTCAGCGTTACCATTAAACAAGTCAGACCACGACTATTGTAATTATAAGGCTGAAAGTGATGTTTGCTACTCTCTAAGCTTTGCCTCAACATCCACTGAACCATTTCATACGCTTGATACTTATGGATTTATTTTATTTTATTTTATAGAGGTGCAGTAGCACAAAACACGTGAAAAGTGTTACATCTGAAATCAGTATGAGAGCATGTAATAATAGTTACAAAAAGAATTCCCTTGTTGTTGAAGCTGATTTAAGGGAAACATGGAGTAATGTATTAACCGAATAGGTGAAAATTATCGAGCGTTTAATATTTGCAACAGTTCATATAAGTATTGTTTTTTTAGGAAGTAATTTCTTTTAAGCCTCTATTTTCAGGCTAAATATTGAGTTTAATAAATGTAAATGCAGTATCCGTCAAGAGTTCAAAGTACTTTCAAACCACATTTTCTGAGTTCCAAACGTCTTTGGTAGAGAAATTGTATTATATTTTATATTCCGTTTTGTATTTTATTTACTTATTCTTTTGCTGCAAGAATTTTAACGTGGTATTAATCTTAAATTTCGTGATTCTGTCTTTTAAAGCTACATTGACAGTGTAATTAACTATAATTACTTTAGTAGTCAGAATTTTCAAACTGTTCTTTCACAAATATTAATGAATTGGTGAACTGCAACTCCTGAATGAAGAAAACTGGCATGCGGGGGATAGTTAGAAGAGAATAAATTCAGTATCGTTTTATAGTTAATAACATAGCTAATATGGGTATGTAAAAATGATAAAACTTGCTAATCCATATATCTTGTCTCCGCAGCTGAAGCGGAGTTCCGTCCACTGCAGAAAGTAGGCTGTGGCAATAACTGATTTATTCAAGGAGTCCAAATAGTTCAGTTAGATAAATACGTAAAGTGAGAGCAAAGGCAAATGATATGCATAATTATTCTATTCCATATAAAGTGTTTATCACTCGTATGTGCGTAAAGGGTATGCTCGAATGTCACGAAAATTGTTTTAATGCTGTGGCTTATATATGGATAATATTAAAAGATGAATTGTGCAGTGTGTTCAAAAGGTTGCTGAAAGTTTAAGGAAGAGAAAGAGTACACAGGATAGAGTGACTTTCAATTAGGAACCCTGTTGCCAGTAACAATAATATTCTGTTAAGCCTTAATACATTCTTTTGTGACCAGGGTTCAGTGTATAAGGTTACAGAAGATGTTCAAATACACCACCAGCACATCGAATTACAGGCATTCCAGCGTACTCGGTCATATTCCCCAGGCATGTGTAAAAGTTCACCAGATGTCACAACTATTCTGGCTACTAGTGTTTATCATCATCCACCTGTGTCTGATACACCACAGCTTTGACATGCCCCAAAAGAAATAAGTTAAGCCAGTAAGCATAGATGTAACTGGATGGAGCTCAATCACATTTTGATGTCAACGTGCGGCGCCTCCCATATCGCAAATATCCTGAACGTTGGATTACAAGAGGAGGTCCACTTGCATGGCCACCCTGTTCCCCGGACTTAACGCCACTTGATTATTTCTTTTGGGGGCACATCAAAACTGTGGAGTATCAGACACCAGTGGACGATTTAGAATAGTTGTGGCGTCTGGCGAACTTCGGCACATGCCTAAGTTAGTGCGCCAATACTTCACTCGACGTTGCAATGCCTGTATTCGAGGTGGTGGTTGTTTGAACATCTTTCCCACTGAACCTTGTCCATAATAAAATGTCTTATGGCTTAAGAGAATATCTTTGGTACTGACTCGGGACCATGTTTGGCAACATGGGCTCCTAGTCGAAAGTTGCTCTATTCTGTCTACTTTCTGTTCCTTAAGTTTCCCAGTAATCTTTTGAAGCACCCTGTGTAAAACGAAGCCACACAATTAAGACGAAATTAATTACACTTGCCAGCATATCAACTGAATTTCTCAGATCTACGAAAAATAATGGTTAATTTGACAAAAAATGATAAATTTATTTTTTTAAACAAAGGCAAGCAGTCCAACATTTTAATTAAAGGTATGGGTGAGCATACGACCTGAAATGCGCACTGGAATTTATTAGTCACTTTATTTTCCTAACCAGCGGACGCTCATATAGTCCGGCAAGCGATGGCTTATATCACGAGCGTGACTCCACCTCAGCTGCGGAGAGTGGTTATGTGGGTGACCCCGTATAAAATATTAAATAGACCATAAAGGTGACAGTAGTGCGACACGCAGGAAGTTCAGCGGAAATGCATCATATTCTGGAAGTGTAAGAATCAATAAGAAATCATACTGAAATAAAACATAGATGCATACCACAAAAATATGCCAATCAAGGTATATTCAGATCTATGTTATCCGCCTCGGTAGCGTAGAGGTATCGTGTCTGCCTCACGTTCAAGAGGTCCAGAGTTTGAATCTCGGTCAGGATGAGTTACCTGGATTAGTTTTTTCCGGGGTTTTCCTTTATCCTGAAATACGAATGTCAGGTAACACTAAGCTCCATGGACCCCGGGCTCATTTGAGCATTATTTTACCCATTTTATTCATCGTTCGATATGACTTAACGTTGGAGGACGTAAATTACAAAAAAGGGGAACCGATATATTAATTTTGCCTACGTGTATGCTGTGTAAAATTGAATATTTATTTTCTCCGCTATGTGATACTAAACTTAAACGAGCAATGTAACTTCTCTGACGCTACATTTCTTTTTATGTCTCTCTAAACCAATGTTTGTGAAAACGTATGTACTCTGCATTGGGCGCCAGGTTGTGAATGAGCTTATGTATACAGTTAGAAATATTTGTATGACAAGTGGACCATAAATCTAACACACAGCAGCACACAGACGGAGACAGATCTTACTTCAGATTTGAACTTCAGCTTGAGTAGTTTCCTATTTGGACAATGGGATTTCGATCGTGCGGTCCCAGTGTAGATTCTAGTAAATATGTGGAGTCTCGGTGTGTTCCCCTGGTAGGCTTACATCCTTTCTTCTCTACAGCGAAAACGCCCCAACTTTCCCATTAGAGAATCCAATACTGCACCAGGCTTTCTTAGCCACCAGAGGCGCTAGAGACAACATTGTCCAAACTTTAGATTTAATAAATTATGCATGACTCTGCACTGAGCTGGCGATTGTCACTAGAAAATATATAGCAGCTGCGGTACGATCTACAGTCTTTGCTGTGTTTTTCAATAAAACATGCAAGGAAAACAGCATGAAAGCAAACGCTTGAAAGCTTTCTTGTAAAAGACTTAGCTTTCTTATATAGTTTTACATTTAGGAGAATAAAACAGCTATAGTATCTATGGGTTGTGCGTGTTTTATCAATATTCCTGGTATTTTCATTACATTTGAGGTAATGCGATATGCTACCGAGTGGGATGGCTCAGGCGGTTTCGTCTGTGGCCCACCTTGGGGAGGCCAGGGTTCGATTTCCGTTGCAGACCTACCTGGCCCATGGATATTTTCGGAGTTTTCTCGGATCGCTAGGCGAATGCTCGGTAGGTTAATTACATCCCCGAATTTCCAGTCCTTCTATTTCACCTCCATTATCATGTCATATCATCTTTCATCTGGCGGTCTCTTTCAGGGTAGAGGTGTTGGCGGGAGTCTCGGCGATGCATGGTGGGATGATATACTCTGAATGAACACTTTCTCCTCTGGCGGGAGGGACTACGGTCTCAGAGTCGGACTAGAGGGCCGATTCAGGAACGCGGCTGGCGGGATCCTGGTTGTGCAAGTTTGCCTAGAGTCTTCCTTGTTTTGGAGAGTTGGGAGGCTGCGGTCTCCGAACCGACCTCTTGACTGTTTCGGGGCCACGGTAGGAGAGATAACGATTGACCTGGACCACCGGGGAGTATCTATCTAGTTAAGTGTAGGGAACCCGCTCTCTGTACTGTAGTGACTCCTAGGGGTCGAGCGCCTTGTCCTTTCTCATCTTATCCTCCCTCCCGGGTGTGCCTCACTTGGGGTATAGGTATAAAGGACCAGTCTGGTCGAGGTATCAAATGCCTTCCGAACAATCGAATTCAATCCAATGATACATGCTAGTTATTACAGTAAGTCAATATTTTACAACTTAGTGTTGACGGCTATATTTGAATAAGATGACCCAAATAAGAAGAGTAGAAAAATAATAGTGTTAGATACGTTCAGATGACTTTCTCTGTTCGCTATCTAGCTTCTAAAAATAATTTTAGGTTAGCTGGTTTTCTATCTACTTTGTTATTGGAGATAAACCTTTGCAGAAATACGTCCGTTACATATCTCGTAATTACAGGGTAGACAGAGAAAACCGAATTGTTAGTCAAGATATTTAAAAGGGATTCAGTACATGCTGGCTTTGAAATTCCGTAGTGTCCCCATGACGTCGGTTGAATTAAAAGAGCAGCGATGTACTCCTGGGTGGTGGGGGGGGGGGCGATAACAGTATTGAGCAATACACAACAATAAATATCTCAGGAATGTCTACCGCTACGAAAGGGTTATATGAAATAAATTATGTGTTTAAAGGAGATCTAATGCGTATTTGTTTATTTCATAGTTACACAAATATGCCAGTTTTGAAAATTTAAACAAAGCTGCTTCCTAATGAACAGGACGTCACGAGGTCCTTCACGAAAAAATAACTAAGTTAATTTTATTTTTATATAAATATCTTTGGTGTTGGTATTTTTTTAACATTGTTAGACTATTTGGGAAAGAAATAGAAGACTGTTCCATTGAAATGTCAGTTGGGAGTTGTAACATTTTTGAAAACTACAAAATTTAAATACCAAGTTTGACATTAATGGATCTTAGTTTTCGAGTTTTGCTGTTTACAGTGGCACACATGCGTAAACTTTTTATTAAAAATGCTACTTTTAATTTGGGCCCTCAGGACATGTATTTCAGGTGAAATATTGATACAGAAATTTTGTATGGGTTGCAACTCCTTTCGTACCTACTAGGTATGGTGTCATAGAGAAAGGAAAAATACTGCCTTAAAAACGCATTGATTAGCTAATCCAGCTGTATACGATAGCGACTAATAAACAATATACATTGTAGCTGTCAGCAGTTTGGACTTTTTCATTATCATCGATTCATAGTTAGTTACTAACACTCCCCACATGGCAACCTTGGCCTTCGGGGTAACCTCACCCCACCAAGTGATGACCGGACCCATTTCTCAGGTGGAGGCACCCAGAGGGCGGTGTCCATTACCTCCGATGATAGGGTGATAGTGAAGATGGCGGTGAGGTGAGAGGACCTACAGTTTTTACCGTGGACTCCGAACCACGTTGGGCATAGGGGATACTTCACGTGTGCTAGACAGAGGTGAAGGCGTGGATAGGGCCGACTTAAAATCGCCAACCCCAGAGCCGGGAATCGAACTCGGGACCCTTAGAACGGGAGCCGCGAACGAAACCACCGCGCTACTCCGGCGCCCTTATCATCGATTCATTAAGTCTTATATTTCGCTGTCTTTGCCTCTGGGAACAATGACTTCAGCATTTTGGGACATACAAACTGAAAAAATAAACCACATGTGTAGCGATTCGAAAATCACAACAAACGCTTTTCGCTACCAAACTGAAACTAATATATGTATACACACATTTTGGCTTCTTTTTTTATAGAATTCGTAGAAGTGCTATTATGGTTTCACTCTGGCCAGTCCACTGAAGGTGGACTGGTGGAAAGGAAAATACTGTACAGGAAATTAAATGTTTGTAAATGTAAGCTCTGGCGCTAGAAATAATCCTATAATTATATTCATTTTAGCCTAACATATTTACAAAGATTTAGATGTAGGCTGTGAACTTGAACCATCAAGTAATTAACAAAAATACTTATACAGTTTATAGCGGAAGTGGTAAATAATAATAATAATAATAATAATAATAATAATAATAATAGTAATAATAATAGTAATAATAATAATAGTAATAATAATAATAGTAATAATAATAATAGTAATAATAATAATAATAGTAATAATAATAATAATAGTAATAATAATAATAATAGTAATAATAGTAATAATAGTAATAATAGTAATAATAGTAGTAATAGTAATAATAATAGTAATAATAATAGTAATAATAGTAATAATAATAGTAATAATAGTAATAATAATAGTAATAATAGTAATAATAATAGTAATAATAGTAATAATAATAGTAATAATAGTAATAATAATAGTAATAATAGTAATAATAATAGTAATAATAGTAATAATAATAGTAATAATAGTAATAATAATAGTAATAATAGTAATAATAATAGTAATAATAGTAATAATAATAGTAATAATAGTAATAATAATAGTAATAATAATAGTAATAATAATAGTAATAATAATAGTAATAATAATAGTAATAATAATAGTAATAATAATAGTAATAATAATAGTAATAATAATAGTAATAATAATAGTAATAATAATAGTAATAATAATAGTAATAATAATAGTAATAATAATAGTAATAATAATAGTAATAATAATAGTAATAATAATAGTAATAATAATAGTAATAATAATAGTAATAATAATAGTAATAATAATAGTAATAATAATAGTAATAATAATAGTAATAATAATAGTAATAATAATAGTAATAATAATAGTAATAATAATAGTAATAATAATAGTAATAATAATAGTAATAATAATAGTAATAATAATAGTAATAATAATAGTAATAATAATAGTAATAATAATAGTAATAATAATAGTAATAATAATAGTAATAATTATAGTAATAATTATAGTAATAATTATAGTAATAATTATAGTAATAATTATAGTAATAATTATAGTAATAATTATAGTAATAATTATAGTAATAATAATAGTAATAATTATAGTAATAATTATAGTAATAATTATAGTAATAATTATAGTAATAATAATAGTAATAATAATAGTAATAATAATAGTAATAATAATAGTAATAATAATAGTAATAATAATAGTAATAATAATAGTAATAATAATAGTAATAATAATAGTAATAATAATAATCATAATAATAGTAATAATAATAGTAATAATAATAGTAATAATAATAAATCTTAAATTTCAAGGAGTTTATTTCAAATACATTAATGGTCGTCTCGAAAAACGCACCTCCTGGTGGCGCAGATCACGTTAGCTCACCTATACGTTAGCTTAAAAATGGTCTACAGATACTTCAACTGCTGGTATATAGCTAATTGCTATGAAAATATTAAGATATAGTGTGAGTGAGTGTGTGGTGTTTTAGGGCCCGTCGACAACAAGGTCATTTGGGCCCGTATTAAGATATATGTACCAGATACCGGAAAGAATAAGGGTCAGCGGAACTTCTTGTTCATAATATGTTGCTTCAATCACTTTAATAGCATTGGTTAGGACTCTTATGGGAACAGTTCAAACTTCGTCTCACATTTGTGATTGATCAGGCCTGGAAGGATGTGCGCTCGCATACAAGTTAGCTGGACACAGAGTATGAATGACGTCAGATATATAGCACGGCTATCAAATGTGCAAGCGTCGAAAACAACGTAACGTAATACTTTGCGAACTAGTAAAGCATTGCCTTGCAATTGTGTGCCGACGCAAGGTCAAGGTGTAGTATAACGCGACTACTTGTTTCCTCTCGCAATGAGGCGGTTGTCATAAGCTATAGCTACCTGCAGTTGTTTACATGCGCGAGCGATAACAGTACACTCCATGTGCAGTGTACCTATGGCGGGTGGGGAAACGCACGCCTCTGGTCTTTAGTGATTAAGATTATACTTTCTGTAAATTTACTATACAGATTTGGGCAAAATTTTCACTCGATTTTGAATAAAAACTTGGGTCCTTGAAATTGTTTAATTTCAACTACCGGAAAATAACGTTATTGTTATTTTTTTCTATCCCACATATAAAATTGTTAGAGAAAGTATTGTATTTTACCCCAGAGAAGCGAGTATCGTTGTTAACGTCTTGTATTTCCTTAATTTCCTTAAAGAGTACCTTTTTCGTACAAAAAGTAACTTCTTAACAGGGCTGGAGCCATTTCGTTTGAAATAGAAAATATTTGAAAAATTTTCGAGCTTTAAAATGCATATGCTGGATTGTTTGAGTATCCTGTGAAATGGCTTTGTTCTGATTAATTCTGTAGAATTCAGTATAACATGGAATTCATAGGAGAGAGAGAAATTAATAAGAATTGAAGTGCGCATTAATATATAAATGTAGAACAATTGTTTAGGAAGCCATAGCCTTTTTCGATTTATTTCATGATTAATTTTCTGTGAATGGGGTAGCACCAGGTAGTGGAATATGCTTGCGAGGGTAAGGAAGGGAATAAATAGAAAACTTTAAGAGTAATTACTCTGACCGAACGGGGCTATTTTTTGTAATGGATTGGAAAAATTTTGCAATTGCACCATATCAGACCTTTTATTTCGAACTTTCAATTAACTGTTTTTCAATATGTATAAAACGTGTGCAAAGAAAATATATTGCTTTTGAGGTATTGGTTTTATTTGTGAATTCATAATATTTTATAAAACCATGATGCTGATTAAGGATTAAACTCGCATATTAGGCATTGCGAAGTAAAATCTTCATCCTGTATCCCTTTAACGCGTCCGGTTTGAGGAACAGAAAACCTAGAACGGATGATCAGCCCGATACCTGGTATGAGAGTGAGAGAAGTACATGGCAGAATGAGGGCGAAATGAATGGATGAAAGGAAAGGTGATAATGAAGCAATTTGTGAAATGAGGGTGGGGGAACCGGAGATCCCAGAGAAATTTGGCTCCTGCGCCGTGTGGTATACCAGAAATCCCACATGTGGTCGCCTGGAATTGAACACGGGTCACCTTGGTGAGAGTCAAGCGGTCTAATCGCTCGGACACGGCGAGGCTCCGAAGCAAAATCTTTTAAAAGAAATGCTACAAATTTAAAAAAAGAAAAATATTCTGCGCATGTTAAAGATAACCATATTTTTAAGACCTTATTTGTTCTATCGAGTAACTGTATACGAGATCATTTAGTTGAAATACATTGAAAAACCTCTGGAAATTATTTAAAGTTCTGTATATGAACTAGACGTTAATCTACTATTTGACGAGTTGAACCTGACATGAGTTCAGATAAAATGATACGGTGGGCAAGTTGATTGTGAAAATGCCGAAAACAATGTGTGACTGCAAATGACCTTAGTTTTCAGACTTACTGAAATTAGTCGAGATTAATTTTCATTTTTAGTTATGATGCTCAGGGTGCAAAACCTGTCTTCATTCATCACAATTCGATGATCTGCGAGCTTATTATAATGAATGTATCACCTTAAATATGAATTTTGATTAACAACTGAGATGCCCATTGTAAGGATAGAACCATTTACGAAGTACGCGGTGTTCATTTTTATCCGTTATTTCCCGCTCTCTGATTAAGAATGACGTCATAGTTTACTGTTGAGTCTTATCTTTAAATCATAGTGCCCTCTACGGAGAGGAAGCAATAATTTTTGCAGAACAGTAAGCAAATTATAGCGCTCTAAGTGTGGTTGGGCTCATAACTAATACAATCAGCTTCCCCTGGATATGAACAGAGCTCAGCGTCTTCATGGTTGAATGCTACTTTCGTACCAGAATTAAAATTGGTGCGACATATAAATGTAATTTAAACCCCTGTATAGAGGAGTTTATGCAACGCTATCTAGCATTAAGACAAGTCCCTTGGAGCGTAAATTTTTCAAAAGTGTCCAGGTACCGTCAAATTGACATACTTTTGTTTGTAACATAAACGTCTTAAGTTTTATCAGTATACGAGATCAGTTTTGTGTCATTCTCACGCTTAATTAAAATGTCAATTAATGTTGGTATCTTTATGTCTTAAAACCAATAAGTGCATCAAACATTTCCAAGATACAGGGTCAGTTACTCGCATAAAGAGAGACAATGAACGCTATAAAGGGACTCGTCTCAATCTAGAAGTAATAAATAATGTTATGACAGAAAGGCCTCAAGCATACCTTCTCGCAATACTGACAGTGTTTAAGGGGAAGAGAGAAATGAAATATAAAAAAATGGGCACACAAGACTGTACTAGAGATATTTTGTTGTTTAGACTTTGATAAAAGGTTTGTATATACTGCAACACTAATTTATTTTTTATTCCTAGAACATGCTCTGCTAATTTTCTGGTTTGTAATGAAGTTACATTGTAAGGAAACTGTGGGTGATAGAAAGAAATTGACCAAATTGAAGTATTTCTGTTTTATGTGACAGGTTTACTATATATATACTACAAGAGCAAAACATATGTTCATTGTGAAATAAGTGTTCATTGACTTACTTACATTTTCTTCATGGTATTCTTTTATAGCTGCATAATTAGCTTTGCAGTGCATTGCATTGCAGTATATAGTTTTTTAAAAAACAGTTATCGTATCTACGCACCAGGACAAATTACGCACCTTTATATTACGCAGACAGAGCCACCTCTCAAGTTGTACGAGGGCTGTTCAATAAAGAATGATCACATTTTTTTTTTTGGCAACGTACCTTTACTCATCCTCATAATTTTGATGGTCCTTCTCAAAATAGTCTCCCCTGAATGCGATGCACTTGTGCCAGCGTTTCTGCCAGTTTTCAAAGACATGCTGGAAACCATATTTTGAGAGATCCTTTAAAATTGCCACCACAGCCTTCACCACTCCTTCTGATGATGGATAATGCCTCCCACGAAGGCGTTTCTTCAAGTTAGGGAATAGGAAAAAGTCACTAGGGGGCTAAATCAGGACTATAGGAGGGTGAGGTATACACTTCACGTTGATTTTTGCAAGATATTCAGCAACAACATTGGCAATATGCAGCCGCGCATTATCGTGGTGCAGCATCCAGCTTGCTTCATGGAAATATGTTCTTTTGCGCCTGATATGGACTTTCAATGTTTTCAGGACATCCCTGTGGTATTGTCCAGTTACTGATGTGTGTGCAGTTACAACATGCTGATAAACCATTCCATGAATATCAAAGAGTGAGATAACCATAACATTCCTAGCAGAAGCAACCACTTTTGCTTTTTTGGGGGTTGGTGATGGAGATTTCCACACTGAGCTTTGCTGTTTGCTCTCAGGATCGAAATGATGTAGCCAAGTTTCATCAACAGTGATTACGTTTGATAGAAACTCCGGATCTGCCACTAACATCAGCTTTATCTGCATGTTCCCTCCATTGCAGCGGTAGGCGATACTGAAAATGTCTGAACTTACTTGGTTCTCACAGGCGGGAAGCAGGAGTACCAACAATGAAACTATTACGGCGTGTTTGTTTCACATTAAGCCAGCAGAATATAATAAGATTGAATTTTAGTGCGAATAACTATAACCGTAAAAAAATTATGATCATTTTTATTGAACAGCCTCGTATATTTACCTACCGGTAGAGGAAGGCCTCAAAGCTGCTATCAGTATATCAAATACGATCGCATGCCGCTAGGGGAATCATATATAAACTCGCTCCATCAGCGAGTAAAATTTTGCGCGGTAAAATGACAGATAAAAATGAAAAGCGTGTATAACTGTGGAATGTAATGGTGTTAACTACAACGTTTTCTTAATTAGTGCATGTTATTGTTTATTATTTATAAATGCATTTAACATATATATCTTAAAAGTAACCGATGTTTTATCTTTGTGTGAGTAAACTTTGAGTACTTTACTTTTCAAGACCTAATGGTTGTTATTTTTATTTTCAGGTGGGTGTATACCCAGGATACAAATTAGTGCGTACTTTAAGGGACAAGCTTCTTCCAGTATTCAGCAATTAGTAAGTACCAATTTCAGGCTGATGGGGCATTCAAGTAAAGCTATTCGCCGAAGGCCATTGTTGAACAATGACGAGTTGTTTCCTAAGGTACTGACACCCAGCCACCTACTTTCTAACCAAAGGATCAATATAATACAATGCAGAAAATAAAAGCAACAAAAAAACTGCCCGGTTTTGGCAGGTAGACCAGGTCACGGTATTGTACTATTAGGTCAGAGGGGCGGGGGGGGGGGGAAGAGAGGTCCTAAATTACGAGATGGTTTTCTACAGACAGTACTCGCTTGATATTTTGGAATTGGGAGTTACTTCTTTTCTACCTCATAAACTCATTCACAAACCATGTTTCACCACCTGCGGTGCCGTACCTAGTAGAAGCGGCGGTTAAGCGTGTACACACTCCAGGGTTTATATTTGTAAATTGTAGGACATTAACTTTTGTGTTATGGTATAAGGATATTGCTTTAATTAATTACAACGGACATAACCTTTGGAAACAGACCACTAGGATGGTGGTGGTGATGATGATGAGGAGGAGGAGGAGGAGGAGGAGGAGGAGGAGGAGGTGGTGGTGGTGGTGGTGGTGTTTAAGAGCGCTCAACTACTGGGTCATCAGCACCCTTAAAAACCAATTAAAAGGCAAAAAACTAAGACTAACATGCAATAAATCAAATAAAAACAAAGATAAAACTCACGCACAACGATGTGACAAAGACTAGACCACTCGGAGATATATCTGATATAGGTTTTGGATAAAAGGGCTTTACAATGTTAGAGAATAGTTGTTCAGTTAATTCATCATTTAGTTCATTCAATTAATCAATTAAAATGCAAATGACGTTAATTTGCCCGCATCAAAAGATAAAGATAACACTAATGATATTTCTTCAGTTTAAATATATGGTTATATTATTAAGAAAATATATTGAGCAACATTTACAGGTTTACGCAGTTTAATTTCTCACATTATTGAACGAAATGTGTTTACTAACGTTAATAGAATTTGTTACGAAATCTACTCCATAGTATACCTAATTGCGATTATTTATGACGTACTCATCACAGTATTAGCATTTAATCTTAAGTCATGAACATATACCTAAACAAAAGTGTGGTAAATAAAGATTATTATAAAAAATGTGATTTTGAAAATATTGACTTAAGTCTTCATAGGATTTTTTTCTCACATATCCACTGAATATTAAACGTAATGCTCCATGAAGAACCCGTATTAAAGAGTACGCCCTGAAGTAACTTTGTGTATGAAAACAAAATAAATTGTGGAAACGTAGAGTCAGACTGAAAAATTCAATGCCATATCCGGGATTTGAACCACGGATCTTCTGGTCTCCGTCCAACCGCTCTAACCATTGAGCTACTATGGCCAACGTGCCGACATGACATTACATTCTCCAACTGACTCGTGTTTTTCCCGGTAAACCACTAGGAGTTCTCATAAACACATGAGACAACTACCTTAATGGCGACTTACTATGCTGTAAGTACTTTAAAGCCCGGGCTTTATTTAATTTCCATTAACTTATCTAATAGTTGTTAATTATAAAGCCCGGGCCTTAAAGTACTTACAGCATAGTAAGTCGCCATTAAGGTAGTTGTATGAGAAGTTGTAGTTGTATGAGAACTTCTAAGTGCTTTACCGGAAAAAATACGAGTCAGTTGCAGAATTTAATGACAAGTCGGCACGCTGGCCATAGTAGCTCAATGGTTAGATCGGCTGGACGGAGACCAGAAGATCCGTGATTCAAATCTCGGCTATGGCATTGAATTTTTCAGTCTGACTCTACGTTTCCACAATTTAGCCTACACACGGCCAGTGTGAAAGAACAATTAATTTCCATTTAAGCACTTTGAGACAATGTCGAGTCTCAGTGGCCTGTTTAAGACGCTGTGGCCTCCTGAGGTACTCACTTCATGCGTTCCTCTATGGGAGGGGGGGGGGTGTTAGCTGCAATAGATATGTGTGGAACACGTAGTGGGCAAGGAGTCGCCCTCTCTAGTCTACCCTTTGTCTTTTACCTGTTTTACTATAGGTAGATGGTAGATAAAGCTACAGTCAGTTTTTATTAAATGGAAATTGAGACTTTATAATACTAAATTACTTATTCGCAACTTGTTTTTTCTTTGCCACCATTACTTCATTAATGTTGGTGATGCAGAGAATTCTCAGCTCATAGGGATTGCAAAAATCTATATATAGGATTGTTTTAGTAAAAGATGCCATAAAATCCAGGAGGTCTCTCCTTACCCGTATCATTGGTTCAAAAATGATCACTGTTAATGCGACTCGGAACAGTTATTCAACCTTCCCGGTCTAAATACAAACACGGATAGTACCTACGTATTGTGTCTGAGATTATCATCCGTCATGTGATGTACATACAGTAACTATCTGAGCATGCAGATGATAAAAGCTAGACCAGGTGCTCTCAGGATACCTTCTATTTACCTGTTTGTTCAGTTTGCTATCACGTGACTGCCGGAGACAAGTCTTTGACATTTGATTACCTTGTGAAGGTCACTTACTCAACCTGCTGACTCATGGCAATTAATTCTCAGCCACACCAGTGTTGCATATATCCATGTTGCTGTGCGAAGTTCCGTCACAACTAGGTTTATAACTCCTCAACTCTTTGCCTGCAACATGAAATGTCTTTCCTTTCTCAAAGATATGGGCTTTACATTTGAGAATGTACGGCGAGAGAGAATTATTTTTGTGCTGTAATCGTTAGATGTAACATCCATTGCAGCAGTACAAATCCTTAGACAATTACATCAGTGTCAAATTAATTTACCTAAGGTCAAACCATTTTTAAATACCGATTTATTTGAAGAATATTTCTATAAATTTGTGTTTATAGTTCTGAATTAACAATAGTATTTATGCTTTTTAACCTGTGAAACTTGCAATTTTAAAATGAACACCTTCATTGTGTTGCTGAGGTCAGTGGAATATTCTTGCCCTAAAGTAAACTTAAGATTTCGCAATGACCATTGAAAGTCTGGTAACAAAAGAACAATATCTGTTTCAATTTGCCGAATTTTATGCTTGCTTGCATAATTTTTCCAATGTTCGACAGACATCTTATAACTTATTTTTAAAAAGAATTTGCTGCATTGAAATTTAGGAATATTACATTATATTATGAATCCAAAATAGCATTAAAACAACGTTTTAATGTATAAATACCCGGGAATTTGGGTACCACAGCCATAAGATGAGATTGCTCATCTGTCCCTACTGAGTATATGCTGCTGGGCTAATATGAAAGTGCACTAAAGTCTCTTTTGAATCATACATCCTTAAAAACATCATTTGTAGCCTCAATTTTTATGCAGATACATTTTACCTTAAATTGGGAATGCAACTTAAAAATTCCAGTAAATATAGCTTATTAATTTACAATATAACTAATTTAATTTACTAAAATATGGAGGGACTCTTACATATAAAAAATAGGTGTTGGAAGAGCAACAGGAAAACAGCATAAATTATATCAATATTTGAAAAAGAGAATTTTAAGATATCTGTGAGAATTACAGATCCATAAGTCTGCATAATATAAAATATACGCTAGAATAATAAAGAAAAGATTAAGGTATATCTCGGAAGCGATGGTAGAAGAACAAAATGGCTTTCATAGAGGAAGATTTACCATGAATAATATGTATATTCATTATACAACAGATACTCGAGAAAATAAAATGTAACTTACCAACTCGTATAGCTTTTACAGATTTCCAAAAAGCTTTTGATAATCTAAACAGAGAAAATCTGTGGCACATAATGGAACATTATGGATACCCCAGACATCTAATTCAAGTAGTGAGAAGCCTATATGAGGATTGAAATATAATTATGAAACCAGGTGAAGAAAAAAATAAAAGCCATAACAATAAATAGAGGATGTGTGTGTGTGCGTGCGTGCGTGCGTGCGTGCGTGTTACTTTTTCCTAAAATGGAAGCAGATTTTCAACAACGGAATTAGATTAGTCAGTTAGATATAAATGCTTTAATTATATGCAGACGATGTAGTATTAATATAGTCGGCCTTCGTAGCCGTATTCGCTGGAGCGTATGTCTCTAACGTAGAGAGTCGCGGGTTTGAGTCCCGCCTTGAGCATGATTGTATATAGTGTGCATGTGTAAGAAGTACAGAAAACGAACATTAATCAACCCGAAACAATAAAAAAAACGGTAAAATAAGGACAAGAAAAATGTATATCTAAGTGGGTATATATTTTTTTAAGTAAAACAAAAAATAAGGAAATGTTATGATTTACAATGTGTCTATAAATTAGGCTTAATATGTAAGAACTACCAATTTATTTCTAAAACAAAAACAAAGATAAATGGACTTTTGGGGTAAGCAACAAATAAGATCTAAAATTATTTTATATGACCAACCTTTAGAAGAGGTCTCAAGTTCGATTCCTTGGATGTGAAATAGGTTCCGAGAAAGGAGAATTTAACCTGAAACTATTGTCACACAATTATCGGAAGGCACGATCAACTGGAGTTAGGTAGGGGACAGGAGGCATTCAGACAACTCCCACCCATTAATCTTGTAGCGGTAACATAGGGGATGGTTAGTAAAGTGTCACTAGGCACTATACCGTATCTTTCCCCTCCCCCTGACGTCTGGAATGATTGGCATGATTTTCCGGGCCCCGAAGCTTCCAGAAACCGCGATCTTCCCATATAAGGGCTGCAGTGGACGAGTCAGTTCAGTTCTTTGCGAGCAGCCGTGAAGAGCGCAGTGCTAGCGAACGGACTGGAAGACTGTGTACGTGTATCAGAGGAGTTGTACGTAATTGTGGGTGTGGAGTGGACCTGTGACAGACGAACTGGTGGATTGTAATTGTGTGCGGTAGTTAACTCTATGTAACCGGCAAGTATTTCAACTGTAATTCGCTGGAAATAACGAGTATTTTAAGTTTGTGTAATTGGACTTTTAATTTCACGAACCCACAAAGTCACACTATCAAGAGTTCAAACTATATGTGGAACATTACACAACGCTTTAAGAAGTAAAACAAGAAATTATAGAAGAATTGGATGTTATAAAACAATGGCAAACTAGTGCTTTGATATGGAAGTCTGGGTTATAACAAAGAAGATGGAAAGTAAGATACAAGAATCTATGTACAAAACTAGACCACATAATCTATCAAGAATGGAGCGGAAAGTGAATTCTATAAATGAAGAAATAAAACACTACAAAAATAAATGATTGCTACATTTGGAAAGGAAGCGTTATGAGAGGCTTCCGAAAATACGACCAGCAGGGAGAGGAGATGTGGACAGAACGCCGACGAGATGGAGAGCTTTACTGTGAAAACGGAGCAGACAATGCGTCTAATCTATGGAGAGAGAGAGAGAGAGAGAGAGAGAGAGAGAGAGAGAGAGAGAGAGAGAGAGAGAGAGAGAGAGAGAGAGATATGATCATGGTGATGATAATGATGAATTTACAATGGATGTAACAGGACTAGCTAGGGTCAGGAACCTGTATTGAATGTCAGAACTGTAAAATTCTGAGATTCGAGTACAATTCATCTCGACTATTTGCTCAGTTGTAATTCAACTTCTCCATCATTGAACTCCTTGATAAATGGAGAAATTTCACATGGTGACTAAATTTAGCTCTGCATGTTGTTGAATTCACGTACAGTGAACCCTAGTCATTACATTAATTTTATTATTAACGTTGTAATTCAATTGAAATATAGTCTCAATTTTAGGGAAACTTAATGCTAACTTGGCCATTATAGAAGCACAGTGTAAGATTGTTTTTGGAATACGCAGCAAATATTCAGGCACGTCATAGCACTTAAAAGTACTGAAACATCCATGTCATTATTATAGGTTATATAAAACCAACAAAAATTTGCACATAAACAGCGGGATTCATAGAACACGTTGAATCAGTATAACATCTCGGTTATCGTAGAAACATAAATCCTCAGCACCAGAAATACAAATTTACGTCATGAGTACTTTTTTCAGTAGTAGCTTTTGTGCTGTGTACATTCGTTACATGATGCAGGTGTATCCTCAGAATGCATTGTTCAGTCATGTTTATTTAATTCTAATGCTACACATGAAGCTGCAGTTTAATGGAATTAATATTGGTATACAGGCCTGAGTTTGTCGTATCACAAACCATTTAATAAGCCGCACTCTGTAAGCCGCGCCGCGGCTGAGTGGTTAGGTTGCTCGACATTCACCAAGGCAGCCCGGGTTTGATCCCAGGCGACAGAAAACTGAGATTGGTGGTGCACAACACGGTGCATGGGCGGGTTTTCTCCGGTTTCCCCGGTTTCCCCCATTATCTCATTCCACCGGTGCACCGTCTTCATCTCGTGTATCATCAGTGTCACCTTCTGCTTTGCCGCATGAGGTAAAAATGGGCGTTAAAACACTACAGATTATTATCATCATCTTCTGTAAGAATGTGTTTGGAGAAATTCCAGTGAATGGCGTGCGTGTTCATACGCGAGGCAGGAAAAATGGGAAAGAACGTGTTGCTCTTTATTGTTTTGTTCCATTTATACACCGCCTTTAACTGCAATGATCATATCGGCGGCCGTTCTCCTTTGGAACATATCGAAGGTGTTAACTCGTATTAGATAGGTTTTAATCACTAGATCACGCACACATTCGCATGTCATACCTTACGTCGCGATTTATTGTTATAATACAGGTAATAGTGGTTTACTTATTTGTATTAGAAAAACTATTTGAGCTAAAAATATAGGGTTTTTATGGTTATGTTAGATACATTACTCTCTATCTTCCATATGGATCAGTTTCGGCAAAATCTGAATTTTTGTCTTAGCGCGAATAGTATTTCATACAGATTGATTAGGTTGGCGCTGGTCACACACCACTTAGCGGGAATGCAATACGACAACACCGCAGGACTCCGATTGGTTGCTCATCTAGCAGCGCTCAAGGACAAACACCTTCCCATTTGAAACACACAATAGAGAAATTTTTTGTTTTTCCGCCGAAGTCCTTAATATCTAATGGATGCGCTGTAGCCCTGAATAGTGTGGAATGTACTATCCTAAGGCAAGAAAAAAGATATTAGATGAATCCCCTATGTAAGATTTAGTAATTTTATTCTTGTGTATACACAAGTTTCAACATGTGTGAATTTAACTCACGTTGTGGACCACAGGTAAAGAGACGAAGTTTATAGAGCATCTTGCAATAATAACTCCTTAATTACAGAATATGAAACATAGCTGTTGTCTTGTATATTCACCCACTGCTGTTCTATGTATTCAATAGGGTGGATATTGTATTTGGCGCACAGTAGCTTCTTACCCTGATGTAACTGTGATCACATTGTTCTTTTATGCAAACGGAATATCTCGTATTATTATGGCTGAAAAAGTACACCCATCGAGACGGTAGAATAATAATGACGACGATGATGACGACTCATAACCACACTGAATTCTTGTAGCACACCTGTAGGTTATACCAGTAAGCTCCTCTTTGTAAAAATGTTAAATATGCTAGATTTACGGGCATGTAAGGGAACTCCTGCGCGACGAAATTATGGCATACCTGCGGGGTTGATATGATCCTGGCAATGGATGAATATATTATACTAGCTGTTTTACCCGACGTTGCACAATTGGCTTTTACGACTTAAAAGACAAATTACTTTCATTTACCTCATTTGTGTATGAAACTAGTGAAGATCTTTATGGGGAATCCGCCATCTTTACTCATTACTACTTTCTTAAGGTCTGATATCTCCTAAAAAACGTTGAAAATTCCAATATTCACATAAGGATCTTAAATAACGTTGGAACGTTTCAATTCCTTAACTTCGACTTTCTTCCAAGTCCTGGAAGCGACACATAAGCTAGAAATACCCTTTGGTACCCTTCATTAACAGTTTTCTCGCCCTGTGAAATTATTTTAAATGCCCTACAACAACATAAGTATAATCTGAGTACAAATATAGGATATTTGACTTACATGCGGATTATTAAGTTATTGCATCCAGAAACTCTATTGCACACATCTGCAGATATTCCGATGCCTGTTATTCAGAGATTTTGGCAGTTTTATTACGCACACGCACGAACACACAAATGCAACCCATGGCGTAACAGCCCAAAGTGGGCTTGACCCTGTCAACCCAACTGTCGGTCTCACGCCCACATACGCAAAACAGAGGTGAGTGATCATCCAACCGAGACGGGGAGGAGATGTGGTCAGCATCTCGACACCCCCAGACGGGAAGTTGGCTTTCTAGACCAGAGTTCGCTAACTAGCGTAGCTCCTCAATTTCATCTCGATGCTGAGCAGGCACCGGTCCTATACCGGGGACTTAAATCCGCATCCCGGAGGGTGTGGGCGCATTCCAGGTTTCACGAAACAAAGGACAGTGCTTTAGACCACTATGCCATCGCGCAGGACACACACACACACACACACACACACACACACACACACACACACACACACACATACACACTTGCGCGCACTTTATAGCATTTAAAGAAATAAATATAACATACTATTAGTACTTTTACGGTATGAAGTTTGGCCTTTTGATATTCTTTTTGGTGTTCTATTTGACCCACGATATACAATCTGTGTAGTAGAAACTAAACTGCTGTTATTTTTAGAGGTACTCTCCTTAGCCTTTTCAACTGAGGCTTTCTAAATACTTTCCTTTTAGCAGCTTAGGAATTGGTTTTATAAGCCTAACATTTACTTCTTATGTGGCTCTTAATATACAAAAACCTATGAAAAATTGCAGTGAAAATCATTGACATATATTTACTTTAGCAGTCACCTTTTCTCGCACATAATTGTTTGTTCGTTCGATATTTTCTCGTATATTCTGTAACTACTGCTTATTGCCACCTAACTAAAGGCCAATCAAATATAGAGTATATCTAATGAATAAACCTATAATTTCCTATGAAACTTTGTAAATAATCAATAATATTGTTCCCCGCAATAATACATCACAGGTACTGCCATCTCTGTTTCGCTGGGCGAAGTACGTTTTAAACTTCTTTTGAATAACTTCCAAACAAGCTGTCGCTCACAGTGGATTTAATTTAAGCAAAACTGTATCCTATGCTATTACCAGGTACTGGAATCTATTGATAAGTGATAAGTCATCTTTCTCTCGTTATGGAGTATGTATTGTTGGTATGTATTATACAGTAACATTTACAGATAATCTTATTTCACTTACACCGTATACATCAAAATAAAACACTCAGCTGTTTCTCAGATCACTATTACTTATTATTGGTTTGAGTTTGACATTCTTACACTTTTTGTTTATTCTATCATTTACATAGCAGGTAAAAAAGGTATTGCATTCCACCCAGAAATTATGTACCAAGCTTTAATTGGTAATCTAAGTTTTAAGTCACTTTGATGTTATAAAGTACATTTAGTGAAGACGGCAATCGCACGTTTGTGAGTCCATGAACAGCTAAACTCAAAGGTAAAAGTTGTAATTGTCACATTGGTACTGCAGCATCCAACCGGGGACACGAAGATAAAAGTGTAAAACGTTATAAAGTAAAACTTGAGTCTGTTTAATGCCTCTTTTGCTTTGGAAAATTCCGGATCAATAGCTTATTAGCGTCAATTGGCCAGTACATATGTTAGCTTAACTAGTATAGAATAGAAATGTTTTCGATTTGATTACTACTTCAGTCTCTTGTATTTATTTTGTATATACAACGAAATGTGTAACTAAGCTGCTTCTCTAAACGGGCAAGTCTGTTGGGAAGATTGGGTTGAGAAAGTATTTAGAATGTCAACTTAATGTCGTAAATATATGATTTTATATAAGAGACCATCTCTTGGTTATATTGATTGTTCGCCAGGATACATTGTTTATAACGCCCTCGTCTTTCTGCTCATAAATGGCACTACCTGTAATATTCGTTAGCGTATAAACAATCTTTGTATTTATTTATAAAGTTTTGTGACAAATTGTAATTATGTTAATTAATTATGGCCTAGATTTTATTGCTCCTTATGATATGAAGATAAACAGTACCCGTAATATATGTGACCATAATGAACGAATAAGTAATTGTGCGTGCGAAGATATGTGGTCTAAAGACATAGACTATAGTTTTCTATAGTTTTCTCGTGCTTCTATTTCAATAAGACATTTATACTTGTTGGAACCTTGTATAAAGTTATAAAGAACTAAAGGTGGTGGTGGTGGTGGTGGTGGTGGTGGTGGTGGTGGTGGTGGTGGTGGTGGTGGTGGTGGTGGTGGTGGTGGTGGTGGTGGTGGTGGTGGTGGTGGTGGTGGTGGTGGTGGTGGTGGTGGTGTCCACCACAAATCTCACTTTGCGGTCGCCTGGGTTCGAACCCGGGACGCCTTGGTGAGAGCCAAGCGGTCTAACCGCTGAGCCACAGCGTGCAACAAGAAATGTCTTTCCTTTCTCAAAGATATGGGCTTTGCATTTGAGAACGTACGGCGATAGAGAATTAATCTTTTTTTGTGCTGCAATAGTTAGATGTAACATCGATCGCAGTACAAATCCATAGACAATTACATCAGTGTCAAATTAATTTACCTAAGGTACCCTAAGGTCAAACCATTTTTAAAATCCGATTTATTTGAAGTATATTTCTATAAAGTTATGTTTATCGTTCTGAATTAACAATAGTATTTATGATTTTTAACCTCTGATACTTGCAATTTTAAAATGAACACTTTCGTTGTGTTAATGAGGTCAGAGTGAAATATTCTTGCCCAAAAGTAAACTTAAGATTTCGCAATGACCATTGAAAGTCTGGTAACAAAAGAAAAATATCTGTTTTAATTTGCCGAAATTTTATGTTTGCATAATTTTTCCAATGTTCGACTGACATATTATAACTTATTTTAAAAAACAAGTTGCTGCATTGAAATTTGGGAATGTTACACTACGTTATTGAAGTTTTAATGTATAAATACCCGGGAATTTATGTACCACAGCCATAAGATGAGATTGCTCAACTTTCGCTACTGAGTTTATGCTGCTGGGCTAATGTGAAAGTGCACTAAGGTCTCTTTTGAATCATACATCTTATAAATATCATTTGTAGCCTCAATTTTAATGCAGATACATTTTACCTTAAATTGGGAGTGCAACTTAAAAAATTCCAGTAAATATAGCTAAAATAACTAATTTAATTTAGTAAAATATGGAGGGACTCTTACATTTAAAATATAAGTGTTGGAAGAGCAACAGGAAAACAGCAGAAATTATATCAATATTTGAAAAAGGAGAATTTACTATATCTGTGAGAATTACAGATCCATAAGTCTGCATAATATAAAATACATGCTAGAATAATAAACAAAAGATTAAGGTATATGTCGGAAGCGGTAGTAGAAGAACAAAATGGCTTTCATAGAGGAAGATTTACCATGAATAATGTGTATATTCATAATACAACAGATACTCGAGAAAAGAAAATGTAACTTACCAACTCGTATAGCTTTTATAGATTTCCAAAAAGCTTTTGATAATCTAAATAGAGAAAATCTATGGGACATAATGAAACATTATGGATACCCCAGACATCTAATTCAAGTAGTGAGAAACCGACATGAGAATTGAACTATAATTATAAATCCAGGTAAAGGAAAAAATACAAGCCATAACAATAAATAGAGGGTGTGCGTGTATATATGTATATGTATGCATATGTATGCATATATAAATGGCATTTTCCTAAAATGGAAGCAGGTTTTCAACAACGGAATTAGATTAGTCAGTTATATATATATATATATATATATATATATATATATATATATATATATATATATATATATATATATATAAATGCTTTAATTATATGCAGGCGATGTAGTATTAATATAGCCGGCGTTCGTAGCTGTGGTCGCTGGAACGTATGTCTCTAACGTAGAGAGTCGTGGGTTCCAGTCCCGCCATGAGCATGATTGTATACACTGTATATGTGTAAGAAGTACAGAAAACGAACAAGAAAATATATATGTATGTAGGTATATATATATATATTTTTTAAGTAAAAAATACAGATATGTTGATTTACAATGTCTATATATATTAGGCTTAATATGTAAGAACTATCAATTTATTATTTCTAAAACAAAAACAAAGATAATGGACTTTTGGGGTAAGCAACAAATAAGATCTAAAATTATTTTAGATGACCAACCTTTAGAAGAGGTCTCAAGTTCGATTCCTTGGATGTGAAATAGGTCCCGGGAAAGGAGAATTTAACCTGAAGCTATCAAGAGTTGAAACCATATGCGGAGCATTACACAACTCTTTAAGAAGTAGAACAAGAAAGTATAGAAGAATTATATGTTATAAAACAATGTCAAAATAGTGCTTTGATATGGAAATCTGGGTTATACCAAAGATGGAAAGTAAAACACAGGGATCTACGTACAAAACTAGACCACATAAATAATGATCTATTAAGAACAGAGCTGAACGTAAAATATATAAATGAAATAAAACACTACAGAAATAAATATTTGTTACATTTGGAAAGGATGGATTATGATAAACTTCCGAAAATACGAACAGCAGGGAGAAGAGATGTGGGCAGATCGCCGAAGAGATGAAGAGACTGTGAAAAACGGAGCAGACAACGTGTCTAACCTATGGAGAGATGATGATGATGATGATGATGATGATGATGATGATGATGATGATGATGATGATGAATTTACAATGGATGTAACAGAACTAGCTAGGGTCTGGGAACCTGTGTTGAATGTCGAAATCTTAATTCTGAGATTCGAGTACAATTCATCTCGACTATTTACTCAGTTGTAATTTAACTTTTCCAGTATTGAACTCCTTGATAAATGGAGAAATTTCACACGTGACTAAATTTAGCTTTGCATGCTGTTGAATTCACGTACAGTGAACCCTATTTACTACATTAATTTTATTATGAACGTTGTAATTCAGTTGAGATATTGTCTCAATTTTGGGGAAACTTAATTAATGCTACCTAGAAACACAGTGTAAGATTTCTTTTGGTATACGCAGCAAATATTCAGGAACGTCATAGCACTTAAAAATACTGAAACATCCATGTCATTATTATAGGTTATATTAAAACCAACATAAATTTGCACATAAACAACGGGATTCATAGAACACGTTGAATAAATATAACATCTTGGTAGAAACATAATAGTTCAGCACCAGAAATACAAATTCACGTTATGGGAATTTTTTTCAGTAGTAATTTTTATCCTGTGTACATTCGTTACAGAGTTCGTATCCTCAGAATGCATTGTTAGTCATGTTTATTTAATTATAATGATACACATTAAACTGCAGTATAATGGAATTAATATTGGTACACAGGCTTGAGTTTCAGTCGTATCACAAACCCTATCACAAGCCGCATTCTGTAAGCCGCACCTTGGCTGAGTGGTTAGGTCACTCGACATTAATCAAGGCGGCCCGGGTTTGAGCCCAGGCGACAGCAAACTGAGATTGGTGACGGACAACACGGTGCATGGGCGGGTTATCTCAGAGTACTCCGGTTTGCCCTACTATCTCATTCCACCGGTGCACCGTATCATCACACTCTCATTCATACTTCAGACTCTGGGGAAGATAAGGAATTATCTTGGTCGTAGAAAAATAACTCCACTTCCGCTAATCGAACCCGGGACCCCTAGCACAGCAGGTAGGTGCTCTACCGACTGAGCTACGGGGGAGCCTCTGCTCCTTCCTATCCGTCAGCAAGAAACATAGGATGGAAGCAATATTTAGCGCAGCTTTATCCAAATTGCAAAATTCGTTAATATATCAGAACTCGTGTTCCCAACTGAGTTCTACGTAAAACGTTGAATGTAGCATAGAAATATTTCAATATAACTTTCACGAGCAGTAAGACCATTTTATCTATAGCTAATGCTTTAAAGATTTTATTATAAAATGGCGCTAAAAGTTGGTTAGAAAGCCAGTATAATCCGCAGAAAGAGGAGAATTTCAGCACTGCAGCCAGTACTTAAATTTTATCTTACGATTTCTGCGAGGCAGATAGGGAGGGATGAAGTGAGAGCGACCAAGAGCAGTTAGATGTGGTGATCCCCTTCGTGGACCCCTCTGCAAAAACAGGACAGATGGTTCTGATGCAGGGAGTATCAGAGTTTCTTTCCTTACGCTTGCTCCAGCTTGCTCTAAAGGTGAAGTGAAACAGAAAATAAAAAGCTATCCTTGTACTTGTATAGCGGCCAGAGAAAACCACGTAAAAACCTTATTTAGAAATAGAAGGTCACCTTCCGATTGAGAGCTTGATATTGTACTGCATATCTCTATTTATTGATGACTTAAAAAAAACCAATGCAAATATATCTAATAGTTATATACCTGTATTTAAATGTGTAAAAATGTATAACATGTAAAAATTATTACATCCAATAATTTGTGGAGTTTTAACAGTTGCAGGAAGTTAACTGGACTTGAACGACGATTGAAATGTTAGGCAGATTCTCAACTAGTTTCGCCTAAGTTAATCTTATTTGAAGTCATACCTTTCAGTTATATTCCCACGAGTTTATAAACAATGGGAAGAATTCTGGTGTCCAGCTAATCAGATGCCGTATCACTCTCAGCGTTGCCAGCATGTTACCTCACTACTTTTATATTCCCCCCCCCCCCCCTCTCACTCTCCGCACACTCATACAACATGCAGGTAACCTTGGCGCAGACGTAAGGGTAAATAATTGTATTTTACAAACTTTTACAATGATGTAGTTTCCAAAATCAAAATTGGAAAAGCATTTTCGAAAAATATGTATATTTTAAAATACTATTACTATAATTATAGTTTATGAATTACCTGTTTTTCTATTCCAATGGAACTGTCAGTGGCTCATCCATATGTGTCATTGTCACTTCCGTTAAGAGACAATTCGTCATTGTCACTGTCTTCAACGTCTGAGTCTTGCAAATTTATGATTATAGGTTCCAAAATCTCGTCACGTGCTATTTATTTCTTAAAATCGTCTTCTTGAAGGCTTTCTGCATGCCTCACGCAGTTTTCCCAGTCCTGCTGTGTTACCTCGTGTCCCGTTTGAATTGCAAGTTGATCCAGCTGATACACTTTTTCCGTGTTTTTAAACGGAAGAACTCTTTGCAATAACTCATTTTCAGTTCTGTTTCCGAAATATTTTTGAAGAACGTGTACACCTTAAAAATAATACTTGGAGCTTGACTTCGCAATACCTGCCTTTTTGACTCGCCACTAACTTCACCGCAAGAAGCGGAAAACTCTTAATGTACTGTTGTGTAAAGAACAACTGAATGATATTGATCTGAACTCTCCAGAATAAATAAAAATTTTTCTTATCCAGCATTCATTCATAAACATAGGCATACAGCATTCCACAGGCTAACAGGAAATGAAGTGTTTGCTCTTTCTCGAATTTAACACCTTGACTTATTCACAGGAATTCTTTTATCTGTTATGTCAATAGTTTAAATTTCAGTTCTGAGTAATTAAAAGTATGTGTACATACACACCAACCACTTTCTCTAAAGTAAATAGAGATAACAAAACATTCATAAACAAAGATAGAATGTGACCAGACACGTTCTGCAAGGGCAGCAGGAAATTTATTGTTTCCTCTCGCTAGAATTGGATTATTCAAAGTAATTCTTTTATCACGTCATGTCATACATTTACGTTTCCGTTTTGAGTAATTACAAATATACGTACACTCATACATCAACCAATAATGATATTCATACAGTGCTTACGTCGCGATTTATTGTTATAATACAGGTAATAGTGGTTTATTTATTTCTATAAGAAAAACTATTTGAGCTAAAAATATAGGGTTTTCGTGGTTATGTTAGATACATTACTTTCTACATTCCACATGAATCAGTTTCAGAAAAATCTGAATTTTTGTCTTAGCGCGAATGGTATTTCATACAGATTGATTAGTTTGGCGCTCGTCACACATCACTTAGCGGGAATGCAATACAACACCGCAGGACTCCGATTGGTTGCTCATCTAGTAGCGCTCAAGGACAAACACCTTCCCATTTGAAACAGATAATAGAGAAACTTTTTTTTCGCCGGTGCCATTAGTGTCTAATGGATACGCTGTAGCCCTGAATAGTGTAGAACATACTAGAATGTACATTCTAGAATGTTCTAGAATGTACTATGCTAAGGCAAGAACAAAGGTATTAGATGAATCCCCTATGTAAGATTTAGTAATTTTATTCTTGTGTATACACAAGTTTCAACATGTGTGAATTTAACTCACGTTGTGGACTACAGGTAAAGAGACGGAGTTTATAGAGCATCTTGCAATAATAACTCCTTAATTACAGAATATGAAACATAGCTGTTGTCTTGTATATTCACCCACTGCTGTTCTATGTATTCAATATGGTGGACATTGTATTTGGCGCACAGTAGCTTCTTACCCTGATGTAACTGTGATCACATTGTTCTTTTATGCAAACGGAATATCTCGTATTATATGGCTGAAAAAGTACACCCATCGAGAACGGTACAATAATAATGACGACGATGATGACGACTCATAACCACACTGAATTCTTGTAGCACACCTGTAGGTTATACCAGTAAGCTCTTCTTTGTAAAAATGTTAAATATGCTAGATTTACGGGCATGTAAAAGAAGTCCTGCGGGACGAAATTATGGCACTCCGGCAGGGTTGATATGATCCTGGCAATGGATGAATATATATACGTTGCACAGTTGGCTTTTACAACTTAAAAGACAAATTACTTTCATTTACCTAATTTGTGTATGAAACTAGTGAAGATGTTTATGGGGAATCTGCCATCTTTACTCATTACTACTTTCTTAAGATCTGATATTTCCTAAAAAGCGTTGAAAATTCCAGTATTCACATAAGGATCTCAAATAACGTTGGAACGTTTCAATTCCTTAACTTCGACTTTCTTCCAACTCCTGGAAGCGACACATAAGCTAGAAATACCCTTTGGTACCCTTCATTAACAGTTTTCTCCCCCTGTGAAATTATTTTAAGAGCCCTTCAACAACATAAGTATAATCTGATTACAAATAAGGGAAATTTGACTTACATGCGGATTATTAAGTTATTGCATCCAGTAACTCTATTGCACACATCTGCAGATATTACGATGCGGGCTATTTAGCGATTTTGGCAGTTTTATTACGCACACACACACAGAATAAAACCATGGCGTAACAGCCCAAAGTGGACCTGAGCCTGTCAACCCATCTGTCGGCCTCACGCCCACATACGCAAAGCAGAGGTGACTGATCATCCAACCGCAACTGGGAGATGTGATCAGCATCTCGACACCCCCAGACGGGAAGTTGGCTTTTTAGACCAGGGTTCGCTAACTAGCGTAGCTCCTCAATTTCGTCACGATGCTGAGTAGGCACCGACCCTATACCCGGGACTTAAATCCGCAACCCCGTGGGGTGGGATCGATTCCGGCCGCATTCCAGGTTCGACGAAACAAAGCATAGTGCTTTAGCCCACTATGCCACCGCGCTGGACACACATGCATACACACACACATACACACAAACACGTGCGCGTGCTTTATGGAATTTAAAGAAATAAATATAAGATATTATTAGTACTTTTAGAGTACGAACTTTGGCCTTTTGATCTTCTTTTTTGTGTTCTATTTGACCCACGATATGCAATCTGTGTAGTAGAAACTAAACTGCTTTTATTTTTAGACGTATTCTCTTTAGCCTTTTCAACTGAGGCTTTGTAAATACTTTCCTTTTAGCAGTTTATGAATTTGGTTTATAACCCTATGCCCTTCAGAAGGACTACATCTTTTCAATGCCAAGCATTGATCAATATCGGTCGAGTGAATTTTAACATGCATGCACACATTCAAATAAATGTTTGTCTCGTTCTCTCTCTGCCTCAGTTAATTGCTGCAACCAAAAGCTTGAGCTTTTAAGCATAATCGGGCAATTGGACATCCAAAACCATTGTCATATAATTAACTAAAATTACATAAAATTGCATTTTCATACATTTGTACCGTCCCCTTTGTTTTTGAACGGAAAAGTATTCCGATTTCAGTCGTGCAACTTTCCAATTTATCAATTACAAGTAATTGTACACGTATATGTATAATGACATAAACATTTCTGGGGCTTGGCATTCTAAAAGCTGCTGCGGTTTGAAATAGTAGGACCGACAGCAACTCCCGGCTGAATGAACTAAATAAATACGTTAAAAGACCTTTGAGAACTCCCTGAAAGGCAAACAATGGAGAAGGCAGTCATAGTTTGTTACGTTCGCTATTCTTATACATTTGAACAGATCCCATTGCATTTATCTTGTGCTTAAATTAAACCTAAGAAGTAATTTTGATGCACTTTCAGAAATTTACGGTCAACGTCACCAGTAAAAACATTTACAAGTCTCTACGAACGTATTTCACAATAAACAAAGTTTTACTCTCAAAAAATGGTAAGTAATACCTGCTAAAATATTTGTAATGAAGTTTGAGTATCTGAAAATTAAAACCAAACGCAGCATTCTGTATTAAAGTTTACAGGGTAGTACATTTTTGTGTTCTAATTATCTCAACTTTCCCCCTTTCCAAGCAGCTTCTTAGAGTATTTTCTGACCTTTAGGTATTTAGTCTTTATTTGTGGTACTTTTTGTGTTTTCTTTTGGGATGTTTGTCATTTTGTCTGCTCGTTTTGTGAATTTTAAATGCCCATTTTATGTTATGAGTGATAATTTACTGGGACACGGAATTACATTAAGTAGACTTCCAGCCTTGATTACTTCCGAAATGCATTTGAGCAAAGATTTTTTACAGGACTAATATAAAAACAGCATAATGATCATTTGCGAAGCCTCGGAGAGAATTTTAGTGTTACTGCTCTCTCGAAAAGGATAGTTACAGCATATTGCTATGGTTTTTGCTTTTTACGTTTAATCCTGGTGTCAAAGGAGTAAAAAAATGCCCTTTCTAATCGACTTGACACTCATTTTATTGACCTGAAAATTACAAATACTATAGGAGCATGCTACAAATAAACACTCTGTTTTGTAGAGCACATAATTCTCTGTCTAATAACACAAAGCGCCTAACCCAGATAGTTTACTTTGCACGCAAACATTTCACTTAAAAAAAAAAACGCTTGAGCTTGTGGCTAATCCATTACATCTGGAATGGCCAACTTCACTGCTAATTGCGAATCAATGTCATCCGAGATGTCGGCTGTACCACAAGTTGCAGGGGTTCTTTGCTCACCTTTCTCAAGTACCTGGTGTTACACATTTTGAGCTGGGATACCGCGCAGGTGCTAAGCCTATGCAGAAGCCGCGTTTGCCGCAGGATATTATATTTCCTTAAGGATACTTGCTTAGTGTGGTATTTATAAGCTTATTCTCTCTTCGCAACGATTGATTTATCGTTCAGTTTGACAGTTCGCGCATGATCATCTTATTTAATTGTGTTCTTTAGAAGCAACATTTAATGTCTTGGTACATCTGATCTAAATTAGAGGACCAAACAAGCTTCCTCGGGTGACATTTCAGAATGTGTGTTCATTATAATAGGTGACAAGTTCCAACAAAATTTAGTTCAGACTTCTCTAGTATTTTTCCACAACCTATGAAAAATTGCAGTGAAAACCATTAAGATATATTTACTTTAGCAGTCTTCTTTTCTCGCACATAATTGTTTGTTCGTTCGATATTTTCTCGTATATTCTGTAACTACTGCTTATTGCCACGTAACTAAAGGCCAATCAAATAAAAAGTATATATAATGAATAAACGTATAATTTCGTATGAAACTTTGTAAATAATCAATAATATTGTTTCCCGCAATAATACATCACAGGTGGTGCCATCTCTGTATCGCTGGGCGAAGTACGTTTTAAACTTCTTTTGAGTAACTTCCAAACAAGCTGTCGCTCACAGTGGATTTAATTTAAGCAAAACTGTATCCTATGCTATTACCAGGTACTGGAATCTATTGATAAGTGATAAGTCATCTTTCTCTCGTTATGGAGTATGTATTGTTGGTATGTATTATACAGTAACATTTACAGATAATCTTATTTCACTTACACCGTATACATCAAAATAAAACACTCAGCTGTTTCTCAGATCACTATTACTTATTATTGGTTTGAGTTTGACATTCTTACACTTTTTGTTTATTCTATCATTTACATAGCAGGTAAAAAAGGTATTGCATTCCACCCAGAAATTATGTACCAAGCTTTAATTGGTAATCTAAGTTTTAAGTCACTTTGATGTTATAAAGTACATTTAGTGAAGACGGCAATCGCACGTTTGTGAGTCCATGAACAGCTAAACTCAAAGGTAAAAGTTGTAATTGTCAGATTCGTACTGCAGCATCCAACAGGGCACACGAAGATAAAGTGTAAAATGTTGCTACACGTTATAAAGTACAACTTGAGTCTGTTCAATGCCTCTTTTGTTTTGGAAAATTCCGCATCAATAACGTATTATTTTGAATTTGCCAATACTTATGTTAGCTTAACTAATATTGAATAGAAATGCTTTCGATTTGACTATTACTTCAGTCTCTTGTATTTATTTTGTATATACAACGAAATGTCTAATTAAGCACTTCTGTAAACGGGCAAGTCTGTTTGGAAGACTGGCTTGAGAAAGTAATTAGAATATGCCAAATTAATGTAAATATATGATTTTAGATAAGAGACGATGTCTTAGTTATATTGATTGTCCGCCAGGATACATTGTTTATAACGGCCTCGTTTTACTGCTCATAGATGGCGCTACATGTCATATCACTTAGCGTATAAGAAATCTTTGTATTTATTTATAAAGTGTTATGACAAATTGTAATTATGTTCATAAATTATGGCTTATATTTTATTGATCCTTATGATACGAAGATAAACATTATCCGATATGTATGTCACCATAATATTGAACGAATAAGTAATTGTACGTGCGAAGATATGTCGACTAAAGATATAGACTATAGTTTTCTATAGTTTTTGCTTCTATTTCAATAAGACATTTATAGTCTTTTTGGAACCATGTATGAAGTTATAAAGAACTACACTTAAGCAAGTCCGTCCTCATTTCACAAATGTCCATGACCACAGCAGACCTGTGAGCGTATTTCCAAAATATCTTATGTTTGCGGATTTACCAATTTCTACTACAGGAGTTTATTGATCCATTGCCTTTGTTGGTATTTTATTTTTTCCTATATATCTATGGTCAGCTGTACTGATAGGAAGAGACTACTAAAGATATTTGTATATGACAATGCTGTAGACTTAAGCGATGAAGAAATCTTTCAATAGCTGGTCCCTATGTAATCGCTTTGATAAACTATTCTCTTTGTAGGACAAGAAATATACAACACCTGATTTAAGAAAATTAGATGGGTATTTGAAATTTAACCTAATACCAAGTTATAGATCTGGAATTTAAGAAAAAATCATTTAACAGGCTAAAGTTGTACTTTATATCGTGTAACAACATTTTACACTTTATCTTCGTGTCCCCTATTGGATGCCGCAGTGCCAATCTGACAATTACAACTTTTACCTTTGAGTTTAGCTGTTCATGGACTCACAAACGTGCGATTACCGTCTTCACTAAATGGATTTTATGACATCTAAGTGATTTAAAACTTATATAACCAATTAAAGCTTGGTATATAATTTCTGGTTGGAATGTAATACCTTTTTGTACCCGCTATGCACATGATAGAATTTACAAAAAGTGTAAGTATTTCAAAATTCGAACCAATAATAAGTAATAGCGACCTGAGAAATAGCTGAGTGCTTTATTTTGATGTAGACTTTTTAAGTAAAGTAAGACTAGCTGTATATGTTACTGTTTATGTCAAGGTCATTCAGAACGAAGAAGCTACTCCCAGTAATTACAACAAATACTACATATTGTAACTTGTGATATAGATGACATGTTTGAATTTAAATTGTTACAGATTTTTTGTGTGAAAATCAAAATTATTGAAAATTATTTCAAGTACTTTGTGTGGAGGAAGGACGTTAGACATCAGAAACAAGTTTGTTATTTATTGAAATTCGTGTTTGAGTTCTGTTGATGACAGACAGACTTTCTAGTAAGACATATCGTCTGTCTTCAAGGGAGTCTCAAAACGTGTATATTCAAATTAGTGTACCAATTTTTGGTTGTAATGTACTACTTGTGTACTTACTGTAAGAGTGTAGCATGTAAACTAAAAGTTTATTAAAACAGTAGATTTATTAGTAGAATTTATTAATCTACAGAACTTAGTCTACTGAACAACAGATTGCTACATAAATAAAATAATTTCCTTTCATTGTGTGCATAGAAAATGCATGTTACCTCTCGATAAGAGAAAATGGCTGGATTTGTTAGAAATGAAAGCATCTGTGGAAAGCGTGAGACCTGGAACAAAAACAGATTAAAGCAATATCCAAGTTATTTATTACAGCTACCGTCCTGTCCCACTATATATTTAAATATATTAATACAACTGAGTCATTATATTACGCTGAATTCACTTGAAACTGCTAATGATGTCATTCAGAAGATATTTGCAAGATTCTGGTAAGCAGGTTATTTTAAACATATAATGAATGCCTGTGACGAATATCGTGGCCATGAAAGACTGAAGTGATACGAGTATTTTGAGTCTATCTGTAATTGGAACATTAAGGAAGCTAATTTAATATCGTAATTATTTAAAGATTGATCACTTTGTTTATGATTGGAAAAATCTGTTGACTATAACGGCAAGATTAGTTAATAGATTAGCTAATAAATGTTTGTATCGGGATTTTATGGTGATGATGATGGGATGATGGTGTTCTCGGAGTCTGGGGCGATCATGTGAAACGGGGTTGTGGTTTGTATTCAGCCCTCCAGGAAGAAGATGATGAAGTCACGATTTTCAGATTCTTCTCGAGCTGAACTTTTGTTTCAGATCTGGCACTCAGATGTATCGATGTATATAAAATCTGCGGATCTGCTTCAGTCATTACATGAGAATCCTTTTCTCAGTCGTGGTCGCAATCCAAGGAATAATTTAGTTAAATAAAGATATAAATAAGTAAATTTCGTTTAGTTTATAAAAATCTAAACTTATAATTTAATTGCGATACTTTATGCCATTTTTACACAAAGTTTACATAAGAATCATATTTCTTGGATAAAATTATCTTTAAATCTTTTTAAACTATTTTTTTTTTTATATTTTAGTTCGTTCACTTCGACATTCGACCACCCAAAGCACGGCCGCGCCGTGGCTCAGTGGCTAGACCACTTGTCTCTCACCTAGGCGGCCCAGGTTCGATCCTTGGCGACCACAAAGTGAGATTTGTGGTGGACAACACGGCGCTGGGGCTGTTTTTCTCCGGGACCTCCGGTTTCCCCCGCTATCTCATTCCACCGTTGTTCCATCTTCATCTCATGTATCACCAGTGTCACCGCCTGCGGTGCCGTATGCAGTAAAAGCGGACGTTAAACACTACACACACATCCAAAGCACGTCTGTTCTCTCCGACTTTATGCAATCGAAAGGCGCTTTCTTCCCTAGCTGTTTTACCAAACTTATTGATTTTTCCTTCACTCGTTGGCATCACTACCAATAAGTTTAAGTTTTACTGGTCCACGTCACACATTACATAATCATACTTTTAAAACTGCCAATCATAAAACATTCACATAATTTCATTTACATGTTGCATTTACATGTTTACAAAATTTCATTTACAATGACCTACTGAATTTTAACAATTTCCTTTCTTATTCACTTTAACTTCTCCATATCAATTTTTAAACCACATGTTTAAATATTTTTCAAATCTCGGGGCCTAAACCAAAAGAACCGGTACACGTTTGAGCAAGGGATAATGGTGAAGTAGGGGAGGGGTGGTGGAATTTATCAGATCCGAGCCTGAATTTGGGCACCAGTATTGTCTTGTTTAAATCCAGCAACAAATCCACTTGCCCCTGCGTGTGTCGGCAACTTCTTTAGCTCTTCTGTGTGGCTCTAAGTATCTCATTGTCTTGTGCGTGTGACGAACAGAACATATGCATATCCGACAGTTATTGTATTTATCACAAGAAATTCTGCATCCCGGAAGAAATGCTTACTCTGACGTCACTAGCAGAACGGGTGTAATTTAACCTTGTGCCTTGTCCCTCCTGATGAGCCATAGACTTTGGGACTTTCACAAGGTATCCCAATGATAATGAGTAGAAACTGAAAAGAATAACGTGAGGCGAACTAAAAGCAGACATAGACACGTAATTGAATTCCAAATAATATACAAGTTATTTGATCGTTGTAGTTATTGTACATATACCACATAAGTATTTTTTACATCTATATATTTATAACCGGTTTAAAGATAAACAAAATATAGGAGTCTTTTGTAATAAGAAAGATTTTGCAAAACAGTGCAAAACCGAAATAAATGTATTTGTGATAAATCAAGTAATGCAAGCGATACAGTTAATAGGATGACCTATGTTCTGTTTTTGTAATATTTTTCCTCTCGGTGTCTGGCTCACATATAAGAGGTCCCGCGTTCGAATTTTGGTCATGGTGAGTTATCTGGACAGGCTTTATTTTTCTCTTTTTTGGGTTTTCTGTTATCTCGAAAGATGAATGTCGGGTAACTCATTTGAGCATCATTTCACCCATTTCATTCATCGTCCGGTATGACTTAAGTTGGAGGACGTTATGCAAAATCGCCCCCCTCTACAAACGTCCTCCTGGTTCTAGGAGCAAATTTACGGAGAATGAGGGTGCATCTACTTCGCGCCTCACAAGTGGTTACCGTGAGCGAAGACGCAAACTTAAAACTTTGATTGGAAACCGTCTTTATTTCAAATTATTTTATTTGACTGAAGCCAAGGCATAAAATTCTCTTAAAATCTGATATGTTAACTTGCACCTGCAGCTCTCTTTATGCACTTATTGGCATGTAAGCGTCGAAACTCAACATGAATCATCTGTCAAACTAGAATGATCCAGTTGTAAATATTTGGCGGGTACAAAGACAAAGATAGATACTGTCTACCCACTGCAAGAAGGCAAGAGAGGAATGAAGGGGAGTGGGATTTGCACTGTTTCTATTCTGGTAGTGGATCTGTTTACTAGGAAATGAGTGTATGATATTACATAGGTGTTATCCATTTTGCCAAATCTAATGCTTGTTGCAGTAACTGTAGTGATAGGTGTGTATTATAGGTATTATGTATGAGTGAGTTATGTGACACTTCGTTATTTTAAACGAACCTACCTTCCTTTTCCTACTTGGAAGGCAAGCATAAACACCGTGCGGTCAGTAAAAGTGAGTGTTACACATTCCTCTAAGCTTGCCTTCTTGTGCTAGGAAGACAGTATGTACTTTAACGGAGGGTTCTTAGGCTGCTGGTTGATGCAGGGAGATTCATGGGTGCCTCGTCCCTCTGTATGTGCCCCTCGATATGTTTACAACAGCATCGTTCTAGTTTGTGACAGACTATTAGCCATTAATGTTATTAAATGTAATGTCATTTTTGCAATTTTTTATTTTACCAAACAAGGTGTAGTTTTCTAACTATTCACATTCAGTTTCCAAATCCCTTGTAGATGTAACTAAAGGTGCCAGCAAAACACTTAGGCGAGCTCAGAAATTACTAGAAAAGTACTGTTTCAACTTTAGTAGTGCTGTCTGTAACAAAGTTAATTATGGTCACCTTCAGGTTTTATTGATTATGCAAATTGATGTTACTAATTGATAACAGGGGAGATTAGTTTGGCCCAAGCTACGTTGTATGCCACAGGAAGTCCGCAAGAACAGATTTGCCGGATATAAGACAGGATTCCATCTTGTTTTATTCTATATACAGAAAACATATGATACTTATTCGTACAGCTTGTCAACTAAGAACAATTACGAGGAAGAGAGAATCTGAAAACGCGTTGCTTTGCAGCATTGCAAAAATATAATTCAGCGATTAAACTAATGTGCTTTTCAATATTTTTTTGTGATTTACGTCCTCTAACGTTGTCATATCGGACGATGAATGGAATGGATGAAATGATGCTCAAATGAGTCCGGGGTCCATAGACTTAGAGTTACCCGACATTCGTCTTACAGGATAAGGGAAACCCCGGAAAAAACCTTATCCAGGTAACTCACCATGACCGAGATTCGAACTCGAGACCTCTTGAACGTGAGGCAGACATGCTACCACCACGGTACTAAGGCGGGCTTTTTTTCTGTATTCTTAACACTTTGTGAAACCACAATTAGGCAAGCATTGAGATAAGGTTTTAAAATTTCGAGATATGGTGATGGTCTAAACGCCGTTTTTGAAATTTTTGTTGCACTTATTGATTTTTTTGAACTGCACAAACGAACGCTACTTACTGATTTAGATTACAGAATCAACGCCGTTTGGCATATCTTAGTTATTTTTCTGAAACCTAAATGTTAAATTAATGCTAATCGACAATGATAGGTTTCTTCCCAAGTACAGATCTTTTACTGCAAAACTAGCCTCTTTTGTAATTTTCATTTCCTTTTTGTCCTCGCAAGACAAGGTAGTTTATTTTAATACTGTCGTTACTTTAGCAGCTTATTCTGTCTCGGAAATTCTTTCCATTAACCATTCTTTCCACTGTACCCCTTAGTGAATACTTTTGTTATATCTAGTTTCTTTTTTCAGTTTCCTGCCTACTTTTAGGATTGTTGCTTTTTCGCCAATTGCTCCTGAAACAGTTGCATATTGCTAATTTAATCTAAAATTTTCACACACCCCATTTTTCATAATCGAAATTAAGAAAAAGCACTTGATTTTCTTTTCGCAACATCCAAGTTTACTCGGTTTACAGTGCTACATTAATAAAAACACTTCCCTTCATCTCTTCTTTCTTCAAGTGCTTACTGATGACGTTTCATTTGGCATTTAAGTGTCGGTACATTATTGCTATTTCTATTTAGGATCTTGACAATAGACTCATGATAGGATTAGGATGACTACGGAGGGTTTCGGCACTGTGACCAGTCTTGATCTATTGTACCTATGTCTCCAAGTGGGGCGTCCTCGTTAGGAAGGATGAGGCGAGATTAGACAGAGGGCGGCCGTCCCAGGGAGTCACGACAGTGCAGAGTGTAAGGTACCTACATTTTACTTAAATGGGAACTTCCCCGGGTAGGCCAGAACAACGGCTCATATTGCGGTCCCAGCAGTCGGTTCGGAGACCGGCAACCCTACCGGAGGAGGGAGTGGTTCTTCCAGAACATGTCATCCTGCCATGCACCGTCGACACACCTACCAACATCCTACACTGAAATAGGCCACTAGATGAGAGATGATGTGAAATGATAATGGGAATGCAATGGAGGGGCAGAAAATTCGAGGGATGTAATTAACCTACCCAAGATTCGCCTGGCAATCCGGAACGCCCCCCCCCCCAAAGCTATTGGTTCGATAGGTTGGCCACTGGAATCGAACGCGGACCTCCCGAATGCGGGCCACAGATGAAACCGCCTGAGCCATCTCGCTTGGCTATAGGCCATACTACTACTAATTGCGCATGCAAAGTGTCTGGCTGTTCCCAGCCTGAAGAGGGAGGTTGTAGATTACTTCAAAATCAAAGTTATTAATGAAAACCACAAACTGGGTTTTACACATTTTTCAGGAAACCCTTGAAATCTTCCATTCTATCCATATATCTGAGTTGAACCTTAGTCAAAAATCTACCAAACTACACTGAAATATTATTATTGGTTTGCTTTAAACGCACATTTTAAATAGCTCCTGTATGTTGTTTTAACTATATTTAACTATTGAAATTATAGCCGGACTCTTCTAATGCTCTACGTTAAATTTACATTATAAAAGTTGGTATCTAGTTCTTAGTGATTCTAGCTATAAAATAATTACTTCAAAATAAAATTCACTCTAAATGTGTCGTACTTCATGACCGAATTAGTTTTAATTATGGTTTGCAGTTTTTATTTTTGAATATAAAAATAATATTCCTTGATTCATGCGGTTTGTTTTTAATATTTTCAGGGATAAGTGAAATATCGTTCATGGTTTAAGCCAAAGAGATTTATTTTTAGTTCTAATACTACTTCCGATTATTATTACGGGATTGGAACTCCGAATTTTTAGTTTAGTCATTAAGAAAAGGACACCTGTTGGTATTAGATTTAATTAAAATTTGATTAGCTTTCTTTTGGTCCTCTAACCTAAGCAAAGTGTTTAACATACAGTCTGCTTCAGATACATAGAGCTCAGTGATGTTTCTAGGGCTAACATACTAGCCTTGGTTTCAGAGTTCACGGTTCTAAACCAAGCGGAAAGCGATACATTTCTTCGGGTGTGAATAAATAGTCTATAAATAATAGCTCAATGTCAACACTCGGTCATGCTGCTTAAAGTAATATGAGCTCTGAAGAGTCAGATTTGTCGCTGCCACCTAAACTGTTTAAGTTTTATCTGCTTTAGTAGTGCAGCAAGACCATTTATTATACTAATGCCGCTTATGGTATCAATCGACAGTTCACCTCAATAGGGCATGTCATCCCATTGGTATGAACAAATGAGATATCGATACCTCAGGGTTCAAGACAACAGTAACTCTTAAGGTGCCTGTTATTCTGGTTAAAATAACTGAAATCTGAGGCATATTGTGGACGCACCGTTAACGTTATACGAATTAGGTGCGATTTTAACCCTTTGCGTCCCAAATACACTGCAGACTGTTCACAAACAGCGAGCTCTTGTAACGAGGTCTTTTCCTTTAAACAGCTGAGTACGAGCATATGTTCGTAACTTAATGTGATTAAATATTAAATCAGCGAAGGAAAAGGGAATCTTATCGTGAAAAGAATACCCTACTCATTATAAACCAGTACTCCTTTCGGTTTCTAAGGTCAGTTTAAACCCAAGGTTAGAGCGTTTCGAACGTTTACTTTTCAACTATCTTGCCTCCTGTTTGGTTCTTTGGAGAAGTATAAGGATAGAAATAGCTACCGGAAGTCTGTCGTGTAAAGCAAGATGTTAAAGTACAAAACTGGCTGATTGAAAATGTTTGGTTTTCTGAGAAGCACATCGCATTTATGAGCTAACCATGCAACTGTAATAAATAGCAATTTAGAAGAGCGGTTTGCTGTCGAAAGATACAGTGTGTATATACGGCTTTTGTTTACTTGATTTTTTAACAATCTTTCAAAAGTGAATGACTGTAGTCTTTTAATATTTTAAATTATTTCATACTGATTGTGCTGAAGTTAGTTTTCATTTAATAATCTTAATGCCTCAAGAATTCTATGCCTTTTCCTCTGATTCGTTTGATTCTTACTTTACGTACCATGTAGGAGTTTTGACTGAAGTTGCGATTGTAATTTCCGTTGAAACAGCTAAAGTAAAACACTGAAGCTCGAGGAAGGGGGAGAAGGCAATTCCGTAACTTAAATTAGATTTAGAAGTTACTATTCTAGAAATGACTTGCCTGATAGAGTTTGTACGTGACCCAGGTTCTTATCAAATATTGGTACCCTTTCTTCCAACATGTATTCATGTTCTTATCACATGAATCTGTCGCGAGACGCCAATAGTGAGAGTGGGGACGCAAATCAAAATATTGTTTTCCTTTTTTCCTCTCCGTTTCGAATTCAGAAGCGCGAAGAGAGAAAGAAGAGGGTTTGGAGAATCAAATAATTTCTCGTACTTTGACACAATCTTGGCCGTACGTCTATGTTTAGGGCCGTTAAAATATTCCCAGCACGTTATTCTTCAATTTTGAGTAAGGCTATGAATATCAAACGCTGGTAGCTGTTTGGTGGCGTTAGGAATATTAATAACAGGCGACTTGTAAGCGCTTATCTTGGCACACCCTCTTTCACATTCTCTGCTAATCGCACAAAAGCATAACATGTTCATAATGTTTTATCCGCACTGCATGCAATGCCTTAACTTGAGAAACGATAAGTATTATTGAACTCCACAGAATTGTGCTCAAAACTAGGCTTAATCATTCACATATATTTTTTATGCTTCTATAATGTCACTGAAGTTTACTGGTATTCAAACAAGACAGTGTAAAGTGTTAGAAGTAAGAAGAAGGAGCATCCGCAACAGTTACAGGATGTAAATACAGAATACCGGATATTAATATCAGGTGGTAAGAAAAAAGAAGTACATGGTAGTGGACGGAAAACGTGTTACATAGGAGTGAAGTTTTGGGACTGGAGGGTGGATGGAAAGGTGTGGATGCAATACACAGGATGTTCTGTAGAGAAATTTTAAAATTACCTGTGGCACAGTAAAGGAATTCGCTCAGTTAAAAATGGGTAGAGCAGGAAGATCTTGGAGAGAGTGCTTAAGCTTTGGCTTAGAATTTAGATGAAAAGAATTTAAGACAGTACTTAGATTATCAAGAATAGGGCTTAAAAGGCAAATAATGGTGCCATATTATATAATATAACCTGGAAAGCAATGGTCTGGGAGAAAATTGGAGGATGAGGGGAAAACAGTGTAGAGAGCTTTTGGAAAGCAGTTAGACGATTTGAAGACATAGTTTACTGGTATAGTTGGAAAGACATCATTGGTATCGTAATTACAATAAAACGTACATGGAAAAGTGAAGTACATATTGACAAACTAAATAAAGAACAAAGAGGGGTACAGCATGTGTGTGAACGGGTATATGGGGATTGAAGCGATTGAGAAAAGACTTCCTCAAATGCAGTGTCCAATATGCCGGAAAAAAGAAGAATAGGCACATAACATTTGAGTGTGAAGGGACCGAGTTATGGAGAAGAATTAGGATTAGGATTTAATTACGGAGGGGATTCAGGACGTGGGCTTCCATGCTGGACCCATTGTTCCTAAGCCCCCAAGTGGGGCACCACCGGGAGGAAGGATGAGACGAAGGAGACAGAGGGCGGCACGACAAGAAGCCACGACAGTACTGAGGGCAGGGTAGAGACATCCCCCGACAGGACAGGATAACGGACACGCTCCCCTACTGCGGTACGACAACGAGCCCAGCAACCGAGCCCCAGCGGTCACAGGCTGGCGGTTCCAAAACGATCCCAGCAGAGGAACGGAGACCGGCAACCGACCTACCGGAGGAAGAAGTAGTTTTCCTCAGAGCATATCATCCTGCCATGCACCGCCGAGACACCCGCCGACACTTCTACCCTGAGACCGCCAGATGACAGATGTGAAATGCAAATGGAGATGAAAAAGAGGGACAGGAAATTCGGAGGCTCTAATTAACCTACCCAGCATTCGCCTAGCGACCCGGGAAAACCCCGAAAAACCCATGGGTCAGGTAGATCGGCCACGGGAATCAAACCCGGGCCTCCCGAATGCGGGCCACAGATGAAACCGCCTGAGCCATCCCGCTTGGTGCGTTATGGAGAAATAAATGTATAAATGATAAATTACTCAAAATGATTAGAAAGTTTGAATTAATTTAAATGTTTATTAAAGACTAATGAAAGCTGGGGCGTTTTTTATACAAAAGTTAAACAGAAATGAAGTTGGTCATTAAAATATATGCAAATTTTAAGAGAAATTAATATGCAGCTTGTAAAAGCTGTATAACGAATATGGTAAGTTAACAGCCTGGGCTCAACATTTAACCGTATTTCTTGTATGTTTTACTTATAAGAAACTTAGTACAAATAAGTAAATAAATGGATGAATGAATTAATGCAATGGTTGGGATTGGATGGGGTAGGTGAATGAATGGAATGAATGAAGTGAAGTTATAGAGTGATTACTCATTTTTACTGTATGTGGGTATGCTATTTATAAAGGGAAGTGAAACGTGAAAGCACCGTATAAGTACCGCGGTTATAAATCAGGCGCTAGCTAGCGCATGATGATGTTAGGTGTACTAATGGAGGAAAACGTGTACCATCAAACAAGTACCGTTATAATATCAGGTGTAACATACGATGACTGGTGTAAAACAAACGATAACGTTGGGTGTATGAAGAAACATATTGCCATAACACAAGAGCATGTGCTTTTTAACTTCTGGAGCTGATCTGCCATGTGGAGGCCCTGTGCTTTTCTGTGTATTTTCTCCTATTTCCTGTTTTGGATAAATAGCCAATCTTAAATACCACTTTAAGTTTACATATACTGCGAATGTATGGGTCATGCAAAATGAAAAAATAAATATTTATTACATATTAATTAATTAGAGCCAACTGAAAAAATCAATGCCACGGCGGGATTTGAACCACGGATCTCCTGGTTTCCGTGGGCCGCGCCGTGGCTCAGTGGTTAGACCGCTTGAATCTCACCAAGGCGGCCCCGGTTTGATCCCAGGCGACCGCAGAGTGAGATTTGTGGTGGAAAACACTGCGATGGAGCGGGTTTTCTCCGGGACCTCTGGTTTCCCCCGCAATCTCATTCCACCGGTGCTCCATTTCATCTCATATACCCTCAGTGTCACCGCCTGCGGTGCCGTATGTAGTAAAACCGGGCGTTAAACAATACAAATTTCCTGGTTTCCGTCCAGTCGCTCTAACCCCTTGAGCTACCATGGCCAACGTGCCGTCCTGAAATTAAATTCTCCAATTGACTCATTATATTTTCCCGGTAGACCACTTAGAGTTCTCATATTCGAGATAAACATTTGTGGCGACTTACTATTGTAAGTACTTAAATACCAGGTTTTTTGTCGCTGAATATTTTTAATGTAAATTAAAAGTTTTATTTACATATTTACATTAAAAAGTATTCAGCGACAAAAATCCTGGTATTTAAGTACTTACAATAGTAAGTCGCCACAAATGTTTATCTCGAATATGAAAACTCTAAGTGGTCTACCGGGAAAATATAATGAGTCAATTGGAGAATTTAATTTCAGGAAGACGCGGGCCATGGTAGCTTAAGGGGTTAGAGCGACTGGACGGAAACCAGGAGATCCGTGGTTCAAATCCCTGCCGTGGCTTTAAATTTTTCAGTTGGCTCTAATTAATTAAAATCACCCATATACCGGAGTAATGTATTTAAAAGGATTAATTCCTTAATTATTAATTCCTCAATATAAATTTACATTAAAATTTATTACATATACCTTCAGACAAAATGCAGGCTATCACTTTCTGCATTGCGCGTAACTGCCAATTTTTGTAACCAGTTTTGATATTTGATTCTTTTGATAATGCAGTTCGTCCAGTGCGAGTTTTCGTGGTGTGGTGAGAGTGCGTATTGTAAAAATAAGGCTTTTGGCCCAATGGAATCCGTTGTTGTCTTCAATATCAGAGTATTTTTGGAACTGTTTTATAATGCTAGTATCTAACTTCTGTTCTCTAAATCGCTTATTCAAGTTTTCAAGCCGTCTTCTGTTTACATATGTGTATATGTGAGGTGTACGGTGAACAATGAAGATGGACTGCAGTCATTTGGCCTGTTGTTTATATTTTAAAAAGAATAGCGACAGAAGATTCACCTGTTAAATTTATTACGAAAAGCGATATTGTTGGTGGTAACTTAAAAAACTGCTTTTCAGTATAAATGCTCGTGTTAATGGAATTTAAATATCACGCGTGACTATAGGTATATAAAACTGGCGCAGTAAATGAATGGAGAGCAAAGAGCTCCACGTTGGCGCGACAGCTTGATACAAATAAGACGGGTAGCGAAGGTATGAGCAATGAGGTTCTCTCAGGGTATGCGTGGATATGTATGAGTAAGGATTGTTCTAATGACACTGGAATGCCCGTTTCAAACTGATTTAATGACTGCTTCATTTTATAATCACATCAAACTCGAAGTTGCCGACCAAGGTTGTCAATATTTCACTGTTCAGAGTGACCGTGTGTAGAATGCTTATGCTCGATAAAACTTAATTCGCTCTTCACGTACATAGGAACCGACAAATATCTTCTCTAATCGCTTCTGGTCTGCCTTCGACCGTGACAGAACCAGAGAAAACCTTCTGAATCAGCCGCCAGCCGCGGACTGTAATAATGGCCTGCTTGCCACGGACCGTGTGTCCTTACTTGGCACAGCTGCGCGTGGGTGTGTGTAACTTTCACTTCTGGAAGCCCTATTTTCACCCAAAGATTCCCTTTGTGACTATTTTGTCCATTGTGACTATTAGTCTCGGTCATGCCTTTATTAAAGGTCCGAAGAATGCATTTTCAAACAGTCAAGTGCTATCCCTTTAGAACCCTGCTAAGAACATTCTTTCTTACTTTCTTTTGTTAAAACAACTATTCCACCCAATTGCTATTCGACTCAACTGCACGTGCACACGTTTCACAACAAACATACATTCCTTTGAAATCCCTTACGATTCTTTATGCATTGCATCCCTGAAGTTCGGTATCAAAACAATAAGCCAAAAATGGTCAATATTTACGATTATATGGGTTAGACATTGAGTAGAAATTTAGGTTGCTATATAACTTGAGCATTATTTCGATAATTAGACGAGTTCAGTGCCATGGTCGGGATTAAAACCACGGATCTCTCGGTCTCCGTCCGATTGCTCTTAATCATTGAGGTACCGTGGCCAACATCCAGCATGATGACATAAAATTCTCCAACTGATTCGTATTTTCCGGATTCTACCTAGCCAAATCTTAGCCTACACACAACTACTATGGAAGAATGATTAATTGTAGTGTTGACATCCGTACACATTTTAAGACCAGAGGAAGTATAAGTTTAGTTGCTCTAGCAATGGAATTGGAATTAGTTGCTTTTAAAACAACATTTCGGCATTATTAAAACCTGAACAGATATTTGCTAACGTTTACTGCTTGCCTGTAAAATATAAAGGCTTAAGGTGTAACAGATTATCACCACTGACATCACAAAAGATTAAATTCTATTGAATTAAATTGTAATTTAAAATTACAGACAAGTGTTAAGTGCGTGTCTTGCATATGAGAACCCCTAGTGGTTTACCGGGAAAATAAGTCAATTGGATAATTTAATGTCATGCTGGCATGTTGGCCGTGATAGCTCAATGGTTAAGAACAGTCGGACGGAGACCGAGAGATTCGTGGTTCCAATCCCGGCTATGACATTGAAGTTTTCAGTCTGACTATCGTAGCTATCCAAATCTTAGCCTACACGCGGCTTGTGTTTAAAAACTATTTTTTGTTGTTGTTGTTTGTAATTTACGTCCTCCAACACTTTAGTCATATCGGACGATGAATGAAATGGGTGAAATGATGCTCAATGCGTGCGGGGTCCACGGAGCTTAGAGTTACCTGACATTCGTCTTTCTGGATAAGGGAAGACTCCGGAAAAAAAAACCTTATCCAGGTAACTCACCCTGACCCAGATTCGAACTTTGGACCTCTTGAACGTGAGGCAGAATGCTACCATCTACGCTACCGAGGCGGGCTTTAAAACTGATTAATAAAACATTGTTGTTGATAACTCTTACGGCTATATAATTACAAATTTTACAACACTTCCTATTAAAAGGATCATTTATGAACCCCATAGACTATTTATTTTAATATACGAGGGCTATCCAGAAAGTAGATTACGTTTTGGAATAAAAAGTAAACAAAGTATAGGAAACAAATTTTATTATATACAGATGAAAGCCACACTCAAATACTACTTTTCGACATAGTCACCATTCAAATTAAGGCATTTATCGTAGCGATGTACGAGCTTGGAAATTCCTTCGTCGAAAAATTCGGCCGCCTGCGCCTTCAACCACTTCGTTACCTCTTCTTGCAGCTGTGCGTCGTCATCAAAACGCTGCATAGCCAGCCACTTCTTCATTGCTGGGAATAGGTGGAAGTCGCTCGGTGCCAGGTCGGGACTGTACGGCGGATGAGGAAACAACTCCCACTTAAAAGATTCAAGAACTTCACGAGTGACATTTGCCTTGTGGGGCCGGGCGTTGTCGTGAAATTTGTGGAAAACTCAAAGAAAGTTCCGTTATTGTGAACCTTCGATTTTCACGGACTTTAGCATCGACTTTTTCGACAAGTTCAGCAGTCACTATGCTGGGTCTCCCACTTCGATCTTCGTCGTGAACATTGGTTCGGCCATTTTTAAATCTGATGACCCACTGACGCACTCCACCTTCATTGATAATGTTGTCCCCATACACTTCACAAAGCTGCCGATAGATTTCTATCGGTTTACAGTTTTGTGCAGTCAGAAACCTTATTACTGCACGCACCTCGCGGGATTTTCAATTAACGCAGACATTTCAAACCGTCACAGTATCTCAACGGAGCACAGCACGAACCTCTCACTAGCACGGCTAGATGCCGACTGAGCTGCGCAACGCTCTGACCCCAAGATGGCCGCGCTAGCCCCGCCCCTAGCGGCAACAGACGAAAACGTAATCTACTTTCTGGATAGCCCTCGTATTTCGTTTAAAAAAAATAAGTTCTCCAACATATCCCAGTTTCTAAGAACCATCAGAAATCGAATCTGCACCTGCATACGATTACACAAGCAAGCAAACTTATGTACAAAAACCGTTGAAACATGTTTAAATCTGGTTGAGAACGTTTGTTTGTGATTATGTGATGTAAGATTTGTTTGCAAACTTTATATTCCGTATGGAAAGATAGTCAGACTGAAAAATTCGATGCCATAGCCGGGATTTGAATCACGGATCTTCTGGTTGCCGTCCAACCGCTCTAACCCATGAGCTACTATGGCCAATGTGCCGACATGACATTAAATTCTCCATACTTTAGCCTACACACGGCCACTGTGAATGAACAATTAATTTCCATTAATTGACCTAATAGTGGTCAACTATAAAGCCCGCGCCTTGAAGTACTTACAGCATAGTAAGTCGCCATTAAGGTAGTAGCCTCATGTGTTTGAGAACTCCTAAGTGGTCACCGGGAAAAAACACGAGTCAGTTAGAGAACTTAATGTTATGTTGGCAAGTTGTCCATAGTAGCTCAAGGGTTAGAGCGGCTGGATGGCAACCAGAAAATGCGTGGTTCAAATCCCGGCTATGGCATTGAATTTTTCAGTCGGAGTCTATCTTTCCATACTTTGGCCTACACACGGCCAGTGTGAAAGAACAATAAATTTCCTCAAGGGTGTCGAGTATTATGATTTAAGTCTCAAAGTCTTTGAGTACAGCATCAACGTCTTTCACTTGTCTTTTCCTGGAACGAGAAATATGTGTAAACACAATAAGTGTTTGCAGCTATTTCACATAACATTGAAGATTAGGTATAAACACACTTTAAAACTTTCGTGCAAATGAAGTGAGGTTCAAAAACTGTTCACAAAAATTCAATTATTTTTTTCGAAAGCAGTTGCCTTCATGTGTCGACCTCGTCTAATAAAATTATATACACACGTAGAGGCTGCTAACACTGTTAGTTCATTTCTCGTGTCGTTTGTAAATGAGAAAAAGAAGGACCCTCTACTTGAACCTAAGAGATATTCAGTGTAGCAAGATGGAGGGCAATCATTTGTGATTGGAGTTACGAGCACCAATTGAAACGTTCCTTTCCGATAACAGCTGGTCGATTTACGAGGTACACCCACAATTCCTCGGAATTCAAACAACTGAACATCGTGCGAACGCTGTCAGTACCTTGCAAAGTTTCGATCAATACAAGCATAACATAAGTCATATCTACAGGAGTATGTGTCAGTTACTACAGACGATAAAACACTCGTATCCACAGTACTATATGTCAGTTATATGTATAACAGTATATCAATCCTGAAAATAATGCCAGTTATATCTGAAACAGTAATACTGACTAATACTGTCTATTGGGGGTAATGGAGTCCTACAACAGTATACTTCAGTTAATACTGAAGATTAACTTAAAGTTATGTTTCGACCATGAAGTTAATTTAAGTAATATTTGCCATCAGTAGCTTCAATGCAGGTTACATTAGCTATACTTTTCTCTGAAATATCAAATGAAGAGAACAATGCAGCAGAGAAGCCATTCATGATGTAGTCTACTAGGTTTCTTTGAGATCAACCGTCTCTTTAAGCGAACTTTACTACAAGTTCTCTCATCGATTTCCCTGGAGACCAGTTGGTTTAACCAGCAGATCGGAAACCCAGGGCCTCAAATACTGCTAGCTTTACCATAAAGATGGTCACGGAATCTGTTGATATGACATGAAAAGTAAATATGAAATTACTACTGAGCAGAACATTCCACCAACTTCACTTTTCATCATTCATCTGAAACATGAAATGCGACAGTGTTATTAAAGCTATCTATACCTACTTTTTATTTATTTTTATTATGCATTTCTTATGTCTTGGCCTCTAGATGCTATACCAAGACACAGTATTACAATTTTATATGTACTCAAACATGATTACATTGATATTTACAAACATTTTGCACAAAAAGCTAACCTTCACTAACCTATCTAATCTAACCTAACTAATGTAATTGCTACAATTGTAGCTTACAATTTTCACAATCTAAACTACTTCTACCTTCCTATCCCTAATAAATCATCTATCCTTTTGTTCTTGTGTTGATGTTGTCTTCGTCTATCGCTTCTAATCCTTCTGATTAATCCAAGATTGTCCTCTTCTATTAATCCTTCGACTAAGGTGAAGTTCCTCTTCTTCCTTTGGTTGTTGAAGCTAGGTATCCATATTCTGTCCTCGAAGTCGTTCAGATTTCTTAGTGGTTAGACCGCTTGGCTCTCACCAAGGCGGCTCGGGTTCGATCCCAGGAGACCGCAAAGTGAGATTTGTGGTGGACAACATGGCGTTGGGGTGGGTTTTCTCCGGGATCTCCGGTTTCCCCCCGTCATCTCATTCCACCGGTGCTGCATCTTCATCTCATGTATCATCAGTGTCACCGCCTGTGGTGCCGTATATAGTAAAAGCGGGCGTTAAACACTACACATTTCATTTCAGATCTTCTTGGTGTGGAAGGTGGTTCACGATATCTATGTTGAATATTGTCTATTACTCATCGTTGCTGCTGTCTTTGTTAATTATATTCATCCATTACTATTGTTGAGACCTTCTCCACTGCCAATTCTAGTATTTTAAAATCTTCCCTCTTCCTAATGATGTTCCATATATATTTTCCTGCTAATTCTTTCCTCTCTTCTTCTAGCTGTTGTGTATACTTTATACATTCAAATAAAGCATGATCCGGAATATCTTCTTCCATGCAGGTTGTGCACATGGTTTCATCAGCCTTTCCTATCTTTTTAAAGTATGCCTTGTACGGTCCATGTCCTGAAATATATATTATTCCATTTCGACTTGGTTGGATCTCCTTTAATTTTAACCTCTCATATATACTAGGAAAGATTTCGTGTGTCTTTCCTACATCAATTTGATCCCATTCATGTTGCCATTCTTCAATTAATACGTACCCAATTTCTCTCCTCGTCCTGCATGGAGTTCCTAATAAATTGAACTTATTGGATCTATACCTATTGCGTTAGTTTGTCGTTTTGCCAATACAAAAGCACAGTTTAAATGAAAGGACTCTATAGAGGGATTTAATCATAATTATCTGCTTCGCCCCCTGCTATCTTAAGCACTATATTATTTTGCTTTTATTTTGCTCTCTCTCTGTCTCTCACACATATACACACTCATAAATAGTTGGATATGGATGAGCACACGTGCACATGGGGTTGTATCTCGTATTATCCGTTTCCCTCCGGTGTCAAGAGGTGGGATGTGGAAGGGATGGGTTTTGTTGTGCCCATTTTCCTCCACCATTCTTTACGGCAGCGCTCTCGGTCTGTTTGCTCTGCTGCCACTGCTCTGTTGATTCAGCTTTGCCTGTCTCAACACAGTGCTCGTACAATGTATACCTTTGCTTGCAGAGGGGTGGACCGAAAGTTGCAATGTGGTGAGCATTTTTCCATAAATAAGTACTCAGCTTGCGGGCTTGAACCTTCTTCAGGATTTCAGCAAAGATAGTTCATTATATCTAGATGTGAAAACTTAACACGTGTCATGCATGATCTAAGATAAAAATGTCAAGTTATAACATCTCAAAAATGGCTACATCTTTTAGGGTACTTAAGAGATACCTTATTAACATTTGCACTTCATTACACTTTTTCACTTATTTTTAGGATTTCATTGCGGAGGGGATTCGGTACGTGGCCACCATACTGGGCCCTTTGTGCCTATGCCTCCAAGTAGCGCACCCCCCGGGATGAAAGATGAAGCGAGAGAGAGAGGGCGGCCAACGCAAGGGACCACGACAGTGCAGAGGGCAGGGTCCGTACACTTTACTTAGAAACCTCTCTCCCGGCAGGCCAGGAGAATGGACATACTCCGCTACCAGCCGAGCCGGAAATGGTCTCAACAGCAAGTTTGAAGACCGGCAACCGACCTACTGGAGGAGGAAGTAGTTTACCTCAGAGCATATCATCCTGCCATGCACCGCCGAGGCACCCACCGATACTTCTACTCTGAAAGAGATTACCAGATGAGATATTTTGTGAAATGATAACGGAGATGAAATGGAGGAACAGGAAATTTGGGGGATGTAATTAACATACTCAACATTCGCCTAGTGACCCAGGAAAACCACTGCAAAAACAATGGATCATTTAGGTTGGCCACGGAAATCGAACCCGGGCCTCCTGAATGCGGGCCACAGACGAAACCGCCTGAGCCATCCCGTTCGGTCAGTGCAATATTGCTATACTGATGCTTACCTTTAGATATATAAAATATGGACATAAAATATTGCAGTGAAATCCAAAGAAAACAATTTTCTGGTTTTTGAAGCTAGTATATCACACTGTGGATAAATTAATTCTTCTCTAAAGTTAGCTTTAACAATGGCACGTTAGAGAAAAATCGGTCTCCATTGAAGCACTACAAGTTCAGTTACAGGCAAGTTCAAATATTCCATAAATGGCTTTCTTGACAAATACAAAAAGATCTTAAAATTTCCTTAAGGATACTTGCTTAGTGTGGTATTTATAAGCTTATTCTCTCTTCGCAACGATTGAATTATCGTTGAGTTTGACAGTTCGCGCATGATCATCTTATTTGTGTTCTTTATAAGTTACATTTAATGTCTTGGTACATCTAATCAAAATTAGAGGAGCAAACAAGCTTCCTCGTGTGACATTTCAGAATGTGTGTTCATTATAATAGGTGACAAGTTTCAACAAAATTTACTTCCGACTTCTCTAGTATTTTTCCACAAGCTATGAAAAATTGCAGTGAAAACCATTAAGATATATTTTCTTTAGCAGTCTTCTTTTCTCGCACATAATTGTTTGTTCGTTCGTTATTCTTTCGTATATTCTGTAACTACTGCTTATTGCCACGTAACTAAAGGCCAATCACATAAAAAGTATGTCTAATGAATAAACGTATAATTTCCTATGAAACTTTGTAAATCAATAATATTGTTCCCCGCAATAACACATCACAGGTGGTGCCATCTCTGTATCGCTGGGCGAAGTACGTTTCAATCTTCTTTTGAATGACTTGCAAACAAGCTGTCGCTCACAGTGGATTTAATTTAAGCAAAACTGTCTCCTATGCTATCAACAGGTACTGGAATTTATTGATAAGTGATAAAGTCATCTTTCTCTCGTTATGGAGTATGTATTATGCAGTAACATATACAGATAATCTTACTTCACTTACAACGTATACATCAAAATAAAGCACTCAGCTGTTTCTCAGATCACTATTACTTATTATTGGTTTGAGTTTGACATTCTTACACTTTTTGTTTATTCTATCATTTACATAGCAGGTACAAAAGGTATTGCATTCCACCCAGAAATTCTATACCCAGCTTCAATTGGTAATCTAAGTTTTAAGTCACTTTGATGTTATAGAGTACATTTAGTGAAGACGGCAATCGCACGTTTGTGAGTCCATGAACAGCTAAACTCAAAGGTAAAAGTTGTAATTGTCAGATTGGTACTGCAAACAAAACAATTTTCTGGTTTTTGAAGCTAGTATATCACACTGTGGATAAATTAATTCTTCTCTAAAGTTAGCTTTAACAATGGCACGTTAGAGAAAAATCGGTCTCCAATGAAGCACTACAAGTTCAGTTACAGGCAAGTCCAAATACTCCGTTAATGGCTTTTTTGACAAATATAAAAATTCTTAAAACGTGTTGCACAGATGGTACACGAAACTGAACTTTAATCTACGAAAACTTGAGCATACTACAATATATATTTCTGAAACGCTTGATGCAAAAGAAACTTATTGGATATAAATTTTGTGTTTCAAGAACGTTCTTGTTTGTTCTTCAAGATTTGTTGCCCTTCTTATGTTTTCCAAACCATTTAAAAAGTCCTCTTTTCCATTTAAAAGGACATTTGGGGGTGAAAAATATGCACCTTTATGTTTTAAAATGGGAATAGTTCATATGATTTTTCTGAATACATAGATTTCCATGCTGAGTTAAGCTGTTCAGACATACATGCACCATTTATAAAAGTTGTTTTTGTTTTCTTGGCATAAGCTGCCCTTAACCTCGACATCCCACCTTTTATTTTCATGTAGGTAGTACTTTCTCTACATTTGCTAAGCTTAAGAGAAAACAGTAAAAGCTCGTCATAAACTGTCGGAATTTATGTATTTTAATACTTATTTATTAATAGGTTATAATGGATTTTTATCCCGATTTCATTTTTCTAATTACTATTAAGGAAGGTATACGTAATAAGGAAACGAATTGAAGTTTATATTCCCCATTTGTGTGGTGAAGCATAAATATAATATTAGAAAGCAATTTCGTTGAAATCTTTAACTGTCAGTTAACAAAGGAGTCATATAGACATAAAAATGAGGCATTTGGGGGTACAATAAAAACATGATCAAGTATATTTTAATTCTTCGTGATAATAAAATAATTCTGCTGCATGTGACATTATTGATTACAGAGCGTAAGAGAGTATACATTTCTGAGGCTATTCTCAGTAAATGTGTTTGAAAATTAGCTTGCATCTTTTTAAGATCGCGTGTGAGGTTTCCAATACACAACCCTATCCCGTCGTTTACATTTTTGAAATATGGTCAAGTGGTCATTATGTTAGATCACTTTTGCAGTGTTTGGTTCAAGGATACATCTAGTCGGTCAATACGGTGCAAATGATTGTGTTTTCATAAGAAATTCGCCACTTATTCACACTAATGAAGTAAACTCATTGCGGAGTGATTAATAGTGTGATGTTCCGTTGTTATTTTGCTTTTGTGATAAGTGTGTGCTGATGCAACATGAATTATGCTCATCCACAACGAAGACAAAGCACTGACATAACTTAGCCTAAGAGCATGTGTAAGCTACAGCTTGTGGAAAACCGCACCAGTCTCCCACTGCTGAAAGGTCCTCATAATGGCGCGTAACAAGAACCTAAGATGTCATCCTCCGCTGCAGCGCCAGCTCCGAGCCATCGGTCGTTGGAGTGAGAAGTGGAGGATGGCCATTAGCCCGGGGAAGAGCACCGATCTTCTCCTGGCTAAGGTCTGAGCCAGATGTCCGGATTGGTCGCTGAGGTTGAGACAGAGGCAAATTCCCTGGGTTCCCTCTGCCAAATACCTTGGCGTCCTCCTCGATCGCGGCCTCACCTACGCCCCTCATGTCCGGGTCAAAGCCGGACAAGGGCATGCAGCACTTGGGCAGTTGTACCCTGTCTTAAAATCCACTATGCCAACACACCTCAAACTACGCCTGTATCGGGCGATTATTGTACGGCAGCGAAGTCTGGGGATCAGCGGCTCCGACCACTATCAGCAGACTACAGCGCGTCCAGAACAGGGAGCTACGAATTATCTACGATACTGGACGTAGATTCCCGTCCCATATCCTTCACACCTACTCCGTAGTCCCATGTATTGTGGACGTGGTGCGGGAGAGAACCCGTACCATCTACAGTAAGCTAGACTCCCATTCCAATAACCTGGTGAACACCCTTGGCCGTTACGACCATAGGGCTCCTTGCCGCAGACCGAGTTACTAGTTGCCCAAAGATGCACTGGGTAACCTGAACTGAACAGGGCCCCTTTCCCCTGAGTCTATACCCCCAAGCTCAGAGATGGGCTTCGTTAGTCCCATACCTAAACATTAGTTCCTTTCCCTCTAGCCTGTCAAGCGCCTGTGCTCAGATGCCTCCCAGGTAGGCGGAAGAGCGCAGCCAGCACTGGGCGCTCACCCCCCAGTGGGCACTAGCGCCCATTTAAAGCTAGATATAGCACTGCCTAAGACAACCACCTGCGACAATCGACATTTCTTTTACACTGCCCAGATAAAGTCACACTAAGCGGCTAGGTGCTGGGCAGCAAACACTCCGCCCAGGTAAACCTGGGCGACTCGCATCTTCTGCTGGTCTGCTGGACTCCTGAAGGAAAGACTTGCAGTAGCATTGGCCAGCCTGTTGCGTAACAAGAGAACTGGGTGGGGGTCAGTATGATACCTGCTGTGAGTGTGATGCGTACAATGCCTTGTATGTGTGACTGCTTCCGAATTCTGATAAGACTTGAATCTTTTGTCCCCCGTCACTCAGACCACTTGGCTCTCACCAAGGCGGCCCGGGTTCGATCCCAGGCGACCGCAAAGTGAGATTTGTGGTGGACAACACGGCGCTGGGGCGGGTTTTCTCCGGTTTCCCCCGCCATCTCATTCCACCGGTGCTCCATCTTCATCTCATGTATCATCAGTGTCATCGCCTGCGGTGCCATATGTAGTAAAAGCGTGCGTTAAACACTACACATTACACCGCCCGCATCGTTAGCGTAGATGGTAGCGTGTCTGCCTCACGTTCAAGAGGTCCCGAGTTCGAATCTGTTAGGGTGAGTTACCTGGATAAGGTTTTTTTCCAGGGTTTCCCTTTATCCTGAAAGACGAATGTCGGGTAGCTCCTTGGACCCCGGACTCATTTGAGAATCATTTCACCCATTTCATTCATCGTCCGATATGACTTAACTTTGGAGGACGTAAATTACCACAAAAAAAACCTCACTCACCACTTTTCTTTATTGCGCCTATGGAGTGTCACGATAGTACGCATTTACAACTTACTCGTGGACGTAAAGGAAGTCTTCATTCCGAAATGCCATGCTAAACTTTTCGAGAGCACCGTAAGCTCCAAATCCAACAGCGTAACCAATAAATAGGGTATGCAAACAACGGGTAAGCATCTGACGCCGTCAGCATTAAAATGATACAGTAGTCGGCATGGCCAAATGGCAGAGCACCATGATGTTATACTAGATGCCTTAAAATATCGCTTTGTGTGTTGTTCGGAGGCAGGTACTGCATGAAAAAAGAAATGAAGGATTCTTCCTTTATACACATGGTTTGCAGTCTCTTGGATATCGTGACGCATTGCGCAACTATGTGAATGCTTCTATTAAATAACATGGATGCAAAGTCTTGAGTTTCCGCTGCGTCAACCCTTAGTAAATTTCCATTGTGAATGGGGCCTTGGAATCGTTACCTTCTCCAGGAGCGGTTCTAGTTAGTGATGTGCGAACATGTGAATTATTGCACTTTTTATGGTATTGAGACCATATTGATGCGTATTCATTTACGATCAACAGCAATTGTTCAGAATTAACTGCGATACGCTCTAAAATTGTGGAACAAATGTACATAAAATGCCCCATAAATCTAAAGATCCCAAGATAAGAGCTAGAACGCAACTTAAGAGATATTAGGTCATATGTTTGTCACGTTCTCTCGGAGGTCCCTCGCTCTGTCGGGCTTCGAAGCTGCGATCTGTTGACTCCGTTGTACTCGTCGTTGTTGTGCCTGAGGAGGCGCAATTATCTCAGGGTCCGCCTTGACGAGTATCTATGTTACTATGGAGTAGGTGATGTGGTTGGAATAGGAATTTGGGTTTTTATCAGGGTTCTTGAAGAAGAAATTCTTCTAATACCTTTGTGTCGGCGTCGAGTTACTCGGATCCCTGCAGGTTTTAGTAATTTAGGCGGCACTCGCGGAATGTATTCTCACCTATATATGCTCAAAGCTTTAAATATTTAGCTTAATTCGAGACTATTTCTGATATCGGCGGATGCACCTCGCGCTTCACTGGGTGCAAATTTATTACATCGCTTAATGCTGCTACGGCATAACGCTTCTCCCTACCACAGACTTCACCAGACTGCCTCGACTTTACTCCAACGCTCCCTTTTCTAAATTCCTCAGAGACGGTAAATTTCTTTATTTGGCTAAACAAAATGGAAGGCCAATAACCCTTTTGGTCACGCTAAGGGGTAGCAACAGCGGAAGCTGTCCCGTTACCTGCGCTGAAACCTAGGAGACATCTCGGAAAATCTAAGCTTATGCATTTTATTGTTTACACGTTTTTATACATATTTTATACATATGATACCTTCTTATAAATACTATTATAAAAATCATAGATATTTGCTATTGACTTAACTGTTTACATAATAGTAAATAATACTTGAATGAATAACATCTAATAATTTATACGAGGGCTGTTCAATAAAGAATAATCACAATTTTTTGACAATTTTTTTATGGTTCTGCTCAAAATAGACTCCCGTGAATGCAATGCACTTGTCCCAGCGTTTCTGCCGGTCTTCAAAGACATGCTGGAAACCATTTTTGAGAGATCCTTCAAATTTGCCTCCGCAGCCTTCACCATTGCTTCTGATGATGTATAATGCCTCTCACGAAGGTGTTTCTTCAAGTCAGGGAATAGACAAAAGCCACATGCGGCTAAATCTGGACTATAGGGAGGGTCTGGTATGCACTTCATGTTGATTTTTGCAAGATATTCAGCAACAACATTGGCAATATACAGCCGCGCGTTATCGTGGTGCAGTATCCAGCCTGCTTCAGGGAAGTGTGGTCTTTTGCGCCTGATATGGACTTGCAATGTTTTCAGGACATCCCTGTAGTATTGTCCAGTTACTGATGTGTGTGCAGGTACAACGTGCAGATAAACCATTCCATGAATACCAAAGAATGAGATGACCATAACTTTCCCAGCAGAAGCAACCACTTTTGCTTTTCTGGGGGTTGGTGATGAAGGAGATCTCCACACTGAGCTTTGCTGTTTGCTCTCAGGATCAAAATGATGTAGCCAAGTTTCATCAGAAGTGATTACGTTTGAAAGAAACTCCGAATCTTCCTCTAACATCAACTTTGACTGCAAGTTACCTCCGTTGCAGCGGTAGGTGATACTGAACATGTCTGAACTTACCTGGTTCTCACAGGCGGGAATCAGGAGTACGAACAATGAAACTACTACGGCGTATTTGTTTCACATTAAGGTAAGTGAATATAATAAGGTTGAATTTTAATGCAAAAAATTATGACCGTAAAAAATTATGATCATTGTTTATTGAACAGCCCTCATAGAATAATACGCAGGCGGAAATATCGCTACATGTTGCAATGCTCCTGTCCTGTAATTTCTAATACTATTCTAAATGCAGAAAAATGTCTTTCACCGGCAACCACTGCAACACAGCGTGTCATTTTTAGGCAACAATGCCATTGCTGAGAACCAAAACTTTTTTTTACGTCCTTCAAAGTTAAGTCATATCGGACGAATGGATGAAATGGGTGAAATGGTGCTCTAATAAGCCTAAGGTCCATGGAGCTTAGAGTTACTCTACATTCATCTTTCAGGATAAGGGAAAGCCGCGGAAAAAGCCTTATTTAGGTAACTCGCCCTGACCGAGATTCGAACTCGGGACCTCTTGAACGTGAGGTAAATACGCTACCGAGGCGGTCACACTAAAGCGTTACAGCATGAACCAAAGCAAGGTATGCGCGTACCTGTTTCGTACTCTTCTACAATTGCAACTTCTGTTTTAATAATTCTCTAATGCCACTATTCAAAACACCCTTACCGGACACATTAATCATTTATAGAGTTTTTAGATTAGTAGAGTGGAACAGAAAGCCTTACACCAAGTGTCAAACTAGTTGAAACAATAAATGCATAAATAAATATTTAAGTTAACGCGTTTCGCTTAATATATGTCTCATAGTATTAAGTGACAGCTTCGGCAGTCTAGATATTTCACACGTGTGAAGATGTGACAAAGTAGGTTTTAGAGACAAATTTAATATATAAGAGTATGATATAAAATTATAAAAGTAGTTCAATATAATTTATAATATGAGACAAGTTACACCTTAGTTATGTATTGTTGTTTCCCATATCTGGTTTGAAGAGCTTGGAAAGATAATTAAGAGAATTAATTTTTAAGCAGCTCTTCCGAAACTGTAGCACTAACTCTTGAGTTATCCAGTCATACACAATTCATAGCTGTGAATACTTCCCAGCCTATAAAAGCTATAAGGATAAGGACAAGGGCAACATCAATTTGATTGTCTGTATTCATTATCTAAAACAGGATAGAACTCGTCTGTCTCGTTCCTTGTTTGGGACATGAAATCATATCTATGACATTTTCCCCGCTTACATCTATCCATGCTGTCATCTACAAGCAACGTTCCCTAGATTAACCATTAAATAGGAATGTAATTTTTCCCAAGTGAATAAGAGGTGTACAAAGTTACTTTTATTTCTGAGCTCAATAGTAAAATTACTGATGGTTGAAAGTTTATCCTTATAAAAATGAGCAATATAACTCGTTATATTGTGACTGTGGGTTCGTAGAATTGCAAGTCCAATTTGCAGAAATTCAGTGTTCTTTATTTACGTAGAAATACACTTTGGTCAACCCTTATAGTAGCAGAATTACGTCGCATACACAATTAAAATCTTCCAGTTCGTCTGCCACACCCACAAACAAAGAGTTCAAAATACAGCTGCACGACTATAAAGCTCCATTTCGACTCTCTCACACACTGGCAATCGCGGCTCCTTTTTATATACCTCTTCATGGTTCCAGAAGTTAATCGAATGTTCTGTAAGACGGTACCAGACCAAACACGAACGTTCCAGACACCTAACTTTATCTGTTTAAGCATGATCTTTATCTCCGCGCTATCTTTATCTGTTTCAGCAAGCTCTTTATCTCCGTGCTACACTATCAGTCCCTTATCTGTGCGCATCGCCGCCAGTCGCGACAGTATAATCAACGCAAATAAAGACGCAAAGACCAAGAAGCAAACAAAATAGTGGCGTAAAATCGAAGAGAAGTCCTTAATAGAGAAATGACTAATTAATATGACACTTGATAAGATTTATATAGAGGTTGGCAATGCAACAATTAAGACATGCCATCAGAATCCGGGTAACGGTATCCAAAGTTCAGAACTGGGGTATCCGGGTCTTATGCGAGGATTAACAGCGCAGCTCTACCGGAATTTTGTCAATTACAGGCCCATGGAAGGAAAGAATCCTGAAATATTTCTACTCACTTTCTGCGCTTAATCAATTCCTTTAAGCTGATCTCCTTGTCGCTAGGCCACTGCTGATAACCTTTCTCTTCTCCTTGGAGGGAAAACGAGGGGATGAATTTCAATATAGTGCCTTGAAAGCTAGAAACGAATAATCTCAATTTCCTTAAGTGCACTCGAGCACAAAAGTGAAATTCCGTTATATCCTACCTGCGATGCAATTGCTTAAAAGTTCTCTTGTTGCCCAACAGGTATCCGAGTTTGAATTCATAGTTTCCTTATGCAATAAGGTTATTTCTGCTTGACTATCGCTTGCAGCAAAATATGCAGAAACTCATGTTAAGGAGAAACCACTAACGCTTTTAATTTAAACTTGTGAAACGGCATAGAAACAATGAAAGACTATAAATCAAGAACTAATTAAATTTTCCAGATTAACGTTGGAGCTTCAACTTTTCAGTAATACATTATAACAACCCAAGCATACAGAACATTTTATGCACTTTTTAGTATAATAAAACTAGTTCTCTCAGATATTAGAGGACTTAAAACGAATTTTGTTCTTCTTATGCTCTTCGAGTATGAACGTCTCTGCGGCATATTGTTATAGTTGCTTAGCAATACTTTTGAGGGATTTAATGATAAATTGTACTCGTGATGAACAGGGCCGGATTCTGATTACATGTCATGATTTAATTCTTACATCATAGGCATTCCTAACGTGTACCTTAATCACGTATCCCAAATTATAAAAATCTATATTGTGACGCAGCAGCTATGCCCCAGATTATGGCGAGTTTGGCGTCCAGACCATAAACAAGATAAGCCGCGCGCCCACCCAGCGTAGATACCATAAAGGCTATTGCTAGAGAACTAGAACCTTCTACGTATTTTCACATCTCCATTGTTCTGGTAAATTGTTATTGCTATAGGTATAAGCTAGTCGTCACGGAGCAGTAGTGTTGTGCAGTGAATGCAGTGAACGTTATGTCGCTAAAAACGGAAGACTGAAATATATAGTAATGAACATTGGAAGTAGTTCACATTAGTTAAGTCATACACTGAGCTAAGCGAACTCTCGGACGAAAGCTGAACTAGTCTATTAAGTGACAGAACACTGAAGTGTAACTGGCAATTTCAATTGTAAGACAAATTATGCTATTATATGTACAAGGGTGGGTCAAAAATTAATGCCTCCTAATTTTTTTCCCTTAAATAAGTAAGTTATGTGAAAACTTTGAATTTGTCGCAATTACTCAAACGTTCTTCTCCAATCCCCCGCAGTAGTAACTTCCTAAGTCAAAGGTAGCAGCACTGCATTCTCTTGCAAAATGGCTGACATCGACATTCGTATTAGACAGCGTTATGTGGTTGAATTTATGACTGCGGAAGGTGAAACGCCAATTCGCATTCACGAAAGGCTAAAAAATGTGTATGGTGAAGCAACGGTGGATGTCAGCACTGTTAGACGATGGGTTCATCGCTGTAACTAATATGAAGGGCAAACACCATTGGCAGATGAAAAGCGAAGCGGCAGGCCGGTGACTGCAGTGACTCCATGCAACATTCAGCGAGTCGATGACGTCATTCGTGGTGATCGCCGGGTAACAAAAGTTGAATTGTGCCGCATTACCTCCCTCAGTAAAGGCAGTGTGATGACGATTATTCAACAATTGGGTTACTTAGAAGTTTGTTCACGTTGGACACCAAGAATGTTAACCGCCCAAAACAAAGAAACAAGTAAAACAATAGCCTCCGAACACTCGCAGCGCTTTAATTTGGAGGGAGATGAGTTTATATAAAAATTGTAACTGGAGACGAAACGTGGGTTCATTTTTTTTTTTAACCTGAATCAAAGAGGTAGTCAATGGAATGGTATCACACAATGTCACCGAAGAAAAAAGAAATTCAAAACTCAGCGGTCGGCAGGGAAAGTTATGGCAACAGTGTTTTGGGATGCAGAGGGTGTGCTTATGATTGATATTTTGGAGCAGGGATGCACAATACATTCTGTCCAATACGTCAGAACTCTCAAAAAGCTGAAAGCACGTCTTCGCCGAGTTCGCCCAACAAAAACTATGGCGGATGTTCTTTTGAATGACAATGCAAGACCACACACCAGCCGTTACACCACTGCAGAAATTGAGAAATAGGGATGGCAAGTCTTACCTCACCCACATACAGCCCTGACCTGGCACCATCAGACTTCCATCTGTTCGGGCCACTAAAGGAAACTCATCGTGGGATTCGTTTTGAAGATGAGGAGGCTGTGAAAGCGTCCGTGCGTCAATGGCTTAGGAAGCAAGACCCGTGTGTTTTACCACACTGGAATACATGCTCTAGTTAAAAGGTGGACCAAAACTGTGGAAAAGGATGGAGATTATATTGAATAGTGACAAATTAATCATCAATGTTGTAGTTTTCAAGCTGTGTAAATTGGATTCAATTTTCTTGGCAATTAAAAGAGCAAAAAATAGGAGACATTACTTTTTGACCCACCCTCGTAATTAATTGATCATTTTGTTATTTTCGTCTCCACTGATTAGTGTTTTTGCATTTATATTGGATATATAGAGAGTTTAATGTTACTGAGATTTTATTACAAGCATAACTTTTAAAAAATCGGAACTTTCAATATTCGAATGAAAATAGAACTTTAGGACTTAGCTTTATATACCCTTTACTAGTATTTAATAGTTTGTAAAATTGTTTTTGGAAAAGGTCGACTATTGCCAGGGAAGCAGGTATCATTTCGTAGTTCTGAATTCATATCCGAAACTATGTATGAGAGGTTTACCTTTTGCGTTAGTTTGCGTGCAGTGAGGTTGCTATTTATTCATTTTTTATAATGTGAACATTGCAGTTTTCCTCAATTAGAGTGTTCACTTAAAAGTTAGTGTGATTGTGAACACAAAATTAAGTGACAATTGCCCATGTTGCCACCGTGTGTCATTGTGCTGCTGACACGGGCCGGAGCCGGGCGCATAGGCAGGAGAGAAAGAGACAAAGAGAGGCTCCGGAATGTTCTGCCCATTGTTGTGGCCACGAAAGTTGTAGGAATATCTGCGGCTTTCTAGAAACAATGGCTGGGGAGGTATAAATATATCGCAAGGTGTTAAGAGCCCACCTCGGTAGCGCAGATGTTAGCGTGTCTGCCTCAAGTTCAGAAGATCCCGAGTTTGAATCTCGGTCAGGGTTAACAACCTGGTTGGTTTTTTCCGGGGTTGCTCTAATCCTGGGAGACGAATGTCGGGTAACTCTAAGCTCAATGGACCCCTGACTCATTTGAGCATCAGTTCACCCATTTCATTCATCGTCCGATATGACAACGTTGGAGGACGTAAAGTTAAAAAAAAAAACGGTGTTAGAGCGGCAATTGTTTGTTGGTCGACGAATGAAGTGTAGCGCAGTAATTTCATTAATTTGTTTTCGGCAGCAGAACACCGAGTCAGCCTAGAAGACAGCTGAATATCAGTTTCACATCTTTTTATTGTTTTAGATTTCTGTAACCACATTTCCGAATCTACGTAACCCACGCAGTCACAATATGTTTATCCAAGGCGGCCCGGGTTCGATCCCAGGCGACCGCTAAGTGAAATTTGTGGTGGACAACACGGCGCTGGGGCGGGTTTTCTCCGGGACCTCCGGTTCCCCCTGCTATCTTGTTCCACCGGTGCTCCATCTTCATTTCATGTATCATCAGTGTTACCGCCTGCGGTGCCGTATGTAGTAAAAGCGGACGTTAAACACTACACACACACACACACACACACACACACACACACACACACACACACACACACACACACACACACACACACACACACACACACACAAACACACACACACACACACACACACACACACACACACACACACTTCACAATATATTTGCATTATGTGCTTCGCAAACAATTTTCTTAATTTTCTTTTCATTTTCGGAAACCAGGTCATGAATCAAATGTAGCTTTGAATTACTTTCTAAATTATCTTTTTGTACCTAACTTTTATCCTTTATACCTGGGTTTAAATTAATTAGCAGCATGCTGTACACTAAGTTAAACACTCTTTATTTAAAGGCAGTTTCTCTATAATTATTATAACATTTTAAAACCTATTCTAGCCATTTAATATCGTTTTATTTCTTAAAATCAGGGCCATCATATGAGGGTAATTTTTTATTGATGAAGTTATTTAGTCTTTCAGTAATTAATTTTACACGTCATATTATTTTATAAGTTCAAAGAAGCAACGTTCCCCTTTGATTTATCGCTTTATTCTTTACGATTTGAGCCTTCAATCCGTTCCGACTCCAAATTGATTTTTTTTCCTCAGGACAGTCTGTAACCCCCAGGGAGCACGTTTCCTGATGACGGAGGGAGGATCTAAATCCTACCCTACATGCTGTGGATAGTTGGACGTAAAATTCTCGTATGGCCCACAAACTGCTGGATGAGAGCCTTTAAGCTCTGGTGAAGGAAATCCCACTTTTATTGCAAGGAAAGAAAATGTACCAAGTAATGGTCTATTTACACATGTGTTTAGGATACAGTTTATGTATTGTGCACATTTACATCAAAATGACAAACGTGTTACAAAGTCAGCTTGCAATCAGCTTCTGTTTAAATTGGAGGGAATTATAATTCAGAGAATAATTTTATCAAAATGTCAGTAAATAATAATAAATGTTATTGATTCATCAAGATGCACAGCAATAAACAGTCGACTTTAGCAGAAGTAAATATCGTCTTTCTACCAACAGCGCTAGACCAAAATGAACACAAGGCCTTTCAAAATTTCACGAAGCTATTAATTAGTAAAATATTACATGATTGTGTGGAATAGTTTGTAAATATACAACAGGAAAACACTATATTATGATGCAAAACAAACTGAAAGCGTGCATGACTGTGTTTGGCAAAATTGGGCTATAAAATCCTAACTGCTTTTAGTAGTCGTTGGATTTGCACGTTATAGGATCCAATATAAAATTGTAATTGTTCCTTAAGTTTATCACGAAATGAAGGGAAGTTATTATTTTTTAATTATAAGGCAGTCTCTGTATTGCAATAATCATTTCTTTCACACTAGCCGGGTGTAGGCTAAGGTTTGGATGAGTAGAGCCAGACTGAAAAATTCAATGCCATAGCCGAGATTTGAATCACGGATCTCTGCTCTCCGTACGGTTGCTCTAAACCACTGAGTTACTATGGCCAACATACCAACCTGACATTAAACTCTCCAACTGACTCGTATGTTTCCCGGTAGACCACTAGGGGTTCTCATATGCTATGAGACACACACTTTTGTGGCGACTTACTAAGCTGTAACTACTTAAATCCAAGGCTTCATAGTTAAACCACTATATTTTGTTTTAGGTAAATTTATGGAAATAATCATTTCTTTCACACTATCCGTGTGTAGGCTAAGGTTTGGATGAGTAGAGCCAGACTAAAGAATTCAATGCCATAGCCGGGATGTGAATCACGGATCTCCCGCTCTCCGCGGTTGCTCTAAACCACTGAGCTACTGTGGCCAACATGCCGACCTGAGACCTGGTACTTAAGTCGCCATAAAAGGTGAATGTCTCAAGGCATATGAGAACTCCTAGTGGTCTACCGGGAAACATATGAGTCAGTTTGATAATTTAATGTCAGGTCGGCATGTTGGCCATAGTAGCTCAGTGGTTTAGAGCAACCGCACGGAGCGAGAGATCCGTGGTTCAAATCTCGACTATGGCATTGAATTTTACAGTGTGGCTCTACTCATCCAGTCTCTGTATTATTTTAAAAGCTAGCGTGTTGCATTTGCTTCCTACATCAAAAGTACATACATATAAAAGTTTTGATACAGCACATTTGGGTTTAGTGAAACGCGCAAATGATGCGATTAAAATGGCAAACGTTTAGAACACTCGTCACTTCTTGTAAGACGATAAAACATTTGGTTATTAAATCCGACATACCAAATAGGACGCCGTACACCGAAAATTACTTTCAAAGTATTTGAATGCGGTCATACGCATGTGTTGCACCGTTACTTGAGCTTGCTGGTAGTAAGCAGTTTGTTTTGTTCCTTCATTATATTATTTAGTTAACACTATCTCATATTAAACAGACATCGCTTTAATTTCTAAGTGGCTGAAATGGAATAAATAAGACGCGCTTTTTCCGCATATGGGAGGTCCTTTGAAGCACCCGACTATCCTCAGGGTAGAGCAAGAGTTTCGTCAAAGGGGGGGAGGCGTGGATATGTATGGGAGTAAGGATGGTTCTAATAACACTAGAATGCAAGTTTCGAACTGGTTTAATGACTGCTTCTTTTTATCATCACGTCAAACTCGAAGTTGCCGACCAAATGTTACCGATATATCAGTGTTTAGAGTGACGTATGTAGAATAGTTAGTGTGCGATAACACTTAATTCTTTATTTACGTATGAACCGACAGATATCTCCTCTCGTCGCTTCTGGTCTGCCTTTGCCCAAGACAGAAGCAGATGACCGTCTTAATGGCCTGCCCGCCACAGACTGTGTCCTCACTGGGCACAGCTGCGTGTGTGTGTCACTTTCACCTCTCGAAAACCTCTTTATTCACCCAAAACTCCTTTGTGACTATTTTGTCCATTGTGATTATTAGTCTTGGTCGGTTATGCCATTATTAAGGGTCCGATAAATTCTTTTCAAACGAAATCAAGTGTTACCCATTCAGGATTCTTACTAAGAGAACCTCTTTCTCCCATGTCTTTTGTTACACAACTCAACCAACTGCACCTGTTCGTATAGTAACAAATATACAATGCTCCGTTGAAATCCGTTATGATTCTTTACTCATTGCAATCCTTTAATTTCGGTATCACCTTGCTTCGAATTTCAACGCTCGACAACTTGAAGGTGGTTTTCACTCGGTTTTCCGTAGTTGCTAACGCGAATGCTATGTTGAATTTTACAAATCTGCATATTTCAACCTAATTTCATTTCCATTATCTGGATTCCAAGGCTTTAATGTGAAACGTTATAAGTGGCTTCCTAGTTTCTTTATAAGGCAGAATTAGACTCAAGGAAGTAATGTATATTGGTGTTTGTAATGGCTAGTGGTGTAATTTTACCCTGTGAAGCTCTAGGTCTTCTATTGGAAACTGTTAGACAGTCTTCACCTTCACTAACTTGTTCTTGTGCTGCAGAGGTCTGCACTTTCACCTCATCTTTGTCTTTAGGCCACTGCGAATGCTACATTTTACTTTGTGACTTCCTTTTATATCCTGTCACTTGCGGGAATGCTGTAATCTACCAATCGTTCAACTGGTTAATGATCACTTAGAAACAGCATTGCATTGCTAGAGCTTAAATAAAACACTTTGGACACTTCGAAGTGAAACGTTTAGATAGTTTGACAATGCAAACGGTTCGGTTACCACCTCAGGGAAGAAGAGGAATGAGTATAACAGAATCACGGTAGCTCTTGTTTCCTGAAAATGGTTTTGTATTGTAGTTCTGCGAGGAAATGGAAGTTTGATCAACCGCTTCAGCTCTGTAGCCATTCAATCTGTTTGTTTTCTGTATAGAACGTCTGGAATGGGAAATGCCAATTAACCCCAGAAAGCTAACGCTTCGGCAAATTGACGACGCGCAAATCTATTATCTTTTACCCCTGTCCCTTTCTGATTATTGAGGCCTTTGTCACCTACAGTATTGTGTTGTGGAGGAGGTAATGTCAGTTGTATGCAATTGTTGTACAGTAAACAATTTATTGGTCGTTGCTTTCTTGGGCAGACATTAGGATGAAGTATTAGCTTTTATGTGTCTTATATGCATATTTTAGATCACAGGAACCTTACTTTAGTTATCATTTAATCGGAGTTTAATTATTAAATTATATCAGTTTGCAATCTCACACTACAGGATTATAATCGTTATGAATGCTGGAAAAAATGTTACATGCCTCGAATGCCATTTAAAGATAAGTGTTTGCGATTAGCTTGAGGAGCAACGTAAAATATTGCTAGAGAGAATAGAAGACATGTGTATCTGCAAGTAAGACTTTCAGTAAACCTGAAAACAGAATAGAATACGACGATACTGTATTGGCAAATGACAACTCAAATGTTGATCCAATTTTTAATTACAATAACCTAGAAGCGGTAATCTATAATCCTTTGACTGCAGTTGTAAAGCAACATCCTATAATCAATGAGGAAATAAAGGGAATTCAACAGAATCCTAGCATTAGGTGCGCAAAAAAAAAAAAAAAAAAAAAAAAAAAAACTAATTTGGTTGGAAAATATGGTCATCTTTGGTCAGCAATTTCTACCCAAACCTAAGATACACTTCCAGTCGCAAGAAATGTTGTACACATTCGTCAAGCTGCATTTACTAGAAGTAACCGGACCATATTCCTTATTTCGCACTCAGTACATGCAAGAATAATCCAATATACAAGTGCAAACATTGTAGCAAAATATCTGTTATATGTTCTCAGTCTACTGTTTCCGATACCAGTAAAGATTAATTGGATGTATTTCTGAATGGGTTGCTGTTACCTGCAGTAATGAATAATCACTTACCTTCATAGAAAATGTTTGATGCAGAATACATTGGAATGAGGTACAAAGCCACAATGGATTGTGATAGATAGGACTTCCTTTGTGAATGTTCACGCTTTGATGATCAGACAACCAGATCTGAGAGAAAGGAAAAGTTAAAATATGCTCCACTAAGAGAAATCTGAGACATATTTGTTTCTGTCTGCAGGGAATCGTATAAGCATGAATCTTACTTTAAAAAGGATAACAGCTTTTGACTTAAGGGGAGAGTTTAGTAGGAACGTACATTCCAAATAGGCTAGGAAAATAAGGTATCAAGATATTCATGTGCTAAGATAATGGCACAAAGTACATATTTGATGTAACTTCATACCTTTGCAAAAAAAGAAAAGTCAAGATCGGCCATTAACGTAGTTTTTTTGTGAAGAAGCTAGCTAATAATGTGTGTTGCTGGAAACAATCGCAACCAAACAATGAACGAAACATAATACCCCTCTAAGCTGCTCAGCTATAAGACCAGCAAATTGGGTACGTCAGTATTTTGTTTTGAGCATGATAAGATACTTTTGTACTACAAAAACATCCAAACGTCGTCATTACCCTGTTTTAACAACTAGTGACAAAGCTTATATCGATCCAACTTTCAAGAAGCTCGATATAATGGAGTTTTATAACACAAATATAGGGTTATGGAAATTTTTAATCAAAATGTGCAGTCAGCTGAGATACAGCAGGAAGACAAGGAACTGACTCCGTGTATGTTTTATGGAATTATAAATATTGCTTTAATGAACAGTTATGTCATTTAAAACCACAAAAATCTTAGAAAAAATAAACTAAACCCTCGGACTCGCGCCAAATTTACCAAGAAAATTAATGCTGAACTTCAGAAATCTTCGCATGTTGCACCATCCTAGAATGTCAACTTACCCTGTCTGCTGTGTCTTATCCATTGGGGAAGTACGTGTCTGCTGATGAACCAGAACCCAAGGTTTCTCTTCTGTCCCAGACATGTCGAGGAGGGAGTTACTGTTAGTACGATATATCGAAGTGCAATCGGAGCTGAAATTCATTGCGAAAATACGACAAGCGTTTGAATTCCGTGACTAAGGAACATGATTTAATTCAATGTTGCTCTCAGATGTATATAAAGGTTCTGGGTCTTTAATGTACTACTCGCAAAACCTAATATATTTCTAAAAGAATAACTGTATATCTTAGTATTTCAAAAACATACATATAATGAAAGTGATAATAGAAACCTCCAGAAATGATTATAAACATGTCACCTCACATGAAAATCAGAAAAACAGTGTACAAACAATGCTGTAGTATGTGCAAGCAAGAGTAGAAGCGTACAAAAATCATTACAGACACTGTTACGTCATGGAAAAGTGAGAGTAGGGGCCTACTTTGGCAATAATTAAAATCGGTAATAAAATGCATTACCTTTTTCCTGATTATGCAGATAATGCTCCAAGTATTGAAACTTAATATCTCCAAAAAAAGCGTATACAATTTGGGAGAGAATCTGCACTCCTACAACTAATCCAGATTACAAACAATTAAATGCTTTAAAGATAAATCCCGTAGCGAAAATATTCAAACTCTTCCTGTCGTAATGCAATGATATTTAATAATAATTGTAATTTAAATCCAACCAAGGGAACGTAGCCAGTACTATTAAAGACTGTACTATTACTATTTAAGACTATATTAAACCGCAATAATGCTTCATTATCCGATGTAGGATCAGGAAGATCGGGCTTAAACATTTAACTGTAAAGGAGAATGGAGGTGGAGGTGAGCAGTAGGATAACGGATGCACAGGTGTATTATATTCTAATTAGATTTTATATTGGATCACATCTGTATGGCGAAAGTTCAGTCAAAATATCTGGAAACTCTGCAATAAAGTTTAACTATTTACCACCGGGTCATGTGGCAATGTCGAATCCAAAGTTAGTTTTCCATTGATCTAATGATAGCGAGCTAGAAACTAATTGAACTTGAAATGTGTTAAGTAAATGCACTCGCCAAGACCCACCTGGCTGAAAAACAATGTTACGTAAGATCCAAAATTAAGTGAATGAAAGCAATGAAGTCTGCATCCAACAAAACTGATATTGGAAAATGATCGACTAAAATAGTAAAGAAAAACATCTTCCTACCCAAATTTTAAAAGCGTACAGAAAAATCTTGGAATAATCGTCGTAGAAAATACATATAGTTCTACACGTAAGAAAAGGAAAGATCTGTTTATATATGACTAAGATTTTTTATTGGAGCCACAGTTGAACGTCTTCATGTCATAAAAGACGTGCTCTCTCAGAGCAATCGTGAATTTACTCTATTGCATTTGTGAGAGTTTCACCAATATGATCGGAGTTATTGCAGTTATTGCCAAACATTAAAAATTACTAAACTGTAGAAGTAGATTTCGGCGTTATGTCAAGTGGCTCCTCCTTCTTTAGACATAGTGAATAACTAATTGATAAAGAATTCAACCACCACCACATTCGCTTGTGCACGAATCTCGCCATGACAAGAATAGGTAATAATTGGATTAACAATTCACTTTCCAAGTTAGGAACTTGGAATACCAGTGGAAAGAATATCGTCAACATAGTTATTAAACTTTCCGTTAGGCCCTGAAGACTAGCGTACTGAAAGTTAGAAGTTCGCTGTTTCGTACTGAAGTTATGAAAAGTTAAAAATCTGTGCATGAGCCATGGGGCATGATTCCGCGGATACGGTGACTTGCAGTAGTGAGGTCCCGAGTTCAGCGAACCGGATACTTGACCATATGGTTTCTCCGTCGTTTCGTCGGATCGGTAGGTGAATGCTGGAATTATTTGCCTTCTACCATGAATTTCCTGTCCTCAACATTTCCTCTAATCCCTTTCAGAGTTGCAGGACCAGGGGCGCTGTGGCTGCTCTGTTGTGGCAGGACGGTGGTTTTTTTCTCTATGGAAGGTTTCCTCGTTAGTGCTTGGTGGGAACGCTGGGGTCTTCGTTCTTCCTGAGTGTTTCGTTTCCTTGTTTCGTCTCCTCATGGAAACTTTAAGTTACAGGTAACTAAGATAGGGCCAACTGGGGTCAGTATTGGTGTAACGCTCAAATCGTAGGTACCCGGTCGCGCCACAATCTTCCAGATGTATGTTCACCCTTGAGTGTCTCCTTCCTTCTTCTCGGGAGTTATGTTGAAAGCCTATAGTGACCACTACAGATCAGGTGTGATGCTGTCCTTCAGTTGCTGAAGGTCTCTCCGTCTCACTATTTCTAACTTCTAACCTCTCCATGAAATCTAGAAGAGCTTGTCCTATAGCTCGTAGAACCAAAACTTTGAAGTCAATATTACCTAAGGGAACTATCACACACCGCTATGCACCTGAAAATTTGATGGTATAACGCCTGCTGTATATAAACCACGTGCAACAAATTTCTGCTGCCGAGTAGAACCGCAACGCCCAAAACTTTAGCTTGGAAAGTGCCGCATGCAACCACTAGCAAGTAGGTGCTGGACATTCCTCGCCAGCTCTGTGCGAGTGTGTGGACGGCGCTCCTTACCTATGTCAGGGGTAAACAATCCTTCCCCTACAATACTGTGTTATCAGACATCGGAGTTCATACATCTTTAAAGGGATATGAAGTTCACGAGTCTCGCAGTGTATAACTGCTGACCTCAGTCCCGGGGACAACAGAGCTTCAAGTCTTACAAACCATTAAACAGCTTGAAGAATGTACTTTCAAACTGTCTAAAAGCAGTCGAGGAGGTGTCTACAAAAATTAACGATATCGATAATGCAACACCTACTAAACGAACAGAAATGAATTGTCCAGTATTCAACACAAAAATACTGGATTTTCAATGCTGCGTAATATAAGAAATAAACTAAGTCTCGGACAAACATATGAAAATGATTTGTACTACTCATATGCACCATTAACCTCATGTGACACTGAACGAACTTTCTCCCAGTATTTTTGTATTGTTTCAGTGAGAGGCACAGAAAATTCACATTCGACAATTTACGAATGAACATGGTTGTTCACTGCAATTCCCGCAACGAAAGCAATGAGGAGGATGGCATATTACTGTAACGTAGGTTGCATTTTGTATCCGTACCGGAGTGTACACACACAGCACTTAGGTATACCTGTTGACACAGACGTTTGTTGATGTTGCGCCTGACCTTGTATAGTACCTGCACGTACATTTTATGCCTAGGTGTTCCTACATTATATAGACTTATTTTTGGGTACTTCCAGCTAAACTCCGCAGCCGATTTTAGACACACAGGCCCCACATAGAGCAGAGATGATGCCGTCAAACTCTCAAGCTCGTACATGTGTAAGCATAGTAATAGTTCTCTTGTATCTGCCAAGCCATTTGCGTTATCCCAGAGGCATCAATAAATGGGTTTCGTTGTTGGGCAGAAGAACTTCAATAAAATCAATAAGGAGGAACTTAAAATATTGAAGCCAGGGAAAAAGTGTTCATAAATTAGAGTTGTTGGACTTAACACTCCAAGGAGTTACTCGCTAAGTAATTAATGCAGAGACGTGTTTCCTTAGTACCTCGTCTACATCATCAGCTGCTGCTGACTGGTTTCAATATCCGGATCAAAGGTAAGTTGAAAGGGTTTCCTGGCGGCATAAGCTCTAAACAGTTTTGTATAGGTGTTGATACCATTAGGAATCTGCGAGTTCATCACACATTCTTTATGCTTCTTAATAAAAGTCCTATCCAAGCATCCAAATAGTAAAAACAAAAATGAAAACAAACTTGAAACTCTTCAAACAAATTACAGAACTCAAAAACGAGAAACCTGACATGCAGTATAAGAATATTTACCTTATATCCGATGGAAGTGTTTGTTAAAAAGATAATTTTTTCACCTCGCGGTATGTTATTTACGAAATTTAATTTAATAGAACAAATTGAACGAACTGAAGTAAATGAAGGACTATGGGCATATGAGATTAAGATTTTAAATTGGAGTAAGATGAATATAGGGGGAAAGTGAGTCATAAAAGGGTAGCATAAAGAACATTTTAGAAACATCAAATATAAACAAATAAATCAGAAATGGCCGACCATTTCTGGAAAACTATTCGCAATAGAAATGGAGGAATCGGTCTTGCAAAGTACCAGAAATACTGAAAAATGGGTGTTTGGGAAAGGATCCTTATTAAAAAAACATGAAGGGCATGTGATGAACTTCAAGATTCGTAATGGTGTCAACACCTATGTAAAACTGTCACAACTTTATCGGCATTTTTTTTAAATCAGTTGATAGCAGTTGGCGATCTAGAGATGCTACGAAAACATATTCCTGCATTAATTGTGTGGTGACTGAAATCTATGGTGGAGCAATTGTTTTAAAATCTGATTTTGACTACTTTGAGCTACTGCTTTTCCAAGTGATAATAAAGCATAATTCAAGCTTGCAGTTATTGCAAGCTCTTTAAAATTTAAGGTACTCCTCCTTCGTTCTAAGCAACCCTATATGTATATTATCTCAGGCTCCTTACATGCCCTGAGGATACTTCACTTATTTTAGGTCAATAAAGTGAGTAAAGAAGTCGATAACTTGTTCACAATTTGCGATTTCCTCACAATAATAATTGTAGTTCGTATACAGAATTGTGGCCTTGCTGTCCTCGAGTGTCCTGCGCAGTATTTTCTACAACACAGGTATCTGATACTGCGGATCGAATGAGATAGGTTCTAAGTTCTACTCCTCCTCCAGCTCAGCTTTTCGGAAGAATTCGGGCGGAAATGTAACACAAAGCATTGAGAAGGATCCTTTCAACTCAAGACTTAGGCTTTTGAAAACAAAGTTCATAACTATCCAAATACCAAGATTTGCATGACACGAAAGAAGGCGCAGATCGTTATAGCTTATGTAATGTATGTGCATATGAGCAATTTATGCAGTTAATTAGTATAATAGAAATCATTTAATAAGAAAATAAAGTGAAGAGATATACACAATTTGTCTTTACTAGAAAAGAAGTAACCACAATTTTAAAATTTCGTACACATAAAGCAAATTTCTTTTACTCGGCAATGACTTAACCTTCAACTTGATATAGCAAATGATAAGCTATATGGCATATGTATACCTTAACCTCGAAGTTTAACTCATAAATACCTTTTCAGCTGATCACATCAGTGCCTTCATATTCATGTCTTAATATTCACTCAAGTGGTTTAGAGATTTAAATCCAAAACACCATGGTTTTCTTTTAACTGCAATGGGACTGCACTAGGCCCATACTAATAAATTAATGTACTTGCATTTTTCAATACAGATTAAAATTCTTGCGGATAAAATTACCCCAAACATGTATTACCTACAATGCCCTTGAATATGTTAAATAACAGAAATGGAAGATAAGGAAAGGAATGTTCTTATCAAATACAATTTCACAGTTGTAGTGCACTCCACAAAATACCCTGGGAGGTGCTGCTGATCACTGGTAAACTGACCTCACTCTTGCTTCTTTGGGGCGGATTTGCGGTCACTCAGGTAGACCCTGGACAGCTACACGGATGCTCTTCACAATATATGTTTGTGGCCCAAAATATCTCTAGGAGCCCAGAAGATATGTGTTCTCATAGAAGATAGGTTTGTCGCAAGAAATGACAAGTTCTTTTGCACACTCAAACCGAGTGATTATTACCGTATTTGATACACTGATCAGGAATATCTAATCAGTTTTCCGTGACGCCCGTGTTTTAAGTAATTGACGAAATTGTTATAGTCATGTGTATATAACAGTTCCTGTTTTATCTTCATCTGTTGTAGCAAGAGTGTCCTGCGTCGTGGTGTAGTGGGGTAAGGCACCGTGCCTTGGTTCCCTGCCACGGAGAGCTTCCCGGGTTCGATTCCAACGCTCGGGGTGCGGATTTTAAGTCCCGGATATAGGACCGGTAGCTACTCAGCATTGTGAGGAAATCAAGGATCTTACGATAGGTACGCGGCCCTGTTCAAGAAAGCCAACTTTCAGGCTGGGGGTGCCGAGAAGCTAATCGCATCTCCTCCCTGTATCGATTGGATGATCGTCCACCTCTACCTTGCGTATGTGGGCGTGAGGCCAGCAGTCAGGTTGGCAGGCTTTGGCCCTATATGGGCTGTCGTGCCGTGGGTTTAGTTAGTATAGTAAGAGTATTTTCATTTGGTATTATGTGAGATTTATGTTATCGGTAGACATGTAGAAAAATAAGATTGTGACTGGTAATATAGACAAGGTATTCAGTCTTCTATTTCATACTGTTGGAGAGCAGTTGAGTGGTTCTATGTGAGATTATGATGAAACAAAGCTGTAGTTACAAACATCCTTCGAAGATTTGTTACTGTGTGTCCGGCGAGTTGCATCAGAAATTTTAGGGGTGGAAAGTTTCTCAACTTCTCAAGGTAAAGTTAATCTGAATCGTGTACAAGATCTAATAGTTAACTCCGCATTTAAACGAAAAGAAGTGCCACTTATCTTGCGTGTGTCAATGGTATAGGGTGAATAAAAGTCATTTTCATGGCCTTTTCGTTTTCTTGTAACCATATATCTAATACTTCTCAATAAATTAAGTGTTATTTTGATCCGAATCTCCCATTGCCTGTGCACGAATTTATATACCTTTTTCTATTCCACCTTTTATGTAATAAGAATGGAATCTGACAAAATGTCATTTCCTTATATGCGAGCCTCCTAATCATGATGTCGCGATCATTTCCGCAAGAGGAAGACGCATTACCGGTGGAATTTAGCGATCTGTTACACAACCTATAGTTACTAAAAGACTTGGCTTAGCTACCAGGATATGGTCTTGAAGAATGCAGGAAGTTGCATAAGACAGTAGCGAATTTTAGGATTTATTACTTATTTCATAGTCAGAGATTTTGGAGTTCGTGCATGAAACGATGCAAATACACTGATGTCAAAATTAAATATTGCACTTATATAGAAGACTAGCGCTTATTTATTGGTGCTTCTAAAGCGAGTGTTATGAATGGACTGCTCGGCAACAAAAAGGAAGAAACTGGCTAAGAAATTGTATACACCTTTTTCACAATTAAAGGAATTAAGGGTGCAGAATGTCTTAAAATTCACTTTATTGTCATTTTCTACTCAAAATTTTGATGCAATTCTAAGTAGCCCATTTTGCAGATGGAACAGCGTTATAAAGGGAGGTGGGTTCCATTCATGATACAGGATTATTACTGGATTCTATAACGATCAATAGTGTGAAAGTCCATACTTACATCACACATTCCTGTAATGTTATAAGTGTAAGAACACTAAATATGATAGAGTTGCAAAAATAATTTTATATTTTCGAATTTGCTGTGGTCCGTACGTAATCACAATTTTTTATTTCTGTGCAGATTTAAAAATTGAAATCCTTTGATTCGTGTAATTAGGGAAGAAAACCTGGGGAAACTCGGATTTCAGGCTGAAGTTATGGGTACTGACCCAGTACTTGCCACTTATGACCGGGGAAAACCTAAAACCTCCTAAGTCTTGGAGGACGGTCATGGCGGAATTTGAACTTCAGAACTACAGTTTAAGGGCCCGTGCTCCAGGCACCTCGGCTATCCGACTCCGTTCAATACCGCAGCTGCGAACACACATGTTGCTACAGTCATTATGGGAGTAGAACATATCAAGATAATTATAACAAACACTGGTGCATTATATTAAAGACAATATATAAAATAATTACATACGCTGCTTCGACATATGAAAATTGAGCTAGGAGCATTTATAGTCGATAATTATAATCATTGTAACTATAATATAACAATGAGGGTAGCAGCGGACAGAAATAATGAGTGAAAACATCGTTATATACTATGATACGTGTATAGAAATGACCAGAGGCAATAACTACAAACAATCCTGCAAAAATGAGAGAAAAGCATATCGTAAAAGTACGAGGGTCACAGATAATATGAGTGTTACTTGGAAATGAATTACTAGATTGTACTACACTTTTAGTATAAGGAGCAGACAACTTAGAGACACCTCGTGCATTGAGACCTACATACACATCTATTGAAACCAACACTATCAGGAGGAAGGGATGAAGTGAGGTAATCACGGAAGGCCATGAAAACACGCGGAAGTCCCTAACAAGTGCAACTTATTCATTCCGGCGCCAGGACTCGCTCTGCAGTCACCACAACTTCGGATCCGGCTTCGACAGGTGTCCTCTCACGTGACTACACCACACATCCCAGTGCCGAATACGGCATTTATAATGAGTGAGCATCCGCGCCATCTGACTGGTACGGTCGTACACCACGAGCCTGGAAGCACATCTGAAAGCTAAGAAAAATTAATGTAGGGAAGTAAGGAAAGGATATCGTAATATGAAAGTAATCAGCCCAGAATTCGCCCCCAAGTGACGAGCAAACCATGAATAAACGTAGTTTCAAGAGTGCTCGGTCGACGAAGGCCAGTCACATTATCGCAGCGCCCCGTCGCTTGGTACGTATTCATTGCAAATATCTAATCATTCACAATACCAAGTTGTGAAGTATAAAGCTGGAGCGCTTTGTTAAGTTTTTCGTAAGATTCTCATATTGTAGATTTTGCGTAATGTGACGTGGTGCTCTTTGGGAAAACAGGAAACTTGTACTAAAACTAAAATGTCGACATTACTTCTGCGCGGATCAAGGTTAAGGAATGTTCCGTGTAGACTGCGTCCTTTGCAATGCAAGATATGTGGCAACCATGTTCATAAATGATTTGAGGTACCTCGTGGCCGTGGTCACTAAAGCGTAAGTTCCACCGCGTAGAGGGTCGCGCGTTCCAGTCCCATAAAATACCAGTCAGATTTTCGTAATTATTTTCTCTGTCGCGATCCTAGAAGACGATTTCCTACGCTCCCAGAATTAAATGTTTCGTCACCCTGAATCCACAAAAACCAGAAAAGTTGTATGCGTGTACGCGCGTACTATAACTCAGTAAAGAATCGCTGGATAACTACCAAACTTGGTATTTAGTTCAGTAGTTTGCAGAAATGAGGTAAAAAAAATTAAAAAGCCTCCCTCAAACTGTCCATTATTTGGAAAAAAAGCTCTTTTTTATTTCTCAAAACTGACTCTTAGCTGTTCTGTTTATATCTAACAGTTTATATATTTGCAAATTTTTTTTGAAAATCCTGCTTTCACTGAGTAAGGCACCACAGATGCTGACACTGAAGATAAAGGAAATCATAATTTGGGAAAGTAATACGAGGAGAAACTGTTCCTGGTCCGAATTTAGGGCATTTCCCTGGCATTTTACAGCTATTGTTACTGAGAAAAATCGGAGAAATTCTAGCAGGGGAACAGTCCTACCGGGATTCGAACTTTATACCTCACGTGGACGTTGTTAAAATATTTAGTTGAGAACCTTTGGTAAATCTGTTTCTATTTGGTAGGAATTTCGAAAAACTTTGTTTTTAACAACATGCTTGATTGATATCCAATAACACCTTGCTGGCATCAACCAGTCCAACATTTCCGGCAGTTTGAACTTTTTAATTGTGCCAATTGCCTCCACCATTTACTTCTTTCTTGCGATGTCTTGCAGAAGTATGGAATTTCAAGCCGTTCTGCATTTAATCATTTGATTATTGCTTCGGTTTCCTAAATCGAATTTGTAATCATAGAAATCTGCAAACGCTAATCTCGATTAACAGAGTGTCTTAGTCCAACAGAGGTTTCTTATTTTTTGTATACCGAAATAAGCTTATTCATATATTTTGCGTTTACTTGTGGAATAATGGAAGCAAGAAATGAAGTAGATATGTGATGTAAGGAACGAAGGGGAACCACCTCGCCTACCGCCACTTGGCAGAGATCTAATGTATACTAAAGTCTGTGAGGTTTAACTTGGCGTATTCTCTACTATCCTTGTCTAACACAGAATGCTGTCCTTGTCTAGCACACGTGGGCGGGTCAGCAACCACTGCTTTGTCGTGATTCGTGGAAAGTAGACGCTGGCAACCCCCACTCCGCTGTGTGTTGATTAAAGGTTGTCAGTGGCGTATGAGCGATAGAACTGTGCGTTTATTGTTTTGTGGATTTACGCGACACAAAATTTTTTCATTGCTGCAACATATGGATATAATGTTGAATTATTTTCTTGTAGTTTTAGTTGTGTTTGTGTTGTTTCAAGTTGAATCTCGAGGGAAAGTTCTAAAATCAGATTCTAGGGAAATTATAGTCAAAGTTCACGGTTTCGTCAGTGGTGAATGTGAAGCTTTTAATTGTGGAAAGCCGACTATTTCAGTGACGATCATCGTTGAGTGAACTGCTGCTGCTACAGGTATTTCTTCTAGTTCTGTCCAACGAATTTTAAAAGAAGACAAAAATGCAGAAGCTAGCGGTGGTAGACTGCAAACACCAGGCAAGAAGCGCCCTAATAGAAGACTGCGAACAACAGAAATTGATTCACTCACAGCTGCTGCTATTAAGCGAACAATCTATTCGCTGTATCGTACGGACTTTCTACCTAGTTTGCTGGACATATATGAGGCTGTAAGAGCTAAAAACTTAGTTAAAGGAAGCGTGTGGCTCTTAAACAAATTCTTAAAGGGCTTAATTTCAGTTACGGTAAAAATTCACAGGGAATACACTTTTTAATGGAACGAATGGATATTGTTTCTAAAAGATTTAAATTTTTAAGACGAATGTAAGAACTGAGATCTACAAGTAGGCCTATAGTATACTTTGACGAAACTTGGTTAAATATAAACCATACGAGAAATACGGTGTGGAAGTGCATTGCTGATGAAAATGTAACTGATTTCCCTCTTATAACACCAATCGGCAAAGGGCAGCCAATTATATATGAACATGCTGGATATTCACCAGGATTTATTCCTAATGCTTTGCTAACTTTTAAGTCAAATTCAACCAAAGACTACTATGAAGAAATAGATAGTAATATTTTCAAGGATTGGTTTGTTAATACATTTATACCTAACATCCCGTCTAGTGATGCCATCATTATGGACAATGCCCCTTATCATTACATAGAAATTAATAAAGCACCCACTTCATCTTCACTCAAATCCCATATGCAGGAATGGCTTCGTTATAGGAATATTGAGTTTGATCCACAAGTGACAAATCCAGTGCTATACGAATTAGTTAAACTGAAAAGGATGAAATAGTCTCGCAGAGGTACACGGTCATACCGTAGTAAGATTGTCACCTTATCACTGCAACTTTAATGCTATAGAACTTATTTGGGCACAAGTGAAGAATGATGATGCCAAACATAACATTTCATTTAAAAGTGTCGATGTAAGAGCCTTGTTTCATAATGCGATTAGAAAGGTGACCCCAGAAAACTGGAAAAGCACGTGTGAGCATGTACAAAACACTGAATAGTTTTACCGGGGAAAAGACGGTCTGATAGATGAAATTACAGACAGATTAGTTATAAATTTAAAAGACTTGGAATCGGAAGAAGAAAACTAAGATTCGTTTGAAATTTCTGACTGTGAATCGGGGGGATGAGCAACAATCGGACGGAGTGTAGAAGGGGCGCTCCGCCACTGATGCACGCTTGGCTGGGGTGTCTGCTTTGCCCGCTACGTCATAGAGTGAGCGGTCAGTATTCCTTTCTCTTTCTAAAAGGCACACGACTAGTTAAACCTCACAGACTATACTACCCCTCATGGGGAAGGGATGAAGCGAAGGGAGGGCACAGGCCTGCAGAGAGCGGAGCCAGCGGAGCCAGCGAAGCCAAGAGACGCACAGAGGTCCCTAAGAGTTGGATAGATTGCCACATGATGCAGCACCTGAAGTTTCTCACGACTACCCAGGAAGAGGGTGATGGAATGACCCTATCAGCCTGGGCAGCCAATTCAAGGAATGGTTTACTGGTATACACATTTGCCGGAAATTCACTCGGTGAAATGAAGTGTATGTTATTCAGTTTCTATGTGCTGTAGAATTGATTTATGCGTTAAGTCATTACAATCATCTGCGTGGTGCACGACATACGTACTCTGAAGCACAAATGGAGCCAAGAAGGAGGATAAACAAGCGCCAAGTTATCCTTGATTTTCAGACAAGGTAAATCTGACATGAGTTTCGTTCTCCAAAGCTCTGTTATTCATACCCGTTCATTAAATCTTTGCTGTTTCTACCATATATTGTGGACAGTGATGTGTTTAAGGGCTCTAGCTTTTATCAGAATAAGTTATATGTATAGCTTCTGTAATTTTGTTATCCGTAAACCATTTTTAATCTTACATGTCTGATCACGCAGATTAAATATTATACTATTAATACTTCCAGTATAAATTTCTTTTAAACTGGAACGAACCTGTCGTAAACTTATTAGAAGAAAGAAAGAAGAGACAGATATCCGGTCTATATCTATCTCTTTGTATCCTCCCATATGTTTACAACAAGATCGTTCTAGTTTGAGACATTATAAGATATGATAATTTTTAGGGACTCAATTAAATTTACGATCTAGTTATTTAGAATGTAAATTATATTGATTTATTCGTTAACTGACCGAGATTTCACCTCAAATATCTGCCACTCGCATTCAGTAGGTCTCTTTTCAAAACTCCGGGAACGACTGACTATCTGGCCGAAAGGTTTTTCTTGCTTTTCTTTTGCTTTCAGGTGAATGCCGTATTGGATAATTTAATCCGCGAATTTTTTTATTACCGCTTTTCATCAATACATTACATTTCCTCCGTCACGGCCATACCAGGCATTGGAGTGATAGTGCATTCGGATATGCTATGATCCACGATACGCTACTGATCCAATTTTGAAAATCCTCGAGGCTGTAATACCTAAATAAAGGAGGGTAATCCGTAGAAAAGGAAGAGCTCATGTTAGCTAAGTGTAAACCTGTTCTGCCTTTATACTTGGAAACGTCACGTAGTCTTTTCACATTCATGCCATTGACAGATGTAACAAATAAGTTCAGTACCCCATTGAAATACGTACATTTTTCAGGATAAATTGATGGCATATGAGGTTCGGCTGAAAGTCCCGCGCTTCACAATAAAAATACATATTTGTTTTCTTTATTTTTCATCATAATCTCCAGAAAGGCTAATACATATGTCACATTAATGTTCTAATTTAATTAAACCATCCCCGCAGTGCGATTTATCGTGGTCCTCAAAATAGCTGTTTGCCGTATCAAGCCCTTCTCGTTGCTGTGAAATCTTCGTCCTGCAAGAAACCTTTTGAGGTTCGGGATCAGGTGGTAACCACTGGGTGCTAGATCTGGCGGATAGGGTGGATGTTCAAGCAATTCGAACTTTAACTCGCACATTCTTCCCATTGAAATGACTGAACGATAGGCCGGAGCATTGTCGTGAAGAAACAATATTTTTTTCTTTGCCAAATGATGTATTTTTCTTTTCACCTCATCACTCAAACGTTGCAGTAAGCTACCCTTTTCCAAGTATTCAGTAAAAATAATTCGCTGTGCATCCCAGGAAACCCTCACCATAAGCTTGTTAGCTGACAAAATTAACTTGGCCTTTTTTGGAGTTGGTTCACCTGGTGCAATCCACTGTTTTGATCGTGATTTACTTTCTGGAGTGTAGTGACGTATTAAAGTTTCATCCATGGTAATAAGCCGTCTGAAAAATTCCATGGAAGGTTTAGGGTAGAGCTCCAAATTCTAAACAGAAGCAGTTTTTCCTTGCAACTTTTGATCAGGTGTCAACAAACGCGGCACCCATCTTGCACATCCATTGTGAAAGCCCCAAGCATTGCTTAAAGTATTACTTGCACGTTCTTTTGATATGTTTGCAGCCTGTGCTATCTTAACCAACTTTAATCTGCGGTTTTCCATTACTTAACTAATTTTTTCAATGATCTCTGGAGTTGTGGCGTCCAGAGCAAGGCTTATCACTAGTGCTCGTTCGTCACATTTTAAACTCTGCTACCTACGTTTTAATCATTTTATATGAAGGGGCAGAGTATTTCAATGTCCATATCCTCCTTGATTTCTTTAGGCGTAGCGCCTTTCAAATGGATTTAATCACTGTTCGTTTTTCCAAATACTCCATTTGCGTGAAACCTCCACACTTATCTAGTTTAAAATTCTGGCATTCAAAAAGTAAACAAGCTATTGACCAATGGATGCAAGCTAGAGTTAAACTATATGTTGTTATTCGTCAAATTTGCCCAGTGACGCCAGCTCTATATGAGGCCCGGAACTTATCAGCCAACCCTGGTATAACAGAAAATAATAAACCGATATGCCTAGCTTGATAACTGAATAAATAAGATGCAAAATGTAATGCAGCTTAATACCTCAATGAATTTAGTTTAAATACATGTGTATATTAATAGTGATTATAGTACCAAGATAATAATCTTTCTGTCTCATTTCTCAGATTAAGTAGCAAAGTCAATTTGCATCAAATTCTAGTCTTATTTTTGACAAAGCTGGTTCCTGTTTAAAATTGTTTTGACGATCATTTTATTAGTTTTTGGAGCTGTTGCTATTTCAGCATAAAGCAGAGTTCTCTACTTCTAATTTATTCATAAAACTTCTAATGCATGCTCTAATGACCAGTAATGTCTGTAATAAATTGTTTTCCTTGTTTGAACATCAACAGTCTTCATGCTGAGGGATTTCTTAACTTTTTCTACTTGTTTACCTTTAATACATCCATATGTTAAAAAACAAGATAATCATAACTGAAATTGCTGTTTTGACGTTTTATACATTAAAAGGGCAACAAAAAATTCTGCCAACTTTTGACGATAGAAGCTACAATAGCGTTCTATGTAATTTTTAAACTTAGTAGAAATCCCACAGTTCATGTCGCTAATATTTTTTGTTAAATGGTCATAGAAACATCCCAGAACGTCTTCCACTCGTAAATATTGTAGATAGAATGCTTTACATTTTTTCTTCACAATCTTATTTGAACTCTGTAATCGTCCATTCTGACAAAAAGACGTTTGGGGCGTAACAATCATAAGCCGGAGTAGAAAACTTTAACACTAGTCAACTTGTCCCATGATAAGTTGGTAGCTTATTCAGTTTCCTAGATCGCAGATATCTATATTATGTTATTTGAAATAAATATTTGGTCACAAATACGAGCGTCCACCTAATGAGCTTCCACCTAATGAGTATTCCCATAACTTTTTTTTGCCCCACCCCATTTTTAAGTGAAATATTTGGGTGCAAAATAAAATGTTTTGGTATTCGTTTTATGTTATTCAGTACTGAATTATGTCCTCTACAAAATATTATGTTTATTTTTATGTGTTTATATGCTGTTTGATATTTTCAGTTCAATAAAACAGTGTCAAGTGACAAAAAGGAGCATTTTCCACATCTTATATATTTTAGATTTAATCGAGGTGTCAGTGAACCTGAGGTAGTATGTCCTTCTTGAGTGTATATTCTACCAATTCTCCTCGCGTTGTCATCTCCCCCAATTAGCTCTGTTCCTTAGGCTCTCTTGCTCTTTGCCAGAAGCGTCAAGTCTTCAACAAGCTCTGTTTGTTTTGCTCTTCTTCCAACTACCATTCCTCAATTAAGGTTAATTTTACTATAGTGATTTCTCTTTCTTTCTCGTTTGTTTCTTTTATGTTTCCACACACGCCGATCTGGTGTATCAGTGACATACATTTTTTATGTATTTGTACTTTGTATCTGTTTCTGTACCACATGCCTAGTAAACGGAAGAACAAAATCTGTACCATCCAAGAATTTTATGTCAAGATTTCAATGAAATACATGTTTTGAGGTCCATAAATAAATACGCAAAAAGTTCCAAAGCTCATGTGTGAACAGGGTAACAAAACATTAAATATAGTATGAATACTAAATGTGGGAATTCACTTCAACATTGTTTCAAGACGCCAGACGAGCATTTTAAATTAACATCCGAAACATGGTCGCACCGTGGCTGACTGCTCAGACCGCTCGACTATCACCAAGGCGGCCCGGGTTCGATCCCACGCGCCCGAAAACTGAGATTTGCAGTGGACAACTGCAGTGCTGCATGTAGTAAAATCGAGCGATAAACACTACACATTTCACATCCGAAACCACTCTGTATTGTAAAATGTTTTGTCAGTTTTCAGTGACTTAAAATGACTTCATTCGTAAAAAAATGACCTCCTTAAAGTATGCAATTGGTTTTTAATAACATTTTATGGCGGAAGTTATTTCAAGATATCCATTTTTATTGGTTTAAATTATTAAATTATTTTACCATTACTTAAAATGTTATTTACCATTCAATTATTTCTCGCAATGTCCACATCGGATACGGAATTTTTGAGGCTAGCTTATAGACTACCCGCTTTTAACCATTTTAATATCGCTTCGGCTTCTTGTATATTTCTTTGCATCTACGGCGAAATTGTAGATATGTATAGATGTGTTCATATAGATTAACACAAAGTATTAGCACGTGCGCGTGCGTGTGTGTAGGGGCTATTAGAGATGAGAATTTGCGTATCAGCTAGAACATTTTTCACAAATTCCGTAAATGTTGACAAAATACTCGTGATAAGCACATAATTTGCCAACGTCTCTATGCCCCTTACTTGTCCAAATGGCGTTAGTTATATGCTTTGAATGGAATATTTTCCTGCTTATGAAAACGAGAAGTTTTTCGAGTAAATACGAAATGTGCACTGGGCAGGAATTACTTTCCCAAGCTCAGTGGGTCATATTACATTCAATATGTTATTAATATTGTCATATAAACCATTAATAACGTTCACGTTCTAGTCTTCTAGTGAGGGGAAAGTGTTCCCTTTTATTATAGGTTATAGGTTAACTGAACCATTGCATTCTCCTTAAAATATAATCTCTATTTACTACCCATTTCCTAAATTTAGCGTAGTTAGGAATATGACTTTTGCACTTTACACTAAGAGTGTTACCTTTAGCTCATCTCCGCACAGATTTAAGTTTATTAGGGACCTTAGTATTTATGCTTCTTCAAGTACAAAAACAAGAAATTAATAATGCAGTGGAATAAATATATAACGCTGAATTGATACACCATCCTGAGGGAAATCGATACTCCAAATAATATAATTTAGTGCTGATTTTTAAATACTTCTGTTTGTATATTACTTCCAAGTGTGCCTTGGCTGTCTACATATTTATTTTCAACAGAATTATATAAATTAAAATAGTGTTAAGTAGCGTAGTTATGCTTTTTCCTTTTTGTTACTTTATGCATGAATCACTTTTGTTCCGTCCCATATAAGGTTTCGGTGTACTACGGAGAGCCTGCGTTAGTCTCAATGCATGTGTTTACTGTTTGAAATACACGTTTTGTTTCTATACAAACCCATAAATAGAACAAGATAAAATATATGAAATGTTTAACCTGTGCTTGTTGGATATCCGTATTTTATGGTGCACGTTCACAATGAATTATTAACATCTAAAATTGCGAGTAAGTGATTTTCATCAGTTGTTAATAATCCTACTCTCCTGTATAGGAACACAGGGGAGAGTTTTGAACCCAGCGTGCCTGTTGGGTTGCAGATATGGTGTAAAATCGGTTTATCTATGGAAAACAGACGGTCTGTGTTTTAGAAGCTATAATATTTTACACTTTGCTGACCGCTCCTCTATATGTTTTTCTTTTCAACAGGTATGTCATTCTTTGATTGTCATGAAGGACAAGAGTTCTGTTTTCTGCGAAAACGTTTTTTTGCTAGTGGGAGTTCTGAAGCATCCTCTCGTTCTTGCACAAGATATTAGATTGGTAGTGACCCCAGAGTTTTCATTTAGTTACATACCTCTTGGTCGGGGTCAACACAATTTACAAAATGTGAAGCAAGCAAGTATGAACGAAAAAAGATCGCCTCGATCGTACATGAATCTGCAACTTCGGTAACCAGACGTAAGCATATATCACTAGACGACGGAGGGTAACTTAATGTTCAGGAAAGATGTGCCTTCATCCAAATTCTATACCTACTGTCACCTCAACGTCTCTTAAAGCTTCGAAACAATTTACTCTGTATCGGATATTTTCTGGGAATTCAACTGATGCTTTTTTAAATTTGCACACCATACTCCTTTTTAACTCGTCTAAACAGTCATTCATCGACATTTTATAGATAACATTCGGAGAGTTAGGATTAGGTAGCTATGTTTATTTTCAGCTTAAAAGCTCCTATAATACATCGTCCGACAATGAGGCAAACGTTTTTGCAGATGACACAGGGATGCTCAAGTGAAGATAAGAAAGGGGAAATAGAAATCCCCTCCTTCCATCCCTTGCGACATAATGAGCCATTTTCCCCGTAGTTACTAACATTACTGTGGATGATATTATGAGGGTGAAATGAATGATAGAACAATTGGTGGAATGATGGCGGGGGAAACCAGAGGATCCAGATGAAACCCGCCGCAGCGCCGTGTTGTCCACTACAAATCTCTGTTTACGTCGCGTGGGATCGAACCCTTTGTGAGATTCCAGCGATCTAACCACCCGGCGCGGTCATAAAAATTAATACATTTTTAAAATAGATGTCGCTTGATTTGGGGTAAGATTGAGTCGGCTCTCACCATAACCTATATAATCAATTAATTGTGAGTTTAGTGCTCTAAGACACCGGGAACCATCATTGAAACTCCGTACTTGAATATACAACTCTTTCTGACGAATCGCAAAAGATAAGTTGCACCAAAAATTGCAAACGTCATAGAAAAGTGCCAATTGCTTTCGTAAGGCAAAGCATTTAAAATGTACTGGGTTTTATTCGCGGCAAGGAACTCCTAGGAGTAAGGAGTTGCTGTACCTTATCTCTTAATTGGGTCCCTTGTGGGTGCAGTTTTTAGCTTTAGTGATCTAAAAATAAATTATCAAAGAAAATCCTAAATTCTTTTCTTTTACACGTAGCCGTAATCGGTAATCAGTTAAAGGTCATAAAACAAATTATGATGAATAAAACGTAGATAAATAAATTAAATTTGATTTAAAAATATAAGTTTCAGTTCTATCAAAAGTGGAATATATTTAAGCGCTGTGGCAGACTGTGATACGATGGAATTGCCCATTTGCTGAATTGCTACATCCCCTCTAAGGAAACTAAATTCATTTATTGCATCGTTTTCGCTTTCTAACAATCGTTGTTTCTCATTCTCCGTGATTTAGAAATTTCAATGGGATTTCAGCAGCATTTCTGCGGCCAGAACTCGAGCTACGAATTTTTGGCTTACCTAGGCAAGTGATTTCAGTAAATTGGTTTCAAATTTACGGCGTTATTAGGGTGAGTGTATTTCTAAGAACTGTTCATTATTCATATTAGAGAAGTAAAATGCGCATCTGAAGGCATCGGTCACGATAGCTCTGTAGTAGGGTATGTTTGGATAAGCTTGGATCCTGGTTTCGAATCCCAGCAATGGCATTTCGTACAATCTGCTTCAGCTCTCCAATATTAGGCTAAGAATGGTAAGAATAAATAAACATCACTGTACTTAAGTTCTTCTATGTATTTATTTATTTATTTATTTATTTATTTCTGAAACAGTTGTAACGAGCAAACTTTTACAATTTTATTTTCTTACCCATTACTTGATATGCTATTTTATCCCTTAGTCCGCCCTACATATTAACGTTGTGGTGGACCTTAACTTTATTCAAATTAATTTTCCTTATTTTTCTGTACTACTTTTCTCATGCTCTTCCCATAAATTTCCCTAGCAGTTTTATATGCTCTTGCTTCTGTAGCTTCATTATTCTAAATTTTAGAACTTCTATATTAATATTCTTCCATTTTTTGGTAAAAGCTGCTTTCTCAATAGCTTTGTTTCCTGACATTCTTCTATATAATGTAAATCATTGTCTGTACATCCACATAAAGTACATCTATCGTGTTGTAGTATAGTTAATGAAAATCAGAGCTAAGTTTGTAGCAATGCAGATCACGTTGAAGGTACAACTGAATATACTAATGGTCTATATTTAAATCATGATGAGCAAAACTGCATATGTGTTTGTATGGTAAGGTCAAAAAACTCATCAGATTTTGATAATCCTTCCACTATTGCAAAACCCAGTCTTTTATATAGAAATGGTTTATAAACCATTTAATTTAGTTTTTTAGATTCGTAAAATACCCTAAAGAATATGCAAAGCTCTTATACTGGAATACGAAGATATTGGAGTTTAAAAAGCAAATCTTGCTTGTTTGCAGGATAAGTTGAATAATTGTATCGAGAGAGAAAATTGTGGTCGTCTAGTACTAAACCAGTTAACCGATATTTTTTATGATTAGCTAATGAGTAGATTTGCTTTTCCTCTCTAATCCAAAGTGGTTAACCTGGTATCCTTTGAATGGTCAATATTCATACGTACCCACAATTTCTTTGCCTTTTTTTCGTTGTATGTGTATTATGTGGCTTTTATGTAATTAAGTAACTGAGGGACCGAAGAAGAAATACAAGGTTTGAGATGTCACCTTCTGTGGTTACTTAAAGTTGTCTCAACCAAGCCAAGCGATGATTGTTCCAGCATCAAAGGGTACATATAGATAGGTCTGTCCTGGGGAAAAGAAAATAGAACTTGCGGCGATGCTTTTTTTTTCTCTTCTTTTTGTTAATTTCCGTCGTCCAACGTTGTCATATCGGCCGATGAATGAAATGGGTGAAATGATGCTCAAATGAGTTCGGGTCCATGGACCTTAGAGTTACCTGACGTTCGACTATCAAGATCAGGGAAAACCCGAGTAAAATCCTTATCCAGGTAGCTCACCCTAACCGAGATTCGAACTCGGGACCTCTTGAACGTGAGGTAGACACGCTAACATCTACGCTACCGGGGCGGGCTGTGGTGATGTTGAGCTGTTTACCTGAATATTCAGGGGATTTATTATTAGTAATATTGACCTTTTAACTGAAAGGACATATTGTAAAAATATTTACAAATCGCGTACAATAATTTGATGAAGAACATTGGGATGGTTAGTTAAATAAATTTTCGTCATTCCAGTTCAAAAAAGTAATGGTGCAACGTCCAGCATAAAGCTAACATGTATGTAATAACTGCGAAGTATATTCACTTACTGATGTATTGCCATGATATGTGGAAAGTGCGCGATTTAATTCCCGATTTTGGCAGTAAGCGTTTAAAATTTGATTCATTATCCATCATTTTCATTATAGTATCGATACGAAATATGTTTCCACTGTGATTAATTGCACTATGGCTTCCTGTTTCACTATTCAGCTTTAAGCTGTCATAATGGAATATGCACTCTTGGCAATACCTACTTGTTAACGAAGTTTGGTAAGGAATTATTTTAGGCAAATATAGTCATCCATAATACTAATACTTTTTTGTCTGAACGTAACAGTAAGATTTACAGTAGACAACACCAGTGTTGTATGTAGTAACTTAACTTCCAGGGCTAAGCTCGTGTTCATTGAAGTGTCACAAATGAGTACCGAACATGCACAGACATCGGTATTTGTTATTCGTGTTGGAGAAAATGGCACCTTGTGCTTGTATTTTTGGTGGGATTGCACAAAGCTGACAGTCAACTCCCCGCCGGACTGTAAATGCTTTGTGAATCAGAGAAAGCCTTTGTACAAAGCCACTGGAATAGCTTTTTGCTTGATTGTTAGCGTTTTTGTTTGTTAGTTTCGATCGCTATACGGGGCAAGTCCTTCCCTCCAACCCATGTTTACACAATCCTCTCTTTTTTACATAAATTTCTTTTGTCACCTTCAGTAGTTATGATTCGGTGGGTACTGTTAACTCTTAGGTGTAGTGTGTAAGCATTTAATGGCCTATGTTGGAGTGCCGTAGGCTTTTTAGACGATGATCTAAATGAATCTGGGGGGAATGCAGTTCAATTACTGTTTATGATCACAGACTCAGGGAGAAAATCTAGAAAAGTAAGAAAGAAATGATTAGCTTTTCATCATCCAGAAGCAAAAGCTGAACTACTATACAATAAGCAAACTGCTAATATAGGAAAAGGAACTTGATACGTGAACCTCCTGATGTATAATTTGAAAATTTGTTATGAAAAAATAAAAACAGAAATAGTGGTTTACTTCCATTGCTGAAGACAGGAAACATTCATAGCATAGATAATCTGCGTCAGCTAAGGAGAAGCAAGTTCACTGTTGGTAGTGGACATTGATGTTGTATACTTCAGTTAAGTAGTTCTTAATTTGGTTTTCTGTCATCCTAATAGAAATAATCTTGGTCATAAGCGTCATGTTATAGTTTAGTTTGCAAATTGACATCGCACCTAAGGTGTTCATAGCGGTATAGCGAAACGAGCTCCTACCATGTGATTTACTCTAGACGGAGAAGATTTATGTCTGCGAGTAAAGAGTAATGTATGAGAGGCCACGTGATAGGAGCTCGTTTCGCTTCACTGTTGTGAATACCTTGGTTTCAATTTCAGGCTGCTTATAAAATGGATTATGTATGTATTCTATTTTAATTCCTAGTTTTATTAAATTTCATAATAGAAATTGTTACAAACGTGTTTGTAAATTTAATATTTTAAATAATTTGTCTTACTTGGTTTGGTTCATTATTATATAAAATAAAATTGTATTTAGTTAATAATAGCTTATTGTATAATAAGTTTGTCTCATAGAAGATTCATCCGTAACAGCCTGTGATATTAACTGAATGATGCAATTGTTTCGTTCAATTAAACTTTTCTGGTCCTACCTTTTCTTGATTTTACTAAACGTAACACTTCACTGTTTACCATTTACGGGTATGCTGTTTATCCTTTCATAGGTTCGTGATACCTAAACTCAGAGCAGAAATTCCATAGCTTGTGTCCTGCAGTATTTACCAGAGTATTAAGGTATATTGTTAGATAATTAGATTTGTATCTAAGACGAGTAATTATGTTTGTGTGTTCAGTTTAATATTCCCAACTCTAGCTGGCAGATCATTTGAGTCACTCATTACTACATCCAGGAAACCAATCAAGCTTTGATGTAGTGAAGCTGTAAATCGATCAGTCAGTTAATCATGCCATCATAACCGTGTAAAATGTGGGCTTCATACATCCGCTGCACAAAATCCTCATTTAGAAGCAGGCCTTAGTTCCCTTGCAACGCTGTGAGCATGCCAAGTAAGGTGCGTAAACCCATCATCCATGCCAATGATTCTCACTATTAAGCGGGCTCAGTGAGGCAGTGGGAAAAGGCTTTATAATATATAGGTAACTGCTGCCAAAACTGTTGATATTAATCTTATAATTTTTTTAATCTTTTCACGTTAAATTTATAAATTTCTGGCGGAATGTTCCTGAACGTATGTGTTGATACTCTTCAAGCATTGAGCTTGTTGATTTTTGCGTTCTGAAGTGCTTACACAGTTTAATATCAACCTTCCGGACACGGTAGCATGATCTTGTTTACAATATGTACACGGAGGGACATAACAGCCTCTTTAAATCCCGTTAGTTTGTGTGTTTTGACTCTGCAAGTCTTGGTTCATAGTTCGTCAGCAAGACCAGAACACTTAAGCTGGTTATCAACAGAGCTACACCAATCCAATGAAGCTTGTAAAGCACGCAATTCTCTTGGTAGGATGAACAGCAGCTTAATAAGGAGGAAGCCTTTTAAAGCTGGGTTGGGGCTTGTGTGTTTTGACTCATGCTGTACTCAGCCCTTAAGGTAAAATGAGAGCAGAGTCCATCGTCGAGTTAAAAGTGTAATCTTCAGGACAGAAACGGGGTAGGAAATTCAATAGCTCACCTGATATTGACGCTCTAAGCAGCGCTTCCAATAAGTATATTATCTCTTGCATAATTGACTAACAATTGGTTTTAAGCGTCTCTGCGTTTGACTCTATTCTACGGAACAAAAGCTTAAATAATGCACAGCGTTAAAATATGAAAATGGAAGATTTTATTACTTCAGTGAGGAAAAAGAACCACTTTGGATCAAAGGCTATCCGGTTATTAAAGTAACCTCTAGATCAACTTTGGAAGGAACATTCCGAAGAAACGGCCAGAGGAGCACGAAATGAATGTGCCTGCTGCTATCTTATGGCTTTCATGTTTGTACTAATTCAAAGAAATTTAGAAGATTTAAGAAATAGACAAAAACACGCGGTACAAAGAGTTCTTTAAAACAAACCAGATATACCCAATAAGCTATTTTTGTGATACCATTTGTTTTTTAAATATCCGTTACCATTAGCTTCAAACGTTCAATACTTTAATTGTTTTTGTCATTATTATGACTTAAACTTGAATTTTTTATTTGTCACAGGCTATTAGCATACAATGGCAATGAATGGTGAAATTGTTTATACAAACTATTTCATTTCATGGACATTAATTGTTCTTTCACACTGGTCGTGTGTAGGCTAAAGCATGGAAAGGTAGAGTCAGACTGAAAAATTCAATGCCATAACCGCGCTTGAACAACGGATCTTCTGGTCTCCGTCCAGCCGCTCTAACCATTGAACTACTATGGCCAACGTGCCGATATGACATTAAATTCTCAAACTGACTCATATTTGTCCCGGTAAACCACTTAGGAGTTCTCATAAACACAGGACAACTACCTTAATGGTGATTTACAACGTGTAAGTACTTTAACGCCCGGGCTTTATATTTGGCCACTATTAGGTCAATTAATGGATATTAATTGTTTTTTCACACTGGCCGTGTGTAGGCTAAAGTATGGAAAGGCTGAGTCAGGCTGATTCAAATCCCGGCTATGGCATTGAATTTTTCAGTCTGATTCTACCTTTCCATACTTTAGCCTACACACGGCCAGTGTGAAAGAACAATTAATTTCCATTGATTGACCTAATAGTGGTCCGAATTATAAAGCCCGGGCCTTAAAGTACTTAAATGTTGTGCGTCGCCATTAAGATAGTTGTCTCATGTGTTTATGAGAACTCCTAAGTGGTTTACCGGAAAAAATACGAGTCAATTGGAGAATTTAATGCCATATCGGCACGTTGGCCATAGTAGCTTAATGGTTAGAACGGCTGGACGGAGACCAGGAGATCCGTGGTTCAAATCCCGGCTATGGCATCGAATTTTTCAGTCTGACTCTACCTTTCCATATTTCATTCCAATTTGGTAGTGATAACACTTTCTAGCTTTTAGTAAACGAGTACTCTGCATGAATTGAAACTTAAATATATGACGAATAATTTTAGGACATTCGAGGAACTGTCTCAATAATCACGCCAAATGCACCCTTTCTCTGCCGATGAGTCATTTGAGCTTTAACCAGCACTGATAGGTAGATGCCACGCGCAAGACTTAACGAAACATCTGGAAGTTTTAAACCGACTAGACGCGGAAACCCCAAGACCAGAAAATATGTTTAATCTTCAGCATAAGCATCAATTAAGTTACGTAAAATATATGTACATCCAAGGGAAGAATATTTCTGTACATGATATTTGTTTAAAAACTAGCAGATGTTTGCCAGTGTTATTGCTTTAACTGTGGAAATTCTTCTTTCTTCCTCTCCTTTTTTTTCACTATTAGTTCCTCTCTATCTGAGAGTATTAATTCATGACATGTGATATTCTTAACCTATCAAAAATACAGCTAATTCATGATAGGTTTACAAAATTGAATCGTAAATAAATGTAATAAACATTATACATATAATCTTTTGTGGTGTCTGGCTTCAGAATCCCCATTATACAAGTTCGTATGAGTTATTCATCTAATGTAGGAAACTAAAAAACATAAGTTTTGAGTTAATTATTTGTTAACTTGGAGATATGCTAAGTAATTCGCAGTAGTAGAAAATAGCTTATCCGTTAGAAGACGTCAGTTCCGAAGGGAATTCTCTGAAAGACAATGGTATGCTGGAAATAATAGAAAAGAAGGAAAGAAATGGACATGTATGCAGTCATAAAGAACAAATTTCTTCGTCTTTCATTGACGACCTGAACTAGTCAGTGCTGTTGGGGATGGTATCTGGTTACCCTCAATACTTGGATACTGATCTCTAATATGTGTGGAGTGTAACTGAATAAAATTTATTTTAAAACACAATTATTTTTATTAGATAATACCAATAGTAACAGAATACAGTGCAAAATATAGAGAAAAGCATATTACTGCGGACGCAGCAAATTTAAAAGGAGAATGCTAATGGAGAATGAAGTTTACAGAACTTCTATTGAAAAGCAATGCAAGAGTTTCCCGCCGCTGTCAGAATATGATGCTGCGACATATAAAAATGAGAAAAATAAGTTTACTTGCTTCTATACGCAAAACGTTACTATAAAGAGGACAGTTTAATGAATAAGTTCTCGTTTTATAGATATTTATAAAGGGAGTATGGAGCACAGATGATTAAATGTCAATATCGAAGTATCGGCTATCGAGGAAAAGGGACTGGTTCCATCGAAGGCATATCTGCAACTGGGTTTTAGTGGCTTTCATTAAACGTTATAGAGTTTAGAATTAGTGCCTATATTTTCTGTTTGAATAAAGGAAGGATTCTGTTTGGCATATATCAGATTTTCATTCGTGTTTGATGAGGTATAAGCAGTTTTATTGCTTCACTGCCAAGATCAGTTAGCGTATCGATCACTGTCAGGAGCAACGCCATGTGGATAACCATCCCACTACATATACCTAGCTCGAAACGAGCTTCGGGAAAGTGAATGAGAAGTTTAGCCAACAACCTTGTTTTCTCCTGAAATTGGGACAGGATTGTATTCGTTTAAGCAACTGATAGTGGCAAGGCCCATGTGTGATGGGTGGCATATGCCGAGGCCGTCCTCAGAACGCTATTTCTCTTTCTCTACATTTATCAAATTTTAATGTTTTATTTCCTAGTACTCAAATTACTATTCTCTGTTACATAAGCCTAACCAGAGGATTGACAAACCCGACGTGTACCCCAAATATCTCAGTAAGTAAATGTTAGAATTCTTAGAACTCGGCTGTGCAACCGTAGAACTACAGAATACATTTCAATTTGACAACAAGGATTAAGAAGCGAACATACCTTGCAATACTGTGTATTTACTTTATATGCTTATAATTTTTATCCTTATACATTTATTTATAGCTTAAAAATTGGTGCAAACTTACACACAGTTTAATGTAAGTCATCGATGGGACTGTTCATAAAAAAATGATCACGATGTTTAGTCAAAATTCATGTTGCCAAAATTTAAACTTATGGTAATATAGGGTAGTTAATATAATCGAACCCCCTCGCGGCCACTCTGTACTGCGAGAGACGACCGCCAACCACCGAGTAACATACGCTGGCAGAGGCGGACTGGAATTCTTACCTTATAATAAATACTCGAAATGTTGATCTCCTCTCAAACAGGCAGAATATTTAATGTAAATATTCTCGCTCACCAAAGCTCAGCAGCAGGTGTTCTTGCGATTTCTTGCATATGGTTTTCCCTAAGTTCCTGTAGTGTATGATTGGAACGATACACGTCTATTGAAACTAAAGCCCTGTTGCTACACTCGTGTGCAAACCTTAAAGCCAAATGACCCCCCTTAACGTGTGAATTATTGTAACTGGTTTTCCCAATTCTTAGAAAAAAGTTTCAGTGATCCACAGCTTTCGTTTTTCACTGAGGAGTCTTGGTTTCGTAACTGGACGTTTCAATATTTACAACAGGGGATACTGGGCTTCAGAAAAACCTGTCCTACTGGATGCAACGCCTCGTTATGACCAGAGAAGTGAAGTATAGTGTGCGATAAGTGCCAGAAAAACAATAGGGTCCTTATTCCTTGATGAAACAATAAATGCAGAGTGATATCAGCGGTTAAGTCTGAGGCCATTTTTCAGTCGCTTAACAGAAGAGAAATCATATGTTTGGTTCCAGCAAGATTCTGCAACAGCAGATATTTTCCTCATGACGCGACAGCCCATAGAGGGCCAAGACCTGGCAACCCGACTGCCGGTCTCATGCCCAGATACGCAAGGTAGAGGTGGACGATCATCCAACCGATACGGTGTAGATGGTAGCGTGTCTGCCTCACGTTCAAGAGGTTCCGAGTTCGAATCTCGATTAGGGTGTTACCTGGATAAGGTTTTTCCGGGGTTTCCCATATCCTGAAAGATGAATATTGATAACTCTAAGCTCCAGGGACCCCGGACTCATTTTAGCATCATTTCATCCATTTCTTTCATCATCCGATATGACTTAACGTTGGATGACGTAAATTACAAAAGAAAAGGTGAGGATGTGGTCAGCATCCCCCCAGCCCGAAAGTTGACTTTCATAACCAGGTCCGCTTACCTTTCGTAAGCTCCTCTACTTGCTCACGATGCTGAGTGGGCACCGGTCCAAACCCGGGACTTAAAATCCGCACCGCCAGGGGTGGGATCGAATCCGGGCTACATTCGTGGCAGGAAGCCAAACATGATGCCTTAGCTCAATACGCCACGGCGCAGGACTGCAACAGCACATACGGCTAACAAATCATTAAATGCAGTACGAGAGATGTTTGATGATAGAATAATAGTGTTGATTTCTGGCCCCCTCGTTCTTCCAACCTAACGAGTTTACTTATTTATGGGGTTCTTTAAGAGACAATTGTATCGTTCCAGTCCTCATACACTACAGGAACTGAGGGAAAACGTTATGCAAGAAATTACAAGAACACCGCTGCCGAGCTTCGGAGAGTGAGCGAGAATACCAACACGGGATATGCTGCCTGCTTGAGAGTAGAAATCCAACATTTCCAGCATCTACTATAACAGAGGAAGACAGTTTAGGGAGTTGTGACGTATTTTAGCCGGGAGCGAGGCCTGCAGTGCGTGTGACATCAGGCAAGAGCCATGTAGTAAATGGCGCTGTGTGTACAGAATCTGAGGGTTCGGTCAGGTGTAGCGCACTCGATGACATCAATGTAGCTGCCACGTACCAAATGGAACTGTTAAATTTACAATATGACGATTTATTGAAGGACAAATATACATACAAGAAAACCTTGGTTGATTTTTACAAGAATGTCCCCCAAACCAGATTTCCGAGGTTATATTATCTTGCCGCATGGACATTGTAAATGTTTGGCTCGGCATATGTGTGCGAACAATTTCTTTTCTGTTATCAAATTAGACAAATTCAAACCCCGTAGTACCTTGTCGGATGATAATCTAACATGCAGCCTTCGATTACAAATTTCAGGCATTACGTCCTGACATGATAAGCTAGTTAAAGAAAAACGAAACAGAAGGTGTCAGAAAATGTCCATGTAATTTTGTTCTGAGTGAGTCTCCTCTAATTTGCAGAGAAAATTACTTTGTTTTATTTTATTTTATAACATGCCTGACCTTCAGATAAACTACGAATTGAAGTTTTATATTTTTTCTCATAGCACAGAGCCAAAATGTAATTGTTTATAAACTCCAATTCTGTAATTAAAGCAGCCAGAGTTAATATTACAATACCCAAGATATAAGTTGTACATATTATTAATACACGGTACGTTCCCTGTCTTTCTCATGCTGTCGAAGCCCCAACACATCAAACTTTCCTTCCTCTTGGGCAGTAGAATTAGCGCAGTGACGTCACACGCTAATCTGCCTTTCGTTCAGAGGCATATTTGGCGGTTAGAACTGACGGAGCTGACGTCACATCACCACTACCTGTCTTCCCCTGTACTATAAGGTAGTCCGCCGGCATCTGCTGGCGTTCCCCGGCGACTGCCGGCCGTCTCGCGCAGTAGAGACAGGCCGTGAATGGGTTCAATTATAATTAAGCTAACCTATATGTAAACTTAATTTGTAACAAAGGCAATAATAGTTCTATTGTTAACGTTCCTGATCCTCGCGAGCGAGAAGCGTGCAAGCTTACTGTGCATCTTCAGAATCGTCTACGGGAAAACTCCAAGGTGACACGCGGTGTACAATGTGGTACTATAAAATTTTACTTTTAGCACAAATATTAAGGTGAGTCCTATATATTAAAGAAGGGACAGATCAGTTCTGGTTTGAATTGTTTAAACAGCGAGACAGACTAATTTCTAAGAAAGGTGGATCCAGAGCTCTAGATATGTTCTGCTCTTATGGAAGAAAATACCATCACCGCTGTTGTCATTGTGAGAGTCCGCACGCATAAGCTTAACAACACTTTCTTGAATCCTGGAAAGTTCGGTGCATGCCACCCACATTTTGGTGTCAGAAAAAAATTCTAATGGAACGTGTCTATGCGCACTGGGTTTCAACATTACTACCCGAAAAAAGGACGATCGCATGCAACTTTGCATGTAGCTAAAGGTGATCTTATGGGATGGTTCAGAGCTTGTTTAAATGTGCCTACGTCATTCTGATCCCGAGAGCAAACAGAACGCTCTGTGTAGAAATCAACTCCCTCCCCCCACCACAGGCCAATTGGGTTACTTTTGCTGGTAAGGTTGCTGGTTCTTCTCTTTTAATATTCATAGAATGACTTACCAGCATGTTATACCTGCACACACCACAGGAACTGCACTATTCTATACAGAGGACTTGAAAACCCTTCAATACCATATTGTACAAATCTTATAACCCTTTATAACAGGGATTGGGTAAATGCAGATTACAATAAGTGTCCACAACTTACTAGGATTCCTTATACTTCTTGTAAGACCCATTGAAGATAATGATTACATCGATATTCATATTTGCTTTCAGATGCATACTTCCTGTTACGTTACAGTCCCAGATAAGTCGAACAAGTCACCTATTAATTTGCCCAGAGCCGCGCCTGCTATTTCCCCATCAAAATCTTTCGTTATTTGCGGAAACTGACCTCGGATTCCCTCTAAATGCTTTTATCTTTAGTTATTAAAAACCCGCTATTTTCCTTTTTCCCTGTTAATACAATAAGTGTTCGCCTCGGTAGCGTGGTGGCAGCATGTCTGCCTCACGTTCAAGAGGTCCTGAGTTCGAATCTCGGTCAGGGTGAGGTGCCTGGATAAGGTTTTTTCCGGTTTTTTTCCTTATCCTGAAAAACGAATGTCTGGTAACTCTGAGCTCTAAGGACCCCGGGCTCATTTGCGCATCATTTCACCCATTCCATTCATCGTCCGATATGACAACGTTGGAGGACGTAAATTACAAAAAAAAAAAAAAAAGACAAAGACAATCAGCAGTTTAATGCAGAGACATGCGTGAATTGCCATTTTTAAGTTATTGTATATACCAAATACACTGTTAGCAAGTGACTGTATTGTGTACACATGCTATTAGATTCTAGTTACTGCCCCGTCGGAAAGCGAATGTAAACTACAAGTTTTGAAATGAACATGCACTTATTACGGGAAGCGAAAGTTTACCACATTTTCATTATTCAGCTCACCCCTAAGCCGATCTCTTTCATTTCTCTTTTTAAGCCTACGGGCTCAAGTTCAAAGCTAACGTAAGCTTATTTTATTACTTTTGCAGTACTGAGACAAAAGCATGATTACCTGTATGACTAACCACATAAGCCATGACCACCATAATTATTTAATGATTAATGGTGATTTATAGCGGCGGTAATTCTCTTGCTATAAGCACGTACAGAACCCACCTTGCTTAAGAGCTCTGTGATCGCATTAGCGGTGTATTTAATTAAGCGCTGGCATTCAAAACTGGAAATCTCCTAATCGGGGACATTATTAAACCAAAATTAACCACAACTCTTTGGTAATCCGTAAACTTCACAGCTAATACAATATGCAGCGTTTAAATTAAATTGCCTAAAGCTTTGAATACTCAGATACTGAAACCCAACGTAGACATTTGTCGTTTAGATCTGCTTTGTGTTATACCTTTATCTATGTATATCACATAATTGTTGCTTTCCATTATCGAATATTTCAGGTTACTTTTGTAATCCTAGGCAATTTCTTTTCGCTAACTACTTGAATGTCAACACTGTTTTTATGGAGAAAGAGCGCATCCAGAAGCTGTTTGAACAATTTTATTTACCCTAGAGATTGACATATTGGTGAGGGTTTCAGTCTAAACAAATACACTATTTTTACCATACGTCTATGAAGTTTAACATTTATTTATTAGCTATTCATTAATGGACACTTCATGTTTATAGTCAAACACGCAAATATAAAACTAGTGTCGGTAATCGGAAATAAAAGGTTACAACTGAAGGGAGCATTTTTGTGCTTGAACTGGTTCGGAAGTTTACCGGTTGGTACTGCCTGGATGGCGGGGGTCAAACCCTGACGCTGAATACATGTTTCGCGAAACTATAGAAGGAGTATTTCGCTAAAGGAACATGACGGACATAAACGTAGTAGCTACTAAATTCAAAATGTCTGTTCATTACGTGTTTAAACATATAAACGCACTAACTAAAATGCTGATGTGTTTTGCTTAAAAATATTTTAGAAGCACAAATGTGCGAATTAAATATGCAGGAATGCAAACAAAGCATGTTTCGAACACATGTATTTGTAGTATAACTTTCTATATTGAATAGCTAGCAGTAGTATACTGAGGTCACAATGACGTAAACTATTTCTAACTTGCTGATGTAAATGCACAACTTTCACAGCGGGATCACCACGTTCTAAGCAGAACAATCCTCTCGTCTCGATTACGTCACTGCTATACTACACAACTACACGATCAGCTACACGTTCGGGAACAAAATGCTCGCTCTAGTTATAACAAATACAAGAAAAGTATTTTCAGTTTTTATATGGACAGTTTTGGGTGTAGCGTAGGTGTTTAATAAAATTTGTCGTTTTTCGCTCTGACAAGAAAGAGCCTGTTACAGCAGTAAATGCTTCACCTTTATTATACGATGAGTGGTATCTCATTCTTCCACGTAGTAACTGACTAGAGAATTATTTGTTTAGTTATTACTATTTTCTTCCAGTCACCTCTCATAGTGCTCCTGTTCTGCAATTAAAGCAGTATCACACAATGCGCTTGAAGGCGAGTGGTGAATTCGAATAACCATGTGTGTGTAACAGACAGTGCTACTAATGCCAAATAAGCCCCGAAATAGAGAGAGATGGCTCCAGGTTAACGTATGAAGCTCGCATTCGACAGACCCCATCTTAAATTCCTGTTGACTACCCACTTTGACCTATGTTTCTCGTAGTTTCCCTAGTCGGTAAGTGTCGGTAGCTCGTCTTTCTTTCCCTTTCAAACCTTTTCCTTATCTATTAGGTACTTCTAGGTTTAGTGGTGCATAGCGATGTCGAAAAGATGACGTGGATGCTTGCTCAAAAGAAAAATTAAAGGACACTAAAAGGCCTTTTGGTTGATGGATCGTTCATTGTGTAGCTATCGGACGGATCTTTGGACGTGGCATTGTTCGGGAACTGCACGCATCTGTGGCACCTTGTGACTCCTTCCTTCCTGCTGGTTAGTAGCCACAATAGATTTATAAAGGCTGAAGTGCCCAAGGTATCCCTCTGTGTTTCATAACCTACACTCGAATTACACCATGGGGAATCGTGAATTATAAGCTTAGGCTCTCTTCACGATAAAAGGGGGCTTTTTAAGCCTAAATATCGATGAGAAAAAAGTGATCAAAGGTACGACAGTTTATTTTTGAAACCATAAATGAGGGTGACCTGGAACATTTGTTTTGGGTGCAGAAAGTGGGTGTATGGCTTGTGTAAGTATCTTTTCCTGGTCTGCCAAGCAGTCGATCGAAGGGATTCAATTTGTGTTCCCAGAAGTTATTGCCTTGCCAGAAATTGGACCGTTTTTCACCTTTTCCCAATTGGTTTACCTCATGCATTCGTTGTTTAGACGGTGTATTCCTTTCCAGTGTATAGTAATGAATTCACGCTTTATCTCTAATCACAAAACTATGCAAAATACAACTGGATTCTTCTTCAACATTTCCAAGCAATTAGATAAGTTTTGCACACGGTGTAGGTTTTACTTCAAAATGAGCTGATGCTACACCAATTGTGCAAAATATATTTTATTTCATGTATGACTAATTACAAAAGTAAAGGGTTCATTAATTTGTCAATCACAACCATATCGTGGAGTTTAAGGATTATTTCTAGCATCCTGTGTGGCGTTGGACCTGCATGGCGCATTTTCAGTGCTCGTTCTGCCAGGCTTAAACTCATTTCTTCAAAGTCAAGCATTTTCATAGCAAGGGTTCATCCAATACTGGCAGAATTCTCAACTTTATCTCCTTTGCTGTTTTACCATCCAGAAAAATGCGTTGCATCACACCAGTCAATTTAGCCATATACAGTTATGGCGAAATTTTACTGCTCAAACAACTTTCAAGTAATTAAATTAATATCAGAATCATTTGTAACTACGTAATACTATATTTACACAGAGAATAAAATGTATGGTTAAACATACGCATACTGTTGCCATCTATTAGCATGTAAAACAAGATATTTATGAAGCTGCCCTCCTAGAAGCTCATTTGGCACATGGAGAGTGGACTTATCGAAAATGTTTATAATTAGAATCTGAGCTTTAGGTGAGCGATGCGACGTAGATGATTTGAAGAATGTTTGCTTTGTGAATATGATGCTACAGAAATGGTTTTGCAACACTTTATTGATGGCATGCAGGCATGAGAGGAGTAAGGTTTAGGTATGGCACGGTAAGCATTAGGTACTGGTTATTTCAGGCCTTATTGAAGTTCTTATTGAAGCCTTAAAATGGCTTACATCAATCTAAATAGAACAATTGAAAACTCTACTGTCTCAACAATAGCACACGGAGACTTTAAAAACTGCTCACGTTTTACAGCATATACGAGTACACAGTGCCAGAAACAGCCTGCTCTAAGATGTAAATAAGAATCTTAGCCATACAAACTGTCAATTACATTGCACATTCTATATCCTTAACTCGCAAGAAAATAACGTTTTCATGGGCTTATGACTTGTTGCTAGCTATTACGTACAGACTGGTTTAATCTTATAAAGTAAATTGTAGTGAGATTTCTATGTTGTAGATGGGATGCACGTTGACTGTTTCGAAGACCCAAGTCGCGAAGCCAGATATAACAGGGTTACTTCGTTGTATTTTGAGTTGTTTCTTGATGATTGTGTTTGATTAAACAAGAGTCATAAGATATCTAGTTTTAAGGTGTGGTTTCGAGTGAAATAAATAAAATTTTGGATAAGTTCAATTCCATAATATATAATTTAATTGTATTGTGACTTTGTGGGTTCGTGAAATTAAAAGTCCAATTGCACCAACTCAAAATGTTCTTTATTTCCACCGAATTACAGTTGAAACATTTGCCGATTACATAGAATTACTTAGCGCACACAATCACAATTCACCAGTTCGTCTGTCACAGTTACGTACAACTACTCTGATACACGTACACCGTCTCCCAGTCCGTCCACTCACATGGCGCTCCTCACGGCTGCTCGCCGAGAACTGAACTGACTCGCCAACTGCAGGCCTTATATAGGGAAGATCGCCGTTTCTGGAAGGTTCACGGCGCGCACAATTATCCCGAGGTTTCCAGACGTCTGGTGGGAGGGAAAAGAGACGGTACAGGGCTCGCGCCGCTCTCCTAATCATCCCTTCAGTTACTGACACAAGATAAATGGGTAGGCGTGGTCTGAATGCTTCCTGTCTGGCCCTACTGCCGGCCGGTTCTATCGGGAATTCCGACGTTCGGGTGACAATATAATCTGGATTATATTATACTCCAACTTTCTTTCCCAGTCAATCATTGCAGGTTACCTCCAGCATATCGATAAATCCCTACTTCCTTAATAGTTTCCGTTAATTACATAAAATTCCTCACTCCTGCATGTCCACTCATCACTATCAAGCTTACAGAATATCTCTTTCTGAAGATTATTCATTTTCCGTTACAAAACTTTTATATTCACCGCAACATTTTTCATCCTCACGAAACAAGATTACAGAACATATATCTATGAAGATTATTGATTTTCTTCCCCTAGCAACCGTTCATCATTTTTTTATATTGTCATTACATGGCCCACTAATAGTCAGATCAGAAAATAAAACTCATTTTTAGTTGAAACAAAAACTACCGTTACAAAATGGATTAGTAAAATAAATTATAAGTATGCCACAAAAAGTACTCTATAACTATGGGAAAAACCCTTGTAAATAGTGTCCTTGTAATCATGTTGTGCACCTGGGACTGTGAATCACTTGAGGCACAGTTGACGTCGATCATTATCGAAGTTGCTCAATGTGCTTACTACGTGCCCTCAATTCATCTCGCCTCCCTTCTCTCCCTCTCTTTCTCTCTCTCTCTCTCTCTCTCTCTCTCTCTCTCTCTCTCTCTCTCTCTCTCTCTCTCTCTCTGCCTTGCGTAAGCATTGTTCTGGCCCTTCGTCCTTGTTAGCAAATACACATAAGCAAGCTGAAGCACCATCTTCTTACGTTAGGTGCTTATGTATGTACTTGAACTACCCCTAAGTTGTGGAGCAGTCTCGCTTGGCAACACATCCCTCCGGATACCCACAAACTCTCGGCTTATGATTTTGGAGTGCATAGGGAGTGTAAAAGCATAGATTCTCTTCACTATCGCCTAACACCAGAGCGCAAATGTTCATCCCAGTCTAGAAAGATTACATACTGTTGTTGGTTCACCAAGGAACCATTTTTATATTATTTTGAATTTTTATAAAAATGTATAAAGTATTCCGTCGAGTAAGAGTATGATTTAGTGTGCCATGATTATTTTCTATAAAAACATTATTTACTTGATTAATACACAAGACTCTTTTATTAAATGCTCCACAAAAGTTTGTAGGTATACAGGAAATAGGCAACAGTTTGTTTATTGAAGTTCTAGTGTCAATAGACAGTTTCAATCGAAAATTAATTAGATTAATGTTACATAAAGCATAGACTGTGTGTAAACACCATCTAATGCTAAGAGCGATGTCAGTGCTAATTGATCACTGCAATATGGGGGTAAATAAACTCAGCAGATCATATCTAAATGCACCCGTTAGACTTGTGAAACTTTATTAACAGGAATAAAGCTGCGATTTGCAGGAGAGGAAATAAAAAAAATAATCTGGTTATTGCAACGACGCGTTCCTAAGTTGGTGTCAAATTATAATACGTGCTACACGTTTTATCGGAAAATTTTTCCAAATCAGTTACACAAATGAAAATATTTCTGATAAAGCGTTTCATTCAGATTTAATGAATAGAGGAAAACAATAATTCTTATACTGCATTAACTTTTGGCGCTGGCTGTGTGTACGATAATTTGCGGCAGGTGCTCCATATTTGAAAAATTCGTGACTGCAGTCTGATACTGAAATTCATTTTAAAATATGACTTACCATTAGAATATTGTGATATAGAATACGTTCAACTCATCGTGAGAAATTATTTGAGATTTTGGGACCCTAAACATTCGGACTCGAAGCAGTTTTTGCTATGATTAAATAGTTTTCAGACAGCTCTAACACTAATTATTATTGCTAATTTCAAAGCTAAGTTTTGATTGATGTTATCGATAAATTCCAAAGGTTTAGTCGCAATTTGCTCCCGGTACCCTGGTATCCTGTCTGAAAATAACGATTATTTTAAGTGAAAGTTTTACATCTTAATAAAGTATTTTGACAAGCGATCAGTATATCTTTGATAGAGAGCTATGTATTTTACAAAATAATGTTTAGTTTTTGTAGTTTTCAGTTGTTTGTAATCTCAGGTTAATCACATGGATTGTCAAGCTGACAACAGAAAATATTTTCGACATCATGTGCTTTTTGTGCTGAATCGAGGTGCCAAAGCGCCGTAAGGTGCTCGACCAAGTACCCATTCCATATAAGCATACCGTCCAGTTAAACCTTGTATTGCAATTTTTAATATTGCATAAAATCTTCAAAAGCTGGGAGATTCTTATTCTTCCTGAAAGCCATCAGTCCTGTTGTTTCTGTAATAAAGGTGTAGTAGATATCTATATATAATAAAATATCGCTTCCGTGTACTATTGTGTGGATGTGATTAATACGTTCAAAGTACAAGGTTTTGAAAGAACCTGTAAGTCAATAAGTGTTGATACCGAAATTAAGGGATGCAATGCATAAAGAATAGTAATTGATTTCAAGGGAATGTATATTTGTTGTGAAAGGCGTGCACGTGCAGTTGAGTTGAATAGCATTGGGTTGAATAGTTGTTTTGATATAGTTGTCTGATATGACCTATTTTTTCTGAATTAATGTATTTTAATATAAAATATATGAATTGCACGATATTTCAGCGCGTTGTCGGACTAACATTTCAATTTTTACGAAGTTTTTCTAAACGGATAATGGGATGGGAATTCACTTTTAAAGCTATTGTGCTTTTTGGTTCACGAAAATCAGCTAAAAGAATAATTAGGGCAGCAATTTCAGCAATCACTCTTGATACACAGCCCGGTCCTGTGGATAGGTGATAGTGTATTTGCCTCATTTTTAAATGGTCCGGAGTTTGAACCTCTGTCAGGGCAAGCTATCTCTTTAAGGTTTTATCCCTTATCCTGAAAGATGAATGTCTGGTAGCTCTAAGTTCTATGTATCCTGGGCTCATTTGAGGCCATTTCACCCATTTCATCATCCGATATGACTTAACGCTGAAGGGCCTAAATTAAAACGGAAGAGACGTGATAAACCCTTTCCCCTAAAAGATATAACAAAATATAAATGTAATTTGAATCCCTTACGCCTTACAGCCTGTATTTTGATGTGCCCACCAGTTATAGGTTCATGGAAAAATGCTCGTATGCAACGAGTTTTCTTGTCATATTGGACAGTTCTCACAACTCGTTTTTCTAACAGATCGTAAATGTTCAATTAACATATGTAATTTAATTACCCACTAAAGGCAATGTTAGATTTATTTGGCAACAAAACATCTCATTAATTTAACACGCCTTTTAATCCACTCGGTAAAAATTATATTACCACATCCATACAGCTGTAACTACCTGGAAAGAGCAGAGGGAATCGATGATTTGTTCGGTGACAACTTGGCTTACATTGATTTGTATAAAAATATATTTTATCATATTATGCATTTTGGGAAAATTATATATATATATATATATATTTTTAACCCTTTAAAGAAAAATATAGTAATTTTGCGAATATTTCAGTTATCTGTATTAAGGAGAAATTTAAGCTTTTTTAAGATGATGGGATGGGACAGGAGTTTTTTTTTCATTTTACGTCCTCCAACGTTAAGTCATATCGGACGATGAATGGCATAGGTGAAATTATGCTCAAATAAAACCAGGGTCCATAGAGCTTGGAGTTACCCGACATTCGTCTTTCAGGATAAGGGAAAAAAACCGTATCCAGGTAACTCACCCTGACCGAGATTTGAACTCGGTACCTCTTGAACCTGAGGCGGACATGCTGTTACCACCACGCTACCGAGGCCGGCTAGGGATAATTTTTTATAGATATATATTTTTTTTTTACTTTGTTTATTTTTCTCTCACTGGAATCGCAATTTCGATGTTGTATGATGCTGGGGTAGACTTTAGTCCCACAGACATCAGTATATAGCTATAATAGACGAGCTGTTTCTTAGTATTGTGACTTTGTGGGTCCAATTTGCCGAAATTCTAAATGTTCTTTATTTCGGTAGAAATACACTGTTCAATTCCCACGTAACAACATTACATCACATATACAACATAATCTTCCAAGGTCGATGACAATAATAAACAGCGTTCAGTTTACAACATCAGTTTTCGTTACAACACTCTCAGCTGTTCTCTGCTTACCTCTCGCGACTCACTCTCGTTTTACAACTCGTCACTTCCTTACGTACCTCATTCATAATTCGAGACTGCTCTGTACACTCACTAGATTTTTCTGGAATAAACATCGAATGACGAAATCCGAACCTGCCAGAAGCGTAACTTAATCTATGCCGGCAAGTCCTTTATCTCAGCTATATTTATTTGCCGGGTCTTTGTGTACACTATTCGCGCTATCGTAGATAACGCCTTCGCGCTTTTTCTTCTTTTCGCCGCGACAGTATTTCTATCTGCAAAAGAAATTGGTGTAAAGTTACTCATACCATGCGTCCATTCGTGGCGGATGGGGGATGGTTGTGAGTTCCCAGAATATTAGCATAATTAGCAAATCTTCGAATTGGCTCGTGACGAAGAAATTCCTACACTATTCAATTGACACTCAAAAGTATGCAATGATACGAAAAAGTAACAACATTTATTTTAATCCATGAATTGGTCTGCTGCTCAGCTGATGAAATGGTAAACAACATTTAGTGCGAAAATTGCTGTTGTAAATGGGTGATCAGCTGTTTTTGGAAAAGCAAATATCTATGAGGTGCAATATTCTGATATAAGTGAAAAACGTGTTCGTTCCAGATCACTGTTAATGTTCCTGTAGGGAATCACAGATAGACGTATAGCTCATTGAGATATTATCTTTACCAGGATCGTCGGTGCTCTATCTCAATTTTCTACTTTTTATGCACACTTATTCCATTAGATTCTTCTTTGTCTGTGGGTTTAGAAATACTTAATTGATTACACACCCAGGCCTTTCTTTAGATCTATCTAGATAGCAATTTGAATTCGGAGTTTAGCCAACCAATTTTCGTACTAAAACCTCAACATGGTTTACTTCACTTTCGTCATTATGGTTATTTTCTGCTAACATTCATTCTTATGCTTTCACAAATGGAGCATACGGAAACAGGATTTTCATCTGTCCCATGTATTACTCAGTACTTTGGTGCCTTGATGCAAAACGTGAAAAACGTTTTTAATGCCTCTAAATACCTGATAAATATTTCATCAACTATAATCCGGCGTTCTCACTTTTTCTCTCTCTCTTGCACTCTTCTTTGGCGGATTTAAAAATCCCTCATACCAGGCGTAAATTCGCTTGTGTCTATTAACAACGTATTAACGATGTTTATTTAATGAGATTTATGACACTTCTATTTTTACCTCTGGCATTACTTTATCCACTGTAGCTCGGAAGGCATATAAAAATAATGTGCTTCTTATTTTCGCAATCTTTTCCTTGACTATGCTATCACTTCTCCTTCATTATTGTCACTGCACACATTGAGCTAATCATGTTATTTGCATGAGGGAGTTTTCAGTTGAAGAAATATAATTTACCGAGAGGAGTTAGAAGCTGATTTATACGTATTACTGATGTTGCCTCTACTTCAGTTTTCAACTGTGTATATGCATCTTTACTTGATTGTTTACTTCCTGTTCGCCAGATTTTATACTCATAATTTTTTTTTGGGGGGGGGGGGGGGTTTCTCGATTATTTATAAAATTATGTACTATCTTTCAAGAAAGTAAATGTACACTTTCCGCGGGTCAGTTTCACTCGGGCGTTCTGTGATTAGTTGGTATGAAAACTACATCGGCCATGTTCGTAGATGTATAGTGTCGTGGTCGCCATTTTAACCTGTTAGTCATTTCGAAGATTTCTAAGGCTATATTAATCCAGTATAACAAAAGATTGAGTATATATCACAAATAAAGTAATAATTCTCTTGCAGCTGAGTTATTAACTACAGGGCGTTGGAAAATGTGCAGGAAAATGGAAAACAGCTGGAATTATGATTTTAAAGAACCAATATCTATATTGTATAGAAATGACAGCTTTTTATTATGTTTCCTAAGCAACATTATCTTTGGATATCGTCTTCTTTTTGTAATTCCTAATAATGGCTATTTGTAACTAAGGTTACACAGAATATCTTTTCAGTTTTAGGTCTTATACTCCACTGGATTATACAGTTATATTGCAGCTCTAGTTTTGTCTGTATGAAAATGAGAATTATTCAATATCTTGTTATTTTATATATTAGCTTATTGTTAGAACAGGTGGATGGTATACAGCGTTTAGGAGTTGGCTCCATTAAAATTATCATTCAACCTTCTGGCATTCTTTTCGAAAATATGTTATTAACTTAGTCGCAAGAGAGAAAGTATAATTTCATTCATTACGGTGTATTACAAAGTAAAAACATTGGAATAAAAATTATGACTACATGCTAGGTTTCGAACCATGGATCCTCGGCTCAGTGACAGTATGTATTTTGCCACTGAGCTACGATAACATATGGTTGTAGTAGGTTATATACAACAGGATGTTGGCTCTATTAAGCCGCCATTCTTCCTGGCATTCGCCTTCTTGCTAATTCTCCAATGCCATTAGTAACAGCTTACCCCAAGAGAATTATTGTAAATTGGCTCGTTACTTAATCTAACAAATTAAAAATCTGGAATAAGAAACATATCCACAGGATGGTACTCGAACCACGAACCCTCGTAATATTTATCACAGCGCGTGCTCTGTGTCATTGAGCTACGTGAGAACTTAAGGAAGCTTGCTTTATATACAATATAGATATTGGTTCCGTTAAAATCATAATTCCACGTGTTTTCCGTTTTCTTGCACATTTTCCAACGCCATGTATTTAATAGCTCAGCTGCAAGAGAATTATTTCTTTAATTGTGATATATACTCAAATTTTGTTATACTGGGTTAATATAGCCTTAGAAATCTTCAAAATGAGTAACAGGTTAAAATGGCGACCACAACACTATACATCTACGAACATGGCCGATTTAGTTTTCATACCATCAAGTCACGAAACGCCTGAGTGATGACCCTCGGAAAGTGTATATTTACTTTCTTGAAAGATAGTACATTCATACAATAGCGACCGTAGTGACCTAGTAGTAAATTATGTACCTATTTCATACTTCTTTAATAACCTTTCTGTTTTCTATTCGTATGTGTTTGGTGAGATTATAAAAACTAAAAGGATCGCAACAGCATCACGTATTGACGTTTTTCTCTGTTTTAGACATTTTGAAGCACTTCAAAGCAACACAACATCCGCTGAAGCTTTGGCTAGACTGTCGGTGCAATCTACCAGTCAATATTGACTGCAAAGGATATTCAATACTGATATCCAACCCGGAGAAACGTGTGGAGGGAATTTGCAGGCTTCACAATTTTGTTGCAGGCATCAAGTGAAGTCCATGTGTGTAGGTATCCCTGTCCACGACTTTGTCTTTTATCCCTTGAATCTCGTCGTGTACAATTTTCAACCAGAAATGAAAATCATACTTCGCTTTATTATTTTACAACTAGGTACCACAGCTGGTTCCGTCATGAAATGGAACGGTAACGTTACCGCAGGACCATCTAACCCGTGTAGTAACACAAAAATGTGTCCTACTTTTCACAAGCCAGTTTAGTAGTAATCCCAGTGTAAAAATACCTGAAAATTCAGCTAAGCTTATCTCCACAGTTTTGTAAAACGCCGTGAGTCCCTAAACTCTAAAACAAATATGAGCAATAATTCTGACCAGTCCACTTCCTTAACCTTCCGTAGGGTGCGTCAACTTTCGTGACGCCTAATATGATCTGAAACTTTCCTGGCAACCTATATCTTCTAGACGTTCTAGGGCTTCGAGCCAGGTATAGTGATGTACAGCCATCGACGTTTCGGGAGTGTGCATCGCTCCCATCATCAGGATGATGAATACCTGGCTAAAGACCCGAGACCGCCTAGAACATTTTGTGACGCCGTTAGTCGCGATGTATCTGCTGGATAAATATGAGGTTAATTGTGTTTCAGTATCTGTTTTCAATAATTTTAAAACGAATGCACCTTATTATGAATAGGAAGCGTTTCTGGGACATAGTCATCCTGAATATATTGACACCAAGGTCATGTGTTGTCCAGAAGTCTTGAATATTTTGCCGTCCTTGGCGGAACACACCAGCAAGGTATAATAACGCATAAAGTCTTTCACTTCTTGTATGTATGTCTGTGTTTCTGCAATCTCTCTCAAGTTCACATTTCACTTTGAAATCATCTATGAGTCTGTTGGTGTGTCTATTTATTTATTTATTTATTTATTATGGTTATCATCATCACCTGCCTGCCTCGGTAGCATAGATGGTAGCATGTCTGCCTCACGTTTAAGAGGACCCGAGTTCGAATCTCGGTTAGGGTGAGTTACCTTGATAGGGATTTTTCTGGGGTTTTCCACTATCCTGATAGACGAATGTTAGGTAACTCTAAGCTCCATGGATCCTGTACACATTTGAGCATCATTTCACCCACTTCATTCACCGTCCGATATGACTTAACGTTGGAGGACGAAAAATTACAAAAAAAAATCATCACCATCATCAATATCTTCATCGTTATCGCCCGCCTTTGTAGCTTAGATGGTAGCGTGTGTGCCTCACGTTCAGGAGGTCTCGAGTTCGAAGCTCGGTCAAGGTGAGTTACCTGGATAAGGTTTTTTCCGGGGGTTTCCCTTATCCTGTAAGACGAATGTCGGGTAACTCTAAGCCCCATGATCCCGGACTTATTTGAGCATCATTTCATCCATTCCATTCATCGTCCGATATGACATAACGTTGGAGGACGTAAATTAGAAAAAAAAATCTTCATCGTTATCTTTTCTCTTTTGTGTTCACCAAAATAGTAATTTTCATCATTTTCTAGCACTTAATTACTTTTTTCTTCACCAACATCATGATCTGTATTGGTGTCCACAGATTGATCGTGTTTCAATTATGTCTTTATATTCGGAATCAGTTTTTACAAAATTATCCTCAATCTGAAGCGCATCATCGTCCAAATCTTCAAGATTTTCCAAAACATATACTTGACTTATTTTCAAACCTACGATTCACAGTAATAAAGCAAGGCACTCTCATTTACCTTCCAACAACACAACGACATACATCAGCATTCTCTATCAATGACATGGCTGGATCCGATAGCGGCAACAATCCTAATGTGAGTTGGCGCGATGTATCTTACAGATACAACAGCACACACGTGATGACGTTTACCTCGTTTGCAAACTTAGCATTAGGGAGAAATGGTTGAGAGTTACAGGAAACAATAATAAAGGTATGATGGAAGATGTCCTGGCTCGGCAAGCCCTCACCTCCATTTCTTGCCATAATAATGAAACAAACATATGCCATGTATCTCACAGATACATGCGAGACTAACAAAGGGTCAATGAAAGAAGTGGTGATTGGGGTTCCTGCTGCGAAGGTATAATGTGTCGTATATTAGACTTCCTCCTTGTTCTGATAATACAGTAGAAGTCCGAGGTACCGCGGATTCAGCTTTAACATGGGTAAAAATGTCACTGTTAAACATGTTGTACTTCATTATTTTATTTTATTTGAAAAGTTAAGACAAAAATATTCGCATCAGAGGTTCTGTAGTATAATTTTCACAACCACTCCTGTTCGTTGACTCTGACGGCTGCATTGAAGTGCCGTTTCTTGTCTCATATTAATACTCAGAATGAAATCGCGCAATGAAGATGGGCCGGGGGGGGGGGGTGTGGTAGTTATGTCGTCTGCATTTGAGGTACAGTCCTTACTCTTTTTTTTTTCTTTTTCTTTAAATTTATGCCATGTGCTATTTGAAGAAAATGATAGGATCTTTTCGATAAGGATTGGGTATAGGAATTTGTCACTCACTGATCATTGCATAAATTAATTATGCTCTCAGTATACTTTGTAAATTAGGATCCAAAACATTACACAGTCAGAAGAGACATTGTTTCAAGTGTGTGAGCACACATGAAGAAAGAAGCTAAAAGCAAAGAACTGGGTACGTCAGAAGATCCTTTAAAAAGATTCGAGAAGCCCATATCAGATGACGTAGGAGTGTCGGAAAGAATTGAAAAGCGCTGTTAAAGAACACAAGCAAGATGAAAATCAGAGTACATCTTTGAAACTCCAGATAAAAAGCACAGCCTTCCGGAACGAGTTGATTTAGATGACTTCCACAAATGTGTAGTTAGAAGAACAAGTATTTTAAGAAAAAGTGTTAGCAATCAGGGCAGTAAGTCACCCTAAACAATATAGTGAGACAACAGATTTTTAAATGGAAAAAGACTACAGAAAACAGAAAAAACTTATACAAAAGTCAACATTCGTCCTAAACGTGCCCGATGAAGAAAACAGTCTATCTGGAATGAATCAGCCTGAACAAATTTATTTGCGTTATCTATAATTATGCTTGCATTAATATGCAGATTTACACAAATAATTCAGCCAGGTACATTGTGTGTCCATTTTTCTGCAGGGACTGTACCACTTTACTAAAAAGTATGTTATCTGAGTATCATATGAAGCAACAATTCGCTTGGTTGTGCAGCCACCTGACATGGTAAGTAAACGTGCTTGCAAGCCTTACACCTGCTTTAGCTTATATGCGAGAGTTTAATACTGTATTGTAATTTACTATTACATCATAGATAGGAAGGGGATCTGGGACAGTATAGAAATCTTTGAAGTTTTATAAGCAATTAAAGACAGAATGGGTTAGGGAAGAATATATAGATCAATGTGACAAAACTGGAAGAGAAGGCTTAGCATGGATGAGAGTTGGAATGATATATCTAAAAGGGTTGAGAAGTAACGAGGTAGGGATATGTGAATTTTGTGGAGATGAAGAGAGCACTGTTCATTATCTGGTGGAATGTAAGGAGTTAACAAATTGCAAGAGAAAAATATGGGATAAGATATGGGACAGTGTGAGCAAAGAGGTAGTGACGTTACGTATGTCAACGGGGATGGGTGAAATGAAAAATAGACGTATAGAATGCTTATATAGGTTAAGAGAGAAGTGGATTACGGTAAAAGAAGCGAAGGTCAAGAAGAAATGGCACCACGTGGCTCAGGAAATCCAAATTATTATATGTTGTATTTTACGTCCTCCAACGTTAAGTCATATCGGACGATGAATGGAATGGGTGAAATGATGCTCAAATGAGCCCAGGATCCATAGAGCTTAGAGTTACCCGACATTCGTATTTCAGGATAAGTGAAAACCCTGGAAAAAACCTATCTAGATAACTCACCCTGACCGAGATTCGAACTCGGGACCTCTTGAACGTGAGGCAGATTCGCTACCATCTACGCTACCGAGGCGGGCTAGGAAAACCAAAGGCATATAGCCAGGGGACCTGAGTCAGCGAGTAAATATTGGGTCAGCAATTTCATTTATTTGTACAGGAGGTATAATAGTGTATGTTGCAAGGTGACTTCTTGGTCGTCAGCCTCGTCAGTGAAATTTGAGAACATTGATGCCCGCGGCTGCTCTTGGAGTTATCCTAAAGCTCATGAATATAGGATCTCTAGCAAGGATCTCTTGATTCAGGGTGTTATGGGTGGATCAATTAGGGTACTTGGAAGGAAACACAGTTTTATTCACTTATGACGGTCGGTTGTATTTCAATTACTATCGAAATACAGATTAATTAGACGAACTCGTTTGGCTTCGCGTTGGCGTGGTTGTTTCTCGCGTATCTTCACACGAATTTTCAGCTTGGCACTCATATACCAACTCTTTGATGGACGCGGTTTCTTCAGTTTACACGTCTGGTCAGTTTGGCCCACAGCGGCAAACTACTTTAATGCACGCGATTTATGTCCGTGTGCTGTCACACAACTTTTTAAATCGGCCCACAGCGGCCAACTGACCTAAATGAACGCGATTTCTTCCCATGTGCTATTACGCAACTCTTCAACTTGGCCCACAGGGGCCAACTGACTTTGGATAGATATTTGTTCCCAGGATAGGTCATATGACACTTCAGTTCCCCCTACAGCTCATTATTTTTAATTAGTTGGTTGTTAGAACGCATATGGCGTCTCCTTTACGGCAATAACCTATCTCTCAACTTTCTAGACCTTCCAAGACTTATCCTGTCAAAACTAGGCTTGAAAATAGACACCGGGTGTGACCCTTAAAATTTATGGTTGCGTCCGCCCTACCTAGGGGAGGAAAACGACCTCTTCAAGAGTCCATCACAAACTTGACAATACACACAAGGTTTTGGTTTAAATAAATATATGTAATATATATATATATATATATTATATATATTCATTTAACATTTAATTAATCTACTCGGGGAAGGGAGTACCGTTCCAATGTTCGATGTTAAAGTCATTGTAATGAAATTGTAATGGAAACTGTACAATAAAATATAAAATATCATACCATTACATGCATATTTCTCTCCTCCGAAAGCGCGGGTTTCACTTTTGTCCTTTCTCAATATTGTGTGTTAAGATCATACCGTGGGGATAAAGGATATCCACCAACCGTGCTATTTTGGGCTTCTAGTGTACTTCAATACTCTTGATCGTCCACCGTACTTGACCACTTCTCATTTTTCCGCTCTTGCCCCTTATGTAGTGTCAGAAGGTCTTGCACAAGCTGTACTTCTGTTATTGGTCCTGTTAAAGTGCACTGGGAAGGAATATAGAAAGTGGAAATACTTATGAAATCTCTGTCAAAGAGGAATCTTGTGTCACCTTTGCGTTTATCCCTATCAACACTTTTTTCAAATGATGAAAGGACATACTCAGTTAATATAGGAAATATTTGTATTTATGCAGATGCGCGTTCAATTAAACAACAAAGCAATGGGAATCACATATTTTAATAATTTAAATAAACTATTGTACCTGTACAGTTTGGGATAATAGCAGAAACCTGAAATTTGGATATTTATATAATAATAGCCGCCACTATGTTATATTAAAAAGCTGTAGAATCTCAGTTGATACGAGTGTCATTTTGTTTCTTGATAAAAACTGTTGGTTCCGACCGAGCAAGTATGAACTGACATCAGATGTAGTCAAATTCTGGGTTTATATTCAGATAAAAAGAGAATAGGCAAAGCTTGATCCCTCTGGAGGCAACAGGCATCATATCATTCATTCTCCATTGGAACGGCTTCTGATAAACATTGGATTTGATACTAGGTGATTCAGGGTGAGAGAAATACAACGGCAGAGCCGCCTGCTGCGATATGTCAGTCACACATGAATAAACCAGGGCGACATCATCGCTTTGCGTTGTCTAAAGCGCCACTCTCCAGAATGAAATCGATAATTGGAGTTTAATTTATGCCGTTAGGCGTCAAATGTATGTTTATCCGTTGCCAGTTCGACACTGATTTGTATCTAGAAGCCATATACTATCTGTAGTGTGAACCACTCAGGAAGTTAGTGTAATTATGTTTGTGGCACACCGTCGCACTGAACATGCTATTGCACTATTTATAGCTGCTATTAAAACTTAGAAAAAATGTCCCAATAATAGTATACCTATCCGTAAATGATAAACCTTTCTTTTATTGGTCATTTACAGCAAGTCAGCGATCTTATAGTGATCACATTTCCACACAAAGGGTCACAAAATACTAGTACCATTTTCCTGGGTTATCTAAGAGCGACTTATCGCAATATCTGTAGAATAGAAACACATTTTTTCGTGTTTATACTCAAATGCATCAATGTAGATTGAGATTACACTTGTTAGGGTTGCACATAAGGACTGCAACTGCAACGTGGGATGAGACTATGCCTGTTAGAGCTGCAAAAAAGAATAGATAGTTTTGGCTCAGATAACCCTGAGATTACCGTGAAGAACTACAGCAACGCAGAAAGAGATACTATGGAATCAGATAGAAATCTACACATTTCAGTGCTAAAACAGTATAGAATTAGATATCAAAGGTGATGTTATACTGAAGTCATTGCAGCTATGAGATGAGTGCTACTGAAACACTATAAAGAACAGCAGTACAGGATTAGAATAACAATGTTGATGTAATACTTAATAGCAGTTGTGTATAGGTTGAGGTCAAGGTTGGTGTTGGGATTTCACTAAGGAGGGGATTCGGTACGTAGGCCACCATGCTGGGCCCATTGTTCCTATGCCCCCAAGTGCGAGCAGCCCCGGGAGGTCTGGCCGCGCCGTGGCTCAGTGGTTAGACCGCTTGGCTCTCACCAAGGCGGCCCGGGTTCGTTCCCAGGTGACCGCAAAGTGAGATTTGTGGTGGACAACATGGCGCTGGGGCGGGTTTTCTCCGGGACCTCCGGTTTCCCCCGCCATCTCATTCCACCGGTGCTCCATCTTCATCTCATGTATCATCAGTGTCACCGCCTCACCACCAGATGAGATATGATATCAAATGATAATGGAGGTGAAAAGGAGGAGCAGGAAATTCGGGGAATGTAATTAACCTACCCAGCACTCGACCAGCGATCCGGAAAGCCCCCGAAAAATACCCATGGATATAGGTAGGTCTGCCACGGGAATCGTACTATGGCCTCCTGAACGCGGACCACAGAAAACACCGCCTGAGCCATCCCTCTCGGTAAGTGATATTAAAATTAACTTAATGTACGTGAAAAATCTTGTAAAATGTCCTACTCTGTGATACACCTGATACTTTAACTTAGAAAATTTGGACAGACACGTAAATCCAGCGATGGCTATCCACAGTAAGCTGCTAAATAGGTATGACAATGTCAGACGGAATCAACCACTTCATATGTATGTGTTAATTTTAACTAATTTAAGGCATACTGAAAAATATTTGCTGCCTTGAATATATGTATATAAAGTGTTCGATGGGTTTAAAGCAGAGCAAAAACTGGAATTTACTGTCACCACAGAAGTTGGATAAATATGAAGTATATTATTATTATTGCTATTACTATAGTTATCCGTGTTATTATTTTTAATGATTGCAGGAGCTATAGGACATTACCGGTTTTATCTAAAGTGAGATAACCCGATACTGCTCTAGCTTTGTTGTCGTATATACACTTGTTATAAACCACTTGCTCAATGAATACCCTGGGCGACAATCTGCTGGTGACTTGTTTCTATAGGGTTGGCACCCGAAGAGCCAAGTGGATGCCTCATACAGGAATCGGATAACGGCTAATTTCCCCTTGGGTAGAAATGGCCAATACAGGCTCTACAGGGACTTCCACCACATGTGATGCACATTATATACATAAAACATCGCTCGGAAAAGAAACTCTACTAATTGAGCAACATTGGGAATGATGCACCAAGGAATATTTCAAAGGCTTATTATTTTTCACAGAAATAGTACAAAAACAGGTTTCATTAAACCGTGTTCTTAAAGTGGTACCTACTTTGCAGAAAAAGAATGGACATAGAAGTACGCTAATGTTGTGGTTTTATTACCTTGTCTAATTCTGCAACAACGTTCGAAGTGGGCGCTACAGTACTTCAGGATGTCCTCCGGGAGGGAAGTGTGAAGGTGAGAGAATAACAAGGGTGGTTGTATTTAAGGAGAGGTGACGGTAGAGGCCAGGGTCCCTAAAATTTAAATAGAAAATGGCGTCTCATAAATTCGACCTCCCTCCTCCTTTCGGGCCTGCAAATCCACTGGGTTAAAGAAATCATATGTAAATAAAAAAATGCATTTAATTCAAATTTGTGGAACTTTGGAACAGTGGAACAATGTGGAACAAAGAAACGATGCGCAGTTAAGTTATTCAACAACGGCATTACCAATGGTATGGAAGTGCGAACTTGGACTTAAACGAAAACAAAATTCAAACAGAGGAAATGTACTTCTTACGGTCTGTGGAACTAAAAGTACAATCACGTCTTCAACGAATAGAAAAACAGGAACAATTGTATAGAGCATCTGTAAAGAATGCCAGAGGAAAGGATAGCAAAAAAATGACTGATGTATAAACTTGGAGGAAGAAGATCGGTAGAAAGACAAAGAGAGCTCTGCATAGACTTGGGATCGAAACAGGTAAAGACCTAATCAGTGAAAGACGACGACGATGACCCTGGAGTCTCGGGATCCGAAAAGCTCTGACGATCCGTTGGACGAGGATTACAAGGAGCAAATACCTTGCCATGCATTCCGAAACTCCCACCGGCTTTTGGAACCCTGGAATAGCCAAGCAGGGGGAAAGGCGAGGGAAAGTGAGAAATGAGGTGAAACAGAGGAGAGAGATAACCTGGGATGTAATTATCGCTTCCAGCATTTGCCTAGCTACCCTTTGAAACCCCGGGGTCAGGATTTTCGGTCACTGGAATCAAATCCACGACCTCCCGAATAGGAGCCACAGACGTTGACGCTTGAGACATTCCTCTCTGCTTATATTTCCATAGTTACTTTATTTTTTTGGAATGCATGTCCTCCAATCTGCATATTTTTACTATTTTTAAAACTTACTTTGATAGTGAAATGTTCGTGAATATTTCGAGGAAACAAAACATTGCACGGCTTTTGTCAGATTATTCAGCAGCGATGTCAATTGCCTCTTTCCCTTAGGTCCGTTGCCCATACAGCACATTTCGAATCCCATAGTAAAGAAAAGGAAATGTAGAGCCCTGGGAAATGCACTACTTGGCAGGAAATAGGTCCTGCGAGCTTGAAGGAGGCGGCAAGCTATATTTTTTCCATAGTGCAGGACAGAAAAGTGGTGGCTGTGACGGGAGAGATGAATGGCACGGAGGCTGTGCAGGCTGCTTTCGGGAATAACCTCGAAGAAGTAAAACGACCTGTCACGCGGAACGGCAAGATGACAAGGAAATCATCCCCAGAGTTCTTACTCTACCCTTTCAAATCTCCAGCTTCCTTCTGAACTTTAACAGCAAGCTACGAAAATTCCAATTTGTGAAATAACTTGTAAAAGTAAACTACAATGTTGATTATGGATATTGTGAGGGTGAAAATTATAGTGTAAAATACTGAGTTAAAGATAACGTAGTCAGTTGTATTTCACTGCTAGGTATTTTTTTCGAGAAGTACCCTATTAGATGGTACTCGTACATATTCATAAACTTCGATTAAGTTTCCTTTTATTAAGAAGTTATCTCGGGTAAGGAATGGCTGTAATCTTGTATTTAACTTCAGCATAACTGGCAATATTCAGTATTGTGCATAGTAGGGATACATATGGGCGAGTGAAATAAGTTGCATCTCAAAATGATTCCCTTCCCTGTGGCTGTTAAATGCCATTTTGCTCCCAAAACAAATTTTCTTTCATCTTTGAAATATAAGACAGCATATATATTTGAAGTTCTGGCAGCGTTACGATGAATTAATTGTATTACCTGGTCGTGAATATCAAAACTAAAGAGCACTGTATCACGGTGTTCACCATGAAACTGTACCTGCTCTAAAATGTCTTTTCATGGCATGGCTTAGAAAATTCGCCCGTAATGTCATTAGTATTCAGCTGAAGGATAACCTCTGATGGAAGTTTTGTTTTCTTACCTACTTGAATGTGAATGGTGTTCTGGGTGCGAGCTGTTGTTTGTATTCAGTTTCATTCTATAAAATAGAAAGCACAATATTGAACATGCTGAAATTGGTAGCAATAAACCTTAAACGAAGCATTTCCAAGAGGGTTTCATTTGGAAGAGGAAAAGAGAAAAATTCTACTCCTATATCAGCTCGATAAAAACTGTTAATTAATGCAATACTTACATTTGGCGACAAACCCATTAAGCATAACTGGATGTAATCTGTACGCTATAAAATATACCGTAGAAAGGTCTGCCATTGGTATCACCAAATATCATAGTCGTATCGTAATATTTACACTTGAATATATTTGAACTTCTTCCAACTGCAAATATGGGAATTATAAAGTAAACTTCATATTTAGTGGGGTTGAAGATGGAATAAGGATGTAGGAAAGAAATAACAATGGATTTAAGAAAGGATGGGATAAAGTTGAGAGAGAAGTGTTTTGTTCTGCGGCGATTATTTTTATTATTTCTTTCTGGAGCTGTTATATCTGGTGCCGCCGAAGCAACCGAGTATTTTTGGGCAATTCATCAGAACACGGTCATAGGTTTGGCAGTGTGATGAGTGACCCTGGCAACAATCTGCCATGCTTGGAGTATATTTGTTGATTTAAGTCCTGTATTTCGGATTAGTTATCATGATGATCACTAGCTGTTGCCGTAGGGTTACAGAATTCTGTCGGACGGTAAAGTTGATTGACTATGATGTCTGCGTGGCGTTGAATAATCGCCTACACATTCCTTAAGTGCCTGGGATCACTGATGTAATCGCAGATCTTCTGTATTTTCACCCTGACGAACTGTAACTCTGGTAAATTGCGACGGTGGCTATAAGTATTTTATGCGTGGTGCAGTGGTTGCTTATACTGAAGCATATACACTACAAGGGATAGTGTGGCACGTCGTATTGTAGCCTCGTTCATTGCATCCCAGGCGGCATCAAAGCTTTCCCTTCTGACCACTCCTCCTCACATGTAAGCAATTATAAGGGTCTTCCACCCTTAAACATATGGGTCGTCCTTCTTAATACGTTCAGCAAGTTAAAGCACTGTTGCAATATTTCTCTTGTGTCCTCAGAAATTAGCTTAAACTGTGCAAACATGCTTCCTATGTATGTTAATTAAGTTTATATTTATAGAAGTTACATAGTGTTTTACTTAGTGTAGTTTTATACATTTATTAGTGTTTAATAGTTATTGGCGTTTAGCACTTGCGTAATTTAATTAAGATGTGGAGACCGTGGGTATCGAACCTAACATGGATTTCCATTCATACTTGTAATATATATCTAACAGTATTTGTAAACTTTCTCGAGTTGTAAAGCGTTTATGACATATTTAATTATTATGCGGAGTGTACGTGATTACTTATTTAAATTGTGTTTAGCAGAAGAGCCCCCCTCCCCCAAAAAATATACTGCTTAACGTTATTCAAACTTGTAAAATTGGCAGACATCCTTGTTAAAAGCTTCGAAAATTTAAAAAGAGTTAATAGAGTTTCCTTACTAGTTTTTCTTTAATACATTGGTTCGTCTTTTTTACTTTTTTTTTTTTTTTACTTTTGAAGTGTTTATTGCTTTGTTAAATCAACAAATAGAATAAAGGAAAATGTTTTAGAATAAATCGGCTCACGATTGCAATAAACAAAGCTCTAACGTGCAGTCTTTGCTTATAAATTATTATTAACTACCAGAATATCCAAAGTGCTTCTTTAATTCGCATGTAAATATCCCTCGCAAATTCATAAACATTGATGCAATTTAACCCTTTGAAAATTGTAATGATATTTTACTAAACTTTCCTTAGATATTATGCTAATAATACGCACTTAGTTCTTGTACGTAATATAAGTACTAATAGCATAACAACATAGGTGACATATCTCTTTTCAGTCATGTTACAAAGCGTTGTAACATTATCTATTACTTATAGGAAACATTAATCATTGCTTTATTTATATTTTGCCTCTAAACGTTATGTTAAACAACGGCAACCTTGGATATTCTCAGCTGTAAACACGTGCCTAGCATTCTTCACCTCTGACCCCGGTTGGTGTTTCCTAAGATGTTTATGACATTGTGGTTAGGGGGAGGAATAGTTTTCCCCTTCAAAGAGAGCCGGTTGGGGATGGTTTAAACGCGGCCACTATACCTGCTGGAATCGGCTTTCAAGAACGTTGCGTCAGAGTAGTAGAAGCGTATGGCGGAGTTGCAGGTTTCGTTTTCAGTTTTCAAACTGGCAGTAGTGTTGGGAGGTGAAGGGGAAGGGGAAGATGAATGTACCACGTCTGTCCTCAAGCCGAAATACCTGGCCAAAGACAGGCACCGTAGCCGTCTAGGCAGACAGTCCATCTCTGCCAGGAATGCCAGCCGACAAGCAGTATGGTGTTCTCGACATGTTCGCCACATGTCGTGGTCTTTGACAAAGCAAACTAAAGTTGTTGTCCAGTGTGAAGTAGGAACACCCTAGGAGATGTCGATCAACTTCCCACACTACTGCGGTGAAATGTGCCAGCATGGATTGTTAGAGGCAGGAGGGATTAAGCAGCGATGGTTACACCGCTTGTGCTTCTGCTGGTAGGCTGCGATGTTGGCAGTAAGCCTATCATTAAGAGTTATTTGCTCCGAAAATTTAATTGGACGGCGGTAGTTTTTTTAATCTCAAGTTAACTCCAGAAAGACTGTGACTGAAGTGTTGTTTCAGAATCTTTGTTTTCGAGCTATATATCTAGACGCATTTAGCGGAAAAGTCAGACAATTATGACAGGAAGTCGATAAGTAAAAGAGAGCTGACGGGGTGAGAACGGAGATGTACGCCTAATACTCTAGAACTAGTGCGTTATGAATTAACTGCTGTTTTAAATCGATTTGAGCTTTCATAGTATTATACAATTGACTGTTTTGGTAGTTATACGCATTTCTGGTACCTTGCCGCAGAATCACATAGAAATGCGTTTATAGACATTTCTGACCTGTAGAATTCGGCCAAATAGTGAATACATACCAAAGCTTAAAAGTCTGAGCCATCCCGCTCCGTTTCACAGGCCATTAAGTCGACTGCTCTTGGTAATTTTAAACTGTAATATGTAAAAACTTGAAACAGCTCTGAAATCAATAGCCGTAGTACGTATGTAATTGATGTTAAAGGCTCATGTAATTTTGTATGGGAAAAAAATCGAATACTTTATGCTTTGAAAATTACAAAATTTCAGCTATTGGTGTCGCTTTAATTCTGGATGCTGTATCATTATAATTGAATTAAAAAGGACGGGTAAAGCCCATCCCGTTCCACAAACACAGTATAATGGTAGAATTCTGTCTTGGAATAGTAAAATGTGAGGTTAATTTGCTTTCTTTGTTACCTGTGAAGCTGGTAGATAATTTATGTGATATGTGCCACTTGCAGAGTCTACATTAACCACTAGAGATGTGCGGAGTAATTTAAGAAACACAAATAAAGAAACAAATATATTGTATTACTGCTGTTAAAACGTGCTTGGTGTAAAGAATCCCTGAGCGGCTGGATCTTATTCCACGAAACTGGAGCAAGTACTCCCTAGGTCCCACTTGTAAACCCGAGTGTTCTGTGTTGCTAAATGACTTTACCATTTCAAGTCATTTAGCAGAGTTACTCACATACACTTGGAAATATTATTAAGTCTCTTTATTTGTCGATGGAGCTCAACGTACAGTTACCTGAAAATGTACAATCCTTTTATAATTAGATTGAATCGCAACTGAGGTTTTCACAGCAGTAAAGCAAAGCTAGGTCCTATCTCGTGATTCTCTCCACGCTGGGAAGATATTCTGTGACTGGCTTAGGTTAGAGATGGTAGGAGTCGAATGCATATCTAGCTTAGCCAATGACAAACAACAGAATATTATCTTTGAGTTGCGATGTTGCTCTAGTTATTATGGAATGAACTATACTCCTAGATACTGCAGGAACCCTGCCCTCTGCTGTCGTGGCTCCTTGGGATGGCCGCTGTGTCTCCTCTCGCCTCATCCTTCCTCTCGAGTGTGCTCCACTTGGGGGCATAGGCACAATGGACCCAGCAAAGTGGTTTATGTACCGAATTCCCTCCGTAGTGAATCCTAATTCGAATCCTAATACTCCTAGATGACCGGGATAACTTGTACTTTGCCAAAACCGATTGGTTAAGAAACATGGTGTACATTTCCTTCAAAAGTCTAGAGTTAAATTCGTTTAATGCACAAACTTCTTAATGACAATAATCGCTATTATTTTGCTGCCAAACGGGTTGGACCAATGGGTTGGGACCAATAGGAGTGTTTGTTGCTCCGAGTTTACATAAATCTCCTGCTACTATTATACGCACACAATATCAACGAGTATTTTACTGTAACAACAAATGTATCTGAAATTAATGAAGATTCTTGCAGTTTTTAGCCAAATACGTTTGCCTTATTTTTCTGTAGGACAGCAGCTATGAATAAAGCGGAAAGTGCTTTTTGTTGGTTTTCAGTTTTAGAGAAATAGCTCCTCTAAGCACATACAATGGGCTATATAAAGATGAAAAAACTAGTTTTTAAGAGTACGGGTTTCTCACCGAGTCGAAAAATAGAGCAATCAAAATGTTTCGCTTAATGTTACATGTTATATAGTGTTACTTAACAGAAATTTATAATCATACTGTTCCTTATGCCTTTCGTTAAAGATATTCAGAGGTCGAATAATTAAGAAGTTTTGTCTAATTACCGTCAATGTTATTCTTGAAAGTAAAGCAGATAACATGATAAACGCTCTTATTCTGATGGCTAATAGACATACGAAAAGGCACAAGTTGTTTTTATAATTATATAATTAAATTTTTACCATTGCTATAATTTCTGTTATCGCCACCTATTACTATGTGGGATATACGGTGCACTCTCGCAGTAATTGGAAAATCTTAATGGAAGGACACACACACACACACACACACACACACACACACACACTCACACACACACACACACTCACACTCACACTCACACTCACACTCACACTCACACTCACACTCACACTCACACTCACACTCACACTCACACTCACACTCACACTCACACTCACACTCACACTCACACTCACACTCACACTCACACTCACACTCACACTCACACTCACACTCACACTCACACTCACACACACACACACACACACACACTCACACACACTCACACAGAGAGAGAGAGAGAGAGAGAGAGAGAGAGAGAGAGAGAGAGAGAGAGAGAGAGAGAGAGAGAGAGAGAGAGAGAGAGAGAGAGAGAGAGAGAGAGAGAGAGAGAGAGAGAGAGAACAATAAATGTTAACATTATCCGCACTTGGTAAGTAGTGCAATAAAAGTTCCCTTTTAGAAGTAAATCAGAGTGTAACGTGTAGGAATATTTTATTTTCTGCGACTGTGATTAATCTAATCCCCTCCAGTTATGGTGCAGTTTAGTTTTACAGCTCTGGCGCCAATTCGCATAATTAAAGGCAGTTTCAAAGTTTGCTAGCGTGTAACCCATGTCATTGATATGACACATAGGACGTTTATCAAGAACATGTTAGATCAACCGGGTGCAGCTGTGATGGAAGTGACACAAATTGAACCGAGAAGGGTGTCAAGGAAGGGTGTGATTATGGAAAGGGCTCTTAAATATTGGTTTAACACTTTGCGTTTAGAAGGAAGTAACATGCGAAGACAGTGTTCAAAGTTTAAGAACATCTGGATGGATTAATAATGTTTGAAATATTTGGAGTATAATGCTTCATAGGAAATTTTGAGGACGGCGAACAATTTATCGAATTTTGTAAAGTACTGTCTGCCCAGGACAAGAAGGCTAGCTAGAGGAATGTGTAACGCAATCACCTTTGCTGGCCGCACGTTGTTTATGCTCGCCTACCGAGTATGACAAGGGTGCTAAGTTTGTTTGAAATACGCAAGCGTTGTCACATAACTCAGCCAGACATAATACCTATTACTGCATTTACTGCAACAAACATTAGATCTGGCAACATGGGTATCTCATATGCACTTTCATACACTCATTTCCTACTTATTTTTGGTTTCCAAGACCAATGCTTTATTTTGAAATATTAAAACGTAATGTTAATAATTAATTATAATTATTACTTATTCAAATATCTTAGAGTATAACACTGAAGCTGTGATTGAGATAATTTTTTCTTTGATTTAATTAATTTTTGCTATAGTGAATTAGTACTGTGAAGGAATTTAGAATTATTATATATAAAAATGATTTTATTTTAAACAGATCCACTAATAGAGCACGTCAATATTTCAAACCTCTTTCCCCTTCATTCATCTCTTGCCTTCTTGTGCTGGGCAGACAATAGCAGGAAGGAGATTTGTGGATATAGACTTTGAAAACAGGCTTAGTGAATTATAGGTCCAGAGGTCTTTAGTGTTTTATATATTGTCACCCAATTATCGGAAGGCACGACCGACTGGCAGCTGGGTGGGCAACAGGAGGTATTCAGGGCACGCCTACCCATTTATCTTGTAGCGTTCACTGAGGGGATGGTTGGAGAAGCATCACTATCCACTTTACCGCCTCTTTCCCTTCCTCCTGACGTCTGGAACAATCGGGATGATGTTCCGAGCCGCGAAGCTACCAGAAACAGCGATCTTCCTATATAAGGGCTGCAGTGGGTGAGTCAGTCAGTTCTTGGCGAGCAGCCGTGAAGAGCGCAGTGCTAGCGAACGGACTGGAAGATTGCATACGTGTATCAGAGGAGTTGTACGTAATTGCGAGTGTGGATTGAACCTCTGACAGACGACCTGGTGGACTGTAATTGTGTGTGCTACGTAATTCTATGTAATCGGCAAGGGTTCCAACTGTAATTTGGTGGAAATAAAGAACATTTTGAGTTTGTGCAATTGGACTTTTAATTCTACGAACCCATAAAGTCACAATATCAAGAAAGAACGCTTGGATGTGTACAAGGGCACAAAGGGAGGGCATTTCATGATAAAGAACAGGTATATGGAGATCTAAGGATAAGAAAGGGTGTCTCAAGGAATCAGTGACTCATTTCTGGTCACTGGAGCGAAGATTTTGAGGTATACAACATTTAAATTTAAACAGAAAAGAGGTAATTCATCAGAAATAGTTTACACAAGATACAAGAACAACCCATACCAAATGTTTTATAATAGAGTTAAAACATTCACTTCAAGTGAAAAGAGAGAAAAGTGGTATTAATGTGTCCAAAAAATAGCAGACATGATAGTTCTTTCTGTAGCTTTGTAATCTAATAAGGATTTAAAAATAGTTCAAGGAAGGTTTATTGTGTGTATATTATTTTCAAAAGTTTTATGTTTGAGTACTCTTCGATGAGAATAGAATCCATTAGCGTGACTATGGGAATAACCCACAGCTAGAGAATCAACCTACAAGATGTGAGAACGAATTTGACAAAGCATCTCAGAGGAAACCTCAACTCATTATACCAGCTCCTCTCTAGGATTACTCACGATCACCGAAGGAAGCTGCTACCGAAGGAAGAACAGGAGGGTAGCGGATATAAATAATAGAATTAATAAGATTATTAAGTATACAGTTTCGTATTTTGCTGCAGGAATTTGGAGGAAGTAAACATCTAACAAACGACAGTGATTACAAGAGTTTTTATCCATATAAGAACTAAATTTATGTATCTATTAGATTATCACATCATAACATTCCAGGTTTAACTTCAATAAAACTACATCTAATATGCTCTATCATATCGTGAAGGTACTTCGAAGTCGACTAATCCCATAATAAACTCTTCAGGTAATTTTCTTTTTGCTGTATTCAGTATTGTATGTGTAGATGAGCCGTAGTGAACGTATGATTTCGAAAATGGCATTTGCGTAACATATAGTACATGGAAGAGAATTTGTCACTTTGAGCCAAAATGTAAATGTATCACCTCGCTGTAGCATTAGTTGTGAACACTCCGTGTTATTTTCCCATGTGGTGAACTTCAACTCAAAAAATCAACTAATAGATTTGATTATTCTGAGAAACCGTCAATGAAGAAATCGGTCGCTATGATTTCACGAACATAATAACCTGGGATGTTAGGCCATTCTATAAATTAACAATCGGTAGAATATTGTAGTTGGATAATTTTAAATTGTACGGCTTTGCTCAATCTAAATTTCGTTTAAACATATATATGTTACTGCTGAACAGATTAAAGCACATGAAGAGAACAAGTTAAATTGAAATAAATATGTGATGGGTGATCAGATTTGCCGCTTTCTTAAACTTCGTTATAGTCCCCTGATCTCTACCTGGAATGCAGTGTCTTTGGGATAGCTGGATGCTACTGCAAGGATCTTCATGGATTATAAGATAACCAGGCAGCACACAGAGTAAGGTGAAGTATTATATTCTCACCTGTGAGAACACTGGTTTATGAACATTACATTTTACTTCACTGATGTACAAGTTCAATAGTTCAACTATAGTTTTTGGTGTATAAAGCTATATGGATATTGGTGGATATTGTAAGCGCAAGACAAAGAGATGAAAGTTAATTTTTAAAATGTGCGGTTTGAAACATGACCACAAACAATTGACATTGTATTTTTCAGTCTGCCTCTACCTTTCTATACCAACAGAAAGTTCGTATTGTTATTTTTTGTGCACATTTTAACGTGAACATCGCAAACAGTATGTACCGTATCTGTACATAATGGAAACTTTTGCTATTTACACAGTTATGAACTATATTTTATACTTTTTCAAAAACTGAAATAGCGTAAATTTTCGGTACCGCGCGCGCAAAAAGAAAATCAGAGCTGTAATCTGAATTTAGCACTAGCAACGCATATCCCTAGATATTACATCGGCATTGTATCATAGTTTAGCTAGCATTGGTTGGATTTACTAATTCACGAACAAGAATAGGCAACAATGGATTCATGTAATGTTTCCAGGCAAAGTATCAGATCTCGGCAAATGAATGCGCTGTATCTACCACATTGCTCTTCATTGAGAGGATGTATAGACAGTTCCCATGTAGAAAGTGAACAATGGCGGAGAAATGAAAGGGATAGGAGTTGTTCCTCCTAGGTTGATCAGTGGCGTATACGAGCTTTCTCCTTACACTGCAATTTATTACAAATAAAGCACAATAAGTAATAGCAGTGGAATTTACATTTCATATTAGGTATATTGCATGATTCGGATGCTCCAATTAGATACGGCAACTAAATTATCGTCACTTGGACTACTACGCGAGAGCCTTTTAACTTTATTTAATCTGGTAATAAACAGTTTGCAGAGATAAGTTGCCTCAAATATAAGGGTAACAAGATATGGAAACTTGCGTTTAAACAGTATCTGAAGCAGTTATGTTATGTAATATTGTAATGCGAAGGGTACGGATAATTATACCAGAAACCAAACAACGTCATTTTCCACTTTCAGTGAGAGCGAAATTCGTTTGTTCTCAATCAAAATTAAACGTCAGGATAGCATACACTGCACCGACTGTGGATGGTACATCACTGAACTACGAGGTACGTCCAGAAAGTATGTTCTGTTTAGTAATAAAATTAAATTGTGTACAGATACAGAAAAATTATTTATTGCACAAAATTCTACAACTCTTAAACTAATTTTCCACATAACTGCCGAAATTTTGTAGGCCGTTGTCATAGCGAGGCACAAGTTTTTGCATACCTTCTTCATAGAAGTTTGCCGCCTGTGTCTTCAACCATTTTCTTTCAGGTCTTCGTCATTGTTGAAGTTTTGACTGCCAAGGAAAGATTTGAGATGAAAGTCGCTAGGAGCGAGGTCAGGGCTGTACGGGGGGTGGTCAAACACGCCCCAGCCAAATCTCTGTAGGATATTTTTCGGCGCATTTGCAGTGTATGGTCGTGCGTTGTTGTGAAGAAACGCAACACATTTTGATATCGCAAATTTGCCGATAAATTTCAATTGTTTTCACTTTCCTAGCATTCAAAAAACGAATCACAGATCTGATTTCACAAGCGGCAGGATTTTCAATCAACACCGGCATTGTAAACAAGCACAACAAAGCGTACGTGGCTGACAGCGATCTCACAATGGCACACGTTTCTTCTCCTTGATACAGAGCGACTACCACGCATGTGTGGAACTGCGATTGCAGCGCTGCAGCGGAGATAAATTGAAACAGAACTTACTTTATGGACGCCCCTTGTATATTTTCTCTGTTTTCCTCCCCAACTTTCATTCACAGTGTGCTACTTCACAGGCCTAGTATATTCGAATATGGCTGGCTAACCGTCTTGGCTCAAAAATTAGTCATATACACATGTCTAGCTTAGCTTAAATATTTAACAAGCGCAATGAGGGGGGGGGGTCTCATCCTGTGAATTATGGTCATCTTGCACGCCTCCCTACAAGCGCACTTGTCCAATTTTTTGCTTCTTTTCACGATAAAAGAGCTGAATCCCAGACTTCCAGCTTCGTCTGTTCTTCCTTCCCACGTTCGCTATTTAGTGTAACAATCGCTTGAACTTTTTCGGTTCACTCATCTGAACTTCTTGTCCCTCTTCTAAACGTTGTTCAGCTCTGACGTTTTAAGTCCTCTAATCAGGGGAGTTTAAAGTTCTTATCCCGTCAGTATTAAATTAGCTAACATTCAGGACCAAGTTCTCAAACTCTTTGAGACATTAGGCTGTAATTTCTATAGAATGTGCTTAGATGAACAGCTTTCTAATTTCACTGATCTACCTTTACACAGGGTGTGCCATTTAACTCTGCAACCTAAAATATCTCTGAAATGACAAAAAAAAAAAAAAAAAAAAAATGAAAATATCAATTCGGCAGGAATGTACCGATATCAGGGGCTCACACAATGAGAAGGTATGTACAATCCATAAAGGTAAACAAATAACACTTCCAACACCAAGTTGCGTTTTTTTTTAAATGGAACATGTATGTTTATTCTAGCAAAATGACAACTAGAACTACAGTTAATAACACGTTTGATTCTGTTTTTCTTAACACATGTACTAGTGGCCTATAGCCCTCCGAAAATGCATTGTTGTGTATTACATCCGCCATGAAAAATGCACCCTCCAACCACCAGCTTGAAAAATTCACATCCGCAACGTCTCTGGAAACTTGGGCATAATGTGCGGTACATCCATCATGCTGGAACCACATTGATAGACGCGTTTTCAATCCCACATCCTCCACGAGAAAGGGCAGAGTGTGTTGCAGAAATGATGCATATCACTGTCCGTTTAATGTTCCCTGTTTAAAAATAAGGACCTAAAATTTGGTTACCAATGATTTTCAAATAGGTGGATAGGACTGGGAGGTCCTGAGCGATGGCCAGCTCGGTCACCGGACTTGATGTCATTCGACGTCCTTTCTCTGGAACACAGTGAAGGATAGACCGTATCAAGAACAACCAACGGCAGTAGAGGATATGCAATATCGTATTACTGCGGCGTGTGCGGTAATATCTGTAGAATCACTGCAATCCGTGCAACACTCACTTGTTACCAGATTCCAAAAGTGTATTGACGCAAACGGAGGGTACTTAGAACATCTGTTGAAGTGGCACGGTTTCATCGGACAGACTCTACTGGTGATTTGTAGGCGCATTTTCCATGCCGGATGTAATGCACAACAATGAAGTTTCGGAGGACTATAGGCCACTAGTAAATGTGTTTAGAAAAGCGAAACCAAGTGTGTTATCATTAACTGTAGCTCTAGTTGTCATTTTGCTAGAATAAACATACATGTTACATTCAAAACAAAAAACGAATCTTGGTATTGGAAGTGTTATTTGTTTATCTTTGTGGGCTGTGCAAGCCTTCTCATTTGTGAGCCCCTGACATAGATACATTCCTGGCCAATTTGAATTTTTATATTTTGTTTCATTTCGGAGATATTTGAGATCGCAGAGTGAGGTGGGACACCCTGTATGTGAAATGTGCCTATTAAGGAACACGTGGGTTTCTTCTCAGCTATACCAATATTTAAATAATTTAATTAAACTTAAATTAAAAATAACAAGCATCTTAATACAAAAATGGTCATAAGTTTAAGAGGGTGCGTTTAACATCCTAATACAGCTATATTAAGTAGTTCTGAGATAAGGGGTGATTTGTATCGGAATATGTCATTTGTAAGGCCGGACACATGTGCGTTTTTCCATAGGCCCGTACTGTTATAGGTTGCGCAAGTAAACAACTGCAGACATGCATAGGTTGACCATGACAATCGCCGCACTGCCAGAGGAAACAAAACAGTTTAGTTTTACTACACCTTGGCATCGCGTCTGCATGCACTTGCAAGGCAATGCTTCACTAGTTCTCTAGTACTACGCTACGTTGTTTTCGACCATTGCGCATATGATGACCGTGTTGTACATCTGACGTCATTCATACCCTGTGTGCAGCTAACTTGTATCGCATGCGAACGCACATCTCTCCAGCCTTTAGTCATTTCAGAAAAACGGCGTTGAATAAAAAAATGAGGGAACAGCCTGGCATATATTTTCAGAGAAAGGCATCGCATGACTATACGGAAAGAGGCTACCATACTTGATTGCAGACATTCATTCTGTCAGTAGCACACATTCAGTCCCCTGAAATGCGGCTAAGGTTTGCTGCTGTACTTCAAGGATCTTCATGTACAAGTTAATCCTTCCTGTTAAGTGATGCAGAATTCATAGTACGAAATGAAATATGCAGTACAATTTTTAAAAGAGTAGTTAATTCATATAATGTGTTCTCTTTATGATTTTAATGTTGTTTGAAGCTTCCTGTATTCCTCTTGCACCTACAAGAAAATTATCAATAGTACAATTTCTGCAAACTTTTATCTCGATTAACATGGAAGTATGCAGAGAAATAAGCGGTTGTAAGAATAGTTTATACTAGAGTAGAGAAAATGGTGTGAGCGCTCTTATACTTTGTCTCCCCTTACAAATTGCTTGTCGTATGCTTTGTTTTATATCTCTATGGTCGTTGATGCCAAATTCTGGCGCTGAAGTAAGGCACTTAAGTATTTTTTATGTCAGAAAACCTACTGTTTTTTTCTACTAATACTGATTACGTGTCAGGGTTAGCAGTAACATTGTTATTTGTTTAGATGTCTATTTCGTTCCAGTTACATTGTATTAATGGATACCAGTAATGATTAGCTGTAACTACGTTTCAATATGAACATGCCGACACGATGTTTGATGCAATCTTAAAAGACGTTTCTCTAGCTTTATTAACGCTGTGATAACTACGGTAGCTCATAATCGCAAATTGCACTCACGCTTGCTTCTACTTTACTGCAGCTTTTTACTGGTGTACTATAAACCAGGTGAGTCAGCCTCGCCTTATTCATTTACATGGTAGGCCACCCATCAAACGAGATGTGAGCCTTAGTCCAGTTTTGCGCTTACTAAACTGTATTGCTTGATGTTATGAGAAAGAAGAATGCACAAAATTCAGAGGAATAGCGTTTAAGGGACAAAACGTCTAAAGTACACCACAAAAACATAATACTCCTCTATTGAGAGCAAATTCCGGTTTCCAGCGATTTTACAAACTTTATTACAGTATGCATGGCAAAGTAATTCAGTTAACGCCTCGGAAAAATGGACGTATCATATGAGTACACCAACAACGTTAGCTAAAAAGAAAATGGCAGATTCTTGTTTTAGAGCAGGAGTTGGCTGCCAAAAAGTATAAAAAACATAAAAGACACGCCTCATCCAATCATGGACGTGTACAGTCAAAACGGGCATATTAAAGAACGTTTTAGTTACATTTTTGGTTAAATTATCTCTTTCACGTCAATTAATATGCATAAGAGCTTTTTCCATTTATGTAATAATATTAAAACACCCAGCAAATGATTAAGTGTCTTAAAAGGCTAAATCAAGCACGAGAACTCGCGAGGTGGCAGAGGTATGCGCCAGGCATACAAGTCGAACTACTGAACTCAGAATATGCTTTCAGGCAAGTCTCAAAATAGCTCAATGGGATTATCACCTCTCCTGTGTCCTAACACAATGACAAAGGTTCGAGTCTCAGCATTGTAATTATTTTTTTCTATGTTCATCAAAACCCGGAAATCGAGTTCATAATAATTAAGTTATAAAGTTCCTGAGGAGGTGCATTACACAAGAAGGTCATTAGTTCGAGCACTTGCTTCGTTAGAGGATTCGCGTTCCAGGAATAGAAAAAAGAAACATACCAATTTGAAACGACATTTTTAATAGCACAATAATTCTATGTCTGCAAAATAGCGTTTAACTTCCATGCTAAACTCTGATACTATAATTTCTATGTTTTCTGTGTTCAAATGTGTATAAATAATCCTTATTTCAATTGCAGCTACCTATAGGTGTGATTCAACAACGATCTACTTCTAGTTTACTAATAAAGAAACATAAAATGCCATAAAGCATAAATAAACCAATTAAAAATAAAAGTAAGTTTTCAGAATAATAATTGCAAATTGTGAGTATTACATGGTAAAAAATATTTGTATACCTATATAGAGGATTGGAACCATCGTCACAGCAGACAAATGAGATTGAAGTTCTACGGTCGTTCCTACTGAACTGCTTAGTAACGTGTGAAATAAACATTGCGTGTAACATATAATATTCCCTGGTTCCAGTTAACATGTGCAGACGTGCAAAACAGGCGATGCGATAATATCTATATTAGTACTACTTTCATTGAGTGTATAACACCCATGTTAAATACGCGGGTAGTATCTAATAATGTGGTCGATCATGATGATGAAGATGACGATGATGATGATGATGACGACGATGATGATGATTATGATGATGATGATGATGATGACGATGACGGCGCTCAACTACACCGGTCATCATCGCCCATTAAAAAACTAGTCATGGCAAAGGCCAGATATAAATCTTTCTAAAATTCTACACTAATGTAAATAAACTTACGAAAGATGCATGTACATAACCACAAACAAAAGTAAAATAAATAAAAATAAATATAAATCCAACCTACCAAAAATTCAAAACTTAAAAAAAATACATGCGCATAATAAACTGCCAAAAATTCTCTTCACTAAATCCTAAAGTCTAACCTAGAAAAAAATCTAAAAACCTTCTCCACTACCCTGTTATCATCCGCTAGCATTTCTGCAAAGCTGGCCGGCAGCTGTAGACGTCCTAAGGTCTGCTAGGTAAAAACACTCTAGCAGCACGTGTCGGACGGACAACGCTTCGTTGCAAAACGGACACAATGGAGCAGGCTCCTTTTTAAAAAGAAAACTATGAGTAAAAAAGCAGTGCCCAATACGCAACCGAGCCAAACTGACCTTCTCGCGACGAGATGGACAGGAGGTAACCCAGGGAACCGAAAGTTGTTTCACAGATCTAAGTTTATTATTGCGGAGAGCAGACCACTCCTCCTGCCAGCAGGTTTGCACTGCACTCCGCAATACGGTCCTAAAATCTTCCGATGTCACAGATGGTACACGAACCCTGGGCTTGATGGTAGCCGTCTTGGCTGCTGAATCCACCATTTCATTCCCCCGCAAGCCTAAGTGACCAGGGATCCATGCACACACCACGCTAACGCCAAAAGCGTGTAAAACGTGGAGGGCATTCAGGATACGCTACACAATAGGGTGGTAGTTGTACAGCTGCCGTAGGCTTTGAAGTGCACAGAGGGAATCACTCAGGATTAAGCTGTCCCCCAACTTTCATCGACGTACGTGTAAAATGACCCGGTATATTGCATAAAGCTCTGCAGTAAAAATGGAAGTGCTAGTGTGGAATCCGAATGTATACGGTTTTTTCGATATTTTCCCATTGGAGTATAAAATGCGGATTGCATAAAACTCGAGAATAAGGGGCAGCGGACTCATCTGGTATAAGCCTTACTTGATGCAGACATAGCAAAGAAAAATCCATCTCTATTGCCATCAGCATGACTGAAATAAACAATTTAAATGTTCTTATAGGACGTTAGATAAGATATCGGAAAAGCGAAGCTGTCAGCGAAGAGTTACAACACATATACGCACGTACTTACAAAGGACGCAGATTATCTCGCTTGATTAAACCAAAATAGCAAAGCAGATAATTAATAGGTATTTTTATCGCCAGATGGTAATACTACATCCACAGTGCCATTCACATCCTCTTGCGGATGAGATCGTGCAAAGAGATGGAATTAATTAGGTCTGTTACATTTAACTTTACCCCATCTCTTTAACTGTCATATGCACTAATTGCTTTTCATTTCCTGCTATATTGGAATCGATTTATGTGCGATCCAAAACATTACATTATTTAATATGTTAATGTATTCAAAAAGAGTCGTTTGATTTACATTTTTGTAACTAAGAATTAAATAAGAGTATGTTATACAAGAAAGGTAATGTATTTGAAGCACACGTGTATCGACAAACCTGCCTCTCAGGATGAAGAAAGAACGCGCATCTTACATTGCATAGGACTTGTGCATCGCTATTCCAAGGTGAATATTGGGCAATCATGAGAAGGGGAAGAAAATGAAGTGTGGAAGAATACAGTTAGCGGAGCCAACCTAGAAGAAATAGGGTTTAGCTCTCTTTAAGCAATACCAATGTGTATGCAATGCATGATATCGTCCCAAAAGAAACCCATCTGTCTATAACCTTTGCTGCGGAAAACAGTTACTGTTATCGTTATTTGGTAACCGTTGTTGTGTAATCAGTTTTATTGTCTCCATTACTTCTGTACCCGTGAACGTTCTTTTATGTATGCCCTATCTTAAACTTCCTCCATGATAATTCACCTTATCAGTTTTACACAACCTAAAAGAAGGAGAAACGAGAACAGCTCATTACCCTGGTAATTAACTTCTAGCGGTAAATTAATTTTGAGCGGCTTCAACGCAAAACGGCGTTAATATCGCAAAGTAGCTGTAATCTTCTAAATAGGATATAGCTCTCAAGTTAAATATATTTAGTGAGTTTTTATAGGATTCATTGATGATAAAAGGAATAAAAAGCAATTTATATATTTTGATCCACGCACTTACAAACCAAGAGTTATAATCATTGTGTGCGAGGAGTCAAATAAAAACTTCACATTTTTGTTTTAACTGTTTTGAGCATAAGTGAAACTCACGTGTATCAGTTTTCAATACAGTGTCTGTTGTGCAACACACTTCTAGTGCGTAGAAAATGCACAAATTCCCTTGAAGTCTTTGGTTCGTGTGCAAAACCACTCGTTCTCTACCTGGTACACCTGTTTTTTTGGAACGAAATTGCTTTCCTTCCATCGCCTCTTGATGTGGTAGAAACGTGTGGTAATTATTGGGTGCGAGATTTGTCGAGTATGTGGATGTGGAAGTGAACCGCCGTGAAACTTACCTTGCAAATACTCTGCGAAAGTTAAGCTTGTCATGAATGATGATGTGAGGAACTATGAATAATGTTCATATTTGCGGCTATATCATCCACCGTCACTAGACGATTTTTCATCAGTGTCCTCAACTGCCGCAGTTAGTGTAACAGCATGGTGTGCCCGACCCGGGCGCAGAGGCCTGTTGCAGCCCGTCATTTCCGAATTTTGTGCTAGATTCATACATGTGCTCCATGATTAGACATATCATTATAGGTACTTGACATTCACTCACGGAGGGATTGCAATAGGTTTCCACCTTCAATGCTTAGAAAACTTATAAAAGAACGTTCTTCTTTGGCGCATGTTGCAAGCAGGCAGCCATTTTGAACTGATACTTGGGTTCCGTTCGCTTATTTGCAGTGTTTGCCGCATGTTGGGTATTTCTTATATCATTGTTAACAGTACTGACAATTTATAGAACAATGGCGCGAAACGTCAATGTCGTATTATACTTGAATGTGTTTACTTGTCTCTCCCTTTATAATGCTATATGCTCAGACATGGGCATAATCTGATGGCTCTCAATGATATTTAGTGGCTTCTTGTGACTGTTCCATTGTCAAAACCAGTAAACTCTGCTACTTTACTTGGTTTAAACGGTCACCTAACTCGGTGACCTAAACCAGAGACAATTACTACATGCGTAAAAAAATGGTCATTATATTGAATGGTAACCTTATCGCAGCCTTTCTCTCCTCCGCTCTTCTCGCACCATCTAGCGGGTTTTAGACCGCCAATTTCCGCTCAAACCTACATTGGTGTCATGCCTCACTTAATTGCTGTGTAAGGTCGAGTCTGTCAGGTGCTTCTATCGCAACTGCAATCAGCTACGTCACTCATCTGTTGGGAAATGTATGTTTATTTGCAATGCTTGCTTTAAACACGGACGTGGTCGCTGTGTGCGCAGAGAGTTTGTTGAAAGATTTCCAAATTCTGTAATATTTGTAATAAAATCTGTGCATGCTATCGTGAATAAACCCAAGCATTCGATTTGGGTTATACACACAAGAAACTTGTGAACAGTTTTAATAGAAACTGAATTAAAGAAAATCGGTGCAAATTTAGATTGATTGCCCCGAAAATTGCTATACGAACTAATGTAAAACTATCATCAGTCGATATTGGGCTTCGGAAAATCCATGTTATTGAATGAAATATCTCATTGTGTACTGGAATTTGAAGTACGGTACGCTATATATGTTAGGAGAATAACAGGGAAATTTTCTTTAATGGAACAACTGACGTAGAACAGTATAAGAATCCTAGGGAAATTGGAGGAAGATACACCTTTTCTTTCCAACGAGATTCTGCAGCAGCATATATAGCTACATATTATGAAATACTATAAGAGATGCTTCATGACTGAATTATATGTGCTGAGTTGTGGCCCCCTCATTCTCCCGATCTATTTGCCATTTTTATTTATAGGATTTGTGGAATGTAAGACTTTCTTCACTAAAGGAACTTAGTGCTAACATCATCCAAGGAATAACAAGGAATACAGCTGATGGGATTAGGCAGGTGAGAGAGAACATTTCTTAGGGATGCGCTACCTATTTGAGAGCAGAAGACCAATATTTAGAGCAATTACTTTAAGGTAAGGATTTTAGTACGTTTCTGCACCATTTCATCGCTAACTCTCGGTTCTTTCCCGCAATAGAGAGTGGCCGTGAATGGGTCACCATATACAACAATGACCCTTTACTTACGTTGGCCTTCTTACGTTTGTTAATGCAGTAAAGATGAGAGAGAGATACTAACAAAACTTGCTCGATGTTCCGGTACATACATTAGCTCCCAGTCATCATAGCCGCGGTGATTCTGAAGCAGATGTTAAAAGCAAGCTACGTCCGAGGGCAGAAACAGGTGTTTCTGAAAACTGCACACTACATTTACTTTGCGGAATTGGATCCGTAGTAATGCGTGAGTATCGCTTTCGGTCGATCACAGGGTTTTATAACTGTGGAGTGACTCGTCTGACCATGTACTTTTGCGTAGTTTCCCCGAGTCGGTAGGGGAATATTAAAGTGGTTCCCCATTATACCCTGAATTTCCTGAGCCCGTCATTTCCGTACATCTGTTATAAGTTCCACGTCATCTGTGTTAAGACTGGAGATTCAGGTGACGGCGGCTGGTGTGTTGTGGCAGGTTGGCGATGAGCCTTATACTATGGGAACCTATTTTCGTGGCACTTCGTAGGACTGCTGGGTCCCACTTCCTACCTAGGTCTCTCGTGGTATTTCTGGGAAAAGGACACCAGGTTGCGAGTTTTGAAGGCTAGTTTAGTCGGTGTCATGCTTGATATAATGGAATGGTTGGCTCCCCGTCTTTGATAGCGCGCATCGTCGATGGGATATATTCGCTCTTCCGGACTCACCATTATTCCTTCCTTCAAACAGTCCGTTGGAAGCACGAGGAACCCTCTACGACCTGGTTGCAGTGCACTTCTCCACTTTCTGGACGCCAGTTTAACTACTCCCTACTCCTACACCTGAGTTCGTGGTGCTATATAGTTTCGAACGTCGGATTTATGAAATGAAAAATAATTTTTCTCTTTTTCTGGAGGATTAGCAATGTTCATAAACTATATTTAACCCGGTCAATCATGAGCATATAATTGATTATATGTTTCGAATACAAAATTAATAATTATAAAAAGTGGTGTCTAAATCATAATTGAGAAACAATATATTTTAGTATTTAAGCTTTGCTAGACCCAACCGAAGCATTAACACTGCTTCAGTGATATACAATGGTAGAGAATTATTTTCACCTGTTCATTGTATGAAAAGTGTTATTAGTTTTGTAATTATTCTACAGTTACATTTCCCTTTGAGTGCTTTTTCTTTAGCATTGATGAATTAACTTTAAAATGTTAAGTTTTACTTACAATTAAAAAAATAGCATTCATTTAATTGAAAATGCTTATCGTTGATAAAACTAGTTGGGTTTGCAAAGTAACAAATGAATGTTACTGCACTTCCTGAGCTACAAACATCTTGTAACTCACCAAATGTAATTGGTAAATGTACCAATTGGTAAAATTTTTTGCGGAAAGGATTGTGCTGTTTAGTTTAGAGTGCAACTTGAAAGGAGGTTTTTTGAACAGCGTCTTTTCCCCCTTTTTTGTAGAGAGTGATATTGTGTCTTGATGTACCAACATAGAAAATGTATTATTCTAGAAAAATCTGTTCGTAGTAATCTGTTCCCGGGAATAGGGAATTCAGAGCGTCTTATTCAGGAGCTCTCGAGTTCAAAGGAGTGCCTACACATCTTAGGACTGTGGTTATCGCCTGTGCTGTATCGTAAATTCGATAATTGTGTTAATATGTATGATAACTAAGCTTTGGACACGGTTGCTGCTTCGTTGTACTGTAAATGGAAAATAATTAGATGCGCACATGGTACCACTCCCACCTCCCCCTCCTCCTCGAACCCTTCCCAAGCTTTGCCGCTCACTCACAAACTAGTAGTGCACGGGACTGTTGCGGCTGTCCTCTTAATTATTTTAACCGTTATTTTGGGTAAGAACATCCTTTTAGAATAGAACTGATGAGTAATAACACCCTTTAAGTGATTATTAGTATTCAGGATTATGAAATATAAAATTCAATACTTTATTAATGGATAGAAGCTTTTATTCTTGCCCTTTCTACACAAATAACCCTCTACTTGCTATAACATTGCAAACGATCACGATATTTCGAACTTCAGTGCAGCTCATGCATCTTGTAACCAACTTTTTTTTCGAAAGGTATTTTCCCATGCAGTTACATCTTTTAAATCCTGGACCATTCATGAGTGATGATTTCCTGTCACTCTCGTGAACGGGTAGAGTGCCATCTGGAACTTCCTTTGTGAAATGAAAGTGTCTTCACCAATGACAAACCGATTCCAGAATACCATTGAGGCAATCGTACTTTCTTTGTGCCATTCTCATACAAGTTGTGGTTAGAATTCACCTGCACAATGAATCCAAGAATTTTCCCCGAGTCACCTCTAGCTCCGTAAACTTCATGAACTCGCACTTTCACGATATTTACATTCTTGCTTCTGGAACTTAGATTGAGACGTTTATTTCATCCTTTAGTGCTACTGCCGTACACATCTAGGTTTTTCTTTTGTTTTCTAATATTGCAGATTTTATCAGAAATAAAATTCTTTCCAGAAACATCCTCTACCATACTAATCTCTATCCACTAATTGTCGTTCTTCTTCCTCTTTGTCGTTCTATATTAGTTGTCCAACTTCTTCGCCAGGCATTCTGTAATTGTCCATCATATACTCATAGCAAAACACGTCGCGGAGAATTATTTACTGTTTCAGATTTTAGATTCTTGATGGTATGATTAGAAATAATGATGTAACGTCAATTTTTTCTTGAATCCCAAACATAGCATCACAAGATCTCCAGTTAAGCCTTCATGAAAACCTCTATTCCTTGTAAACTGAACAAATCCCTGACTCTCACAGCCTCGCACAATTGTGGGGTTTAGCTTGTTCTTGTTAAAGTGAGAACGTATTCAATAAATTTACAGCGCTCCACTGAACCTTGCCATAGACTGTTTCAGTTTTCCATAAACTATCTTGAATTCATTCCACTTTGCACAAATTTCCTGAATAATATGACTGCAGAATTCAGAACAATTATCACCTACCAATATGTTATATGTGCTCAAAACGGTGAAAGTATAAGCGAGTATAAGTGCTTTCTACCCTTGTCTTTTGCTTTTGATCTGCTCAATCTATAATAGGTCCGTAACATAACCGTAATACAAGAGAATGAAGCTGGAATTATAGTCCAGTTGACTCTGCATATCAATTGAATTGACCAGGTTTCACATAAAGAGTAAACGGTAGAAACCGGGACGGTATACCTCGCGCTCTGCGACCTCCATCTCTTGCGGCTTGCAGACTCAGGAGGAAGGGAGGAAATGAGAAAACTACAGAACGTCCCAGGAAGACAGGCAGCAAGACGTGCGGAATTCTCTAACAAGTGCTGGGGGTTCTTCAACCTGGCGCCCGTACCTGCTAACACTCCTGGTCCGGTGTCGACAAATTTTGGCCCCCACATCAGGACAGTGTCCTTACAACGCCGCCCAGGCTCGAAAACATTTACAATGTAGAAGCATCCGCACCATCTGCCCTACACTACCATTCACTTCGAAGCTGAAAGCACATATGAGAGACAAGGAAATAGAATGAGGCAAACTGATGGAAAGAAAATCGTTGCCCTAAGTCACTCTTGCCAACGGGGGACCAAGTCGCACGTTACTGGATACCATCCTGCTCAGTGATATGTTGTCAGGTATACTGTTTTGAACTGTTCTTAGACGATGTTTTTAGATTTGCTCTGCAGCTCATTTCAAATTCGTTTTTTCCCCTCATATCCAAACGGCCACGTGTAACTTGTGAGTTGTGACGAAGATCTCTGACTCTAAATTATGACGGACTAATGAAGATGTATATTAATTGTTTACCATAATCCAGCTTCATAATTTCGTACCGTTTTAGCTTTGTTAATTCTCAATGTTACTGTTTGTTTTCCATTTTGACACTCGTAGATAGTGATTGTTTCCGCGCATTATCTATACTGATTTTTGCATAGTTTTCGTGCTGGTTCTTAAAGACACTGAATGATTTTTCATTAATTGTTAAAATGGCCTATATTCATTTTAGGATACATCCGTACGTACTGAACACTGGGAATCGATTGTTGCATAAGCATGCATTCAAGATGCTACACGTAACTGAGAGGTGTTAAGCATGTATGAATGTAATATTTTTAAGATATATGAGAAGGCAGTAGAACAAAATTAGTAATGTGTTAATGGCCAACCCTTGTATAAATGTAAGATTTATTCCGTTGAGTAAGAGGTGCTAAATATTACTTGTAATAACAAGGTATTACAAGTTTGTTTAATTCTTGCTTAAGTGTAAGACATCAGGCAAGGTCGAAATGTCACTGGACTTTGGGGAAGCCATAGTAAATAACAAACCACCAACCATCCTTTGTACTCCTATATACTTTTGGAGTTTGTACGCGGGTTATTCTTAACTCTCTGTCAGACCGTTAAACCAGTTTGTCTTGCATTCTCTGTAGTGCAAAGGTTTGAGTGCAGTTAACTTGAAACCAGCTGTTTAAAAATGACTTTGTCTTCTTATCACACCGACAAGAAATGCTGGTTTCACCGAGCGGGATGTCTCAGGCGGTTTCGTCTGTGACCCGCATTCGGGAGGCCCGGTTTCGATTCTCGTGACCGACCTACCTGACCCATAGGTTGTTTTTGGGGTTGTCCAGCGTTGCTAGGCGAATGCTGAGTAGGTTAATTACATCCCCCGAATTTCCTGTCCCTCCATTTCATCTCCATTTTCATTTCATATCTCTCATCTGGTGGTCTCTTTCAGGGTAGAAGTGTCGGCGGGCGTCTCGGCGGTGCATGGCAAGATGATATGCTCTGAGGAAAACTACTTCCTCCTCCGGCAGGTCGGTTGCCGGTCTCCGTTGCTCTGCTGGGACCATTTCGGGACCGCCACCCAGGGACCTTTTGGAGCTCGGCTGCTAGGGTCGTAGCCGTCCCGCTGTAGGGGAGCGAGTTTATCGCCTGGTCTGTCGGGAAGTCTCTATCCAAGTAAACTGTAGGGACCCTGCCCTCCGTACTTTCGTGGCTCCTTGCGTCGGCCGCCCTCTGTCTCCGTCTCATCCTTCCTCTCGGGGTGCCCCCATTTGGAGGCATAGGAACAGTGGGCCCAGCATGGTGGCCTACGTACCGAATCCCCTCCGTCATGAAATCCTAATCCTAATGCCGGTTTTAGTGCAAAATCACTAAAACCAGCATTAGGATTAGGTGATTATGTATAGCACCCATATTTAACGCATGTTTGTATCTTCAGCTGCGGTTTCTTGTGTTAACTTTTGTTTTGCATAGTGTCAACGCCCAAATTTCACGCAATGGGCATTACTAGAGGCATAAAGCGTTCATGTCAGCAGATGAGCCAAATAGTTAACTGAGACGAGGGCTTCACAATAGGGCGAATGCAACCCCGCTGAAAAATCAGCACAATAGGACATTTTTGTGCGAGGAAAGTGTTGAAAGTGATGATACTCCGAGATGATAAAGCTAGTACTTAATTAAGTCTCGTTTTCATTATGGGGAAAACTGGATCCATTGCGTAGCATAGCAGCATTTGACGGCAGCTACATTTATATACGTCGTATGCAAAAATGAGGATGAAGCAGAATTTTTGAAACTAAGTTAACTTCAGCATTGGTTCAGATTATTATATTTCGGTTTCAACATACACTGTTACTGAAAAACATTTTACTACTTTCATTGTACCGTATTATATTCTGCTAAGCTGTACAAATTTTGTTGCTTTCTTTTGCTTAAAATCCTCCACAAATTAAGAGTTTTTATTTTTATTTCACTACTTTATATTACATCAGAGTTAAAAAGAAATACTTATCCATGTAAACCTTCAGCTTGCATTTCATTTATTAATTCCTGTATTATCAACTTTGCATGCGTCTATTCTATGTGTTATTTTGAAATCTGAAAAGTGCGTTTTCTGCATTAAGAGATGGAAGGTCTTATGGGTTGACAACCTTTTCCCTTGAAGGAAATTCAAGAGTGACAGGTCGTAGCAGTGCATGCCTTTGTTGATTTTACACTTGGTCAACTAGAAAGTGCTGGAAATATTGAGCCTGGCTGTATATCTCCTCAGGTTATCAAACGTGCTTAACACAAAGTGTAGAACAAGGCAATTCTTTCTCATCTGAGAAAAATTCTGGTTAGAAAGAGTAGAGCCAGACTGAAAAATTCAATTCCATAGCCGGTATTTGAACCACGGATCTTCTGGTCTTCGTCCAGCCACTCCAACCCATTGAGCTACCATGGCCAACGTGCCAAAATGACATTAAATTCTCCAACTGACTCGTGTTTTCCCCGGTAAACCACTAGGAGTTCTCATAAACACATGAGAACTACCTTAATGGCGACTTACTATGCTGTAAGTACTTTAAGGCCCGGGCTTTATAGTTAACCACTATTGGGTAAAATTAATGGAAATTAATTGTTCTTTCACACTAGCTGTGTGTAGGACGCACAATGAAAATGTAGAGCCAGACTGAAAAGTTAAATGCCATAGCCGAGATTTGAACCACGGATCTTCTGGTCTCCGTCCAGCCGCTCTAGCCCATTGAGCTACTATGGCCAACGTGCCAACATGACATTAAATTCTCCAACTGACTCATGTTTTCCCCGATAAACCACTAGGAGTTCTCATAAATACATGAGACATAAAGTGACATGAGACATACATGAACTATAAAGCCCGGGCCTTAAAGTACTTACAGCATAGTAAGTCGCCATTAAGGTAGTTGTCTCATGTATTTGTGAGAACTCCTAGTGGTTTACCGGGGAAAACACGAGTCAGTTGGAGAATTTATTGTCATGTTGGCACGTTGGCCATAGTAGCTCAATGGGTTAGAGCGGCTGGACGGAGACCAGAAGATTCGTGGTTCAAATCCCGGCTATGGCATTGAATTTTTCAGTCTGGTTCTACTCCTTGATAGTGCGTCGTACACACGGCTAGTGTGAAAGAACAATTTATTTCAATTCTGGTTAGGTTAGACGTTTTGTCTTCGCAGAAAATTATTAAATTATCCAAGTTTTTATGTTCCTGCGCAACTATTAAACTCAACAGAATTAGGAGGTGCTAGTCGTCTTATCAGTCGCCTAATCTACCTATATCAAGGAGTATTCTAGGCCACCAAAGTGAGCAAAATATTCGCCATGAGTAATATAGAGAATACAGATGGAGTAATTGAGAGAGCAGGACTAGTTAACAATGATACGCGTTCGTAGTTACGCTATATGCAAGTGCGGCTTTACAATGTTTTCAGTGTGTGACGTATGTATAAATGTAACGTAAGAGCATTTCATCACAATTGTATCTAATCCTACTGTAATCTAGCCCATCCTCACATCGTCTATTCTATCCTGTCATCATCCAAGCTAACCATGATAAGCTAATCTAGGACATCCTCTCGCTGTCAGATCTAACATAATGCCAACCATTCCAACTTAACTGACTATCCGCTAATCATCTATTCTGTCCTTGTCGTAGGCTACCCCAAAAAAATGCTAAACAGTTTTCACACCAAGTAACCTATACTTTCATTAGCTAAACTAATCTTATTTAACTCAATGTTAACTAAGCTGTCCCAGACAAACCTCTTTATTTTCTAAATGGAGGATCTTGTGTTACTAAACGGCTACTTAACTTTGTATCATTTAATTGGCCGCCCGCCTCGGTAGCGTAGTGGTAGCATCTCTGTCTCACGCTCAAGAGGTCTCGAGTTCGAATCTCGGTCAGGGTGAGTTACCTGGATAAGGTTTTTTCCGGGATTTTCCCTTATCCTGAAAGACGAATGTCGGGCAACTCTAAGTTCTATGGACCCCGGATTCATTTGAGCATCATTTCACCCAATCCGTTCATTGCCCGATATGATTTAACGTTGGAGGACGTAAGACACACACACACACACACACACACACACACACACACACACACACACACACACACACACCTCTCTAATTGGCTGGTTTCATATATAAGCAGATATGTGCAATTTTATTGACATTTCCGGTATTTTCAAAGTATTTTGTGTACTTTTTGTGTTATTTTAGGTACTTCTTAGGCACTTTGCTACAGTTTTACGGTAAATTGTGTTTTAACGGTCGTTTATCTCGTTTTGTGGTAGTTGGCAACATTTTCCCCAGGGAATTTTGCATACTTACATTATTGTATGTTATTATACAAAATTATTTTTTTTAATTTATAGGTATCAAAAGCATCTTCCATTGCTTACATTTTGGCAATACTACATGATATGCTTGTATTGCTTTTTAATATTTATAATTTATTTACTATAGTCTTTCTAGTTACAATGACTACCTTCCTGTATTACTGCTTGTCAGTGCACCAGCCTACTCTAATTATGATAAAGTTCATTATTTACATGCTTCTGAGGTCACTGCTTGTATCCTTACATTTGCTTTTTCTACTATCTCTGTGCCTATCGAGATCCCATTCTTAATACTATGTTCAATGAACTGTTACTCTATATACTTTTACCTTATAATTTACTAACTACTATGTCCCTAGAACTAACTTATTACTATTCTTATAATCATGAATATTTACAATATTTACAATTTACTCGTTCATACTTTTGTATCTACTTTATATGAATTATTTATGCTTTACTATTGTATTTACAATGTGTTGAAGTCGATTGCTTTTGTAAAGTTTTTGAATAGTTTAGAATGTTTTTCAGTGAGTATATCTGGTTTAGTTGGCCACTTTTCACAATGCGCTGCTAGTTTCTGTCTCAAGGCGTTTCTCTGGTGGTCTAGTTTGTATTCAACAGTTTGGGCCTCTTGAAGACAGGAACATGCAGCATCATTTTTAGTCCTGAATCTGTGGAGATAGGATTTTAGTATGTCATATCCAGTAAGCTGCAAAGGAAGCCGCCAGTTTCTTCTGTTTCATTCTCTAATGAACCGATGAAAAGAAGGTTTTGCAGTTATTTCCTTTGGTTATACTCGTCCATTCCTCCTGCCATTTCCTTAGTTTTTGTTCCTTGATTTTTTTCCAATAATAGCATGTTTGGTTATCATATTACACGATATCATATTATATTATATCCTATTATTAAAGGCCGGAGGGTGTGCGCTCCCTTGCGATACAAATTAGCTGGACACAGAGTATGAATGACGTAAGATGTACAGCACGACCATCAAATGTGCAAACATCCAAAACAACTGCGAACTAGTGAAGCATTGCCTTGCAAGTGTAGGTATACAAACGCAGTAGGAGTATAACGTGACTGTTTTGTTTCATCTCCCACTAAGGCGGTTGGGCTATAGGAAGAGGGGTAAAATCTGTGGTCCCGTGTCTTAAATTTACAGCATAAAAAGAACCTCAAGTTCCTCAAGAGGCCTTTGAGCAAAATTAAGCGAACTTTTACGTTCATTACAGAATGCGACGCTGACAATCAAAGCAGTTAAAGACCGTCCATTATTAAAAGTCAGTTATTTGCCATAACCAATGCGCCATATTCCTATATATTAAATAATGAGATTTGGGGTGCACATGAACTTCAGGCTACAGGCGTAATTTTGCAGCATAACCTTGCTGTGTCTCATACTGCCCGTGCAACAGTTGAAACTTCGGTGACCACCTTGATACTCTTACTCATCCACCTTACTCGCCACACCTCGCACCGTGTTATTACCGCAAGTTTCGACCACTCAGAGGCGATGGCGGGAAATAAATTTCGTTCCAATAGAGGTGCACGAGTGTTATGCACACGACCAAAGGTTCCCCTCCCCAGTGGAATCCATGCACTTCCTAAACACTGGGCAAAGTATATTGAACCAAAGGGAGGCTATAACGAAACATGATGCACTTGTGTTACATTTTTTTTCAATTAATATATATGATTGTTTCAAAATGACACCGAAATATTATAGCTGTTGCGTAGTTTATAACTTAACTAGCCCGAATTTCGGTGTCGCAGCATTAAATGTTGCATGATTCTGTGATTAGACAGCGCAGGAATCACAGGTGTGCGAACTTCAAAAGTTGTTATTGGGACGCACGTGCCAAGAAAACAAAAACATTACTCCTTGCTCTATAACTCTAGCTTTTGCTCTTTGACCCTAGCCTCGCTTTCAGGTAATGGGGCAAAGAGCAGTTATTTGTGCAAAAGTCGATTAATAACTCGGACAGTTGCAAGGGTGCTCTTCATTGTAAATCTACACATTCCGTCCTAACAGGGAGGATTTTGAGCGTACTTAGATAGCAAATACAAGCAATATGGAGCGTTATACTAATGTCGAAATAACGGATATGGTTTTGATGGATGGAAGAGCTGAAGGGAGTTCAACAAACGCACGATTAATTTAGTCCCATTAAAAATATGAATTGTAAAAATAGTTACATCAAAGATAATATTTATTTGTTTAACTTCAGAGAATTTTGTTATGGGCTTAATTGTACAATACTTTCAACCACTTAGGTAAATATCAACAGCTTCGTTTTCAGTCACAAATGCTTTATTTACTATTATCAGACACGTGAAATAAAATGCTCGTCTCATTGTATAAGCCATTTAGTTTTGGTTAATTTATCTACAATTCTTTGATGTTGTTTTCTGTTCTGCTTTTTATTTAATGCTTACATCCTCAATCTTAACTTCCCTCTAAAAGGTATAAGGTTGCATATGTCCACCAGCTTATTTGCCATCATGAACTGCTATAACGGAATTTTGAAACACGTTAAACACTCATAAGCAATAATTAAGTAATAGCTTCTTTATTGCGGTTTCATAAGCCAAAGAAATTCTTAATAGTAGCAAGCTACTGCGGAGTATGCCGGTATGTTTACAAACAGTTACAGCATGCGGCAGGGTGTGTGACCTATACCTGCGAAATCCGACAGCGTTAGGCATGCAGCGTTGTTCCTGTCACTACCTAATCCACACTCATTCTGGGGCTCTATTGGCGGTAAAATAGCTATATATGTCAGACAGAAGCTAAGCAGCTGCTTCTATATGGTCGTTCGGTGTCATTTTGAAACATCCTGTATATATGTAAAGTTTTTATTTGCTGCTCGTACGCAGTTCATTTGATTATAGCTTCAATTTCTTGCATCCACTTTCTGTTGACGAAGTATGCAATGGATCTTTTTCTACGAAGGTTTGTATTAATAGCATTAAGCGTAAACAGAAATGAAGTTTTGCAAGATTGCTACTAGCAGGTATATGAAATATAACCATAGTGGTTAGTGAAAGCCACGTAAATTTAATACATCAAAGATACCGTTTTATATTGAGAATTAGTAATAGGATCTTGCAATATTACAGATTATATCATTCATTTGCTGCTGCTTTGCGTCGAGCATTATCCAGGATTTAATCCAGACAAAAATAGTAGAAAGAACAGATGAAAAAGAATTAAATGTTTCACTCTAAAAGTAATGTACATTTAATGGTTGTTTTTAAGATACGTTGTTATTCATGTGTACAATTATATAAACTTTTTGCTTTCAAGAAACAAATGGCAGGGACTACCAAAGGGACCTGTTTGGATTTCTAATTAAAAATTGCCATTTTTGCGGCTGTGTTTAATTACATTTTATTAATTGAAACGCGCTGCAGTTTCCATTAAATCTAAACTCATCCAAATAAAACAGGCAGAATACATAGTGATAAAAACGCTGAAGGTCCCATCTACAATGTAAATTCCACACTGCTTTCTCAAAGTCTGTAGTTTGTCTCTTGGCTTGCTCTAATTACAAAAATGGCAATTGTCGCATTAGGCTACTTCTCTAAGTAAGATATCGAAGATGATGGAAGTCGCAACAAATTAAATGCTATTCTAAAATAAGTTGACATCATCGAGTGATGAATTGGTGCCAAGGTAAAGGTTTCACTCATATTCGAACCCTGTCGAACTGCTGGTCACTAGCCGAATGCTAGGGTGGGTTCTTTCCATGGGTTCCTTTCCTTCCCTAACTCACTTCACTCCTTTGCATTATTTAGGTTTGGTAACTAGCACGGTAGTTCAATAGACGGATAGATGGCGCTGATGCTGCGTTTTGTAAAATCATCTTCTTTTGCCCTCAGGTCGCTAGGGTTGTCTCGTGTCTCTCTCTCTCTCTCTCTCTCTCTCTCTCTCTCTCTCTCTCTCTCTGGGTGGTTGTGTGAAGCTCCAGTGGTGTGCCGGTTGGCAAGCTATGGAACTCTGCACGTCTCTGCGGCCCCGCTTGCTCCGTCGTCTACCAGGCCATTGTCGCCCTTCGCCTCATGCCTTCCCGCTAGGGTGGCCTGTTAACACCTAATAGATCCATGCTGAGACGCAAATGACCATGTGTTCCCCTACATTCCTCAATAACCTCACATCACATTATGACAAAACTGCAATTATGGGTTCATTAATATTTTAAGAATGTGTAATGGTATGTCGGAAAGCCATGTTCAGCTCTAAGTTGAAGCCCATCAAACGTTCCCAGCTGGCTTTTCTGTTGAAGGCACTAAGATTTTCACGCCCCCTAAGGCTACTTCATACATGTTCTAATAAACGTTTACATTAATGGAGATTAATACTGAATAAATATGCTGGATTTAGAATACTCCATAGTAATCATATATTTACAAGAGGATATTACATGAATCAGAGTGTTGATTAAAATGCAACAAGTTATTCTCCAAAAATAACAAATATGTCTCTCTGGGAATTACAGGCTGCCAGTGAAAAATGGCACTAAGTAATGCTATATTGCTAGGAATGAATGGTTTTTAAACCACTGGCTCGACAGCCCTTAGAGGGCCAAGGCCTACCAACCTGACTGCCGGCCTCACCCCCACTTACGCACGGCAGAGCTGGACAATAATCCAACCGATACGGGGAGGAGATGTGGTCAGCATCTTGGCATCCCCCAGCCGATATGTTGGTTTCCGTGACCAGAGCCGCTTACCTATCGTAAGCTCCTCACTTTCCTCACGATGCTGAGTGGGCACCGGTCCTATACCCGGGACCTAAAGTCCTCACCTTATGGGTGGGATCGAACCCGGGCAGCTTTTCGTGGCCAGGGACCGAGGCATGCTGGCTTAGCCCGCTACGCCACGGCGCAAGACGAATTAATGATTTACAGTCCATAAAATTGACATACAACTTACACGATGTATTATTCCCTCTTTATTTTTTTTTCTATTTCTTCCATTTATATTTAATATACTGTTGGGGATATTACTATAGAAAACTCTAAATAATATAGATTTGAGTATGACTGCAGTAACACGGGAAATCAAGACAACAAAAACCAATATAACATATTAAGTGAACGCAAGAATAAAATTCTATTGAGTTGCATTTATAAAACCTTTTCTACTTACACCTCCGAAAATTATTATTACAAAGGTGTATTCTATGTACTTCTTGATATTAAGATAAACTCACATTGCTCTTTTATATTTAGTTTTAGGCATAAGAAGTATATCTAAAGTAAGTTAAAGCTATAGTTAAATGCTCTCAAAACTGGCCATGGGTGCTGTCTTTAAAATTCTTGCATGGGCAAGAAAAAGAAAGGAAAATATAGTTATTTGCAGTTGAGAAAGGTATAAAGAACGTGAAAATTCAAATCGGTAACAAAAGGTGTCTGGGAAATGGTTAATGCCGAGAAGAGCTTTGTCATAAAGTGGATGTTTTAATTGGAAATACATATTTGTGTAGTAAGATTTTGTCTATTTACCAATTATACAAAGGTAGTTCTGAAAAAGAGGACTTAAATAGTTATTTCCTGTCACATTTATATGCCTGGGACACATGATATTCCAAAGAAATTTCCCATTTTTAAGGAAAAAATAACTAAGCGCTTCTGTGTGAAGGGCACTTTGAGATACAGTATTTTTCTTTAAACCTTCCTGTTGCACTTTTGAAAGTCACTGAACGTAAAAACCAGCTTTGGTTTTTAGTTAATTCTGTTCATACGGACACATGCACAAGCACAAAGATACACACCGATCTTTTTCTTAAACTGCATTCTGTTCAGAGGATGAAAACTTGTATCTCCGGTAAAACATCGATGTGGAAATTTTATGTGGAATACAATACTTCCTCTACGTTTGTAGTAAGGAAGGTAAAATATATGCTAAGGCTACCGAAAGATTCATAATAGTGACAGAAATAGTCTTCCTTTCTTAATTATTTCCCTAGTTGTACCACTATCGTGGTGTTAGGGAATTCTATCCCTTAAGGCGGGCCTGAGGAACCGAAGGTTTGGATTCGATAGAGAACCAGGGTAGATGATCAGCCCAATGTCTGGTGTGAAGGTAAAGGAAGTGGATGATATACGAGGTCTGTTCAATAAAGAATGATCACATTTTTTTATAACGTACCTTTACTCATTCTCATAATTTTTGATGGCTCTTCTCAAAATAGTCTTCCCTGAATGCGCTGGACTTGTCTCAGCGTTTCTACCAGTCTTCAAACACATGTTGGAACGCACTTTTTGAGAGATCCTTCAAAATCACCTCCACAGCCTTCACCACTGCTTCTGATAATGGATAATGCCTCCCACGAAGGGGTTTCTTCAAGTTAGGGAATAGAAAAAAGTCACATGGGGCTAAATCCGGACTATAGGGAGAACAAGGGATGCACTTCACTTTGATTTTTGCAAGATATTCAGCAACAACATTGAAAATATGCGGCCGCGCGTTATCGTGGTGCAGCATCCAACCTGTCTCACGGAAATGTGGTATTTTGCGCCTGATGTTGACTTGCAATGTTTTCAGGACATCCCTGTAGTATTGTCCAGTTACTGATGTGTGTGTAGGTACAACATGCTGATAAACCATTCCATGACTATCAAAGAATGAGATGACCTGAAGCAACCACTATTTTTTTTTTTTTTTTTTTTTTTTTTTTTTTTTTTTGAGGTTGCTGATGGAGATTTCTACACTGAGCTTTGCTGTTTGCTCTCAGGATCAAAATGATGCAGCCAAGTTTCATCAGCAGTGATTACGTTTAAAAGAACCTCCGGATCTTCTTCTAACAACTTTAACTGCATGTAGACCTGCATGTGAATGTCCTTTTGTTCGGGAATCAATAGTCCTGGAACCCATCGAGCACAAACACGTCTCATGAGTAATAATTCTGTCACCAACGTGTGGGTGGCACCCAAAGAAATTTTCAGTATTTCAGAAAGTGATCTGAAGGTAATTCGTCGAATCTCTCTCACAATGGCAGCAGCAGTGTTGATGTTTTCTTACGTAAGAGCAGTAACTGGAGCACCGGGTCCACCTTCCTTTGAAATTGGTTGTCTCCCCTCTTGAGACATTTTAAACCACATTCGAGCTGTGTTGTAAGGAAAAACAGACTCTCCACAGGCATCCTGTAACATTGTATAGCCCTCATCTGAAGATTTGTTGAGACGAAAGCAGTATTTCAAAGCCGCATATTATTCCTCGCGTGTTACCTCCATTGCAGCAGTAGACGATACTGAACATGTCTGAACTTGCCTGGTCCTCACAGGCTGGAACTGGGAGTGCCAACAATGAAACTACTACGGCGTGTTTGTTTCACATTAAGCTAACAGAATATAAGACGACTGCATTTTGGTGCGAAAAATTATGACCGTAAAAAATTATGATCATTCTTTATTGAACAGACCTCGTATATGATGGCGAGATGAATGATAGGTAAGATGATAGAGCAATTGGTGGAATGTTGACGGAGGAAACCGGTGGACCCGGAGAAAACCCGTCCCATTGCCATGTTATCCACCACAAGTCTCACTTTCGGTCGCCTGGAATGGAACCCGGTCCACCTTGGTCAAGGCCAAGCGGTCTAACCACTCAGCCATGGCGCGGCCTTGACAGTAATAGTAATTAGTAGAGCCCGGATTTATAAGCACAATCCAATGGTGAAATAAGTAAGCAAATAAGCACGGAAAATGGAACAAATAAGCACCAAAAATAAGCAAATAAAAATGTAATCATATTCGTAGTTTTTGGTAGAATTTTACCTTACTCACGCTTGTTACAGTACACGAGAGAGTTATCATGATTTTCTTGTTTGAAGCTCCTGCGTTTTTTAGTAAAACATTTTAATACTGTGAAAAGGATCTCTCAACATCGCATGACGTTCCTGGCACATGCGAAAAGCACCACACTTCTTTTTGAATGAATTTCCTTTCGATATGCGTTTCTGTATCAGAAATTTTACAGAGTGTTTCGTAACCAGGGTTTTTCGCTAATACCTTACTCAATTTCTCAAAGGCATTTTTAGCAATACCGTGAGTTGCTAAAGACAACGTTCCTGAAATTTCATCTATCAAAGAAAGTAAATGGTCCAAGGTATTATTTTGAGCTTCCAACTGTGTTAAAATACCAGGTATTTTGGAGAACCGGTTATGGATATACTCTATCTTATCTTGGATGTCAATATTAGCAAAACATTCTTGTGCTGTGGTGATGTTGCTTGTATATTCTACATCTAAGGAGTACAACACTTTTATTTCATTGAAATGTTCCGCGTAGAATGACACAGCATTTAACCAAGAACCCCATCAAGTTAAAACTGGCTGAGGAGTTAGACAAATTTGGAAGGGCTGCATGAATTTTTTGAACTCTAATCGGGGACAGTAAAGCGGCCCGGGTTCGAACCTACCCATGGGGTGAGGATTTTAAGTCCCGGGTGTACGGTCGGTGCCCATTCAGCATGGTGAGGACAGTGAGGAGCTTACACTAGGTAAGCAGCCCTGGTCACGAAAGCCAACATTCCTGCTGGGCATGCCGAAATGCTGATCACATCTCCTTCCCGTATCGGTTGGATGAACACCCACCTCAGCCGTGCGTAAGTGGGCGTGAGGCCATCAGTCGGGTTGGTAGGCCTTGGCCCTCTTAGGGCTGTCGCGCTACGTTTTATTTATTATTGTAATCGGCGACAGTTCAAACACTTTCTTTACACTAGAGACAAGAAGATCCACGTTTTTATATCGGCTCCTAACTCTTTCAGCAAGACGATGTAAACTCTCTTGAGATAAAATGATGGCTAGGTGTGAAAAGTTACTTTTAAATTAATATGATTTGGATAAAATAAGCCATTTTAATAAAAAAGTGTAAAATAGGCAAGCAAATGCCTTATTTTAGGAAAAAAAGCATTTATAAGCATTTTCCTTAGAAATCCGGGCTCTATAATAATTGTTATAATAAAATTAATGTGATTAATTGGCCACATATCTCTAGAAGAATCATTCAAACATTTGAGAAACTACAGCATAGCTTTTCATTTTAATTGGTAATAAATAGGGCTAGGAAGTTGAAGACCTATAAGTTGTCTGAAAAGGTCCTTTAAAACTACCTAAAATATCCCCAAAAGATCTAAAGATGACAAAAAGGTCCAAAAGACGTTTCACTAGGTTTAGTTTTCGGCATGTTTGCGGCCAGGTTTTCTTTCGCAAACAGCGAAACTCCCTGTCGAAGTCATTGTCACAATGCTGGTAAAAATAACAGGGTACTTAGAGAGGGTTTACTAGGTTCTCTGCTGGTGACAATGGCTTGAGTACAATAGAAAGGGTCATCTCACATGTTATCTGCTGTAGCCAGTCTTAGGAGTGCATATTAGAAATTGGAATTTAAGTTACATTCTATTGAACAGGAAAAAGATAGAGTCACCCAATTATGGAAGGCACGGCCAGCTAGCAGCAGGGTGGGCGACAGGTGGCATTCAGGCCACGCCTACCAACTTTTCTTGTAGCGCTAACGAGGGGATGCTTGGGAAAACATCACTAGCCATCTCTTTCCCCTGCCCCTTGCGTCTGGAATAGTCGGGACGATTCACTGAACCGCGAGACTTCCAGAAACAGCGATCTTCTCTATATAAGGCCTGCAGTGGGCGAGTCAGTTCAGTTCTTGGCGAGCAGCTGTGAAGAGCGCCGTAATAGTGAACGGACTGGAAGACTGTGTACGTGTATCAGAGGAGTTGTACGTAATTGTGAGTGTAGAGTGGACCTGTGACAGACGAACTGGCGAATTGTAATCGTGTGCGCTACGTAATTCTATGTAATCGGCAAGTGTTCCAACTGTAATTCGGTGGAAATAAAGAACATTTTGAGTTTGTGCAATTGGAATTTTAATTTCACGAACCCACAAAGTCACAATAGTAACAAAAGTTCGAGTTGAAAAAAAAAACTGTTTAACCAAACAAAATTTCTAAGAAAGGCACCTTTAATAAAAAGCAGCTAGAAAGGAAAAAAATAAAATGGGATTCTTCCTAAACTTCTTAGTAGCATACCGGCACTCTTTGTTTAAATAAGATTCAGTAACTGGTATAGCAACTAAGGACTTTCGTTCTATTTACTCCGTTTTTTTTTCCTTTGTAGAATATTTATTTGCAGGAAAATGAATTCAAATGTGTGTAAACCCACTTGAGTGTATTGAACGCTTCGGAAGTTAATGTGAAGCTTACACGAGGCTCTTAAATTGCCCTGGAAGTTTCAGGGAAACCTCATTAGTCGAACTCCGTCGCACGGAGGATCGGTTGAATACGTTGGGCGAATTGCTCTTTGTCCCACTTGCAGTCTGCTCTGGTAACGCAGTGAAAGCACATTGAGGTATAGTAATGCTATCCATTTATTCGAGAAATGTCCTACGTAACTACTCACAAAGCACATAATGTACATTCAGTTTAAACTTTGCAGTTTATACTTCTTGTATGTGTTGCACAATTGTGTGAATTTAAGAGGGCTTTGAGATGGACACAGAACTGTGATGAGACAATCTGGACATAAAAGGAAAGAAACAAATACAAAATAACAGCTTAATATTTGTTTATGGAGGGTGATACCAGGTTTTCCGAATTAAAGTAAGAAAGTATCGGACAGCTTGTGTAAAACGTCATGACAGTCTGCCAATCCCGAAAAAAAGATCCGTAACATCACTACCTGCCACTTTCATAATAAGAGAAGCATTTAGTGAAAGAATGGCATATATAGTAAAATAGTTCTGGCGATAGGAGTTAAAAAGAAGGCACAGTTAATAGTAAAATTGACAAACAAAATACACTACTTAATTATTTTTAGTCAGCCACTGCACGGTGGTGCATATATGAACAGAAAATGATAACGGCTTAACATTTTGTTAGAAGCGAAAATCCCATGAACAAATACGCATCACATCTAAATGTGTGCTTGTACTGCCAACATCAAAACAAGGGAATAATGACGACTGGTTATTATAATTAACAGGTATTAATAGCGAGAACGTTGTAGGTAATTTATGTAATTAACACTAGAAGTGTTACATAGTCATTATCAGTGTTCGCATGCCATCGTTTAATTGATGACCATACGTATCGTTAATCTGTATGTAAATCCTTATTATGTATCAAAGATTATGAAAGTGTGTATTTATTAGGACACTTTGAACATAGTTCTATTGCCATTTTCTATTTACTGAATTTCATTACGTCCTTATTTCGCTACTTTCTTGTCCTTTGCACCTTTATTTACTGAAGTTTTGCATTTATCCTAATTACATAAATATATGTATTACCCACATTTTACATGAGTTTTTCACAAAGTTTACTATTCAGGTAAGAAATTAAAGTAACATTTTTGGTGGAAAAAACAAACAAAAATATTGCTATTTACTATTTTGGAAAGAGTTGCTTGAGGGTGTTTTTTGTTTTTAATTTACGTCCCTCAACGTTAAGTCTATCGGACGATGAATGAAATGGATGAAATCATGTCAAATGAGCCCAGGGTCCGTAGACTTTAGAGTTACCTGACATCCATTTTTCAAATCCTTATTCAGAAGGTTCACCCTGAACCAGATTCGAACTCGGGACCACAAGTGTCAGACACGCTATCACCTACACTAAAAAAGGAGGGTTACTTGAGGGTGATGTGGCTATTGCTAGCGGACCAGCTATGAATTTAAGTCCCCAAACTAGAGATGAGAAGGATCAATTGTTTCTTTTTCGCGTTAATTGTTGCATAAGGTCAGTTCATGTTCTTTTGTTGGATCATAGGCTGTTAAATTCTCTTCATTCACATTTAATTTTTGGTAGTTCGATAACACATTCCGGTTAATGCTGCAGTTTTGTAAGAATTACTTTTTTTAAAAAAAGCTTTTTCAAAATATTATTTAAGTGGTTTTTATGCAAGAAAATGGAACACATAAACAGTTTCTTTACACTAATCCCAATGGATGAAACAAGTCTCGGACTTTTTTAATTATTGCGTAATGTTAGATCAGTTTCATGGGTCGATTTTCAAATATTTTAGGCCATCAAAATCCCGGTCCTCGTCATTATGTAAACAGGATTTAAGAATATTGCATATTTTTCCAGTATCTTATGTGCTACCATAATCGAAATTATGTTATGTCCCTTTAAGTATCGTGCAGGTTGGCATCTGTGATCGCTTCCAGGGCTGCAGGCTTTTGGGCATTGCTAGAAAAGGTAAGAGGTAAGTACATATAATTGATATGCCCTCACAATAAAGCGTCATAATATCTAGGGTTAATGCGCAAATACGCAGTGAGAAACCAACCTTTTAAATGAAAAAGAAAGATGTTATAAAATGCATTTACGTAAGTATTGAATTGAAACATCATTGCAGTAGGGGCCCGCCTCGGTGGCGTAGATGGTAGTGTCTGCCTTGCGTTCAAGAGGTCCCGAGTTCGAATCTCGGTTAGGGTGAGATACTTGGATAAGGTCTTTTACAGGGTTTTCCCTTATCCTAATAGACGAATGTCAGGTAACTGTAAGTACCATGGCCCCCGGGCTCATTTGAGCACCATTTCATTCATCGTCTGATATGACAACGTTGGAGGACGTAAATTACGAAAAAAAAAAAAAAAATCATTGCAGTTGCCTGCTCCTATTTGGAAATAGAGCCCGAAACAACGCCTCTCCTTAGGTAGGCAACAGTACTTCAAAAGCATGCATCAAAAAATCCTATAGAAGTGCAATCACATTCATTGTTACAGCTTGACAGCTTAAATGGACAAATACAGCAGTATCAAATGTTCTAATTATGTGCACTTTTGGATTATTACGGTCTGAACTCCTATACTACTGCAGTAGATGAATTTCATTCAGCCGGTTTGTAGAACAAAATGCGAAAATATTTATTTAAAATAATAAATATGCGTTTCATTTTTACTTTAATTTGTTAATTTTGACAACCAGGTATATTTTGAAATGCATGCAAAAGCAAAATAATTCAATTTATATAAAAAAGGGAGTTAAAAATGTTAAACTTTGTACCTTATGTGGAGAGTAAAGTGAGAACATTGCCAGTAATAAAAGTTTAAGTTGTATATGTAATCTAACTAATTGAACTTTTCTATTTAATTTACATATATCTTAGAAACAACACTTATATTAAACATACATTTTTGGAGGTGGTGCTCTAACTTTTGTACTTTACAGAAAAACAAAAATGGGAAACTAAAAATTCCTGTAAACCTAGAAGCACAGAGGTAATTCTAGCTCGTGTTTAGGGAACATTTTCCTCTACAAATTAGGTCTAATGTTAAGTATGCAGCTTCTGTGTGCTCAAACCAAGAGGTATTGCTTCCTTGTAAATGTGTGCTAATTTATTTTCTCCACTCTTACCTCGAACAGACTTTTCTGTGAATGTCATTTTCTGATATAAATGACACATCATCTAAAATTGTTGAAGACAGATGCATTAAATACAAGGGGCGTCCAGAAAGTAAGTTCTGCTTCAATTGATCTCCGCTGCAGCGCTACGATCTCAGTTCCGCACATGCGCGGTAGACTCTCTGTATCAAGGGGAAGAAACGTGTGCCATTGTGAGACCGCTGTCAGCCACGTACGCTTTGTTGTGCTTGTTTACAATGTCGGTGTTGATTGAAAATCCCGCTGCTTGTGAAATCACATCTGTGATCCTTTTTGTGAATGCTAGGATTGCACCGCACAATACAGAATAAGCGCCGAGGAATGCTGTCAAAAGGTGTTGTTTCTTCACGACAACGCACGACCACACACTACAGATGCGACGAGAAACTACCTACAGGCACTTGGCTGGGACGTGTTTGACCACTCCCCGTACAGCCCGCCTCGATAGCACGTTCAAGAGGTCCCGAGTTCGAATCTCGGTCAGGGTGGGTTACCTGTATAAGGTTTTTCCGGGGTTTTCCCTTATCCTGAAAAACGAATGTCGGGTAACTCCATGCTCCATGGACCCCGGGCTCATTTGAGAATCATTTCACCCATTCCATTCACCGTCCGATATGACTTAACGTTGGAGGACGTAAATTAAAAAAAAAAAAAACGTACGGCCCTGACCTCGCTCCTAGTGACCTTCATTTGTTTTGTAATGAGTAGTGTTTAACGCCCGCTTTTAGTACATACGGCACCGCAGGCGATGACACTGATGATACATGAGAAGAAGATGGAGCACCGGTGGAATGAGATGGCGGGGAAAACCGGAGATCCCGGAGAAACCCCGCCCCAGCGCCGTGTTGTCCATCACAAATCTCACTTTTTGGTCGCCTGGGATCGAACCTGGGCCGCCTTTGTGAGAGCCAAGCGGTCTAACCACTGAGCAACGGCGCGGCCCTTTCATTTGATTTTGCATCTGAAATATTCCCTTGGCGGTCAACACTTCAACAATGATGAAGAGCTGGAAGAAACTGTTTCCAACTGGTTGAAGACACAGGCGGCAAACTTCTATGAAGAAGGTATACAAGAAGTTGCGCTTCGCTATGACAAATGCCTGCAAAATTTCGGCAGTTATGCGGAAAAGTAGTTTAAGAGTTGAAGAATTTTGTGCAATAAATAATTTTTCTGTATGTGTACCCAATTTAATTTTATTACCAAACAGAATTTACTTTCTGGACGTACTTCGTATTTGGATAATAAATTTTAATTGCGTTGGTATTTTTTTTTTTAATTTACGTCCTCCAACATTGTCATATCGGACGATGAATAAAATGGATAAAATAATGCTCCAATGAGTCCTGAGTCCATGGAGCTTAGACTTACCTGACATTAGTCTTTGGGGATAAGGGAAACCCCCCGGAAAAATTCCTATCCGGGTAACGCACTCTGACCGAGATTCGAACTCGACCTATTAAACGTGAGGCAGACACGCAACCATCTACGCTACCGAGGCGGGCTACTGTTGTTCTGCTTTACTGTTACGGATATAGCTATTGAAAAAAAAGGTCTCATTTAATTTAATAAAAAAATGGAACAATCAGACAAAGATTTTTGCCACAAAGGACAAACTTAATGTATAGAAGCAAGTCAGTGCACTAATAAGGCATACATCTACAATCTGTAAACGTTTAATGTCACATCTTAAAATAGTTTCTGTGATATTGGGTGATGAATTTAGCAAATTTTACATTACAGAGATAGGTCTTTCAAATTCCCCTTAAGTTTGTCATTGTGATTATGTTTATGAACCGTTCACACTTTAACTCAATATCCTTTCTTTTTCAGGTGAGCTCCACAAAAACTTACTTACAAGATGACTGTTGCTTAGACAGGTAAGAAACTAATTTTTTTCCGATTAGGTAAATAAATGGTATACACCCTTTGACAACAACAAAAATGAGCAGATTCTGGAAGCGTATATTTTTCTGTCCACATCGTTTCCACCGTCGGTTTAAAATGGTATCACGGAATGTGTCTTTTTAGCTGCGTCCTACTGAATTCTTATGATGGTGATGGTGATGACTAATGAGAATGTTCACATATTATGTATTGTCTCACATGTTTCGTGCATATTCACATAGGGAATCCTTCGTTTTTCCTACATTGTAATGTGTGCGAAAAATTGAATCTCTTAATCGACTCCTAATTGAGTTTCAGTTACTACATAAACGTGCACTGATAGCAGAGCGGTATGCACGGATATCCAAGTATTTAAGGTACCAGACCTACCAAGGTTCGGATCCCAGACATTTCTTAAAATTCTTTTTATTCTATAGATATGTTCTCATGTGTTAATGTAGTTTGTTAAGAAAAGCAATTATTTGAAATGTGTTGTGACAAGAAATTAACTAATTTTCAAAGTATAGACAATTAGATTCTATTGTCTTGAGCCATCGTTCAGCGAGATTTATTATCCCACGATAGTACATGATGGTGTGAAATCAGGGTTGTATGCTGGGTGTGGTAGCAGTTTGATTCCTGCCAATTCCTTAATATTTTCCATGGTTGATAGTGCAGTATGGGGTGTTGCATTTTCCTGTTGCTATAGAATTAATACTAGTTATCTCCGTCTCAAAATTTCATCAACTCATTCCAGTTGTCAGAATAAAAATCCGCATCAGTCACCCGCCCGTTTGGAACAAACTCCCAGTGAATCGCACCTTAAAAATTCCATCAGACACAACTTTACTTTGGGACCGAACTGATTTTTTTTCCCACCATGACTTTGGCAGATGGGATCAAACCACTGTTTCGAAGCATCAGTGTTTCGGTAATATGTCCATTTTTCATTTCAAATGAAAATGACTGTCCTGACGACATATTCATTCTACGTTCATTTTGTTGAGGTGTCAGTTCATGAGGTACAGATCTACAACTTCTGTGTGATTTTACAAGTGGCTTAATGTAGCAATGTATGGTATCTTTTGATGCATCAAGTTCTTCTGAAAGCCTACGGGTACTTTTTGCGGATTTTCTCGCAAAACTTGACGTGTATCCTCAATATTCCAGAACATGTTAAATTTTTAATGTTCTCGTCTCCACTGTTGAAACGCTGAGCCCGCCTTGGTAGCGTAGATAGTAGCATGTCTGCCTCACGTTCAAAGGGTCCCGAGTCCGAATGTCGGTCAGGGTGAGTTATCTGAATAAGTTTTTTTCCGGGGGTTTCCCTTATCCTAAAAGACGAATGTCGAGTAACTCTAAGCTCCATGGACCCTGGGCCCATTTGAGCATCATTTCACCCATTCCACTCATCGTCCGATATGACTTGAAAAGTTATAGGACTTAAATTACAACAACAACAACAACAACAACAACAACAACAACAGCAGCAGCAGCAGCAAAAATGAAACGTTGGAACCATCGTTGTGCCTCACGCTCACTAACGACATCTTCTCCTTCCACTTCACAAATGTTTTGAGCTGCGGCAGCTGCTTTATAATTTTGTTTCCAGTCGTGTTTTGTTATTTCCATTTTGTGATTATTTATTAACAACTGAAGACGAATACGTGCTCTCAATATACGGAACACTAGCCATGACATCCTGTAAATAGTATTGCCAAACCCAAAGGAACTAAGTACATTTTCCAATACACCAAAATAAAGAATATTTAAATTATGAGCTGGCCAAATAGAAATATGTATTACGCACATTGTAATAAAGCTTACAATTTCTAATGTTTACTTGATTTTATGGCATTTATGCTCAGACATAAAAACTGAAACACTCTACTCTGTTTTTATACGACCTGAAATAGATGCTTTATTCCTATATGTAAAATAAAATAAAAATGGAAATTAACTTAGTATCAGGTTTGTAAATCCTGAACTGAAAAGCTGCAGGATTTAAAAGGATACTTGCTGAAAATTTATTTAAGGCATATTTTGATAGCTGTCAAACTGTCACTCGTTTATAGCTGGATTGATTAGCTGACCTGGTTAAAAATTAATATGTGTAATGTCTCGTAGAAATTAGTGTTCTCTGCTCTTATTACTTCTTTAGTCCTTCTTTACTTAAAATCTAAGTTCAATTTCAGTTAATATAAAACAGAATTTACCTCGTCCAAACATTCATACCACCCTTTAGTTACAGTGAACGCTTCTATCTTTGTTTCATATATGTTAAATTTTGCGGTAATTAATTCCTACTGTAAATTTATTACAAATACTGTTAAGGGATTTCTGCCTGCCAGTATATCTGTTCTGTTCCCTCGCATAAGCTTTGGCTCTGAGAACCTTTTCAGATAATGGATGGAGGGAGGGATAAAAAAAATATATTTTTACATGAAACTCTTAGACGTTGCAACTTTTGGCACCACGATGAAGCGCAAAAAAAGCGTTTTCGACGTAACTCTCAGTTTTATTGATCTGAAAATAACAAACATCATATAAGCATATAAAAACTTTAATACTTGATTTTGTATGACCCATAATTTTCTATCGAATAACATAAAACGCATTGCTAAATATTTTATTTCGCACGCAAAACTTTCGCTTCAAACAAAAACAGGAATTTGGCAAAACCAATTTTCCGACGCCTTCAGTTGTTAACTGCCTTGTTCGATACGAACTAATCTGTCACTAATTCAGAGGCTAGCGCGGTCGACTTTGACCAGAGCTGACATTGATGGATTTTGTTTTCGTTAAACATTTCTGTTGTTCGCTAGATCAGAAAACAGACTGAAGTACAAATAGTTGTGTTCATTGCCGCAACTTTGCAAAACTGAGAATAAGAGATTTCGTTTAAAGCTGCAATTGTATGAATAGTATACTAATATATTACTGTACGACCACACCATTCGAAATAAATAAGATGACAACGGTTACCTTCTTAGGGGAGCTGGGCACATAGGAGTACCTCTGCTGTGATGAGACGGATTGAGCCGAGAACTTCCAATATTTAAAGTCACTGCAGAGTTAATCTCAAAGTCGAATCCACTTTGTTTCTTGTTATAAACCGCACCTAGGAAGTAATTGCTGGTTCGAAACGATGCCTCTAATGAAATTTTTTCTCTCAATACCTCCTGGTATTGTCCAATACAATTTATTCATTCATAAATTTTATTCTATGAATGTAAATTTCGAAATCGTTTAAGGGAAATATAGGACGTGGAAGTGAAATAAGGAAGAAATATAATGATAAAATGATAGATCTCTCCAATAATTGCAACAGATGTAACTAACGGAAGGATAAGACTTACATATGCTCTGAGTTTCCGAGCGGGACAGTTCAGGCCCGCATTCGAGAGGCCCGGGTTCGATTTCCGTGGCCGACCTACCTGATCCGAGGGGTTTTTCGGGGATTTTCCTGGCTTGCGGCGATTGCTGGGTAGGTTGATTACATCCCCCGAGTTTCCTGTCAATCCATTTAATCTCCATTATCATCTCGTATATCTCAGATGCTGATCTCAGGGAAAGAAGCATCGGTGGTTGTCTCGGCGGTGTATAGCAGCATGATGTGCTCTGAGTGAACCACTTCTTCCTCCGGTAGGTCAGTTGTCGGTCTCCGAACCGTCTGCTGGGACCGTTTCCGCACCACAGTAGGGGGAATGTCCGTCGTCCTGTCCTTTGCACTGTCGTGCCTCCTTTGGTGGACAGCCCTCTGTTTCCTGTCACATCATCCTTCCTCCATGGGATGCCCCACTTGTGGCTATAGGTACAATAGATCAACACTGGTCGCAGTGCCGAATCCCCTCCACAGTAGTCCCAATCCAAATCTGATTCCCAGACTTCCATTAACCAGGATTTACCGGTTTTTTAAATTTAATTTAAGACTTGGAACTTGGGACCTTAGAGGATCTGTGGCCAGCTGCAGTTAGTTATAAAGTAATGCTCACAGATGTGCTCAGTGACTGTACTTCACTGTTGTTAGAAGTTGTTTGTTAAAATTCATACGGTTGCTCCGAACTTTCGAACCGTCGTAATTTCGAATGCAAGCTGATTGGATTTCTTCTCGAAGGATACATAGGACTAGGCTGCAACTAATTTCCAAGACGCGCAACACATTTTGACTGACTTCATAATGCTGAATCATACAGCGATGGCCAATTGCAAAAGTGAACTTTTGGGATTCCTTAATCAGTAGATTGGGGAAGCAATTGGCCTCGGCGCCCCTACGTTTTGCTGAATTGATCACAAGTAGTTCGAGCATCCCTTAACCAACTCCTTGGTGACTTTTCCCTTAAACTCTGTCCATTGAATGATATTTTGGAAAGATAACGGTATATTAAAATGCACAATGTCAACATTGCATTTTTTCGACCGCATATGCGTAGTTTAAAGTCAGTAAGCCTCATTTTATTGTTAAATTAATTTCTCTGACGGTTCATGAGTACTAGCAACTTGATATACACCGTTCAGGACCACAGAGTAATGGAACTCCATGCATTCGGAACTGAGGAGCATGTAGTGCATATGCAGTATTCTAATGGGGGTAGAAGTATGTTAGTGGGGCAACACTCTTATACTGTCAACTTTACAAATCTTGTATTCATCGATCCAGATTTCGTACATTCATAAGGAACTAAATCAAACTCTGGGTCGTGTTAGTTGATAGTTCCTCCAATTCTAAATTGATTTTTCAAAAATAAGGACTCTTTGATGAGAAGGTAAGTGCTAAACAAACACACATACATATACAATCGACGGGTGGATATCTCCTCTGCTTTTGATGTTGTTTGTAAGAAGATTTTACTTGTCCCATTCTGTGCAAACGTCCACTAAGGTAGCAGTGTCTCGTGAAGATGCGTGTTGTAAATATGAGCGTTATCGTAATTAAGTTAAGCATTTCTCGCGATTTTCCTCTGCCAAACCTCCGTGTGTAAAAAATAATTGGAATATCTGAACCTATAAATGTATTCAATAAGCCTCATGCTCTGACAACCAGTTCCTGATAGCTTAACGGATCCTGATGAAAGCCCCCAGTATATCTGTTCACGTCCAAGAATGGTTGCTGAGTTCCCTTTTAAGTAATTGACTCTTTAGTTTCCCAGAACCCATATATGGCCCAGCACGTACTTCCGCTGAAATGAATCGTGGGGCTTGTATTACCGCGGGAGGTTTGTGCCAATCTTAGACGAACTTGAATTTTACCAGCTGGTTATTAGAACGTTCAGGCCTGCCCAAATGTCTGATAGTAAATGAATCCGTCTATTACCATAGTGTTTTCTTACCCTCTCTCAGGTACTTAATAATATAGCAAACATCTCTGTTGAAATACTGGCGTATTTTGTTTGGTGAAACAATTGGACTCGACACCCCTACGTTCTGCTGAATGATCACAAGGAGCTCGGGTTCCCTTAACCTACGGCTAAGTTACACGGCAGCTTGATGCAATGCCATAGATTCCACCTCTGCATTGAATGTTGTTGCAGAGAGGTAAGTATACCAGCAAGGCCTTTATTTTCTTCAGGCTAAACCTGTTTCTCGTTCACTGCGTTTAGGCTAAGACAGTGAAAGGTTTAACAAACAGCAACCTTGGTTTCATAATATTGATTCTTAATTCTAAGTATTCTAAGGAATTCTTTGTACCAGGGTTATTAAAATAATTGGAAGTGCCCTTTGAGCGAGCTTCCAATTTGATGATTTAAAATATGCAGCGTCCCTAAGACACTGACGCAACCCAGATCGATGAGACTGTTTAGGTCCCGGGATGCCTCACTCCGGTAAGGAGTATAACCGTTACTCTATTTGGATTGACAGAAGAACCTCACCGCATCTCAACCATCCTGAGTACAAATTGAAGCAACTGAGCAATAGCATAATTCCCTTTGATAATATCTTCACAAATCCAGTGGTAAGGAGACCGACATCTTAGAGTTGTCACAATCTATCCACCACGTGGATCAGAGAACTTGTGCCTACCGGAAGCACTTGGCAGTAATCTGTCCAAAGATGCTCAAGTTAAGCTGGAAGATAATATATTTACGTACAAATAATAATTGGTGGTACAGCATGCTTACCTTTCATAATTGCATCCCAGAAAGTTCTATCCAAGACACCTTATATGTCGATGAGTACATAATGTTTGTTGTAATTTACGTCCTCCATCGTTAGGTCATATTGGACGGTGAATGAAATGGGTGAAATGATGCTCAAATGAGTCCAGGGTCCATACAGTTTAGAGTTACCCGAAATTCGTCGTTCAGGAAGAGGGAAAAGTCCGGAAAAAAACCTTATCCAGGTAACTCCTCCTGACCGAGATTTGAACTCGGGACTCGGCAATCACTTTGTGCGCCAGCGACTTTCCTATAGCATAAAACTCTTGCTCGCATAAGATATCTCTATAGCAAACACTACATGATGAAGCGCTGTTTCTATCGATTTTCCAGATTTATATTCAAATTGGCATCTGTGTAGCAGCACTCCGTAGTTCATGTACACTGTCCTTTAAGTATATTTTAGTTAATCCCCCTAATCGTTAAAACGTTACATCAATCAAAGAGGAATAAAGGGTTATTACATGATATGACATCTCCTCAAAAGTACTGTTTGCCAACGCAAAGAAAGTCCCTGATAGGAATTTGGCACCCTTACAAGTTCGACAAGGACAACCAGTGTTTGTGACAGAACGCATGCTACATAAGGAGTAGAACCCTAAAATCATGCGTCCTATTCTCTAAGTGTATTAAAACCGAGTAAAAGGCCTCAGAATGTTTCTGAATGGGCTTTAACTGAACTGACCCAACTGTCATAAACCACTACAGACAGGGTATCGGAACAGTGTGTAATCCCTCTTGTGCTTAATTCCCTTGGGACTTTCTTTACTGTGGCAAACTGTATAAATTCCCTGTTGCAGTAGTGCAGGAAACCTTTAATCAGATCCTTCTGATTTAAATGAATTAAATAGCTCATCTAACTTTAGCCGCAATGATCATCCGTTTGATCTAATTAGTCCTCTCTGTGATGACGCGCGACACAGGTTGATTACTAAATGCGTTTGCAGCTGGAAAGTGTTAGAGTAAGCTAGCTAAATGCAATAGCATTTTCAGTCCAAACTATGTAAGTACCATTAGGTAACTAATGGTGCTTGATGACTCTTGAGCTATTGGAAATGTCAATTACTCCACAGCAGTACCACCCCGCCCCCCTCACGAAGCATGCCTTTTGGCTTTACGTGTGGCTTTGTTGTGACTGATAGTGTTTCCCGATATGGGGCTCAGATGTCGCTAAACCTTACAAGAGAACCCTGCACTCGCACCACTAAGCAACTCACAATTTGATTGTATAATACCTGTTGTATATAAACCATGTACACCTAACATCTGCTGTGGAGTAGAACCACAACGCCCAAAACTGAAGCTTGGAAAGTGCCGCATACGACCACTTGCAAGTAGCTGCTGGACATCCCCTGTCGGCTCTATTCGTGTTGTGGGGGACGGCACTCCCTGTGCATGTCATGTGTAGACGCTGCTGGTCAGGTGTAAGCAATCCCTCCCGTACAATGGTGTGTTATTATAACTCTGAAGTGCATATAGATATGAGCATAGTGATAGTTCCCGTGTTATTAATGAAAAAGACAGTGTAACAAAGGAAAACTTCGACGAAATTGATGTATTGTTTGAACCCTTCATAAGAAATTGTCTGTATGCTACAGAGCAATTGGATGTTTCAAAAATCTCTTTACATACAGGAGCTATACTTTTAAAATTGAAACCCTTATTGGTTTGATATGTCTATCTGCTTCATGCTAGATTTGTTAAAATCTCTAGGTCACCCAGGAGACAAGCTTCACAAGCACATGGTGTCTGACAAATCTTTATAGAGGATTTGGGAATGGGCTGCTGCAACTCACATTCACCCCACACGCCCGTGAAAAAATCGGCCTCGGCCATGCAGCGCTCAGGCAGTTATACCCTATATTCCGCTCGACCATGCCCATCCGCCTGAAACTGCGGGTGTATCGTGCGATCATCCCGCCCCTGATCCTGTATGGATGCGAGGTCTGGGGATCGGTGGCTCGTACCACCATCCGCAGATTGCAAGCCGTGCAGAACAGGGCGCTTAGGATGATCTATGGAACTGAACGTATGTTTCCCTCATACATTCTCCACACCCATTCTGGCATACCTTACATTGAGGACGTTGTGCGCGAACGCTCGCGCACATTGTATGCCAGGATTACATTCCATCCCAACCACCTAGTGAACACACTAGGGCAGTATGACCACCGTTTACCCAGGAGGAGAAAGAGCTACCGCCTCCCCAAGGACGCCCTTGGGTGGTGAGACCAGCCTCTCATCCCCTCAACTCTACACTCTGTCCCGGCCACACTGGGGCTGGACCTGGCCCGCCGGTTGAACCCCGGCAGCCGGGTCCCCCGGTGTGACCCCGATGAACACCATAACCTAACGATCCCCAACTTACCCGACCTCTCGCTCCTGGCCCCGCCACGCTGGACGGACCCTGCAACGCAGGCCGCCAATAGCGTGGCGGTTCAGGGCACTGGCCTCCTTGGAAGCTACCCCCGCCACCAGGAGCATTAGCAGAGGTCGAATCAGGTCCTTCAGCCAACAACGACATCCAAGCTTTGGAGAAATGACAAACTCTTTAAGATCGCACGGGTAAATCCGCACAGCGGATAGGTACCGTGGCGAAATACCCACCGTCCGGGAGCATCCGGACGACTTGTTCTCGCTCTTGGCTCTTGGCTCTGCTGCAACTAATCAGCAGTTCGACATACATTTCTTACCTTGGCTAGACCAGGATCCATACATTCCACCTTCATATACACCCATCAAGGTTCTCCAACTGGGAGCCCCTGGTTTGGATTTAAAGTTGTTAAGCCATTTATCTGTTACATCCCCTGTGACCTCTCTGGCATGAGCAACTCTATTGGTAATGTCATTTCCAGTGTCGCCTCAAGCGCACAATTGCACAAAAGCTGACCCAACAGCTACAGGATCTTGCTGCTTCTGGGTGAAAATATACCAACATATGGCTTATTTTGATAAACAGCTAATGTATTTAAGTATCCATTTATCTCATTGATAATGTCCATTAAACTTGCATTCCTAAATATGTTTCATTTAGATTTATATAGTTGGAGAAAATGCATTTTGAATCAAATTGCACACTGATCCTTTTTAAATTAGCTTTAAATGACTTGCTTTTAAAGAAGAATAAACTATCTTAGGAAAATGTTATTGGTATTCATCTGGATTCTGCACAGGACTTTGTAGGCATTCGATTCATTAACAAAGACCTGGAGGTTATTTTTGGCATTGATCAAGTTTACATTCAAAACTACATAGGGAATTAACTCTCTCCACATCTAACCTCATTAATGTTCAGGTGTCTGTTTCAATATCCAAGCAATCATAGCCTGATAGTAAAAGCCCGTTTTGTAAAATGCTAACAGACAAATTAAGATGCAGAATTAACATTTTGAATGTATGTCTTTTTACACTCTTTGCTATTACTTGTTTGGGACACACACGGCAATGCAGTACAAAAGCAATGAACCTAATATGTTGTGCATCCAAAAAGTTTTTCCTGCATTTTCTTTTAAACATACTACATTTTCAGTAACATAATCCACATTTTGGTTCTGAAAGTGGAGCTAACTGACCGCTGTCTAATAAGCCCATTATGGACCCGGGTGTTTTGTCATATTTGTTGCCCTTGGTACGACTTAATAGCAGACCAAATGACTAAGGTTGGCAAAAATTGTGTTTTAGACGTATAAATTGGGATTTCTTTATAATGTGAGCCGTATATTACTGTAGGCCCACTGCATTGGTATATGAATACTTGTTGAATATATGTTAAAAATGTTAGTACATCTGCCATTTTGTATTCTGAGTTCCGTGACACCTCACAGATAATAAACTCATATGCTCTTTGGAGTACATAGGTGTCTTTTAGTTAATTATTTTAGCAAAGAGCTTTATATTACAAATTGAACCACTCTGATGTGTTACACTCTTATGACTTCTGTTTAGTACACTCAATTGTTACTAGTGTTACCCGTTTTATCTACCTCATATTAGTCGAGATAACTATTTCAGAAATGATCTCATTGCTAATTATTTTCTTTAAACAACAAGGGGAATTTGGGAATACAGTAATCTTTAAGTGATGTTGAAACCTTGTAAGAGCTAATCGCTTTGTAATTTTTTTGAAATTAAATCTTTTTGCACGGTCAAGAAAATAAAGGAGGAATAATGTAGATCTATTCGAGAAATTTTTTTTGGGGGGGGGGGGAATTCAAACGAATAACAAGAGCTATTTCAGAAATGACTCCCCCCACAAAAATTTATTTGTCATAAACTGTATGCTGCATCTAATTACTTATTTTGTGTAGTAAACCTTTTTTCTAGTTATGCTAGTCCACCAGGGTGAAGAGTGCGTTTGAGAACATTCACAGTACATTTATGATAAACATTTAGTATGACATAAAAATATCTTTTGCATGTAGTACTTAGTGAAAATATTTGAGTCATTTTTTGAGGTATTCAAAATGTTCAAAAATTTCTTGTAAATTGTTACTTGGGTTGAAAGATTTTCTTAAAAATCTTCAGATTCCATCCTTAGAAGTTTGATGTATACAAAGGCAAATGCTTATTTTCTAAGAATAAACTTTTGGATTCAGAGAGATTCTAAACGTGCATTTCCGCGGACATCTTCCCGTCGAATTTTTGGTGAAATTTTCGTGTTGGATTTTATCTTGGAATAGAATACTTTCCCTCTCTAATATAAGAAGTATGTACTAAGAAAAACGTAACATATATCACATTATTGACTTTAAACTATAAATAATACTTTTGTGTAAAGGTATAACTGTTTTGCGTGAATATAGTGTAAAATGAACTAAAACGGGATACATAGAGATCATGTAAACGTTCAGCCATATCTCTAAAAATTTAAATTGTATCAGAGATGACGTGTCTTGAAGTTAGTAAATTCAACATGAATGGGGATAAACCTATAACGAACCGTTAACTACGGAGATGAACGTTTTGACTCAAAATACTCGTACATTGTTCAGGTACTTTGAAAACTTAAGAAAAACAGTGAGCAATCTACCTTCAAACCTAACATTCATGTGTGTTTATATTATGATTCCTTATTTAATGTCATTGCATTGTAGCAGTACAGTTCAGAGAGACGTCAATTACTTTAACAATATTCCAGTTTCACGTATAAAAAAAGCAAATGTTTGTATTATACTTTTTGAATATGTCTCCACCCTTTAGTCGACAAAGTGACATGCCAACTCTTTTTTTCGTTTAAAATAGACGTTTACTTACCATACAGGCGTTAGTCACAAAACTGATGAGACATCTTCGGTCTTAAGAGCTTAGTGTTTTATATCCGATATATAAGGATTTTGCACCTGTTTGAGCATAAGGACCAAAGTCAGCCATGTGATACAGAAATTATGGATCAATTGGAAAAAGTAATGCATAAAATAAAATAAAATATGAATATTTTATACATTCCTTAAATGTTACTGATTTTAGGTTTGGCAGTTAATTATGAGTAAAGTTTGGCTCAGGGTAAGATGTCATTAGGTAAGGTAAATAGCGAGGGTTGGTTGTCAGCCAATTCGGAGAAGTAGCTAGGTAGGTCAGGCGACGAGAGTGAAAGGTTACTATCCAGAGTTGCCAGATCAGGTATGGCAGGCTAGCTTGGAGTTTCCGGACTACGTGAGAGCATTTCTTAGAAAATTATAGAGACTTTAGGATAGGAAGCAAATTTCAGTATTGTAGAAATGATGTATCAATATCGTATTAGAAGCAAGTAATGGAAGTCTTAGTCATTAGGAAAATGGGAGGTTATTAGGATAATTTTGGCGGCTGAGTGTTATTATTATATACTTAGTTTACATTATTCGGCAACTTATCCATTTAAGTGAATAGTTAAAAAGTTATTTAGATTCCAGTGTCACCATTTCTATATACCGTAATAAAGGACTCTGCTTGAGATTGAAGCAAGATCACTGCCACAATTTGGCGCAGCATCATTTCTACTGACTTCTCTCCGCTAAAGTGCGCAACACAAAATACTGCTTCAAAGCCGAGTAACATCCACCGGGTATATAAACTGTTACAAATGCAAATACTGACGTAGGGATTTTGTTGTTATTTTTGTAGCTGTTATAGGCATATGCTAGATGTTGCAGCTACATAATTAGTGGAACCTGTTAGTCATACATCACCGACGACATTTCAGTATATCACTCTCATTATTCAGAAATGTATGTCTAAATAGCCATCACTCAGTTTGGATTAGTTTTATTTTGATAACATTCTTTCCAATTCTCATGCATGAACTATTGTTTGCCATACAGAAATAACCAGCTTATTTTAACCTTTGTTTTAAAATATTCTAAGCTTTGACTGAATATCCACGCCGTGGTTTATAGAATCCATAGAAACTATCTAAATTTTTACTAATGGGTAACGACAGTCTCAGATAAATTAAATTGATTTTTTTTAAATTTACGTATTCCAAAGTTAAGTCATATCGGACGATGAATGGAATAGGGGAAATGATGCTCAAATGAGCCTAGGGTCCATAGAGTTCAGAGTTACCCGACATTCGTCTTTCAGGATAAGGGAAAACCCAGGAAAAACCTTATCCAGGTAACTCACCCTGACCGAGATTCGAACACGGGACCTCTTGAACGTGAGGCAGACATGCTACCACCACGCTACCGAGGCGGGCTAAATTGATTTAGAATTCCAGGTTATATCGCACACATAATACTTATGATGAAAAGAAGTTTCTCCACAGTAAAGAACATTTATTTTGAAACTGAATGCAGACACTGTGCTATTGCATTCGTCTTACATGATCTAGTGATAACATCGATGATTCAGGTGGTTACTCCTTTGGTCCAGTTTAGGATATGGCGGATTCAGTCGCAGTCAACCCACCACTCTGACTTGGGTTTTCTATTGCCGCTAAGCGAATGCTGGGGTGGCTTTTATAATCTAGATCCCTTTCCCTTCCTTCATTTTGTTCTCTACTTTACAGGTTTGGTTGTCCGTTTGATGGTTCGACCGTATGCCTGCAGAGGGCGCGGGCGCTTGCGTTGTGTAGTGTTTCTTCCTAAGCTCCATTTGGGGTGCGTCTTGTGGTTATAAGAGGAATTCAAGGGACTTCTTCATTATTTTCTGGCTTGTTCTGTCTCTGCTGTGTGACGATATCTGTGCTTCATTTCACCTAATCTTTCTGCTTTGAGTGTGATAGCTCAAATTACTAGAGGTTTTAAATAATGATCACATATTTTTTTGACAACGTACCTTCACTCATCCTCATAATTTTGATGGTTCTTCTCAAAATAGTCTCCCCTGAATGCGATGCACTTTTGCCAGCATTTCTGCCAGTCTTCAAAGACATGCTGGAAAACAATTTTTGAACGGTCCTTCAAAATCACCTCCGCAGCCTTCACCACTGCTTCCGATGATGGATAATGCCTCCCACGAAGGCGTTTCTTCAAGTTATGCTATAGAAAAGAGTCACATGGGGCTAAATCCGCACTATAGGGGGGTGAGGGATGCACTTCACGTTGATTTTTGCAAGATATTCAGCAACAACATTGGCGATATGCGGCCGCGCATTATCGTGCTGCAGCATCCAGCCTGCTTCATGGAAATGTGGTCTTTTGCGCCTGATATGGACTTGTAATGTTTTCAGGACATTTCTGTAGTGTTGTCCAGTTACCGATATGTGTGCAGGTACAATGTGCTGATAAGCCATTCCATGACAGTCAAAGAATGAGATGACCATAACTGTCCCAGCAGAAGCAACCACTTTTTCTTTTTGGGAGGTTTGGTGATGGAGATTTCCACATTGAGCTTTGCTGTTTGCTCTCAGGATCAAAATTATGTAGCCAAGTTTCATCGGCAGTGATTACGTTTGAAAGAAACTCCGGATCTTCCTCTAACATCAACTTTAACTGCATGTTACCTCCATTGCAGCGGTAGGCGATACTGAACATGTCTGAACTTGCCTGGTTCTCACAGGCGGGAACCAGGAGTACCAACAATGAAACTACTACGGTGTTTTTGTTTCACATTAAGATAACGGAATATAGTAAGGTTGAATTTTACTGCGAAAAATTATGTCCGTAAAAAATTATGATCATTCTTTATTGAACAGCCCTCGTAGATCCAAGGATCGCCACTGGGTGTTCGCTTTTGTAAGCGAATACAAATACAGGGATAACATACCAGCTTCTTGCTTCCCGAAATCGCGGGTTCAAACGCTACAGAGGTTAATTGAACTTTTCAGGTGTAAAAGTCCATAGCATGTCTTGCTACGGAAGGACAGAAAAACCGGTGATGTAGAGTTACGATAAATAAAAAAGCCTCAAGCCTGACAGGGGATTCAAAGAAAATGCTAACGGTTTGTCACGTCCAATACAGAATAAAATGTAGAACGGTACGCTAAGAATCGTAATAGTTAAAAGATGCTTACAAACCAGGGGGGGGGGGGCGTTCTCTAACCCATTAAGCCTTTCGCTTGACTTCGACAAAGTTTTGTTGCACCTTAGGGATGGAGTAGAACTAGCACAGTTCATGACAGTACTGCATGACAAGCTGCAACATTGTGCAAGCTGCACATGACATATACATGACGCAGGTACATTAAATAGTATGTTTACCTACCTTAAAAGGAAAAGAATGAATCTTCGGCTTATGAATTTTAGGTTACACACAAGTCCATGTTGGTATAGAGGTGAGGAACTCGAAATGTGTATAGCATTTTAATGCAGTAAAAGGTGCTTTTGTGTGGGAGATAGGGAAAATGAAATGTATAATTTTCTTACCTGGGGATTCATTTTCTATTTTCTGTGGGGTACTAAGAAATGGAGCGTCAAATCAAAAGAAATGTACGATAACATATCCGACAAGTAGCTTTAATACTGTCACCCAATTATTGGAAGGCACGAGCAACTGGAGCTGGGTACGGGACAGGAGGCATTTAGCCTACGCCCACCCATTTATCTTGTAGCGCTAACATAGGGGATTGTTAGGAAAGCGTAACTAGGCGCTGTACCGTCTCTTTCCCCTTCCCCTGACGTCTCGAACAATCGGCATGATGTTCCGAGCCGCGAAGCTTCCAGAAACAGCGATCATCCTATATAAGGGCTGCAGTGGACGAGTCAGTTCAGTCCCTGGCGAGCAGCCGTGAGGACCGCAGTGCTAGCGGGCGGACTGGAAGACTGTGTACGTGTATCAGAGGAGTTTCTAGTCAGCTCTAGAGAGTTGTACGTAATAGTGAGTGTGGAGTGGACCTCTGACAGACGAACTGGTGGATTGGAATTGTGTGTGCTAAGTAATTCTATGTAATTGGCAAGTGTACCAACTGTAATTCGATGGAAATAAAGAAAATTTTGAGTTTGTGCAACTGGACTTTTAATTTCATGAACCCACAAAGTCACAATACGTACGAGGGCTGTTCAATAAAGAATGAGCACAATTCTTTTTGGCAATATACCTTTACTCATCCTCATAATTTTGATGGTTCTTCTCAAAATAGTCTCCCCTGAATGCGATGCACTTGGGCCAGCAGTTCTGCCAGTCTTCAAAGACATGCTGGAAACCAATTTTTGAACGGTCCTTCAAAATCGCCTCCGTGCTTTCACCACTGGTTCTGATGAATAATGCCTCCCACCAAGGCGTTTCTTCAAGTTAGGGAATAGAAAGAAATCACATGAGGCTAAATCCGGACTATAGGGAGGGTGAGGGATGCACTTCACGTTGACTTTTGCAAGATATTCAGCAACGACATTGACAATATGCGGCCGCTCATTATCATGATGCAGCATCCAGCCTGCTTCACGGAAATGTGGTCTTTTGCGTCTGATATGGACTTGCAATGTTTTCAGGACATCCTTTTAGTATTGTCCAGTTACTGATGTGTGTGCAGGTACAACATGCTGATAAACCATTCCATGAATATCAAAAAATGAGATGACCATAACTTCCCCAGCAGAAGCAACCACTTTTGCTTTTTGGGGGATTGGTGGTGATGGAGATTTCCACACTGAGCTTTGCTGTTTGCTCTCAGGATCAAAATGATGTAGTCAAGTTTCATCGGCAGTTATTACGTTTGAAAGAAACTCTGTATCTTCCTGTAACATCAACTTTAACTGCATGTTACCTCCATTGCAGCGGTAGGCGATACTGAACATGTTTGAACTTGCCTGGTTCTCACAGGCGGGAACCAGGAGTACCAACAATGAAACTACTACGGCGTGTTTGTTTCACATTAAGCTAACAGAGTATAATAAGATTAAATTTTAGTTCGAAAAATTATGACCGTAAAACAATTATGATCTTTCTTTATTGAACAGCCGTCGTACATTGAATTTTACATGACCAATCAATGTGTTTACCATAATTGCTGAAAATATGACTCCTTTATGCTTCAAGTTACCAAGAACATGTTTCACTCCAACCTCTATCTTGTAAAACTAAATGTAAGTATTTTCTTTCCTTTCCCTGCATGAACATTTTGGTATGTGAACTACTTGCATACACATCAGCGGTTTGACTCCACTAATGCAATATTCGGATAAGGTAAGATTCAACTCTGCAACACGCATCAAACAATGTCATTTGAATTGAATAACTATCTCGTACAAGTTCGGATACTAGCCATGATTCTTCCTTCAGGATAAGAGAAAGGCTCGGAAAATATATTTTCCAGATAACCCCCCTGATCGAGATTCGAACTGGGGACCTATGAATGTGAGGCAGATCCGCTACCACCAATGCTACAGAGGCGAACATGAGAAGAAACGCAGGAACGCACTCTGCGTAAAGTACCATAGGGCAATATTTAAAAAATCATTCGTTAAAACTGGATTCACATAACTACAGATGCTTCGGCAAGTGCAACACTGCATTCCTTTCGGATCTAGTATAAAATCCAAATATGAAAGTAAACTTAAAGTAACTCAGAACAGTAGGTTAGACATGTGCATAGGGAGAAGTGCATTCTGTAAGAAGTACGTTGGACCAACTCCAGTTTGCGGTTCTGAAAACGATATTTTGTTCCTGCAGTCACTTCATCATCCATATATGTAAAATTGGAGTTAAAGTTTGCAATGTGAAGTTGCAATGTTTCATATTCATACTATAAAAACAAACCATAAACTGAGATCTCGATAATAACCGTGACCATCCGCTCCTTATACCTCGATAAAAACAATTGAAATTATAGCAACCATCTTTTAAATTTGCATTACAATTGAAATACTGAGATATAATACTACTGGGATAATAAGCGTACACTGAAATGATGTATAAGACTACCTAAGTCTATTTATTTTATTTTCTAAGCTAGATATTTATTTTTAATAGGTTTCTGAATAAAGTCTTGGTACTGGTTTAATTCGGTTCAACTCCAAACATGATGGAAATATGGTATTTGCTCCTCTTTAAAGGAAATTTCTCCTTTAATTTCAGTGCTTTTTAGCTTTCGGAATCTGTTTTATCTGAACTATTCGGATATTTGAAATTTTGGGGTGTAAGTTAAAACCGCGGGAACTAACATACGGTGAAAGTGAAAGTTCCAGTTCTTTGCATTCATTTCTTTCTACATGCCAGATCGCCTTGTCAAGTAAATGAACAATAGCGCAGAGTGTCTGATAGCAATGGTAATGCAGAAACGGATAAGGGCAAACTGTTCTGACAGCTTGCTCTTGTAGCACAACATTACGAGGGGCGTATCGGTTATAGTTCATGGAAGTCCTTAAAACACAAATCCTTCTTGACCCGCTGCGTTCCATGTTAACTTGTTTTGCTGCCTATATTTCAGTAATCGTTATGAAAATACACGTGCGGATACTGTCATATTAAGCGCTTTCTAAACTCCATTTGTAAAATGTATTACAGCTTCGATTCTCTTTATATCTTGCATCTTGTGGGGGGGATATGCAAATGCAACTCTGCACACCATATAAATACTATCTTGATGTGAAACCTGGAGGGTTAAATAAGTCTGTTGATAATTATGTACTTATTACGATTATCCCTAGTTAATGAATTTTCGTTTTTATGTTTGGGATTCCAAGGTTGTGCTTCTATACAGCATACTTGCTTTACGTTACGTTAATGTCAGAGGTTCTACTCCCATTAGTCCTGAACCCGTAGGAGCAAGGACCGGGGCCTCCTTCGACCAGGGAGTTAACGAGCTGTCCCAAAAAGGCGCCCGGCGCCTCCGAGGGGCTTTCCATAGCTCAAGACCTAGAGACTAACAGGACCCGATCTGGTCCTGTGGACGCAAGACGGGATGGAAATGGATACGCCACTTAGGCGCGCCAACTCCAAAATGGGAAGGCTACCGATATGACCTCGGTGGGGCCGCCTGGTGATCTAGCACACCTTCTACTAGCTATGTTCGCTAGTACGCGGGAATATTAATGGCTTACCGCAACCCCGTCCGGAGAGTACCCGGTCTCCCACGGGTAGGGACGTATTTAAGGGGGGGGGGGTTCAGGGGTCCGGACCCCCCCCCCCCAAATGAATTATCATTTCACATTTTTAATAGTTGAAATAAGATTTAGTTTAAAATAAATCGAAAAAAGTTTATTCAAGATTATCATCTTAACAGCTCTATTCACTGTCAGGCAAACATTAAGTTATTTAAGAGATAAACGAAATGTGAGTGCACAGCAGCTGTAGAACTCGTTAAAATACACAGATAATGTATTGCAAAGTTAACCAATTCCGATATATTATTATTTGTTGATTAGAATTCCCAGATACTTATTTAAAGGCATGCAATTTTTAACTTCCAAGTTCCTATTCCCCTTTTTCATTCAAGGAGAACTAATACTTCAAAGGCATCAATCAGTGGTTCGCTTTTTAAATATCTGATTACTGCTTATATCAATTTATCCCAGGTATAAGAACAAAAATGTAAAATGTGCAAGGACTTGACAAGACAGAAACAAACTTTTCTAAGAAATATTTGTAGAAGCTTGGGTGGAGAAAGTCATATGAATATAATATATTACTGTCCTCCACAGGAGAAATAATCTCCGACGGCTGAGACGCAGTGGGGCTGGCGAAGGTTTCCACACCCTCCCTGGACTGGTTTATGACACCCCATGTCAGTTCAGTTAGAGACTATTCAAAAACATTCTGACGGCTTCTAGTTTTGTGAATGAATCTTCTCGATTTTAGTATACAGAGTGAATAGGGCGCATATTTTTTTTAAGGGTCTGCTCCTTGTGTAACAGAGGTTCCTTGCCACACACATTCGCTGTCCTTGTCCCACAGCACATTCCTTACAGGGACAATCTTTGCGTTGCTATACTATACATGTGTTTCTATTTTTTACTAATATGATAAAAACACATCCCTGATTAATTATTTATTAAAAAGTAAATAATTCAACTAGATTTTTTGGACCCCCCACCCCTGGAAACTGACTTCTGAATACGTGCCTGCCCACGGGTACCGGGAACCACTGCCCCCTCGAGTCCAACCCAATCCGAACAACTCCCAATCAGGAAGGGGCTCGAATGTTCGGCCCGAGGTTCCTCTAGTAACGTCAGAGGTACCACGAGTGTTAGGGGCCCGCAGCGCCCGCACCACGGCAGCTGAAGGGGACGAATCCCCTCCCCTATGGAGATACGTACTTTACGGTCAGCTAATCCTGTAAAACCTATTAAAGGTCGTAGATTTATAATTAGATTGAAATTTATTAAAACTAATTGCACATCTACGATGGTCACGAAGATGATGAATAGAAAGAGGAAGGGGAGGAGAAGAAGAAGAAGCAGAAGGAGAAGCCAAATCGTTACTGCGGTCAGTTCAAAATGGTGTATCGGAATGCCTGTCTTTAGCTCCATTTTGTTGTAGCCTTTCATATTGAGTCCAGTTATTGGACACTACAGTGCGACTACAACCAGGTATAATAGCAATGGGCGTAACGAGATATGCACACCGAACTTATTTTTCCAGAAAAGCCTAATGTTTATTACGCATTTTATCGTATGATTTATAATTTCCAAAAAATTAATTTATTTCCAAGCATTTATATTCGCATATAAAAACTGAAATGGTATCCCTTTCGTTTCCAAACTAAATATGAACTGCTTAAGCAATTATGTTCCTAAACGTAAAATCAAATAAAATAGAAATTAATTATATATCGGATGCATAAACAATCTATTTCTATTACTAGCTTCATTTGCGGGGCAGATAGTATAATAAGTCTTGCAAAATTTTCGCAAAAGAGTTTTACCAGCCAAGTATCCTGTATCTGATCCCACAAAATCCCTTGTTTTGCGTTGTTTTTCTTTTTCTTTTTTAATTTACGACCTCCAACGTCATATCGGACGATGAATGAAATGAGTGATATGCTCAAATGAGCCCAGGGTCCGTAGAGCTTAGTTAGCCAACATTCGTCTTTCAGGATAAGGGAGAACCCCGGAAAAAACCTTATGCAGGTAACTCACCCTGACCGAGATTCGAACTCGGGACCTCTTGAACGTGAGGCAGACATGCTACTATCTACGTTACCGAGGCGGGCAGAATGCGTTTTCTTGCAGACCAATTTCTCCAAAAACTTCATTTCAGTCCACATGTTTTTAGTAGCATTCAAGTCATATGAACAAGGAGGCCGATCAAAAACTGATATTTCTCTTTTGCAGAATCAGTTCAAACCTGTTCATGTGTGGACACGGTGGTTTTCATGCTGTAATTCAATTTTTCCATTAGGATATCTGGTTACAAAAGGAACTATTATGGTTTCAAGGATGCATTTATTCTTCTGGCTATATAGTGTACCATCAAGCTATCACAACACACCTAGACCATTTCGTGGCATTCTTCCCAATAGGCAACAGATATGCGACCTCGGATTTCATTTCTTCCACGTATTTTACGTCGTGACGTCTTCCTTTGGGGCGTTAGACAATTACTTTCCTTCCATTTTGTAGATGAAAATGTCACCTCGTCTGTGAATAATAACGCTATTCTAATTATGTTCACATTTTCTTCTCCAAGTGCGAGGCAAAGGAATTTGGGATTGTAAGGCTCTGTTTGTTAGCTTCAATCGTACAAATAGCCATGCTAAGTTAAAGGATGTAAGGCTTACGGACATTTAAATTACCTCTAATAATTGTAGACACATGTTGGAAGGAACAGCTGTCTGCCTCTTCTGGAAGTGCAGTATCCTGTTGAGTAGTGGACAGGCACTTTGTACCCTAACAAAGACGAACAATCGCTTCCCTGGATAACCGTAGTGACAGATGTAGAAACTTCGTGTCTTTGGAATCTGATATACATAGTTTTAAATAAAATTAACTAAGAAAATCTCTGATTATGACGTCTTTATATGTGTGGTCAACCATAGCACAGCTCAACCTGAACTCCAAGGCTGTGAGCTACACGCGTATGATCACGCCAGCGCCATTCATAAATGCAGAACCAGACAGAGTTTGCACATCCAATATTAAATAAGTTAAATTCGTGGTTTAATTTTCAGTTTAGAATACGTACTAATGTGGCATTTACTTTGATAACTAAGAGTAGTTTGTGTATTTATGCATGAAAGTGAGTTATATGTATAAAGCATGGACAGCATACAGAATTTCATATGTTTAACAAAATAATTTAAATAGTAATAACCATAATAATTATAATCACATATAGACTAAGAGCATAGGATGTTGTAATTAAAAAAACATACGTTTTACCACTCGACTATCCTGAAAGGAAACTTCCTAATTATCGTGCAGCACTGAAAATTAAACATTTGTTGAGACCAGTGAGAGACAAATTGGACTTCCAAGCTTCGGGAGTGTACCGCATTCCCTGTGAATGTAGGGCACCGTATATAGGACAGCCCGGAAGGCCATCGCCACTAGAACAATCGAACATGAACGGAGCAAATGAAAGAATCTCTAATGCTGACAAAATCATATTTTACTATAAAGCTATGTTCCAAGCGTTGGCACGTATCTTGAGTAAGCACGTATCTATGATTTTACCCTCTTAAGTTGCTTTTACAGCTTTGTGAACGTTAACAAAGGGTCATAAATATATGGTGAGCCTACCGTGATCCAATTGTGTAATCCTTTTAATTAAAAACTACTGAAATCATTTACAATCTGCTGAACAATATATTTTGAAAAACGTTAACTTCCGATACGTGAATCAAAGTCAAAATCTCGCCCAGGGATAATCTATTTTATCAGCCGGATCATCTGAAATTTTAATATAACATACATTTTGCATGTGGATGATACTTCTGAACCATCCTTAAATTCATATAGACATATACCAGCCGGTACTTCCACAAAATTAATGCTAGTTTAGAATTTTTCTGCTATTTTTGTTACTTTAAAGCTTTTATGAAGCAAAAATGCTTCATTTTATTTAAGCTGAAAACATTATATTTAATTTTGCATCTCTATCTATTGAGTGCTGCACATTTATTTTATGCAAATGCAATTGGTTTTAATTTATCTTCATAAACCATTTATGTTTTATGGAAATAATACTTTAAGATAATACCTGGGAGTAATAAAGCTTGGCTAAGGGTTACAATATGAAAACTTGATAATAGGAAAAATATTTTGAAGTCGTATGTTCACTGGTTTGTCAGTACTGAAGAAGAAATGCTAGCCTAGGCATTACTTCGGGTATTGTACGAAACAACATGACAACATTGGTCCTGACAGAGGGATCAGAGGCTGGGAGAGATCCTTATAATATATGCAACCAATATTGAAGAAGGTCATTAATGCTAATACCAGTATGTTTTGCAGTGAATTGAAAGTGATATAATATGTAAACGAGGAACGCATACATTATACGGCTCATGGTTTATGTCACTTGAAAATTGTTTCATTCCCTTGAGGCGGAGAGTACACAATATGGTGACGTAGATGACATAAGCGAGCTCAGTTTAATGGTAAAGCTCACACAAGCATCTCCACGAGGGGGCAACATACAATAAAATAAAAATTGTGCATGCAGCACGTAATTTATGCTAATGTTCGGTGAGTAAACAATGATACGGATGCATCAGGAGCGCATAAACATCGACACCCGAAGCTCATTCTGGAAGATTACAAACATCCAATGCTGTAACTGATGTCCATCGCATTAGGTAATGGATAAACATTATGCTACGACGACTACAGGGTAGTTTACCGCGCACTTCGCAGTTTGAAGGCGCGCTCGCTATCCAAATTCTTAGCGCTGTTTTCGAGAACTACGAGTTGCGTATTTCGCAGTTTACACTGTTTCTTTAGATCCGCCAAAGCTATGTGCTGTAGTTTTCGTTGCTATTTTCAACTTCACAACCCATTCCTGTAGAGGTCTTTTTGAAGCAGCAGATTTTCGTTTAGTCGGAGTACGTCTAACAGTGGATTACCGTCATCTGACCGCTATTAGCATAGATGAACACCACTTGGTGTTTCCAAACGGTTCGTGTTCATGACATGCACATTTATCACACCTGACACAATATCGTGTTATGGTGGCTGCAATTATACTGAGGGGCTCGGAATATTAATACGTGCATTATTTATAATTATTACTCTCCTACTACTAAATGGTACATAAAATCGCAATAGCTAAAGCTGTTACAGGCTATGATTGCATGAGAATTACGTTGGACCCAATTTAATTCATTAGGCGATGTCTGCTACGAAATTATTTGTACTTCTATTGTTTTTACTGCTCCTTTGGAATGTTGGAAATACAAAGTATGGTTTTCAACATATCGCTATTATCATTTCTGGTAAGTTCTTTCAGATTAAACTGTCTCAATTCTTGCTCTCTTTCATTATTACAATTCTGGGCAGCTGAAACAGCATTCTTAGTCTCTAAAGGACTCGAAAACTAGGGTGTTAAAATTTAGGAAGTTCCCTAAATGTTCCTGTATAGAAATCCAGGTTCCAAAAGAGGTGACCTAGGGGATTCAAACGGAAAGCTAAATGCATCTTAACGATCGATGGGTCCATTGGATATCAATAAGAGTAGTGCAGTACAGATGAAGTCTGCATAGTTAAGAAGAGGAGAATAAGAAGTGAAATGATTCCATTTTAAGGGCGGTGATCCATCAGATACAAGAGCTAGCTGGAGATCCCGTACTTCTAATTTAACTCCCTTCTCCCTCTCCCTCTCTCTCCCTTTCCCTCTCCCTCTCCCCCCTCTCCCCCCCCTCTCTCTCTCTGAGAGCTACGTTTAAAATATGGACCTGATTACTATATACGCTTTACTTTCAACTTTGGTGTGGAGGAGGACTAAGGGATGTTCTTTTCAAAAAACTGAAGCTATTACTTCTGATTTCTGTTGCGAGAAGAGCAAGGTGAACAGAGAGTAGACTTTTTCCAGTAGTAGAAGTTTATGCAGTTTTACCATCCTCAAAGCCGGAGAGTTTCCAACAATACGATCAAAAGAACGGAGAATTAAGGTACCATGATGTTATACAAGAGCAGTCTGTAGATAGTAAACCGTTCTGTTGCCAAAATCAGCTCTCAGGGAGTGCTCAGTTAATGCATATACTTAAGCAGTTTGCTTAAACTGCAATAACACAATAAAGTTCTGTATTTTATAATTATAACAATACGATAAGCAATAAATCTATTGTCAAAATCTGGTCCGAGCGTTTGTCAGTATCTCGTGGCATTCTATTTATCAATATTCTGTAATGCACCTATCACCCATTCTAATAGATTGTAAAGTGAATGGAGGTTTAAATTTTGGTGTAATGTCATAAGTCAGGTTACAGCGATGTATTCTTAAGCAGTCGGTTAGATATCATATCGTAAGATAACTATTGAAACTGTGTAAGGTGTACCTGTTTTGAACAAGGGCTCCGCAGTGAAAGGGGCTCACTGCACCCCCAAGTTACACAAAACATAGTATCGAAATATCACAATGTATTAAATGACTTAATTATTATAATTTAATAATTATTAAATAATTGATACTTAAACATTAGATTACCACATTTTATCTGTTAATAAACAAATTGAAATACTGCAAATATTAAAGCATTGTTAAACGTTGGGGAATGATAAAAATAGCTCATTATTTTATCATGCCATGTGTTGGTTGGCAATAGGATTAAACAGCTTACTATCTGCACACGTTTAGTGCATGTAGTTAGCACTAGATGGTTGCACAGCACTTTTGTAGTTACGTGAAAGTGGAACTTCTGAGCGAGTCTCTCAGCAGTGGTCATGGTGGTAGACACCCTTGACTGGCTTATTTATAGGCGCACACTTAACTTGGGTATCAGTCCCGGCGGGGAGTTCAGTTGCTGTGCGTTATTTGCGTACTGTTCCTATAACAGACAAAGCATTTTCTTATTAGTGATCCACCAAACACTTCATATGCTTTAGAGTGATGCAGTTTATATCCTTCTCATATGGATGAATCTGATGGCCACGGAATGAAAGTGTGGCTCAGCGTACTTCCGCCCACTCCCCCGAATTCACCCTCCGTATATGCTTCTGATTTTTAATAATTTTAAAAAGTCTAAAGTAAAAATGCAAGTTATATTTAATTTGCAGTGCATATTTAGCAATATACACATGTTATAATATAAAACTACAGTATTTTAAACAATATTATATATGAAATGCATGTTGACGTTTACTGGGAAGCATACATCGTTAAATGACCGTATTGTGTTAACTAAGGATGCGAAGCATACAGGGTGTTTAAAAACAACACCGAACGAACATATACAAGTAGTTGCTCAGCTTCTATGTGACACATGCAGACAGTTTTACAGCCAATAGAGCCGCATAAAAATGCCCCAGAATGAGTGTGGATTAGGTAGTGACCGCAACAACGACGTGTGCCTCACGCTGTCGAAGTTTGCAGGTATAAGTCAAACGCCGTGCGGCGTACTGTAGCTGTTTGTAAACATACCGGCATACTCCGCAGTAGCTTGCTTGCTGCTATTAAGAATTTCTTTAGCTTATGAAACTGCAATAAAGAAGCTATTGCTTAATTATTGATTATGAGTGTTTAACCCGTTCCAAAATCCCGTTATAGCAGTGCATGATGGCAAATAAGCTGTTGGACATATGCAACTCATACCTTTTGGAGAGAAGTTAATGTTAGTGAGGTTGGGGATGGAAGCATTAAATAATAAACAGATAAGAAAACATCAAGGAATTTTAGATAAATTAACCAAAACTAAATGCCGTACGCAATGAGACGAGCATTTTATTTCACGTATTTGATAATACTAAATAAAGCATTTGTAACCGAAAAGGAAGCTGTTGGTATTTACAGTAAGTGGTTGAAAGCCTTGTACAATTAAGATCATAACAAAATGCTCTGAAGTAAAACAAATAAATATTATCATGTCTAACTACTTTTACAATTCATATTTTTAATAAAACTAATTTAATCGTGCGTTCGTTGAACTCCCTTCAGCTCATCCGTGCATCAAAACCATATCCGTCATTTCGGCGTTCTTATAGCACTCCATGTTGCTTGGATTTGCTAAGTACGCACAAAATCCTCCCTGTTAGGACGGAATGTGTAGTTTTATACTGAAGAGCAACCTTGCAACTGTCCGAGTTATTAGTTAACATTTTAACAAATAACTGCCCTTTGCCCCATTACCTGAAAGGTATGCTAGGGTCACTGATAAAGAGCAAGCAGTAATGTTTTTGTTTTCGTGGGCTGTGGGTCCCAATAACAACTTTTGAGGTTCGCACACCAGTGGTTCCTGCGCTACCTAAACACAAAATCATGTAATATTTAATGCGGCATAAAATTATACCTTACAGAACTTCGAAGATGCGACACCGAAATTCGGACTAGTTAAGCTATAAACTACGCAACGGCTATAATCGTTCGGTATCTTTTTGAAACAACCTGTATAATAGAAATAGTACAATAATTGAGTTAAACAAGTATACCAAGTAACGCTTGTGGAAATAAATCGTATCAAGTATATCTCAGATATTTTAAGCACAGATATTCAATCTGGTATACCGTCGTCAGACGTTTTAGAAATAATAATGCAAAATGTCTTTATACACCGCAGCTCTCTTCCAAACATTTCTTGCATAATTTGCTTTATGATTCTTCTGTAACGGCGTGCTAATCGCACTTTCCATATCCAACAAATTATATTCGTGTTTAAGTAACCTTTAGTTGAACTTGTAAGGATTTGAACACTCATCTCAGACAGGTTTGAATTTATCAACTGGCTGAGCTACAGATGCGTTTTAATGCTTCCTTTCTTAAATGTTTTAACAGCTCATTTACCACGTATTTGCACCAAGGCATAATAGACTGAAATAATAATTTTAATCCAAAATGGGAGCTCTGAAGCAATATAGAGAAAATGATATTTTGTTGGTTTTTCTATCTTTTAATAACGAATTAACCAAATCCGTTTAAAGAAACACAATATGGTGTCATATCAATAGCTGATAATCTTTATAAAATGTTCAGCAGTAATACTTATTTTTATTTTTACTTTCAAAATAATTAGAAATATCTGAAAATATAGACTTTATCTTCAAAATTTTCTTTATCTTATGTGGAAAGTAATCGAAATACTTCTGCTTGATTCCAGCACAAATAAACGTTGCAATTTTACACGGCTAGCGACAACCTAATTCAAGCGTTACAAATTCGCTGTGCTCGTCCAGAAATGATTGAGGGATGCAAGGTAATCTCGATTGTAGGCTCTGTCTAAATCACTCTGCCCAGGACGAGCACAATGGTTTAAAAAAATTATATATTCATGCAATCCCTTCTCAAAAACTTTTTTGTTCCATTTACTATGCGGCTTAAAGATTAGTGGTTCTATTAGGCGGTCTTTCACATGACCATTCGATCCTCATGATGGATAATCAGTCAAAAATTAAGTTACCGACTTATGCAATTAAATATGTGACTATGATCCGTGAGAGAGATTTGTGTGCTACATAACTATGATGCACATGAGATAAGTTATTTTAGTGGAAACTACGGCAGTGTCCTTTATTTAAGAATAATTTGAGTCATCGAATTAATTGTTGACTCGTCTGGATGAACTAATGCCAGACATTGCACTTTACTTAAGTTTTACAGGAAATGGGAACACATTTAGGCCAATAAAATTGTAAATAACTGCCTAAAACGAGTGAGTGATGTGAACACGAGAGGTTATAGCCTCAATAATATATAAACCATATTATATTTCTACATTATTCTACATTAATCTTCTGTATTTCCATACTTCTGTTCACAAGGGACTGTATTTTTTAAGAACTCTTAAATTCTATCTATTGAGCAAAGTAGTCAATCTCGAGCACAGAAATCCAACATTCAATTATTTGTACCTTCCAGAGCTATGGAAATATCCACATTTGCTACGAAAAAGCTGTCTTTATTTATTGGAATATATGGTACTGTAGTATTGAGCACTTTGCCATTTCCAGTGTTATAATAATTTAACTCAACTAATACACAGATGGCGCTGTGGTGAAGGCGCAGGAGATCTAGGGGGACAGCATGTGGGAATTGTGGTGGATGAAGCTGCATATGACTGGGTTTTCTCTCGGTTTTTCAGTTTCTCCTGCCATTCATTTCACCCGCTAGTCCATATCACCTTTCTTTTATTACACTTATATTTCATATCTCGCAGTTCTTCACCTCATACTAGGTACCTGGTTGATTTTTCAATCCTGGATATTCTCCGAGATCTAGGGTTCCTGTACTCCTCGATACATGTATGACCTCAGGCACCACCTTGCGGGTCTTACTATTATTAACATGGAAACAGGTTGTTAATATTAAAACATGTAAAGTGAGTATTCCGTAAAGGGTAAGTAAGACATCTCGGTGGGGAACTCCTCGCGCACTGCGACCTCTACACATATCGGTTGCAGCTAGCATCCCCTACGTGAAAGGAATGAAGTGTGGGAACTGCAGGTAGCTACAGGTCACAGGCTGACAGGTCGCAGAGACGCGCAGAAATCCCTAACAAGGCTGTGCAGTCGCCAACATTCCGGGTCCGGTGATGGCTATCGTCCCCCTACGTAAAGACAGTGACCAGAAGAGCATTTGCAATGGCAAGTATACGCGTCAGATTTCCGGCCCTGCCATACTCGACAAGCCTGTAAGCGCACATGAAATTTAAGGAAATGGAATGACAGGAAATGAAGGAATGGAAATCGTGGTTTAAAAGTAAGCATTCGCCTACTAACTAGAGTAAACGACGAAAAACACCAAGATAGAGCGTGCGGTTGACAGGGATCGAACCCCTGAGCTCTCAAATGTGAGTCGCACACGTTTTCGCGGCATCACCTTCTTGGTGGGTTTTGTGGAACTTGAGTCTGGTATTTTTCTTATTAACAATATCACCTCAAAAGTTGGAGATGTAATTATCAGTAAATTAAATGAAGAGGACAAATTGTCTTGTGTATGATAGCTGTAAACTGAATGTAAATGGGATGAAAACAATTGTCTTCGACGTGTGTCACTGTCGGGAATTGTGACCAATGACTCAATTTTTAAATAGCACAGTATGCTCATAAGCCATTTTAACAGATCAGCTAAGTTCCAACATACCTAAAAAGCTAACTCTTAAAGTATGCAGCTATATTTGTGTTTTCGTCACGTCTCTTTAGCGTAGATAGTAGCATGTCTTCCCCAGGTTCAAGAGGTCCTGAGTTCGAATCTCGATCAAGTGAGTTATCTGGATAAGGCTTTTTCCATGGTTTTTCTTTATCCTGAAAGATGAATGTCAGCTAATTTTAACTCTATGGTCCATTCCATTTATCGTCCAATATGACTTGGCGTTGGAGGACGTACATAAAAAAATCTGTATTTAGAATGGCTGAGATCAAGAATGTTATTGGCTAAGGTGTTTTAAGAACCGTTTTTCCGCTGGCCAGTGAGGAACTTCTTTTCGTGACTTTTAACTGGAGCTAGTTTTCTCTCTTCACTTTCATACATGTTTGGAGATATCATTTATAACGTTTTAAGTAATTTTACGTTCTATGGAGGTTTTGAATTAACTTCGACAGCTGTGACTTTCAAAATTGTCTTGAAAATTGTACATGGATCTGGTGACCTAAGGCACTTCAGACAAATAAAAATAAAGTAATAATATTTCCGCGCTAGAGGAAAAACCGTTTTTGTCAATTAACTTTGATAATTGTGAGTACCAGTTAATATTTTGGTCTAAAATGAGGACAAATTCTAGCTAAACTATTCAAGATACGTCTTAAACATTATAAATGGCATTAAGGGGAGATTAAAAGTCCTGTCCTACTAATTTTACACATCCTAAATTCACAACTTAATTGTTAAAGTATTTGGATATTGGTGTATGCCAGTTTTTGAAATGTTCAGATAAATCAGAATATCTTTAGTGCAATTAGGCTATCCAAAATAACTTGATCTTAATGTTATGTTCACTTTAAACGATTACATCTCTTTTTATTTAAAAATTTATTTAGTGGAATTTCATTGCATGAAGTCCAAGAATGTGCAACTCGGTTTAAAACTTACTCTGTGAATTTGGGCAAAGATATCGAATTAAAATGCATCCGGGCGCCCGCAGCCCGTACAGCTAACATCGTACCCAAGAGTGAGTGTCACGAGAGTGGCACAAATGATATCGATCGGCCCTTTCTCTACTGGGTGACTCCACTGATACTCCCTTGGATATCGCAGGATATTCCCTTCTAGTATTGGGATTGTATAGATGAGTCTTCATATCGTATTCTCTCTTACTGCTAAGTACCAACAAACCTCTGATTGTAGAGCAAGTTGTCTATGCCTCAGATCCAAAAACAGTTTTTTATTTTGGAGCTCCATTTCCACATTCAGTGAACTATAAAACTTGGAATCTCGTCAAACGTAATAACTATTGTTCTTATACACACTCCTCTTGATTTGAGGTTCAAAATGTGGCAATTTAAAAAGCAAAATTTGTTGGAAACGGTAGATTTTCTCTAATCTTATACAAAATATTCGTATAAAGACTAATTCCTTATATATACTTCATGGTAATCGAAGTAAACATTTAAGGAAGTTACTGTATTGATAAAATTATATTAGGTGCAAGAACATGGGAATAAGTTAAGCTCTAAGCGAAATTCAAAATCTTTTCAAAGCACAGCTGGTCGCAAGTGACATCTTTGAAAATTCGTTCCCTTTGAATGACGAAGAGAAGGTAACAGCTTGTTCCTAGTTGAGAAAACTAAGGGTAATTGAAAATTCAAACCAGTATACCATAAGAAGGTTATTTGACATAAATAATGCCCTTTAATGAGCTCTGCATTTTTGTACTAATTGTGCGAAATTATTTATCCCTTTCGGTTTCTAGTTTGGGAGAGCCACACAGAATAAAGAGCGCTTCAGACGCTATTCAAATGAAATTCAAGATATACACTACCGGTCAAAAGTTTTCGATTAACTATGAAAAGGGCTAACTTTATTTCAATGCACAAACATGCCATAAAAATTAAAAAGACCAACAAAATTAAAATTCTCTCTCAGGTATTAAGTACAATACAATATGGCGTAGATTTTAGCCTCTGCTAAGGTCCACCCTTTGCTCTCAGAACCACTGCACATACTTATGTCATTGTGGTAATAAGTTTGTGTAGTGTTTTTGCATATACTGCACTCCAACACGTCTGTAAATTATTCCAGATCTTCAGCATTACATGACCTTGGTTTTCTCACTTCCCTGTCAAGTTCGCCACATAGCGGTTCAATGATATTTAAATCAGGTGATTGACTTGGCCAAATCATATTTTCCAATGCCCCATATTGTTCTTTTCTATTGACATATCCTATGCACAACTTAGTAGCATTTTTCCGAACATTGTCCTGCTGTTGAATAAATTCACGACCAGTAAGCCTCTTGCTAGATCAGCATTTTCGATGAGTATCCTGCGATATCCTATCTTCTTTAATGTTTCATTAATTCTCACTAGATAACCAACTGTTATCACCTGAAAAACATGCCCACATTATAACCGACCTCCTGCCATGCTTCACCGTTGGCATCATACATTGACGCTTCATACGTTCTCCGTGAAGTCGACGCTGGCTTCCAATCACTTGAAACTTAAGCTCCTCCGTGAATACTCTGGACCATTATTGAACGTTCTAGTTTTTATGTTGTCATTCTAATCTTTTCACCTATTTTGCTTACGTAATATAGGCATTTTGGCCGCTTTGTACCCCTTTAAACCTTGTTCACGAAGGCACGATTGCTGGTTGAGACAGAGATTGGATCTGTTCGCATACTACTAACTTCCTCGCGAATTTCAGGTGTTGCACGAGTTCTCTGACGTTTATTCTATACACACATGAACTTATCTTCCCTATATGATTTTACTCGGGTCTTCAAGATCTAGAAACACTTGCATTGGCACCAGTTTGTTTGCACCGCTGCAATGTGAACATCACTGTAGATTGGGCTACAGATGGAATGTATATGGTATGAACGTTATCAGGTATGCAAACACACTGCTAGATGCACACAATATACTGTAAACCAAAGTGCTTGCTACACAGACTGCCGAAATAATGAGGCCTATATGAATTGAAATGTCATAGGCAAAAACATGTCAGTGTAGTTGTGGGAACTCATCTGTACTCCTCTACGTGGTAAACAATAGATATATATTTTATCAACGCAGGAATATGATAGAATATTAAAAACGAAATCCCCGTTTTATCCACAAATCCATAGTTGTGATAGGTGATCGAAAGCTTTTGATCGGTGGTGTACATTTCATTAGGAATACAAATACCTTGAACATATGATATTTTAATAAAAATTGTTAAGTAGTATTTCAGAAATATTAAGAATATTGCATGTAAATGCTAGTTTAGGTTGGGGGACTTTGAGTTATGCAGTTTACACACAGCGCGCACGTCTTCTGAAAATGGTTTGTGGGAATCTCGAACCATAAATCTTGTGGAATCTCAATATTTGTAATTTCATGGTGGAATAAACTAAATCCGTTAGTGCTACAGAAAGGAACATTCGTCCATAATACCGTAACTGAGATTTTATATTAATTTTAAACAATGATTGAGTATAATTTGCAGCCATTAAGGTGATAACATGCATCTTTTTCAGTTGTGTGTGTGTGCGTGTGCGTGCGTGTGTGTGTTGTTTTATATCTTTGTAGTAAAGATTGGAGGAAATATATTATACGATCATAAATTCTGGAACAGCCAAAACGATATTACGCTGGTAGGTGTTAGCTTCGGGAAAGAAATAGTATTCCTATTTTATGGTGTAAAGTCTGTGTTGTTTCACAAATTTCACTGTAGGTCGGTAGAAAGTTGTTGTTCGGATTGAGCATGTTTGATATACCTACCTGTTTCAAATGGTGCAAAAATGTCAACCATAATTTGTAATGTTCGTTTCGTGTACATAAATATAAAATCCTGACAGGTATTTGCAGGCGTAACCATCGTCTGCCTGTAGGTACTTCAGTGTAGCTTCCATTAGCGTAATCGGTTCTAAATGGGGATTATCTTATCAATAACATAATTTGATGCAATTCAGGAAGCACTCCGCTGCTTGGGTTATTGCAGTTTAGTGAAGACGAAGTCGTTATACATGTGTTTACTCCACTGACAGTAATTTACTGTAGTTTATTAACGAATGTTGTAAAAGCCCCGAAGAGCAGAAAAGATAATCAACTAAAGTAAACACTGTGATAGAAGCAGATGGTTACAGCGTTTGTGCTTTCCGAGTGCTGTGCCTGAATGAAAATAATGTAGTTGAGATTGGTTCTTCTTTCAGCCTTAAATATCCTTATTACATAAAGTATAATTTTCGCAAAAGAGCTTAATGGCTATTATCAGCTATTTCAATTTGTAATTTGTCCCAACTATTCCTTCAAAGCTGATTGTTTTTAAACCTCCTCACACGTGGGTGATGCGAAGGATATATTGTAACACCCAATTTAAGATAATTTATTGTCACATAACCTATTGGATGTAAGACGTAGCGCTGTGAAATGTATGTTCTATATTAAATTGTAACACGAGGCGAGTGTTGTCCATTAAGGTATAATGGACCAGTAGCCACTCGTGATAATGCATTTTGGATATTAATAAACAGTTTGTCAGACAGCCCTAAAAGATGTAAAGCTGTAGCTGTTAATAATGATGATGATGATGATGATGATGACACTGATAGAGTGCGCCATGGCTGAGTGGTTAGTCCGCTAGGCGGCCCAGGTTCGATCCCAGGCGACCGCAAAGTGGGATTTGTGATGGAAAACATGGCGCTGGGGTGGGTTTGCTCCGGGTCCTCCGGTTTCCCCCACCATCATTCCACCAATTACTCGCTCTGAGGGAACCCAAGCGCCTCTTAACGTCAATTGATGAGAAAGGGAGAAGAAATAATGATAATGGTAATATAAATGAGGATAATAATAATTAATAAATACATAATTTTTTCGAGGAAGGAGTTGGGATATTTGCTGTTCAGTACATGATTAAGTACAACTTGTTAGACCAAGAACGAGGTGTGTAAAGTAAATTTAATTATCTTTAATAGTTTGAAATAAATCAGACTACCTCCCAACATCAGATGAACATGGGCCTAAAAGTAATTTTTAGACAGTTGATAGTAAAAGTGCATCTTTTAGAAGCTCTCAACTGTGTTAAAAGTAGAAAATTCTTTCGCTCATTCAAGAAGGCTGAGAATAACTATTTCAAGTTGTAATAAACATTTCAGTTTTCTCAGAAGAGGAGTAAGTTTGAAGGTCATGTCAACACTTTTGCTACGCAAGGCAATGAACATTGCAAGCCGATGAATAACATGATCATGAGAAAGGTAAAGCAATACCATTTATTTATGTGTAATCTGTAATATAGGTAAATATTCAGGCCTGTCTAAATGTAGTGTATGATTTGCGGGTTAAGCAAGTTGTGTGTAGGTGTGATTCCGAAACAAGGCCGCAGGCCGTGTTGAAGAAACCTACGAACTTAATAAAATCCTCCTTTTAACCATTGTATCACAAATAACTATTATTGCAGAAGTAAGAATTCATCCCTCTACTGACCCGAGTTATAATTAAATGAATGAAGTGCTTCCGTTGTTTTTTTTTTTTGTAGAGCAAATAATTAATAACTAATTGAATTAAATTACAACTTAATTGATTTATTTTTGTTTGATTTTTGTTTTAGAGCACACAGATAGTAAGAGGAAATGGGTTCAATTTTCCAATCTCACTCCACCTATCCAAACCTTAGCCTACACTCGGCTAGTGTGGAAAAACGATTAATTTCCATAAATAGTGTAGTGCTGACAGTCCAGAATTCCAGGAATATTTAATTAACCGCTTTAATTAGTTAGCTTTCTTTGTGCTTTGCATAATTTGTTTTCAAAATTGCTACGTAAGTACTAATTAAATCTTGCTGCGTTGAATATTCTTTAGGGGAAAAGTATTAAAACTGCTTGCACACCCACACTCTGATGCCAACGCAGCCTATTAATTTGAGGTGTTTCAGAAACTTAGAAGAATCCGATTTTTTTAAATAATAAGGAGTTTTAACACAATTTTGTTAACTGTTTTCTACAAGTTTCATGTTGAATTTCTTTTTCATGTTGCAATATTTCATATTTTTAGGACCAGTATTCAGCTACTTTACTTGCACGTAAAATATGATAGCGCTTATATTTTCATACTTTTCCCTAACATTTATGTTTGCAAAATATATTTCATATAAATCTAAGAATGATTTAAATATAATAAATTGTCATGTCTTTTAAGACACAAACAGGGTTGGTAGGCTCTTAAGCAGTAGAAGACAGGTAGTGGCGGTGTGACGTCAGCTCCGCCAGCTCTAACTGCCAAATATGCCCCTGAACGAAAGTCAGGCTACCGTGTGACGTCACCGCGGTGATTTCTGCTGCCCAAGTGGAAGGAAACGATTTGATGTGTTGGGGTTCCGACAGCGTAGGAAAGACAGGAAACGTATCAGGTATTAATAATATGTACAACTTACATCTTGGGTGTTGTAATATTAATGCTGACTGCTTTAATTACACAGTTGATCACAGTTTATAAGCAATTAACTTCTGGCTCTGTGCTATGAGAAAATATATAAAACTTCAACTTGTAATTTATCTGAAGGTCAGGCATGTTACAAAATAAATAAAATAAAAGATAAAATAATCTTCTCTGCAAATTAGAGGAGACCCATTTAGAAAAAAAAAAAAAAAAATGAGGTGGACATTTTCCGACACTTTCTGTTTCGTTTTTCTTTAACTATTTTATCAATGTCAGGACTTAATGTCTGGGAAATTTGTAATCGCAGGCTGAATATTAGATGGTGATACGACAAGGTACTTCGGAGTTTGGGGTTAGCTAATTTCATAACAGAATAAAAAATTGTTCGCACGCACATATGGAGCCAAACATACACAATGTCCGAGTGGCAAGCGAATAAAACCTCGGAAATCTAGTTTGGGGGGGGGGGGACATTCTTGTAAAAGTCAGCCAAGTCTTTCTTCTTTCTATATTTATCCTTCAATAAATCGTCACATTGTAAATTTAACAGTTCCATTTAGTACGTGGCAGCTACATTGTTTTCATCGGGTGGGCTACACCTGACTGAACCTTCAGATTCTGTACTCACAGAGCCATATTACCGGCTCTTGTCTGACGTCACACGCACTGCATGCCGCGCTCCCGGATGAAATACGTCACAACTTTAGAAGCTGTCTTCCTCTGCTCATAAATTTCACTTTGTTAGTTTCAAGACTAAACTCATTGCACTGCTAACAGTCTCACATTTCAGTTAAATAAATGGAGGAAATAGCACTTAAAGTTTCTGCAGGGGCAGATAATGGTATTTTAATTGTTGAAAGTAAAATACCATCAATGGATTATACTGTAACTAATTCTGATAATACCCACGACAGTGAATTGGGACTTAAATGAAGCAAAGGCTTCCTTCAGCATTTCGTCTTTAAAATTGTGAAAGACGCAATCAAAGGAAAATACATCAGACATTAA